>HG996554.1:21911438-23131728 GCA_905340355.1 Rhagonycha fulva
TGATGGTATGATTTTACCCATGACTTTTCTTATGACTAAGGCATATGAGAAATCATGTAGTGTGAACTGTTAAATCTATATCTACCTTGAGGTATAATATTATAAAACAAAAAATAATGAATTATCGCAAACATTAAATTATTACTCTGCATTGAAAAGCTTATAGGTACGTGAAATTAAACAAATTAAAATTGTTAATACTTTTATGTGATTATTATCACCATATTATAAGCGAGAGTACATTAAATAATTAAGGACCGATCTTTTTATAATTAATAAACGTCAAGTAACGATCGACCCTTAAATTAATATAAATTAATTCACTTCAAAAGTTACAATTAATAAATTAATTAATTTTTTATGTCCCCAAAGATAACCTGAGCGTCAATTTTTTAAAATGCAAAAAATGTATCCTTTTATCGTTTTGTGTATATAAATTAATTTTTAATAATTAGATTAAATTCAAAATTTAATTTACGTTATAATAATTAATATTAAAGCGATGTGAAGGTGCAACATCGAAGCAATGTTGGTACAATGTTACTATCACATCGCATTAATATTAAAGCGATGTGAAAGTGCAACATCGAAGCAATGTTGGTACAATATTACTATCACATCGCATTAATATTAAAGCGATGTGAAAATGCAACATCGAAGCAATGTTGATACAATGTTACTATCACATTGCATTAATATTAAAGCGATGTGAAAATGCAACATCGAAGCAATGTTGATACAATGTTACTATCACATCGCATTAATATTAAAGCGATGTGAAAATGCAACATCGAAGCAATGTTGGTACAATGTTACTATCACATCGCATTAATATTAAAGCGATGTGAAAATGCAACATCAAAGCAATGTTGGTACAATGTTACAGATGTTAATGCAACATTGACGAAACGTTTTATTGTAACGTTGTATTAACATTAAAAAATTAACATCGCCGATGTTAATTTAATGTTACATGTCTAGTGGGCTATTCTTTTTGTAGTATTACGCATTTTTCTTCTTTTTTTTTTTAGACAAACGTAACAATTTGACCATAGACTTTTGCAAACGTTTTCTGTGTTTCTTCATTCAGGCTGTTTTCGATTTACGTAAGTGGGGTCACAAATTTGCCTAATAAACACTCATCTTCTTTGTCTATTAATTCGGTCTTCTTAGGTTGCGAATCTTCTTTGCCACATGACGTCACAGACATTCTTTATGATACTGTGTTATTGCGCTTTTCAAGATGTTTTGGGTCACGGGTTAAAATTAAACTTAATATTGAGCTCATTTATTTATTTGACATCAAGTATTACAGGAAATTATAGTTCTTAATGCTTTTTACGTAATTGTTATCTAAACAAATCGACGTATGTATGAGTTATATTTAATGTGGGTAATGCTATTTACCTTACAAACACAGTAACCATGAATTATTATTTATATTTAAACTAATTGCGTTTATATGTATTACGTAAGGCCATCGTTCATGAAGCAACATGTCTGAAAATTTTATCTCTTATATTGAAAATATAAAACCAATATACCGTACAGGAAATATATTAGGATTAATTCCTCCAATTAACGTTTCCAATCTCAAGATATATAGGATATATTCTACAATTTTAATGGTTTTATTTTTGTTTCTAAGTTTACAAGTCATTTATTGGAGACTAAGCAACATAGTAATACATAATATTATATTCCTGATTTTGGACATAGGTCAACAAACAACATCACTAATTATAATTGTAATTGATATTTACACAACAGGATTCTTAGACGTAGACAAATTTTACTCAATAACTTGGCTTTTTAAAAAACTTGATGATGGTTTTAACAACCGAAGTATATTTTGGAAACCTGGAAAACTGTACCGATTGTTAAAATCGTTCATGTTATTTCATTACATGGGTACCTTAATGAGTATCTTAATCAGTTGCCCTTACGTTCTTAAATTAAAAGACGCAGTAATGTGCACATGTGTTTCACTTGTACACCTGAACAATATTATGTACTTCATTGCTTCAGTACTACTAATTTATAATTTTGTTTCTTTAATTAACTTGCGTTTAGAAATTTTAAATAAACAATTATCGTTTTTATATAAAAACTATAAGTTCAATTCCCGTATGGACGTAAATGCCATAAATTCAATATTTGTCCAAGAGTCGTCACAAGAAGTCAACAAAATAAGAAAATTGCTTTCGTTAGCCTTAAAAATTTGTTCAATTACTAATAAAACCTTAGATTACAAATTACTTTTGGTAATGTCTATAGTTTTTACGCAAACTTTAAATGTGGTTAATTTCTTGATTGGAAAATTGAACACGGCAAATGGAAAATTAACGAGTCAAATTCAGCTAATGTGTTTAATAATATTATTTCTTTCTTTTTCTTTTCATGTGAGTATTGAACACTAAAAAATTTTCTTTTTTTTTTTATCACTACAACATTTCAGGTTACAATTCGGAAAGTTGCAATAAAAATTTTTTTTTTATTTTTACTATGCTCGTTAGTATTCAGCCTAATTATTTCTGTCTAACTCTACAATATTATTTTGTATTTCACTCAGAAAAGAAAACCAGATTAGGGAAACTAACTGTACAAGCTTCACGTACTGCCTAACCTGAGTTACAATTGACGTTTTCTGAATTACAGCCAGACATTAAAATTCAATAATAAAACACTGCATACCTGGAGTTCATTTTAACATTATTTTATGATTTCAGTTAATCACGGTGGTCATAATTTGCGACAAAACCACAAACGAAGTAAAACAGTTAACCACAACCTCTTACAATTTCATATCAGAAATACAAGCATTGTCCAACAACTCTCCAGAAGCCATTTTGAGAAAAGAATTACTTCTATTAGCAAAACAATCAATGAGCCAGTGTCCTCATTTTTCTGTAGTCGGACTTTTCAATGTGAATCACAATATACTTATTGGTTTTCTTAGCACAATTACTCCATATATCATTATGATTGCACAAATAAATAAATAAAATTTTCCTGTAGTAAATTTTGTTACTTTATTTGTCTATATTACTTGTAATTAGAACAAATAATAATTGTGACTCACTAAATTTGTGATTAAATAATTGTTTTTTCTTAAGAAAAAAATTGACACTTTCAGGTCAAAATAATCAATCAGTGCTAACGATAAAAGGTTAAAAAATTGAATATATTAATCTTAAAAGTGAACTTAATTAACTGTGTGTAACAATTTTATAAAAAAAACTTATTCAGAAAACAAAGTTTGTAGTACTCTGAATGCAAAAGCTACAATTTTAACAATATTATAATTCAACAAAAATAATGAAACTTATGAATTTCCAAGTTGATTTACGTCCAGTTCTCGAGGAAAGAATTGTTTGCATTTTTCTGTGCAAAGAATTTAATTTTTTTTTTTAATTGACTTCACATAATATTTACAATCTGTTTTCACAAACAATAAGTAAATTTGATACAATGAATAAGTCATGTAGAAGTGAATCCACTGATGCACTTTTTTATTCTTAACTTACAGTTTATTTTTCTATTATTCGTGAAACGTGGATTTAATCAATCATTGGTAGAAGTGAACACACTGTGTTTTATTTTCTTTTTAGATACAAGGAATTGAAGTGAAAAACCAAGTAAAACCGACAATTAAAGTAGACTACAAAATTATAACCTCAAAATGTAGGTATGGCGGAAGATACAAGGCAATTTGTACAACCGCAACCGATGCAACAAGAAACACCACAACACCCTCAACAGTTACAACCTGTGATCCCATATGGCTTTACCTACTACAACCAGCAAATAGGAGGAAATCCGCCAGTAGGCCAACCGCATTATGTCCAGTATGTCCCAACGGGAAATCCAACAGGTCAAACAATGGTGCCTGCACAGCAATTACAACAAACAATAATGACCCCATCAACATTAGCAGTACCAAATAACTACGCAAATATGCCCTACACGAGTGCTCAAGTAAATCCACCCTCAACTATAATGCAAGATACATGGACTACGGTACGAGATAGAAAAAGATTACGTAGCCCTGAACAAAAAGTTGCACAAAAACAAACAAAAATCACTAAATACTGGCTCGCAAAGGATGTAGTACAAACTCAAAATAGATTCGAAGGGCTAGCAGAAGAAGAAGAAACACAACAACAAACACTACCCAAACCTCCACCAATAACAGTCTACCACTCCGAAAAGATTGGTCCAGCACACCAATTACTGGCTGAAATAGCACCAAACGAATACACAATAAAAACAATAGGACCCGAAGAAATTAAAATACAGCTCAAAAAGCCTGAACTATTTAAGAATGTAATAGAAGCTCTGCAAAACAAAGGTACCCTATTCCACACATACAAGCCTAAAGAAGAAAAAAGCTATAGAGTAGTTATGAGAGGTTTACACCCAACGGTAGAAAATACAATAATTCAAAAAGAACTATTGGCTCTCGGGCATGAAACAACTAACATATGGAACATTAGAAATAAGGAAAAGCAACCCTTACCCCTGCATTATGTCGACCTTAAGAAAAAAGATAATAACAAAGACATATTTGAAATAAAACTATTAGGAGCAAATGTAGTTAGATTTGAACCGCCCCATGTAAAACGAATCATCCCGCAATGTTCGAGGTGCCAATGCTACGGGCATACCAAAAATTTTTGCTTTAAAACTGCAAGATGTGTAAAATGTGCGGAGGAACATACCACTAAGGACTGCCCTCGCAAGATAAGAGATAAAAACGTGAAATGCGTGAACTGCGGTGGTGGACATCCGGCAAACTACCGTGGATGCACAGTACATACACAATTGCAACAACGTTTGTACTCTGCCCTCAGGAATAAAGTACCGGAAACGACGCAAAATACTTTTAATCAACACCCACAACCAACTAAAATATTTTACCAAACACCACATAATTATAATATGGCGTTTCCTCAGCTCCCAACACAGACCGGCGCCGGCGCGATAATTACAAACCCACCAAGTGACAATATTCCACAAGTACAAGCTTGGCAAAATAACCAAACCCCAATCCAAAATACAACATCAACTCAAGATACAAATCACCAGTCCAACAATTTGAGCAAACTCGAAAAAATGCTAGAACAGCTAATGACACAAATGAACACTATGTTAGGCTTATTAACAACTCTTGTTGGTAAAATGGCTTAATGACTACTCACCCAAGATACAAACTAGCAATCTGGAATGCAAATGGCCTCTACCAACACGCACAGGAAGTTAGAAACTTCTTGCAAACTCACAGTATTGACATTATGCTAATTTCAGAAACTCATTTTACAAATAACCACCATTTAAGAATACCTCACTACCAGATTTATGACACAAAACATCCAGATAAAAAAGCCCATGGAGGAACAGCAATAATTATTCGTAGTAACATCAAACACTATGAAAGGAACAAATACGCTGAAGAACATCTACAAGCTACTAGCATCACCATCGAAGATAAGCTGGGCCCGTTAACCGTCTCTGCGGTATACTGCCCTCCCAAGCACAATAATAAAAAAGAACATTTTGAAGCTTTTTACAATACACTGGGAAACAAATTTATTGCTGGCGGAGACTATAATGCTAAAAATACCATGTGGGGATCTAGATTGACCACATCAAAAGGCAGGGAATTGGCAAAAGCAATGAGAGCAAACAATCTTCAGCATATTACAACAGGACAACCTACCTACTGGCCATCAGACATAAAGAAGATCCCAGACGTTATCGACTTCTGCATCATAAAGGGTATTGATTCCAAACGAATCAAAGCAGAATCATGTTTGGACTTGTCATCGGATCATTCTCCAATAATGGTCACAATTCACAGTCAAATAGTACATAAAGAAAAGCAACCATCACTATATAATAAAAAAACAGATTGGAACTTATTTCGACAAAAACTGGACGAACTAATTACCCTGAACCTATCACTCAAAACAGAATATGACATAGAAGCAGCAACTGTTGCGTTGACTAAAAATATTCAAGAAGCAGCTTGGTTTGCTACTCCATACACTAATACGACACACATAATAGAGAAAGTTTCACACACAATTCAACAAAAAATTGCTGAAAAAAGAAATCTCAAAAAGCAATGGCAGCAAGCGAGAACAACCGAAAACAAAACAAAACTGAACAAATCAACTAAGGAATTGAAGGAGATACTTAAAGAGCACAAAAATAAAGGCATCCAGGACTATCTAGAGAGTTTAACTCCAACAAATGCTACAGACTATTCTTTATGGAAAGCAACCAGAAAACTTAAAAAGCCACCAGTATCACAACCACCAATCAAAGATGAAAACAATAAATGGGCAAGAAATAATAAAGAAAAAGCGGAAGTTTTTGCCAAACATTTGGAAAAAGTCTTTCAACCATACCCTTCAATGTCAACAATAGAAGAAGAACGAGAAATAACAGACTATCTTGAAGCACCTTTCCAACTAGACCTTCCTATTAAGAAAATCAAAATCAAAGAAATCAAAAATGCATTGCAAAAGGAAATTAAAATCAAAAAAGCTCCTGGGTTTGATCTAATAACAGGTGAGGTCCTACAAAAGGTATCTGAAAAGTGCATCAAACTTATCACATTTATCTTCAATGCAATAATTCGCATACACTATTATCCAAACACGTGGAAAGTATCTCAAATAATTATGATACTGAAACCGGGCAAAACACCGGAAGATGCAAAATCTTACAGACCAATCAGTTTGCTGCCAATGCTTTCTAAAATCTTCGAAAAAATATATCTCAAGAGACTTAAACCTTTACTAGGAAAACTTAATATTATACCCCACCATCAGTTTGGTTTCAGAAGCAAGCATGGCACCATCGAACAAGTTCATAGATTAGTCAACATAATTAATAAAGACTTTGAGAAAAAGAGATATTGTTCAGCAGCATTCCTAGACGTGAGTCAGGCATTCGATAAGGTTTGGCATAGGGGATTGTGCTACAAAATCAAAAAGGCATTGCCATATCAGCACTTCCTAGTTTTGCAATCTTACTTGCAAAATAGGCACTTTTTGGTAAAGCAACAAGATGAATATACAAATCTATATCCCATCTCATCAGGAGTGCCACAGGGTAGTGTACTAGGTCCAGTGCTTTACCTGATTTACACAGCTGACCTACCAACTACTCCATTAACAAACATAGCCACCTTTGCAGATGATACTGCAATATTGGCATCTCATTCAGACCCTCTAAAGGCATCAAAAAATCTACAACTTCACATAAACAAAATCCAACTATGGCTACGAAAATGGCGCATGAAGGTTAACGAAATTAAATCCATCCACATCACCTTTACCCTAAATAGGACAACTTGCCCAACAGTAACAATGAACGGCCAGCAACTCCCCGAGTCTGAAGATGTCAAATATCTTGGTATCCACTTGGACAGGCGACTGACATGGAAAAAACACATTTTGACAAAAAGGAAACAGCTTGGAATCAAATTTAGTCAAATGTACTGGCTAATAGGCAGAAAATCCCAACTTAGTTTAGAAAATAAGCTACTGCTGTACAAAGCAATACTCAAGCCAATATGGACCTATGGAATTCAGCTGTGGGGCTCAGCAGCCAACTCTAACATCGAGATACTACAAAGATTCCAAAACAAAATAATGAGAGCGATGGTTGACGCACCCAGATATGTAACTAATGATGTGATACAACACGATATATCAATACCCACCGTTAGTGAAGTAATCACAAAATTCAGTGCTAAATACAGTGAAAGACTTGTCCACCATCCTAATGTATACGCAAACAAACTGCTCGAAAATACAAGTGAAGTGCGGCGATTAAAAAGATACCAGCCTATCGACCTGATAAACAGATTTGAGTGATAGACAAACATGAAAGTGATTAAATAGATATTGTTTGTTGGAACAATTTTCTTCTTGTTATATTTATCAAACCAAATGCCTAATGCCTTCGGGCAAATTGCTGTATTCATGGAGATAATAAAAAAAAAAAAAAAAAAACTTACAGTTTAGTTAATAATCCGATTTACATAAGTATGATAGAAAACATAGTTGTGGTATGGTATGACAGATAATATACAGAGTCAAAATCTCGACTGCAAATCCGAAGGTCTGAATTTTTTAGTCTGTGCACTTTATTGTCACTGGTTAGTTTAACTGCTAGTTTGTTAGGGTAAACACTAAGTTTACTAAAATAGTTTTTACTGAAATTTGTGATTTCATCTTGAACCTAATTTATGTGTAGATCACGTTGAATCAAATTGTTGGGCACATACCATGGTGCATCGACAATCATCCTTAGCATTTTGGATTGAAACCTTTGAAACATTTCTATATTAGATAAGAAAGTTAAACCCCAAAGTTGTATTCCATACGTCCATATGGGTTTAAGTATGGAATTAGCAACTTGTTTTCAAGTGAGAGCCGAGAGTTTTGTTCCATCAACTAGTACATTTTAGTTTGCAGCCTAATAACTGCTCTCTTTTGGCTAGTATATTGTAATGGTATAAAAGCTTTCTGAAAAATTTAAAATTCCTTACCAAGTTTTCTTTAAGAGGGGCATTTTTTTCAGGGCTCTTTTAATTTAATCAACAGATGGCGCCTACTTAAATATTTTTATAGAATAAGAGGAATTTGCTATATTTAAAATATAGCAAATTCGTTGAGATAATACTATTCTATAAACAATATTCTTGATCTTAAGCTATTTTGAGTTCGTATTGAGTATGTCAAAACACACTCACTTACAAAAAAAGATAATTAAACTTTAATTATGAATTGTGTTTTTATAAATAAATATTACGAACTCAAAATAGCTTAAGATCAAGAATATTGTTTATAGAATAGTATTATCTCAACGAATTTATTATATTTTAAATATAGCAAATTTCTCTTATTTTATAAAAATATTTAAGTAGGCGCCATCTGTTGATTAAATTAAAAAGACCCTGAAAAAAATGCCCCTCTTAATACCCCTACAAAAAACTTTACCAGACTAGCTCAGTCGATGATTCATGCACCTCACTGGTGCATTTATCTAGATGTCTTTGCATGGGCGTCTATTAGAAGGGGGGGGCAAAAAAATCACCTGGCTCCCTCTGGCTTTCGGCTGCTTAAGTTTTTTTAGACATTTAATATTTCACCAGCCCAAGTTTTTAAAATTTTTTAAACTTTTGGTTTTAAATCATTAAAATTCTTTTATAATAAAATATTTTTTTCATTTTGCCTTTTCCCCTGAAAATGATCTTATGGACGCTCATGTGTCTTTGTAGCATTTCTGAAGCAATGGTTGAATTTTAGGGAATAGAGACATGTGTTCGCTGCCTCACAGTAGTTTTTGGCTTCTATTGCTTTGTAGATTGTATCTGCAACTTTATGTACCTGTTTATTGTAGAATGTTGTTGTCTAAAGCCAAATTGGTAGTTTGGTATCAGATTTCTCTATTTTATGATAGGTTCTATTCTCTTCAGTATCATTTTTTTAAATAATTTTGATAAGACCGGCAGAAGGCTGATTGGTCTGTATAAAGTTAGTTACGTTGTTAGATGATTTGCCTGGTTTGGGTATAAGAATTATTAGGGCCACCTTCTACTGCATGGGGAAGTATTCTAATCTTATGATTGCATCAAACAATAGTGTTATAAACATGACACTTCCAAACGGCAGTTTCTTAATTATTTCACGAGTTATAAAGTTATAATCAGGAGATTTCTTAGAACTTAGGTTTTGGCTTATCATGCTTCCAGCTTCTGCTGCTTTGAATGGTTTGATTAGGATTTCTAGCTAGTCAGGTGAGTCTAAAAATTTGTATAATTTTTTCTCTAGAATTTTCCGATTGAAATGGATTGAAGACTTCCGAGAGATGTGTTGCAAATAGATTAGCCTCTTCTAGCCCAGCTATCATCTTTAATTTTAATTGGTGGATTGCCCTCTTGTGATTTGTTTAAACTTCTTGTCGCTTTCTAAAGAAAATAGTCAGAAGATTTTGTTGCTGATAGATTTTGCAAATAGTTTTGATTGGTCATATTACTGTTTGTTTCTACCAGGTGCTTCAGTTCTTTTATTGATTTGTTTAGTTTAAACTTATCTTGAGGTGCTTGTGTTCTCTGCTATATTTTTCAAAGCTTGCGTTTTTTGGCAACTTTCCAGTCTAGTTTTTTATAGACATTACCAACCAAGTGGTTTGCTATTGTGTTTATTTTTTTGATCGTAGTAGCAATTTATCAAATGGTTAAACAATAATAATAGAATATGATCCAACAATAAAATGTCCAAAAATAATGTTTTACCTGGTGATTTAATCCTTTTTGTGCGGTGCAGATGTAGTGTCAGACACCCATCATGGCGAAGATGTACGTGATGTAACCTTTTTTATTTCCAAAGCCTTCCAGTACTTTTCTGCTACTGAACGCATTTTACTTTTTTTGAATGAGTTTATGTCTTAGACTACTACAACAGCGTTGCATCTTTCCTGATCTTTTTTGATGGTAATAATCACAATAAGATTGTCTGCAGCAAGGCAGCAAATAGCACAGTATAGTTCAGCTGCTGGTGATGAGTTTCAAGAACTTCGACTTATTCGCAGAGTTGGCTAAGAATTGGTGGTGTGTTACTACGATATTTGCAAAGGTTTCTACTGATATCTTAAGTGTCTCCAATTTGCCGCTAGCCCTTCTCATGTGCGTTGAGTTTTTTGTTCTAGGCTTTTCATATCCGTAAAAAATGTGACAATCACATCTTTCCTGCATTTCTTTCTGAGATATCTGATACCACATCACCCGTCACATTAAGTAGCAGATCTTGGCTACTGCACACAATAGGTCTGTTTGGTACCACAGTCCTAGTGCTACACTAACTACACTACTATACAAATTGATTGATAAAAAGTGGGTTGGTAATTGTACCACCAATCAATTTGTAGTAGTGTAGTTAGTGTAGCACTAAGACTGTGGTACCAAACAGACCTAATGAAGCACAAGCCGGGGACTTTTCTTCTCAATTACCGTGATTAGTATGGACTAGGTGCCTTTCCGTATTAAAATGCTATTAAGGAGAGCTTGCAGTTGTGGTGCAAGTATTCGTACCGCAGTCAATCTTTAAGCTCTTGATCAGCTCTCACGATGTAAATATTCCCGTAAAAGAGGTGATTAGGGTTTAAGCCGAGTTTTACTCATAGCATCTAAAGTATAAACCTGATTTTTAAGTTTTAGAGTTACATTTTGGAATGTCTTACCACCCATTTTAAATCGAGCCTCCTCGATCTCTACAGCATCGTCAAAAGTTATCTTTTTATTAGTAATAGGTCCTGATCAAGGACAAGGGGCTCATTTGGCTTATTGAAATGTGATCACTGCTTCAGCCAGTTAATAAATTTAATAGTGTCAGTAGATATTGTGGGAACTGAAAAGGCAAAAAATTGGCGCCTATAGTTGTAAATCGTTCAACATATGCTTAATCACCTCCACTCAGCTGGACATCGACGTTTTCGAGGACGTTATGCAAAATCTACGCATTTGTAACTGCAGAATATGAAAGAGCTGGAATCTTAACAAAGAAGTTTGAGCGATTTGTAGAACAGAGATAGCACAATTTGCCGGTCAGAAAAATTTTGGTATTCCTTTGGTATTTGTTATTTTGGTATTCCAGTATATTTGAACCTTCTATTGTTGCCATTTAAATATAATTTAAAATATTTTTTAAATATTTCAAAATATCAAAATTAATAATACATAGGTAATATCTAGAGGTGAGATGTTTAGGTCGTATAAAATCAAAAAAGGTATCTAAAAAGGTTCTAAAAAAAGCTATTTTAGGTCCTATAAACACAAAAAAAGGTCCTATAAAAGTACTAAAACAAAGATTTTATACCTAAGGATTCTTATGGTGGGTTTATAGAGCGAGATAAGCGATAAGAGATAGTGGATAAGAAATAAGAGATAGTGACTAACGGATAAGCGGGTTTATACAACGAGATAAGGAATTTAAGAAATGCACATGTTACGCATGAGCAGTTCAAATTATTTTGAAACTTGGACAGGCCACGACAGCTTATGTTTATAGTTTGGTTTTGTCATCGTGAAACATATTTTTCAAATCTTTTAATTTTATGGTTTGATTACCCAGAAATTTGGCATCTTTTATACTAAATAAATTTTGCAAACTAAATTTGAGAATATTTTAAATGAAATATTACGAATTCATAAAATACAAATGGATAGTCAAGATTTAGCGCGAAACAAAGCCTATATAACACAGAATAATTTAATAATTTCCCTTAACATTTTTGCAAATCTCTAACTGCGAATAAATTTTAAAATTCGATTTATTGTTTAATAAAAACCGCCTGCTACTTATATATAGACAAAATTAATAATTATTAAATATAGATAAATAAATATTTGGAATGATTGTCGTTCAAAAATTTATATTATTATTATTTAAAAAATTATATAAAATTGATATTTTATAATACATACGCAACATAACAGTGATAAAAAAAGTAAAATATTAATTCGTAATGACACAAATGAGCGGGCAAAATTTAGTTCAAATGAACGTCGACGGGATAAGAGATAAGAAGTTAAAAATGTTCAACTTTTATCCCTTAGCTCTTAGCGCTTATCGCGTTGTATAAACGCTACTACGGTATTCCTATGGTTTAACTTTCTTATCCACTATCTCTTATCGCTTATCTCGCTCTATAAACGCACCATTAGATACTCACTGAAAATTTGTAATTTTTCTTAGGTTGGCACATTTGGTGAACTGCCACCACCAAACAACAAATTCAAATTTTAAAAAAATAATAAAAAAATTTTAATTTAGGTCAGGGGCGTCGTAAGGATGAGATTTTTTTTCTATTTAAACTGAAAATTAAAAAAAAGTTTCCAAAATGCTAAAAATAGGTCGTTAAAATTAAAAAATGACAAAAAAGGTAAAAATAAATAGAGCTTAAATAACGTAGTTTTTCATGAAACGAATTTTGATACCAATAAAATAAAAATAGGACGTAAAATAAAAAAAAGGTAAAAACCTAAAAATCTCATCTCTAATAGTAATATCAAAAAAACATAGAATAATCAAAATATTTTTTTAATTATAGGTTTTATTGTGTTTAATTAAAGCAAAGATACAGAGAGCAAACAGAACCACGCACCCTCGGCAAGAATTACTCATCGCTCACAGTAGTCACGAGTTTAGCTAACAATTTAGGTCATTTTCACAGCAAAAACTAATAAATCAAATACCCCGTCATCATATGAATAAATAATAAATTATTTATCGATTATTTATTATGGATGCCTATATGAATTATGTATTAACTAAACAACGTACGTACGAGTATAATTTAAAACTGTGTTATGCACTACACAAACATGGTAATTATGTATTCATATTTACTTATTACTAAGTAATTACGTTTTCGTGTAGTAGACAAAATTTAGTTCGGGAAACAACATGGCTGAAAATTTACAAAATAATACCTGTTATATTGAAAATATAAAATCAATGTATCGTACAGGAAACATTTTTGGAATAATTCCTCCTGTTAACAAATCCAACTTCAAGATATACAGGATATATTCCACAATTTTAATTGTTGTATTTTTAATTATAAGTTTAGAAGCGATTTATTTCAACCTAGTGTTAAACCAAAGATCAGTTTAATATGTTATGAACTCAATTTTTGGATTGGGCCAGCAAATGTTGTCGATTATTATAATTTTAATTGATATTTACACAACAGGATTCTCAGATGTAAACAAATTTTACTCACTAGATTGCCTTTTTAAAAAACTTGATGATGGTTTGAAGAACCGAGACATAGTTTGGAAACCTGGAAAACTGTACGTTGTTTTAAGAGCATTGATATTAATTCACTCTATTGGTTTTTCAAATTTTATTTTAGTCACTTTTCGTTACTTTCTTAAATTAAAAGGCGCCCTAATATCGATTTGTGTTTCATTTGCACAATTAAACTTTATTATGTATGTTATGGTTTCAATATTATTAATTTATAATTTCGTTTCTTTAATTAACTTGCGTTTGGAAATTTTGAATAAACGTTTATCAACATTACATGAAAACTATAATTTAAATTCCCGTCTCGATGCAAATGTGATAAATCCAATTTTTGCACGAGTGGCATCGAAAGAAGTCAACACAATAAGAAATTTGCTTTCGTTAGCTTTAAAAATTTGTTTAGTTAGTAATAAAACTTTAGAATACAAATTACTTTTGGTAATGTCTACAGTTTTCACCCAAACTTTAAGTGTGATTAATTTCTTGTTTGGAAGTTTGAACACAGCGTATGGAAATGTAACATCAAATCAAATTCAGCTAATATGCATAATTTTAATATTTTTCGCTTTTATTGTTTATGTAAGTATTAAATGTTATAAAACTTTATCATCATCTCACTAATCATTAAAATATTTCTGGTTGTAATTCGGAAAGTTGCAATAATAAAAAGGCTGCATTTACAATTGACGCTTTCTGAATTAAAGCCGGACATTATGAAAACTAACGGTTAAAATCTTAATTTGAAAAATATATTACCATGCATCGGAAGGCGAATTTATTTAACTGTTATTAATTGATAATTTCAGATAATCGTGGTGGTCTTAATTTGCGACAAAACTACCAACGAGGTAAAAAAAATAGCAACCACCTCCTACAGTTTCGTATCAGAAATACAAGTATTATCTAACAACTCTCCAGAGGCCTTTTTGAGGAAAGAATTACTTTTATTAGCAAACCAATCAATGAGTCAGTGTCCTCATTTTTCAGTAGTCGGACTTTTTGATGTGAATCACAAAATACTTTTTAATTTTCTTGGCACCATTACTCCATATACTATCATGATTGCACAAATATATAAATAAATATATGCTTGTGATGGCTTGTCAATTTATGGGGCTAAATTTATTGTATGTCACGGGATCGTTTTAGTTGATATCTTATAAATTGTATTCTAAATTTTTTTTGCAATGATGTAATTGTCTTGTTTAGGTAAATAGGTGAAGTATTTAATTTTTCAAGGTACTGCATTAAAGGTTAGGTAGCACTTAAGTTTTTTTTACCTATTCAATATATTATAAACCCACATTAGTTATAATTGTTGTACCTTAGAATTAGCGACAATAAAAGTAGTACAAACAAACAAATTTATTAGTTTTGCCCTCTGGAAAAACTTGCAAACTGGACAAATCACATGGTGCTTCATCCCACTATGAAGCAATCCCTCTGGCTCCCCGATTTTGTCATCTAAAGTTACCACCACTCAGCCAGCTTACTCTAAATCGACACCTACATTTAATCGTGACAGAAAGAAACCCGAGCAGCCTAGGCCGCACGATACCATCCACCTGCCATCAAACAGGAACTAAAAAAAAAAACAAATTTTTACCCAAATATGTATGAAACTATGGAAAGATTTTGGGTTAATTGGGAAAGCAAATCAAACACTATAGTTGCTGTTTATATATAAACAGCAACTGCTCGTCTGGAACCTCTACGTCAACAGTTTACTACTGTTTTTGTATCAAGCACACCACCATCTCCAAAAAGCATACCAGCTTCAAAAAAGATATAAAACTTGCAACCACATTACTATACATCACAAGAAGCAACAAACTGTACATCCCACACTCCGCTTCAGAAATCAGAGGTATTGCCACTTGCAACACACTGCAAGCTGTTGAGGTTGTTAGGACTACCCCTCGTTTTACAATAATCTGCAAAACTGTAAACACAAACTTTCCTACGCCATCAAAATTAAAGTTTTAGAATTCCAACGCACAACAATATGATTGTAGGCTTTAGTTACCAATATAACAAAAATTTTAAAAATAACAACATTATCAGATTAGAAACAGATGGTGGACGGCTAGCTCGCCGTAAGGTCGTAGGTTAGAACGATTTTATGGATCTTAAGAAAAGTTGCACAAATCACTAAACTTACATATTTTTGTTTAGGATGCTTCTCCAAGTCCGGAAATGTGCGTAAGTTTTTTTTTGGGGGTGGGGGGGGGGGGGCTTGTCGCCCATTACATGATAAAAAATGCAAATTTTGGAGCAGTAAGAAAGTAAAAATGGTTTTTTAAAATTAAAAATTTTTTTTCTTTATTTTTAAATATTTCGTTTGTTTCTGCAAAGATATTGCGAAAAATAATTATACATCGCGTAAAAATAGTGCAGTTGTTTGAGCTGGAAGTATTGAGGCAAATCGATCTAAAAATTAAAAATTTTACAAGATTGAAGATTTACGTATCTTCGATTGAAAAATCAACGAACGCAGAGGCAAATTGGTCAACTTTTTGGAGCACCAAGAACCTCAAATTTATTAGATTGTAGCTCATACTATGTGGAATACTACGAGAAACGTCTCGTTACACTTTTGACAGCTCCGTTATGAACAATGACTGATTCGATTGTAAAATCCAAAAACCGGAGTTGAATTAGCTAGGTTAAATTCAACTAATCAATCGATTCCTATCGTCCGTCAAATTTAAACTTTTTTTATTGTAGATTGTCGCTAAATGCAATTATACAAAAATCGACCTCTACTGTTCGTGCTATCTTATCGCCCATTAGCAAAATCCCAGGCAGTTCCTTTATCTTTTCATTTGGTGGAAAATTAAAAATTACTAAAGCATTGTTGAAAAAAAATACATTATAAAGCCGAACTAGTTAAAAAAGTAGTGTAAAACTACACAATTTTTAGCTTTTATTCAGAAAGCATTAATTGTGATTTAGATTAATTAGTACTTCCGGCTTCATGGCCACTTTGTGGTTAACTCTGAAAAACCGTTTGTAGTTCAACTTTAACTTTTCTGGCTAGCTATGCGATGCAAGCGTACAGCTCTCTAGATGGGCAGTAGTGAGGCAGGAAATATTGACTAATCTGAACTGCAATTGGTGCTTTCTGAATTAAAGGTGAAATGATGTAAAATTATTTATGAAACACGTATTTTGATTTTGACAATCCAGGTAAGTTGATCAGAGTGTCAACTGACCGGCAACAAGGGTTAGGCTTTATGAAACTGGCTAAAAAATACAAATGACTTCCCATCTGAGGACAACTCGAAAAAAGTCATTTGTCTACTTGTCAAATTAAATAGAAGATTTTTCCTCGGATTTTTCCCTTCAAAAAAATTGTTGAATACCTTAGGGTGCGTTCCACTTAAAGCCAACGACGACCACGGTCGTTTGTTAGTCCAATCAAATAACCGGTCTTGATCTTTAGTCCAATCAAAGAACCACGGGACCACGCTGCGGTCGTCGTGGGCTTTAAGTGGAACGCACTCTTAGTGTACATCTTGATCGACGCGTGACCTAGAATAGGTAAACATATATGGAGTAAGAAACTTCAACTGGGACACTCCCTTAGAAAACACATGTGATTGCTGGGCTACAAGGTACTCATGTATAAAGCCATAATAAAACCAATTTAGATGCATGGCATCCCGCTTTGTCTCTTGGCTAGAAACGCCCTTGCACCAGACTGATCACGGTGGCAATCAAATGTAATCTATACAAATATATGCACCTTTGCACACCACATGCGGTCACCTGAAAATATTAATACTATTATAAAGAAACCAGAAAAAATAACGAAAAAATTCTAATTCTCATATTGTCTTAAATTTATGAAGATTTAACTTTTGTGCGATTTTTGATTTAAAATATTGGATAAAAAGTAAAGTTTGCTCAAATGTGCTAAAACTGCATGAAAATATTAACATTATCATAGAAAAGCAAAGAAAAATAACATAAAAATTCTAATTCTTACATTGTCTTACATTTATGAAGATTTGACTTTTCCACAATTTTTGATTTAAAATTTTGGATAAAAATAAAGTTTGTCCAAATATTTTGGAATTGCATAAAAATATTAACATTTTCATAGAAAAGCCAAGAAAAATAACATAAAAATTCTAGTTCTTACATTGTCTTAAATTTATGAAGATTTGACTTTTGTGCGATTTTTGATTTGAAATTTTGGATAAAAATTTAAAGTTTGTTAAAATATTCTGAAATTGCTTAAAAATATTAACATTTTTATAGAAAAGCCAAGAAAAATAACATAAAAATTCTAATTCTTGCATTGTTTTATATTTATGAAGATTTAACTTTTGTGCGATTTTTGATTTAAAATTTTGGATATAAATATAAAGTTTGTTCAGATATTCTGACAATATTGAAATTTTGGATAAAAATATAAAGTTTGTTCAAATATTCTGAAACTGCATGAAAATATTAAAACTATCAGGAAATGTCAGGAAAAATATCAAACCAATTTTAAGCCTTACATTGTCTTAAATTTATGAAGATTTGACTTTTGTGCGATTTTTGATTTAAAATTTTGGATAAAAATATAAAGGTTGTTCAAATATTCTAAAACTGCATGAAAATATTAAAACTATCATAGAAATGCCAGAAAAAATAACAAACAAATTTTAAGCCTTACATTGTCTTATATTTATGAAGATTTGACTTTTTTGCGATTTTTGATTTAAAATTTTGAATAAAAATATAAAGTTTGTTCAAATATTCTGAAACTGCATGAAAATATTAAAACTATCATAAAAATGATAGCAAAAATAACAAACAAATTTTAAGCCTTACATTGTCTTATATTTATGAAGATTTAAATTTTGGATATAAAATAAAGTTTGTTCAAATATTCTGAAACTGCATGAAAATATTAAAACTATCATATAAATGCCAGGAAAAATAACAAACAAATTTTAAGCCTTACATTGTCTTATATTTATGAAGATTTGACTTTTGTGCGATTTTTGATTTAAAATTTTGGATATAAAATAAAGTTTGTTCAAATATTCTGAAATGCATAAAAATATTATAGAAAACCAGGAAAAAAAACAAAAAAATTCTAAGTTTTATTAAGGCGCCTCTCTCGTAGCGTAAAATGAAGGTCTTGAGAAAGTCAAAATTGTGCTGTTAATAATAAATATTTTTAAATGATTACATATAATTTGTTTAAAAATATTAATTTATTTGCGAAATATTCTCTCGAATATATTGCACAAACAAGCAATAAAAGGTCCCCTCCCCCACAGCTAATTTATAAAATTTCTCAAAAACTGTTTGGGTATACAAACCAAACCACCTTGCATACAAACAAACTGAAATCTAAAATGTAAATTTTTTTTCCATTTAGGTCCGGTTGCACCAACGCATAATAAGGATTTAATAGAGTAATAAGCTATTACTAGATTAAAAATTGACATTTTGACATAAGATGCGTTGCACCAACGAGACTTAACTTATTACTAGATTAAAATCTCCACTAAAATGAATGACATATGTCAGTTTCCCTCGCAACAACGTTTATTAAGGAAATTATTAGCAAAATTATTAAATATTTAATAAAAATTCCTTAGTTACCAAAAAAATGCGTTGCACCATTGCGACTTAGTTTAACAGGGTAATAAATTTAATAATAAGCAAATTGGCCAAAATTGGTCAATTAAAATTTTAAGTTGAAATTTTATTAGAAAAAATTTGATGAAAAAAGAAGATTTTTAAGTTATGTAGTACATAGAACTTGAAAAATTAATCGCTGAATTCAAAATTCAATTATTATGAGTAGAAAATGTCAGCTACAATTTCTTTTTCGAGTACAGATGAAGATATAAATTTGTTAACTAAAGCCTCACATTTTGAGTAGTTAATATTCCTCTATGGATTTACTCACAATATGTGAATATTATGACAGTAATATTATGTTGTCGTTAATACAGAAAAGAAAAAGTTATTCATTACCACTGAAAAGAATTCGTATTTAATAGTATTTCTCAAATATTAAAGTCTTCAAATTATTGCAGTTAGAAAACTGTTTTCTGATTGAGATTGATTGACAAGTTAACAAACGAAGAGTTACTTCACTTTTTGCCACTGGATATTGAAAACTTCTATTGGGCCAAGAAAATCAAAGCGTGATGCAAAAATTATAGGATATTGTCTCTTTTATAAAAATGATGACTTGGATTGTTGCAATTTCTGCTTATATATTTTGCTCAAGAACTTTCCTTTACATTTTTTTCGTTAATTTCCATGATAAATTTTTAATAATCACGTACACATTTAGCTAGTGGCAGATCTAGGAATAGTTCAGGAGTTTAGGATTGAGAGTTAAGTTAATATTTAAAATTTTTTTATTAATTTTTCAACATTTGCATCTTCTTGGATAGTACTTGATTTTCCCTTTTATAGATATTATATAGATACGCTACTGTATTAACCTAAAATTAATATTTAAACAAGCGAGAAATGTCAAATTAGTATGGCGACCATTGTTGAATTTCATAATAACTAATATGAGATTTTTAATTGAGAAAAATGTTGGTGCAACGCAAAAAAATTTAACAGGGTAATAGTTTAACAGGGTAATAACTTTTACATATATTTTGACATAAATAATAGATTTTTAGGTTATGAACTACATCGAAGTTGACAAGTAATCGTTGAATTTTGAAATAAATTTTTTTAAACAAAACTTTTTCAATGAAGCAAGCGAAAGATAGAAATATTAATATTTTGGACAAGCCTTATCAAAAACGAGGTAATTTTCTCAAGCTTCACAATTTTGTGGGCATAAATTTTAAACTTTGTCGCTTATGAAAATGTTTTTATAGGACCGGGCGATGTAAAATTTTTTTTATTTTTTTACATCTTCTATGGCCGTTATACAATTCCAATATGCAATGATTTCAGCAAGAAACTCACGTCGTGAGATGTTCAAAAATCTAACAAATTGCTACGTTATATTGAAAATAATAAATTTACTCCCTGTGTATATAAAATATGATTGAAAAAAGACAACTTAGGATGCATTTTTTATTAGAAATGAAAATTAACGTGAAAATACACCATTATAAGGGCAGTTCTAACTGCAAAGTTTTGACAATGACAATAGCGTTGTCATAGCAATTATAAAAATATTAAACTAATAGCCTAATAACGTTATTAAAATAATTTTAACAGAGTAATAGCTATTATGATAATAGCGCTTAATATGCCAATTTTAATAGACATTGGTGCAACCCGACCTTAGAGAGTCAAAATTAACGAGAATACTTCAAGATAGTTTAGGTGGGCGTACGAAAACATCCATCATAGCCACAATAGACTACGAAAGTCGTGACGTCATGATACACCCCTGTACCCTCCGGCTTAGCTCAATTTATCGGAGAAGCAGATTCTTTGAATTTGAAATCCAAAAAATAGCAAGACCTTAATCTCAGGGTACTACCTGCATGAAACCAAAATACGTGCTTACCTCGCTTTTACATAAATGCAAGATCTCTGAAATAAATGTGGCGCATTTCAATAAAAAGAAATATGTCGTCATAAAATATAATGAAAGCTAAATAAACGTCGACATAAAATACGGTACATAAAACACAATAATTTCTTAAGATACCTATTGACGGAACGTTCGGCAAAATTAACTTAATTAATAAAATAGTAACTGAGTTACTTAGTGAAAATTAATTGTAAATAAACAATTGACGATACTTTATCCTTAAAGGATTGATTTAAAATTCGGTATATTTGTACAGTAAAAGATAAATAATTGTACAATCGACTTTTTAGTAGTAATAATTAAAACTGGACCAAAATAGTCGCCTGAATAAAATTTAAAAAGTCCATCGCTATCAATTATTGATGGTTACATTTCTTAAATTTAATAAAGACTAACTTTCGATCTTTCTAAACGTAGTAAGCCATTTTCACCAATTAACACAACACTTTCCGGGTCCAAATTCAAAGAATCTCTTCTTGACTGGAGAAATTCCATATTTTGTTGTCGGTATAGTTGCTGTAGTATCCATTCAATTCCAATTCCATTCTCCTGGTGGTTGTCGTTAATCAAATTGATAATCCATTTTTTCTTAATTAAATCGGTAAACATTGTTTTTCTTCTTTATTTTTTCGTAATTAATAATTTATTTACTGAATTTTACGAAATTTGCATTTGTTACGTATTCGTTGTGAAACGTTGAATTCTTTGCACCATTGTTTAAGTTATTTAATTAAACACACATGAGAATATTTTAATCGAGAAGGAAATTAATTTTATTTACGTATTTTACGATTTTTCGAAATAATTTTAGATAAATTCGCACTAATCGAAATAAAGTTACCCAAATTAATGATTTGGAGATACATCACAAATTATTTGTTTAAGGCACAAAATAAAGTTAGCACAAATTACTGGTCCGTTGACCAAAAGGAAGTTTAACACGTCTTACTTGCTTGAGGTGTATGCAAAAAGTGAATTATGCCCCCCCTTATTTTCCAATGGCATCTTTAAATTTAACAAAGATTTTTACTGAATATTCTTCAAAGTTTAATGGGTTGCATAGATACAGGAGTAAAAATGGAAGAATTAGTTATTTTTCTCACTTGTTACACATGACGTAATTCTGTATTTTGCCTAATAGCAGATTACAACAGAATTTCTAAGAATTCTTTTACGAGAGTTGCATTTTATTCCGGACATAAATTCTAAAAATAACTAAGTGGAGACGACCGTCTGCCGTAGTTACGAGGTCTTTTCAAATAGTTTTGAAATCAATCGTAATTTTTAATTGAATTAAGGGACTGTTCGACGTAGTCGTAACAGTCACGAAGCGCGCATGATTTAAAAACCTTTCCAAACAAAACGAATCCCTATGTAAATTGCCATAAGAGAATTTTGTATTGCTTTTTTTAAATCGGTGTTAGTAAAATAAGGGATTTCGTGTAAATAGTGATAAATAAGGGATATTAAAGGGCGAGTTTTTCTAGTTTACAGTAACTGTTAGTGTTTCAAGACGTTTCTAATTGTGTTTAAAATCAATTGAGGTTATGTTGTTACATTTGGTTAATAATTTTATCGCTAATTTTAGCTATTAATTTAATTAAAATGACTTCAAAACATGTTGTGAAAATAACTTCAATTATGAGGTTATTCACCAACGAAAATAATAAAGAAAATAAAGTTAAGATCGAAAATGTTTATCATTCGGGGGATATTGAAAAACTGATTTTTGACACATAAGTAATGTTGATATGTTGGTGCTAGCAGTAAACTATAAAAGATATAATCAAATTAAGGTAAGAATATTTTATAAATGTAGATATATAATTCTATTTGTAATTAAACTTTTTTTAAGGTTTCTTCGGATAAGTCTGGTGACATCGTTTCTTCTCAATGTTGTTGTCTTCGAGGAATAAAGTGATTTCATGCGCTGCAGGTGTTATTTCATGCACATTATAACATTTTTGTTATGGATAAGGAGTGCACCTGGCTTAACCTGAAATGTAAATCGGACCAACATGATTCTATCCGAAAAAGCCGATGATGACAATTTACATCTTAATAACAATCATTGAATCATCATTTTATTACTGTGATCAAATTTAAGGTCTTTTACATATTTTGAATCGATCAACATATCATTTAGTGGTATAGACTACTAAAGGTAGCGTTATTGCTATTATAAAAGGTAAAACGGGCAAATAAGTTAACTTGAGAAATTTTATGTTGATCAATATATACCCAAATTAGTGTAAAGTATAATGTAAATTGAAATTAATAAAAGATAAAATTAGATTTAAATTAAAATTTTATTAACATTAATACATTAAATTTTACAATATTCTTTAACCGATTTATTAACGGGAACTAATAAATACCTATAGTTGGTACATTATTCCTTTGATCATCTTTGAATTGACAACTACAAATCAATGAATATTTTGTTGGCTTATAATCTGCTTTTCTACTTCGTTTAATATACCTACTTTGATTAAATTTATGCACTTCTCCTGTTTTTTGGGTTTGCGAGAAAGAAAATATTTATATATTTTCTACTCCCTATAGTAATTACATTGTGGAGCATTATCATTTTAATGAATAAATAATTAATTTAATCACTAAATTTATCAGCTAAACCTATACTAATGTTAAATATTGCAAACAAAATATCACAACATAACCTCAATTGATTTTAAACACAATTAGAAACGTCTTGATACACTAACAGTTACTGTAAACTAGAAAAACTCGCCCTTTAATGTCCCTTATTTATCACTATTTACACGAAATCCCTTATTTTACTAACACCGATTTAAAAAAAGCAATACAAAATTCTCTTATGGCAATTTACATAGGGATTCGTTTTGTTTGGAAAGGTTTTTAAATCATGCGCGCTTCGTGACGTCACACTTTCGTAGTCTATATCGCCTGCCCTCTGTAACTTGGAAGAAACTATGAGTACATTAGAATATGCACATCGAGCACGGAACATAACAAATCGACCAGAAGTAAACCAACGCATGTCCCAAAAAGCTGTAATGGGTCAATATCTTGATGAAATAGAAAAATTACGTAAATACTTACAAGGATCTCGTAGTGGCAATGGTATTTACCCAACCCAAGAAAATTACGAACAGTTGATTGCCGATAATGATAACGACAAACAAGAATTAAGTCTAAAAATCCAACATATTCGCGATTTGGAAAAATGCTTAAAAGATTTAGAAGCTGAGCGCGACGAAATTCGGTTAGATTGGAATAAAATAATTGAATCGTTTGAAAAAACAAATGAAGAGCTAAACATTTGTCGTGACCGGTTAGTTCAAACCGAAAATGAAAAAGATCAGCAGGAGTTCTTGACAAATCGATACGAAGAAAAAGCGGGTCAGTTGTATGATGAAGTTCAAAGTTTGGTCACTAACAAGGGAAGGACGCCTACTCGTCATCACCGCCCAGATTCACAATATACGTAGGGTCCGACTAGAAGTAAAAGTGACGTAAGTGGAAACTCCAGATGGCCAAGCGTTTTTTAAAAAATCAAGTTTTTGTTGCAGTCTATTGAATGCATAAGTCGTTAAAGTTAGCATAATTTGCAAGGATTAGGTAGTAGAGTGGTAGGAGTTCAGGACTTGTGATACGAGAATCGGTGGTTCAAGCCTTCCTTAGGGTATTTCTTTTGGTCGGATTTTTTGAATCGGTGTTTGGCAGTTCAAATCCCCGTCATGGAACTTTTTTTTCTTTGGCTTCTTTTTATTTTTACTATACTTACGTCACAAATGAACTAAAATAATCCATATTATAATTTATTCAGAGGTATTATGTATCACCATTTCACCAACGTTATCATAAAGGTGTCTTCGACACGCTCGCTCATGCAGGACAAGCGTACGTTAGGATCGGTCTTAGCACGACTTTATATAGCGTACCTTGTTTTCGAAACTCATTTGGCCTCCTCTTATTAGCGGGTAGATTTTTCTCATGGATGCGTACGCCAGTTGTCGTCTTTGTTTAATGTGATTGTCGAAGTTAAGTCTCGAGTCCATCGTCACTCCCAAGTATTTTACGTTGTTTTGTGGCGTTATGGTCTATCCGTCGAGTTTTAGTTTCTGGAAGACCCGATGATTCGTGCGTTTTTGGGCGAAAACAATTGTCTCCGTCTTACCGGCGTTCAAACGGATCTTCCATTTGTCGCAGTATCGTTTTATAAGGTCGATGTGTATTTGCGTTTGTTTGGTGGCCACTTGTGCGCTGAACGAGTGCGCATAGATTGCGGTGTCGTCAGCGTACTGGGCCATTCGTGTTTTTGCGAAAGTAGGGGTGTCGTTCATGTAGATGTTGAAGAGCTTAGGTGCTAGCACGGAGCCCTGAGGTACTCCAACCTGAATGTCTTTGGTGTTTGAAATGGTATCGTTGACCCTGACCGCGATCGATCTGCTTGTGAGATAAGAGTGTATTAGTTTTGTTATGTGTTTGCTGAACCCGTAGTGCAGCAGTTTAAAAATTAGACCATCGGTCCAAGTTCTGTCGAAGGCTTTTTCGATGTCCAGTAGCGTCATGACGGTCACTTTGTCTTTATTAAATTGGTCGATCACGTCTTTAACAATTCGGGTCACCTGCAGAGTCGTGTTAAGGCCCGCCGTGAACCCGAACTGATAGGGGCTCGTGATTTTAAGTCGCGTTTCTTCGTCTGTCAGTCGTTTTAAAATGATCTTCTCAGTTACTTTGGCCATGGTGTTCAACAGCGTGATTGGCCGGTAATTGAGAGGTAGCGTTGGGTCTTTTTTCGGTTTGTGTATGGGTACTGTCAGTCCGTGCTTCCAGGCCTTCGGAAAGTACTGCAGTTTAATTATGGCATTAATGACATAATTAAACTGGACAGTCGCTTTCCGAGACAGGTTCTTGAGAACGATGTTCTCAATGCTGTCCGGGCATTGGTAGCGTTTTTAAAATTTGTCGTATTTCTGTTGGGTTTGTCAGTAACTTTTTTAGTTGTCTGGTGGTTATGTCATGCGTTTGGCTTAAAAAGGCAAGTACGTGTTGTTTTATTTGTGTGTGTTCTGGCGTGTCTGGGTCGTCCAAAGTGTGTACATTTTGAAAGGTGTTTGCCAAGAGCTCCGCTTTTTGGGCATCGGTCATGGCTGTGTGGTTGTGTTCTTGTAGAGCCGGAATCGGCTCGTACGTTTTTTGTAATAATTTTGTGATTTTAAAAAGTGAATTGTCTGAAGGACTAAGTGTGGACAGAAGGTCTTGCCAAGTTTTATTTTTGTGTTGTGTGATGTTGTTTTGTACTTGTCTATTCAGTTCGCGCATTACGTCTTTGTAATGTGTGTCTCCTGTATGTTGTCAAAGTTTACGATTCCGATTACGATCCCTTATCAACAGCTGAATATCTTCGGGGAAGACATCCCTGCTGTTGGAAGGCGTAAACGTTTGGCTTGTTTAATATGTCTTGTCAGTAAGTCAATTTAGTAGTCTACTGTCGCAGTGTCCGTGATGTTGTTGTTAATAATTATCAAATCGTCAAGCCTTCGACGGAATTTGGTCCAGTCCGTGTCTTTAAAAGTGGTAATTTGTCTGAAGGACTGATTTTACGGTAAATTATTGATAAATATTGTACAACGTTGTGATTCGAAGTTAATGTGTGTTTAACGGTTGGTTTACTTATGTTGGTGAAGTTTTTGTTTAGCACGAGATCGATCGTGGTTGGTGTCATGTCGTTCATGGGGTGATGTGTGGGTTTGTCGGTGTGTAAAATTTCTATGTGTTAGAGTGTGCAAAAATTTAGTAGAGTGTTGCCGTTTGGATTGGAATTGTGGCATGTTTTTGAATGTTTTTGAATTGTGGGTGTTTGGCATTAAAGTCTCCACACACAATGACCTTGCCATCCAATCCAAACAGCGTGTCTAAGTCGTTGTGCGTGAATGTGTTGGTGGGTTTGTTATATGCAATTACTATGGTTGTGTTTTGTTGGAGTTTAATCCCCAAGACTTCCATGCTATCACCTGGCGCTATGTTTACACGGCGGTGTGGTATGTCGTTACGAATTAAAACGGCCATGCCACCTGCGCCGTGTCCACCCCTGTCTTGTCGATAGACGGAGTATCCTTGTACCTTAAGGTATCTATTTTTGGTCAAGTTGGTTTCTGAAATTAAGCAAATGTCAATTTTGTTTTTGATTAAATAATTTTTAAGTTCGAAAATTTTGTTACTTAACCCGTTAGCGTTCCATAAATTAATTTTGAATTTAGTAGTCATAATTGTCGATGTTCGAAAAGAAATGTAAAGTTTTGTTAAAGCGGTCCGTTTTCGAGGTGCAGCCCTTTAGAAGGTTGTTATAGTCTCTTAGTGCCCTCAGCATTTCCTCTATGTTGATTTGCTGGTTTATTTCTGCGCACTTCTTCTTCTAGAGTCCGGCCCTGGCATTGAATGACAGTTGTTGATTGTTCATTGTTAGTCGCAATTTTATTAAATAATTCGTTATAGAGTTCAATTAAGAGAGTGTTTGATATTGCAAGTTGCCCAGTGATCGATAATCAACGTTAAAAGTAAGTTTTTACTATTACAATATACGTCGCATGATCTCCTTTCCTAAAGT
Organism: Rhagonycha fulva; assembly: GCA_905340355.1. Lineage (NCBI taxonomy): Eukaryota > Metazoa > Arthropoda > Insecta > Coleoptera > Cantharidae > Rhagonycha > Rhagonycha fulva. The sequence continues at coordinate 21,939,394 of HG996554.1, forward strand.
GAGGTTAGAATGCAAAAATGCATCGTACACCGCCTTCTAAAGCAAGAAACAGATTTCCACCTCATATAATAGAAACAAACCAAAGTGAGATAATGCCAAACCAGAGTGAAGCGGCGCCATTGCCAAACCAAATCCAGTACGTTTCAAGCATCCCAATCCCCCCGACTCATCATCATCAACAAACAGAACAGTTTTTGTCTCAACCGACGATTTACTATAATCAAAACTACCCGCAAGAAATCCAACCTCTGAGTCACCATCATCAGGTTTCCCTGATATCACAGACACACTCAAATACCCCATTAACTCAAGAGAATGAATGGCAAATAACAGGTAAGAAGCGAGGCAGAAAAGACAGTCCAGAAAATCCAAGAAGAGTCGTTAGACAATCATACTTACCAAACTATTGGCTAAATGCCTCAGTAAAAACAACAAATAAATTTGCAGCCCTATCTAATGAGGATAAAAATGTTGATGATCAAGAAGATGAAAACGCAGAAAAGGATGAACCAATGATGAATACGCCCAAGGAAAGTAAGCCACCACCAGTATTTGTGGACGGGGTGGAAAACATCAATTCATTGCAAGAACTTCTCAACAGCTCCGCGCAAAACCAATATATTGACATGTACAGGGGTAGTTACCAAAAGTTTAAATTATCCGCAATTGATTTTGATTTGTCCTTTCATTGAGTTTTATATGATTTTGAATTTTACTCTGACAAGTTAAATGGTTTTTCTTTTAATGGTCATTATTTTGTTTGTTACCAAGAAAACAGGATTTTATGGTGGATAATTTGTTCCAGAAGCCTAAAAAGTTAAATTAATCAGATATGACTGCATTTTATTTTTATTAATTATTTTTATTGTTAATTTGTTTACCTTCTTTTTAATAAATAAGTGAATGCGCCGATAGAAAACTATAACGTCGGTTTGATCGTAAATAACTCTAGATGGTGCGGTTAGTATTGAAAAGTAATTTTAAAAATTTGTGATATCAATTTTTTTTGGAAAATTTCAAATTTGGCTGGAAAAATCAACGAATCGGCGTGGGCCACGTTTTCAAAAACCTGGAACGGAAAGGAAAGGAAAATTTGGTAAAATGATAAGGATTACTGAATGAGAGGCCGGAGTGTTAAGTTGTGTTTGTCGAGGAAAAGAAATTTTTATCGAAAAGTTGTGAAGTGTTGGAATTTCGGCCTGAATTGTAAATTATAGTTGCAATTATGATGAGTACAGTGTCAGTATGATGAATATGGTGGTTTCGAGAAGATTGATTTCTGGATTTGGAAATTAAGAATTTTTCTGTCTGATGAGTTGTAAAATGGCTGCAATTTTGATGTTTTCCATCGAGTTTTATTCACATTTAACAGCAAGTAAGGAAGCCATCGAATGGTAATTAGAATTTAAATTCTTTTATTTTGCGCTATTTCGATATTATTTTTCTGAAAACGGAATTTATAAAAATTACAATGAGAGGTTATGTGAGTCACATTTTATACGAACCTGGAAATTTAGTGGACAACAGATGGATTAGAGTATTACATCTACTTTAATTACTTCGATGCAACAAATTCGTAGTTTAACACAATTAGATTACCATCGAGATTAACTTTTTTATTTTTAATACGACGATTACAATCTACTGTTGTGATACGCGTTACATCGAACTTCATTTGTGAATAGGCGTAAAAAGTAACAGTTTGTTTTTTTTGTGGTTTATAACAGGTCGGCGCGAGATTTTAAATAAGACAATAAACTTGTGCTATTATTTTTATTTCATTTTGTACAATTTATAATGCCTAATTTGTTTACAAGTTACAGTAATAAGTTTGAAACAGTAAATGTGGGAACTTGTAGATAAATTTTGTCTATATCTGATTTATTCATTGTTGAATTTCGATTTAGCTAAAATTCTGTTTTCTGCTTATTATGGAATTTATTGATAACCAAATTTATCTGAGTAAAATTTTATTGATGCCCGGTAAAAATTTTGTTTCATTGATTGTGGATAGTTTAAAGATAAATTTGTTTTTTGAACCTACTCCTTGAGATTGTCTCAAAAGTGTAAACTCCGAACAACGAGCTACGGACCTCTTAAGTGCTTGTTCGTCAGAACACGACATCTTTTATTTGGCGCACGAACGTGGGGCTCCGAAAAACGAAAGTAGATTTTCACTCAATAGAATTAGTTGTAGGATTTTTGAAAGTTAGGGGATAAATTGAAACAAATTAATAAAAAAAAAATGGAAAATATAACAGGGGATAATCCATCGGAAGACATTTCCGATACGGAAGTACAAAATGTGCCTGGAGATAGAGTAGTACCTGAGACAAGGGAAGAAACAATACAGGTGATTAGTGATGAGTCAGTTGGGGATTTAGAACAAGGGGATGTAACAGGTTCACCGGGGATGACTAGTACACCACGAGAACCTCAACAAAAGGTTGAGGAAATTAACCAGTTTGAGATGCTGTTTCAAAAGTTAGCAGAAATGTTAAAAGAGATGAGGGAAATGAAAACAGATAACAAAGTTAAATCAACAGAGATAATTAAAAATAATGTGCAATTGTCAGAAATGAGAGCAGAGCTAAAAAATGATATTAATGAGGTTAAAATCGAATTAAAGGTTTTAGATAAATTTGAGAAGAATCTAGGCACAATTGACATTTTAAAAATTAAAGACGAGGGGATAGTAAAAGTTTCAAACCAAAATACTGAAATAGATCAAATTATTCAGGTAGGGAAAAATTTAATTACTGTAAATTGTCCTGTTGTAGAGGAAAATTTGGAACCGGTAGTTTCAAATGAGTTTTTGACCTTTAATGATGTTTGTGAAGAACTTGAGGACATAAAAATTTTGGATATAGTTGTCAATGAAATTAAAATTTACACTAGAAAACAAATTAGGGGGATGAAATTAAGAAAGTTAAAAGCCAGAAGGAGGTTAAAATTCACAAAACACCCAGGTATAAATAAAGCTAAAAGAAAAGAATTTAAATTTAAAGTTAAAAGTTTAAAAATTTATTCTAAAAATGAGGTTTTAGCCGAATTTAAAATTTCTCAAGTAAATGAGCATAATGAACAGCCACAAAGTTTATTTTTATTCCAAACGAACGATGAAGAAGAAGAACAGGAAAATTTAGGTTATTTTATTAAAGAAAATTTTGAAAATTTTGAGAAAAATAACAAAGACAAAAATTCAAAATTTATACGATTGATAATTATTTGTAAATTAATTTCTTGCACGAAGAAAGTTGCAGGAAAAGAATGGCTGTGTGTCATGTTAAAATGGGCTTATCGCAGAGTGCGATGGAAACAAATTTGTAAATAAACCTTAAATTGATAAAGATCAGGAAAATTTAATATAAGACAATTGCAATTAATGTGGAAATTGATAAAAGTTTAAGATATTAGTAAGAATTTGTAAAAATGAAATTAAATTAAAAAATTTTGTAAATAGTATTGATTGATTAATTAAATTTAGAAATTAGTAGTTGTAAGATAATAAATTTAGGGGATAATTGTAAATTAGGTGAAATAAATTAGAATTAAAAGTTGTAAATTTGATAACAGAGAAAATTAAAAATAAAATTATGAGTATAATTATCAAACATTTCTGACCAATTATTGTGATAAATAATTAAAAATTAAAACATGGGTAGAATAAAAGTTTGAAATGAGATACTAAATAATTTTAATTAATTAAGGTTTTTCTGAAAATAAGATGGAAAATTACAACAAATTTAATGATGAAAAATTGATATTGTATTGAGCAAGAAAATTGAAAATAAATAAAAAGATTGATGATTATCTAAAGAATTTGTTACTGTGAGATTTTGGAATTTAATAATTTTAAGGGGTTTAATTAAAATGGGGAATATTAATGAAGAATTATGAAATGAGATTAAAAAGTGAATTGATATGAAATTTATGAATAATTGATTGGGAAATAAAATAAAATAATTAAAGTAATTTGAAAGCCACGGTAAAGGATTTAAGTAAATAAAAATTAATTGGAGGATTGAGATTCAGTAAAATTGCAAGGTACGAGTGAAAATTTTATAATTATTAAATATCCACAAGTGAAAAATTAAAATTTTGAAAAGTTATGAGGTATTTGGAGGGAATTTGAATTCTATCAGTTTTGATAACTAATTTAAAGTTGCATAATGTAGGGGATTGTGTTGATGAATTAGTCATTTGATTTTGTAAATAATTTGTAAATAAGCTTAATAATGGGAAGTTTGAAAATTTAACGTTTAGGGAAATTTTTTTTTGTTGTTATTTTACTCACAATTTTTTATAAATAAAAAATTGAATTCGTAAAATAAGGGGATGATGACATGTACAGGGGTAGTTACCAAAAGTTTAAATTATCCGCAATTGATTTTGATTTGTCCTTTCATTGAGTTTTATATGATTTTGAATTTTACTCTGACAAGTTAAATGGTTTTTCTTTTAATGGTCATTATTTTGTTTGTTACCAAGAAAACAGGATTTTATGGTGGATAATTTGTTCCAGAAGCCTAAAAAGTTAAATTAATCAGATATGACTGCATTTTATTTTTATTAATTATTTTTATTGTTAATTTGTTTACCTTCTTTTTAATAAATAAGTGAATGCGCCGATAGAAAACTATAACGTCGGTTTGATCGTAAATAACTCTAGATGGTGCGGTTAGTATTGAAAAGTAATTTTAAAAATTTGTGATATCAATTTTTTTTGGAAAATTTCAAATTTGGCTGGAAAAATCAACGAATCGGCGTGGGCCACGTTTTCAAAAACCTGGAACGGAAAGGAAAGGAAAATTTGGTAAAATGATAAGGATTACTGAATGAGAGGCCGGAGTGTTAAGTTGTGTTTGTCGAGGAAAAGAAATTTTTATCGAAAAGTTGTGAAGTGTTGGAATTTCGGCCTGAATTGTAAATTATAGTTGCAATTATGATGAGTACAGTGTCAGTATGATGAATATGGTGGTTTCGAGAAGATTGATTTCTGGATTTGGAAATTAAGAATTTTTCTGTCTGATGAGTTGTAAAATGGCTGCAATTTTGATGTTTTCCATCGAGTTTTATTCACATTTAACAGCAAGTAAGGAAGCCATCGAATGGTAATTAGAATTTAAATTCTTTTATTTTGCGCTATTTCGATATTATTTTTCTGAAAACGGAATTTATAAAAATTACAATGAGAGGTTATGTGAGTCACATTTTATACGAACCTGGAAATTTAGTGGACAACAGATGGATTAGAGTATTACATCTACTTTAATTACTTCGATGCAACAAATTCGTAGTTTAACACAATTAGATTACCATCGAGATTAACTTTTTTATTTTTAATACGACGATTACAATCTACTGTTGTGATACGCGTTACATCGAACTTCATTTGTGAATAGGCGTAAAAAGTAACAGTTTGTTTTTTTTGTGGTTTATAACAGGTCGGCGCGAGATTTTAAATAAGACAATAAACTTGTGCTATTATTTTTATTTCATTTTGTACAATTTATAATGCCTAATTTGTTTACAAGTTACAGTAATAAGTTTGAAACAGTAAATGTGGGAACTTGTAGATAAATTTTGTCTATATCTGATTTATTCATTGTTGAATTTCGATTTAGCTAAAATTCTGTTTTCTGCTTATTATGGAATTTATTGATAACCAAATTTATCTGAGTAAAATTTTATTGATGCCCGGTAAAAATTTTGTTTCATTGATTGTGGATAGTTTAAAGATAAATTTGTTTTTTGAACCTACTCCTTGAGATTGTCTCAAAAGTGTAAACTCCGAACAACGAGCTACGGACCTCTTAAGTGCTTGTTCGTCAGAACACGACAATATGATGAAATGCTTGTACAATAACCAGGTGAAGATACAACCACACACTCCGGAATGTTACACAAAAATAGTAAAAGCTCTGATTGAAAAGGAGACCAAATTTCACACTTACCAACTCAAAAGCGAACGAAGTTTTCGCGTGGTTATTCGAAATATTCATCAATCCACTGAACCCAACCAAATAAAAGATGCCATTGAAAAATTGGGCCACTTAGTAAAAAACATTTCAAACATCCGCCAAAAAGGAACGAACATAAACCTCCCTCTATTTAATGTAGAATTAATAGCAAGTCCAAACAACAAAGATATTTATAAAATAACAAATCTTCTAAATACCGTCGTGAAAATTGAACCTCCACACCCCAAACGTGAAGTGCCCCAATGTCTCAAGTGTCAAAACTTTGGTCATACCAAGAAGTATTGCCATAGAAATCCAAGATGTGTGAAGTGCACGGGTGATCATGCCACAGAAGATTGCCCAAGAAAGATACGCAACAAAGAGGTCAGATGCGTTAACTGCGGGGAAGACCACCCAGCAAATTTTAGAGGATGCTCTGTTTATAAAGCTCTGCAAATGAAGATGTATCCGTCACTAGGTGAAAAATCATACCCAACTACTAAAAACAAACGCATTAGCCATCCAGGAATTTCATACGCCCAAATGGCAGGAGGAAATGCACAAAAATTGCAAGGCGGTAGTAGTCAACAGCAACAGTTTGTCAACACAACCCCAGTACAACAACAACAACATAACAACGCAACTCCAGTTGTACAACAACAACAACAGTCTAACAACAACCTGGAACTTATGTTAGCTAAAATGATGAAGAAAATGGATAAGATGATGGACCTTCTCACTGCAGTACCAAAACTTAAGATATCAGTGTGGAACGCCAACGGCTTGGTCAATCATGGCCAAGAGGTTAAAACCTTTCTTACAATACACGATTTGGACGTTATGCTCATTTCGGAATCTCACATGACCGAAAAGAGTTATATCAAAATTCCCCAATACTCTTTACACCACACTCAGCACCTTGAAGGAAGAGCCAGGGGAGGCACTACAATTATAATTAGAAATATCATAAAACATCAAGTAATATCAAGAATTAGCGAAAAAAACATGCAAGCTACAACTGTTGAATTAGAAGATTCTCGAGGCAAAATAGTATTGTCTGCAGTATACTGCCCGCCTAATCTACCAATTAAAAAAAACCATTTTGAAAATTACTTTAACACACTTGGCCACCGCTTTATATCCGGGGGTGACTTTAACGCCAAGCACACCCATTGGGGTTCTAGACTCATTACACCGCGTGGAAGACAATTATACTACGCCATGCAGAGTATAAACTTACAGCATCTATCAACGGGTCAACCAACATACTGGCCCACCGACAGAAACAAAATTCCCGACGTACTTGATATCTGCATTACAAAAGGTATCTCACCTAACTACCTAAAAGTAGATACGTGCCTTGATCTTTCGTCAGATCACACCCCAATCATGGTTTCAATGGAGTAGCAAGTCCAAATTCAAACAAAGCCACCCAGACTAACAAACAAAAATACCAACTGGAACGAGTTTAAAACTATTCTCACCAACCAAGACGGCGCAAGACATTGATAAAGCGGTTGAACATCTTACTAAATCGATACAACAGGCTGCATGGAGTGCTACTAATGAAACACAAGAATCAATAAAACCTGGATTCGTACCAAATAATATAAAATCAAAACTCATCGAGAAAAGAAAACTCAGAAAATGGTGGCAAATCACTCGCGACCCAACCGATAGAACTAATTTAAATAAAGCCATCAGAAATCTAAAAGAAACACTGGCGAACCACAAAAATCAAGGTGTCAAAACTTTTCTAGAAAACCTGTCGGCAACAAAATCTACCGACTATTCTTTATGGAAAGTTGCTCGAAAAATTAAGCAGTCGCAGAAAACAGACCCACCAGTTAGAAAAAGAGATGGAGATTGGACTAGAAGCGAACAAGAAAAGGCAGAAGCATTTGCTGAACACCTTGGCAAAGTTTTCAAACCATTCCCTCAAGAGGTTCCCACTGCTGCAGAACAACCAATCCACCAGCTATTAAATGCTCCATATCAGATGGAACTGCCAATAAAACATTTAAAAATTAAACAAATCAAATATGTTTTAGCTCACAACACACACCCAAGGAAGGCACCAGGCTATGACTTGATAACCGGAGAGATTTTGAAGAACCTACCAATGATGGGCATCAGGGTATTAACAATGATCTTTAATGCTATACTTAGACTTGGATACTTCCCAATGCAATGGAAGGTGGCACAGGTAATACTTATTCAAAAACCTGGAAAAGACCCATCAGAAGTAACATCGTATCGACCAATTAGCCTCCTACCCATCCTCTCTGAGGTGTATGAAAAACTCCTTCTGGAAAAATTAAAACCTCTTCTACGGAAATTAATCCCAAACCATCAATTCGGATTTCGTCAACATCATGCGACAGTGGAACAAGTACACCGAGTTGCAAGAAAAATCAAGAACGACCTGGAATGCAAGCGATATTGTTCGGCGGCGTTCCTTGACATATCACAGGCTTTTGACAGGGTCTGGTATCAAGAGCTAATTTACAAGATCAAACTCACACGAGTATGGCAGAATTCTTGAATCATACCTAACTCAAAGACATTTTTTGGTTAGACATGGAGAAGCTTATACCACACTTGTACCAATAGAAGCTGGAGTTCCACAAGGGAGTATTCTTGGCCCATTGCTATATTTAATATATTGTCGTGTTCTGACGAACAACTCTTTAAGGTCCGTAGCTGTTTTAGTCGGAGTTTTGCATTAACGAGACTTTCCCTCAGTAGTAAGTTCAAAAAATTATTCCCAAACTATCCACAATCAATAAAACAAAATTCTCAGGGATAAAATTATAATTTAATTTGACGATTATAGTATTCATGATTTTTATAATTACTCATATAAGACGAAATCTTTGTTGTTAAACTTTTTTGACATTCAAAATTTTCAAAATTTTATGGAAAATTATTTTACAAATTCACACATTTAAATTGCAATAACATTATCTCTAATTTGTAAAATAATTAACGTTTTAATGTAATATAAACGAAACATCTGTAATAAAATAATGTACAAAAATGAAAAATTGTTTAATTTTCAAATATTGGCGCCTTTTAATTGTTCAAATAGTTGGTAGCATAAAATACCCGTTTGTCATATGACAACGACAACTGAATGCTTAAAAACTGCACGAAAAAAGTTAAGCACATAAAATTTAATTTTCGCAGTCAAATATCACGAATTAATTATTAAAATTGTTCCACTGGTGTTTAATTAATTAAGTGTAAAAGTTCAATCATAAACGCGACTTGAAATACAAATTTAACAACTTCAAGTGTGGTTAACCTTAAAAATTTCTGAAGCATCGTGACAAATTAACGAAGACAATCGTTGAAAAAGTGTGAATAATCAATTCAAATGGTATTTACCAAGATGATGGCTTGAATAATAGAAGATTGCCCCTCAAATTCCTTGCATCTACGATTTGACAAAATGGCGACCTCGTGTCATGACTGGTAAGTAAATTTTCCAAATCTTCAAAATTTCTTAATAAATTTTATAATACTCTTCTTTCGTAGCACTCACAATCAAACAAATCTCCAGTTGCTCATAATCATCGCTAAATTAATTACCAATTCGTAATTTTTAAACATTCGAAGATTACACTTTCAAGCCGTTGAGTTGCAGACTTCACGCTTACACCTCTCTAGAGCAACTGCCCCTCTATCTCGTTTCCTGTCAAACTTTTCTTCGGAAAAATCGTGTCGCACTCTCGTTGGTTGATTTTCCAGCGAAATTTGAATTTTCTTATGCCAAATTCAACATTTTGAAGTCACTAAGTTTTAATTTATTGCGAACAACACTTCTAATTTTATAAACACCGCATCAATGATTGTAGCTACCTTTGCACCAACTCATTTCAAAAGTAAGTAAACAATTTTTAAACAACAAAAAAAAAATTCAATTAACGAAATTATAACGTTTTTCCATTTTTGAAATATTTAACTTGCAGGTATCTGGACAAATTTCCAACCCTAAAAATCTCGTCTCTGCATGTACCCATTGGCACACAATTGAAAACAATAAGTTAATACTCATTCGTCTGATTAAACTAAAGGAAATTTCATAAACGAAAACTTTAACAAACTGAAAATTTAATTGTGGATAATTTTAGAATTTGTAATTAATACAATTCACGTCAATATACACACGACTTACCGACAACCAACAATACAGAAATTGCCACTTCTGCTGACGACACCGCCATTCTGGCTTCTCATCAAAATCCTGAAATGGCTTCTCGCCTGCTACAAATACATTTGGATAAGATTGAAGAATGGCTGAAACTGTGGCAAATTAAAGTCAACAGTAGCAAGTCGGTCCACATTACATTCACGCTCAAAAGAAAGACATGCCCCAGCGTGGCATTGCATGGCAGTCCTCTTCCTCAAAAAGAAGAGGTAAAATATCTAGGAATACATCTAGACAATAAACTCACATGGGCTAAACATATCTGGTACAAAAGACTTCAACTTGGGCTCACCTATCGAAAAATGCACTGGCTTATGGGACGTCATTCTCACCTCAAAGTAGAAAATAAACTATTACTGTACAAGGCAATATTAAAATCTATCTGGACCTATGGCATACAGTTATGGGGCTCTGCCAGCGACACAAACATAATTAAAATTCAACGGTTTCAGTCTAAAGTACTGCGCTGCATCTGCGATGCACCATGGTATGTAACAAATTACAGCATCCACCAAGATTTGAACATTAAAACAGTAAAGGAAGAGATTTCCTCTATGAGCGCCAAATATCAACTACGTCTAGGCGACCATCCCAACAACCTAGCTGCGAATTTACTAGTAGCTCCTCGAGTCAAGAGACTGAAAAGGATTGACCCTTTGGACCTACCTCTAAGAACTTGAGTGCCATAAAATAATTTTTGCTTATGGAATAAGATAATGGGCTTATCTCCACTATGTCATGTTTCATTGTCAAAACTATTATTTATTGTTCACGAACAGATTGTAATATTCTAGAAGTTAATAAAAAAAAAAAAAATTGTTATAATTTAACAACGTTGAACAAAGACTGTCAACTAAACAACGATCATGTGTGCGAGAGTCTTTAGCATTTTACATTTTTTACCTACGACGAGGAACCAGCCCGTCGGTAGAACCCCCAACCTGGAGGACCAAACGAAACGATCAGAATAAGTTACTCGGATTCGAACCGGGTATTGAGCGTTCGTAGTCAACTCGCTTGACCATTGCTCTCCGACCGTCTCTACTAAATTTGAAGATATGTGTGATAATTTAACAACGTTGAAAAAAGACTGTCAAGTAAACAACGATCATGTGTGCGGGAGTCGCAACAATATTCAAAATAAACACGATTGCTATTTTGATATGAACGAAGTGTTTATGGATAGTATTTTACGTCATTTATGTTTATTTGGTAGGTGGAGTTCCAAATTAGCTGAGACGAGGTATCACAAAATAAATTTTAACGTTGAATAAAGTAAAGTAGCGTTTATTAACATTAACCTTTCTATTTCAGGATACAAAACTCGAATGATGTGATTATACCACTTAACAATATAAGACAACGAAAAGTGCATAGCAGCTTTTCGTTTTCCTTGAATCTGTAAAGTTCATTACCTTATATTTAACACACAATTGCATAAATTCTAAATGCTAGTTATTCTATAATATAACACTTCCCAACAAAAGATTGAGGTTCCACACTCAAGAAAAAATATTTTGAATCGGTTTTAATTCAGTTGGTTCCTCTTTTAAATTTTCTATGTTGAGTTTTTTACTACATTTACAAAAATTATAATATTTAAATAAAAAGTAATTACATAATAACAATATAATTAAGCCTACTATAGAATACAATGTTATATCGTGCTCCGAAATGGCAGATATCTGTTTCAAATTTGGTTCAACAAATTGCTTAATGGTTTTTGAATTATGAACTTGACTTACATCTAGAAATAAACTTAAATTATTTTGAACATAAAATTCTCCAAAAGATTCAAATAATGGAGTTACCTTTAATTCTACAAAAGGGTGACATAAAGTTACATTGTTGATTTTTACTGAACAATTTTTTGTATATAAGATTGTTGGTTTTCTGATCACAATTTTATTTAAAGAGCAATTGTTTTCAACTATTGAGTTTTTGGTATAATTACTACTTCAGAAGAGGTAGGTATTATGATATCATTAATTATCTTCGAGTGTGCAAATTTACATTCTTCGAAACTTTGTTGGTTTAAAACATTTTCAATACATTGTGTTAATGGTTTCATTTCTTTCTCGTTACAAAAATAACAATTTTCTAATTCTATACACTGCATATTAGTAATCCATTGATTGTTTTTGGAAACCAAATAAAATGTTGGAACATCTAATAGTGTTTTATTATTTATTGGAATAGTCAATAAATTAAAATATGAATATTGTTCGGAAAATTTTGGTATCGATATGATGAAAATTATTAGATTGTTTTCAATGTGCACATTACAAGTGATCAACTGAAATAACTCATAAGAATTCATAAAAATTTTCAAACCGGTGTTTTCTAATAGAGTTTGTTGAGTTTCCAAATTTAAAATCGTTGGATGTAAAAAATGTAACCTTGCAAAATTGATCGCAGTGAGAATTTGATGAATAAAATTCTCGATTTCCATAAATTCGAATTGTAAATTAATTAATTTTAATAAGATAGATTCGTTTTCGAAGTTTTCAATATTTTTTAGTTGTTCAAATAATACCTCTTGGTTTTTTATTATTCTATTAATTTTCATATCATAATTTTGGGTAATATTTTCCAATAATATTTTATTTTTACTAAAAGAGTTTTGAATTTCTTTTTCATTTGACTGAATTGAATTAACGTAATTTATTATTTCCTTTTTATCTCTATCATCAAGGGTACCAAATAGGAAATTCGATGCTTCGCCCAAAATATTAAATAAACCTCTTTTGTGTTTTGAAGAAATGAGACCAAGTAAATTTTGAGATAATTGACTTAAATGTTTCATTTTTCTAAGAATAATTGGTGAATTCATATTGCTAACTTTTATTGCAAGTTTTTTACTTACGGTTTGTAAAGTTTTTAACTGAATTGTTATTTTAGAAATGTTAATTACAACAAATTGTATAAAAAATGCAAATTCTCCGACAATCCCCTGATCGCCAACCTGGGGAACTACAAGAATGACTCCACCATACAAAGACCAAGAGATATCATCGACATCATCGACCTCCCCTCCAATACCCCCCCTATCCTTCCAACCTCCTTCCCCATAATTCAATTAGATCCCCCCACCCCACCATCTCAAGATAGCGTTTTTGCCTAACATGACAAAATCAAATCAACCCATACCATGAAGACACGACCGAAATTAATAAACAATCATGACCGTATAATAATACAAGTATTTTGTAAATATTTTTGTATTTTTGCTTATATACCCATTACCATTGTGACCCAAGAACGAAGACGAATTTAATCAAGACCGTATAATTTTACGAGTATTTTGTAAATGATATTCTTGTTTTGTAAACTAAGTTATTTTTGAAATAAATGGGGGAGGGTGTAACTGTTGCGAGTCGCCGTACGGTAAAACATATTGGAAATCAGGGCTCGAGGCCATCCAGGGTTTGAAAACCACTTAAAAATTCTTCTATCAGTTGTCATACAGATGAAGGAGATAAGCGCGCTTCGCCCGCACCTGCTCCGTATTGCTAAAAAACGATACCGATACCGATTGGATTTCTCAAATTCCAAGAATCCCAAGAAGGGCTACCGACGTATTGAGCTAGATCGGAGGACACAACCGAGGGGGGTGTAGCAGTGTCCCCGCCCACGGTGCTTCTCTCCCCGACAAGACCCATAGCAAGACGGACTGCCCTGCTTTCCAGGACCACTTCCGCTTGAACCTGGGCAAAATTCCCATCATCAATACCGTTGCGGATCTGGAAAACTACGTTGTTAGCTTCGAGCAAGCCATCAACGATTCTATCAGTTTCGCAACAAAAACAACTTCCACTCCCTATTCCCGCCCTGCAGTCCCTAAATACTTACTGGACCTTATCCATGCAAAGCGGCGTGCCCACAAGGTGGCGAAACGCACTTGGCATTCCGACGACATTAAGCGTGCTTCTGAGCTTTGAACGCAACTCACATCCGAACTCGCAAAGTACAAAAGCGACAAATGGGCGGACAAGATCGAAAATTTGTCCTTCTAAAACCGATCAGCTTAGAGCATGGTGAAATCCCTTAAGGGCGTTTGCTCCTCTATTCCCCCCCTCAAAAAATCAGATAATTCCCTCGCTTACTTTCCCCTGGACAAGGCCGAACTGTTCGCCGATATTCTTCAGGAACAGTTTTCCCCAAACAAAGTAAATACGTCCGACCGTAAACTCATAAAGCATATCGACAAGATTAACAAGACGGTGCAAGACAGATTAACACAAGCCGACCCCGCCCCATCCCTCCCGCGTCTTATTTTGAAGTAAAGAGTGCCATAAAATTTATTTCTTCCAAGAAAGCCCCCGGCCCTGATCAAATTCCCAACTTAGCTCTGAAATACCTTCTTAAAAAAGCCATATCAGCGCTAACTGCAACTATCAATGCCATACTTAGACTGAAGCATTTTTCCGGCAGGTGGAAGTTGGCAGATGTCATCCTTATACCTAAGCCGGGAAAATGCTCGTCCAATCTCCTAAACTACAGACCGATATCTCTCCTCTCCTCCATCGCAAGATAGCGGAGAAAATCATATTCTCCCGCATTCTTGACGAGGTGGAAAGGCTCGGCATCCTCCCCGACAAACAGTTCGGCTTTTGCCAGGGTCACTCGACCGCCCATTAAATTCTTAGAGTAACAGAAAAGATCACGAAAGGTTTTTCCAGAGGTCATAGGGCTTTGACTGTCCTGCTGGACATATCCAAAGCCTTTGACAAAGTTTGGCACACAGGTTTGCTGTATAAGCTTTACATGGCTAGAGTTAATCCAAGCCTAGTGAGGCTTATCACATCCTACCTGTGTGCCAGAACCTTCCGTGTCAAAATCAATGCACAATTTTCCACGATTAAACCTATACACGCGGGAGTCCTTCAAGGATCTATCCTATCCCCCGCGCTCTTCAACATATATGCCCACGACATTCGCAATTCCCAAAACGTAACGATGGGTATTTTTGCTGACGACACTGCGATCGTTACAACTCACCCGAGACGAAAAAGGAACATTACTATCGTTCGTGATACGCTGAAGCTTCTTCAACCCTGGTCTACAAGTGGAAACTTGTAGTAAACCCGTGGAAGAGCGAAGCTATCATGTTCGATAGAAAACGACACCCCACCGACAAAATCGAGATGTTTGGCGAAGTAATTCTTTGGAAGGACTCCGCCAAATATTTCGGGGTCACCCTCGACCCAAGACTAAGCTGGTCCAAACACATTGCAAACTGTGTATTCCAAGCTAAAGCCTTCAAGGGCTCTTTTGCTCCACTGATCGGTAGAAATAGCTGCCTGCGCCACAAAGATCGGATCAGGATCTACAAGGCGGTCATCCGCCCGGTCCTTATCTTTCGCATCTTTTAATCAAATGAAAAGATTGGAAACCATGCAAAACATCTGCATAAGACAAGCCATGGACGCCCCATGGTTTGTCACTAGTAGACAACTCTAGGCGGATTCCGGAGTCAAACCCCTGGATTCCTTCATAAAAGACCTAACATCTAAATTGTACTTGAAAAACCCCGACTGCCTCAATCCACTCATCCAAGCTCTGGGTCGTTACGACACAAACGACTACCCAAGGACGCTTAGGCCTAAGGATATAATTATCCCTAAAACAGTTGCATTACCTCCCCACCCCAGATCACCCCAACAAAACAACCCAACACCAGACGTCGCGTATTCAGACTCTGGCTCCGAAGACGGCGTGTTCCAGTGAGGAGTGTTAACGCTGCCTCGGGGAGGTTACAAATATCCGTCATTGTCCTGTCTAATTAATCTTCTTCCTTTCAGCTTGTGTTTTTTAATTTTTTGCAGCGCGTATTGTTAGATTATTGCTAAATTTGTAAATTGTAAAATGTTTTATTCAATACGCTATGGTAACGATGCGACTGAGGCTTTGTTGTTGTAGGAGGGGCCCAAAGTAAGCACATCGCGCCGCCGCGGACGAGGGGATTGTCTCACGCGTGCGTGCACGCTCGGACAATTCGACATTATCCTCCGGCCCCGCAGTGCTTACTTTATAGCGCAATAATAAACAAGACACCGGCTCGACGCCGCTCCTCGGGTTTGAAATCCCTGTAAAAAATTTTCAACGTCAGGTTGCTAATCAGACGAAGGAAATAAGCGGGCTATCGCCCGCATCTGCTCCGCAGATGCCAAGTGTCAGCTACAGCTAGACGGTCGTTGTGTTGTTATTAAAACGGTAATAATGTGAACTGCAATAAATTAGTAATAACATTAATTATTATTTATCATTTTAATATATCCTTAAAATATGGCAAGTCACCATCACAAGATACTTTTATTTATATATTTGCGCAATCATAATTATATAAGGAGTAATGGTGCCAAGAAAATCAATAAACAAATTGCGATTCACATCAAAAAGTCCCACTACAGAAAAATGTGGACACTGGTACATTGATTGTGTTGTTAATTGAAGTAATTCTTTCCTTAATATGGTCTCTGGAGAGTTGTTAGATGATACTTGTATTTCTGATAAGAAGTTGTAGGAGGTGGTGGTTATTCTTTTTACTTCAGTCGTAGTTTTGTCGCAAGTTGTGACCACCATGATTATCTGAAATGATCAAATAATATGCAATTAACTGTCGGTGCATGGAGTTTTACGCTTTAATTTAGCTTTAATTCAGAAAGCGTCAATTGTAACTCAGAGTAGTCAGTAATTCTGTCATTATAACTGCTTATCTGGGCTACTCCGCCGGACCAAATACACGGCTAGACAAAAAACTTAAGGCTAAGGTCGCTCAAAGACTTTGCAAATATAAGCAAAAATTCACATATTATGAACAATCGCAGACAGATGATAACTACATCAAGACGGTGACTCAGCAATATTTACATTTTTTTATTGCAACTTTCTGAATTATAAGCAGAAATGTATGGATTCGCAGGATATAATCATAAAGCTTTAGAGCGTTTAATACTCACATAAAAAACAACAAAGAAAAGTCCTGGTATCATTATAATTAAACTCATTGTAAAATTTCCAACTGTTGCGTCCCATTGTCCAAAGAAGAAGTTAATCGTATTTAAAGTTTCAGAAAAAATTACAGACATTACCAAAAGCAATTTGTAATTTAAAGTCTTCTTAGTAATTACACTAATTTTTAAAGCTAACGAAAGCAAATTTTTTATTTTGTTGACATTTTTCGATGCTGCTCTTGGATTTATGACATTTATATCGAAACGGGAACGGAACTTATAGTTCTTATATAAGGACGATAAACGTTCATTTAAAATTTCCAAACGTAAGTTAATTATCGAAACGAAACTGTAAATTAATAATATTGAAACCAGAAAATACATAGCAACGATTAGTGGTGCGAATGAAGCAAAAATAGATATTACAACGCCGGTTAATGTAAGATCGTAATAGAACAGGATTAAGGTAAAGTATAAGACAATAATACAATGAACTAATAGGAACGTAATTAAAACATAGTACAGTTTTCCAGGTTTCCAAAATATGTTTTGGATCTTCAAACCATCATCAAATTTTTTAGAAAGACAATTTAGTGATTGAAATTTGTCTACATCTGATGAGAATCCTGTTGTGTAAATATCAATTGCAACTATAATAGTCGCCAATAAATGTTGACTTATGTTGAAAATTATGTTCATAATATATTGGACTGATGTTTCGTTTAGTCTGAGGCTGAAATAAATAGCTCCTAAATTTAGAATTAAAAATGAAGCAAGTAGAATTGTAGAATATACCCTGTATATTTTTAGGTTGGAATTGTTGATAGGAGGAATTATTCCAAATATGTTTCCTACCCTGTACATACATTTTATATTTTCAATATAGGAGATATTATTTTGTAAAATTTCAGCCATGTTATTTCTCGAACTAACACTTGTCTACTGTACGTAAACGCAATTAGTAAAAAATAAATACGAGTAATAAATACATGGTTACCGTGTTTGTAAAGTAAATACATATTAGGTACTTTGCGTAGGTAATTCATAATAAATATTACAATAATTTATAACAATTAAAGCATGTCCTAGAAAAAAACAGACCACTTTTAAATTAATGCTTTAAGTACAAATTTTATGATATTTACCTAAATTTTATGACATTTTGTTAAAAATAGCCATTTAAAAACCGTACCCATTCAGTGTGAACAGATATACCTAATATGGAGAGCAAACAAGTAAAAACGCGAAAATTAATTATTTCCGAACACATGAAAAATCTGCGAATGTTACAAAGACAATTAGCGAAAAAATGTAATTTGCAGAAAACAACTATTGAATTATTCCCCTGGGTAGGAAAATTATCCTAAGTTGAAGCGGTGGCACATGAGCGTGGAGTTCTTCGGGTGAGGACTGAGGGTGGATTTAACTAAAAAGTCATAGTTAACCAATAGAAAACGTCCGTTAACTCTAACAAGCCAATAGAAATCCTCTTTTATATTTAATGGCTTGTTAAAAAATTTATGAAATCCACCCTTAAACAAACAAGTGTTCAAGACTCACTGAATAATATATGTTAGCGTGAGCCAAAATATTTGCAATAAATGAAGCTAAAATAATATTCTTCTCGATTTTCTATATTTAGGTTCTTCTACTGTCTTCACACACCTATGATAAACTGTGTTTTGATATAGTAATACTGTTATAGTTGATTACCAACCTAATAATACCAAATTAGGTTGGTATTACTTACTCAACGCATTTATTTAAAATTATTAGTCAGGGCAGAGTATTTCATTAACGTCATATACAGGTCCGGGTTCAGGTTTAGTAATCCTCACTTATTCTAACACGGCCTTCCTGCAATTGTCGCGTCCCCGTGACATTTTTTTTTTTTTTTTTTTTTGAATTTTGAATAACGCCATAAATAACTCGGCCGCAACGCCTTAAATAATTCGGCCGCAACGCCTTAAATAACTCGGCCGCAACGCCTTAAATAATTCGGCCGCAACGCCTTAAATAACTCGGCCGCAACGCCTTAAATAACTCGGCCGCAACGCCTTAAATAACTCGGCCGCAACGCCTTAAATAACTCGGCCGCAACGCCTTAAATAATTCGGCCGCAACGCCTTAAATAACTCGGCCGCAACGCCTTAAATAATTCGGCCGCAACGCCTTAAATAATTCGGCCGCAACGCCTTAAATAACTCGGCCGCAACGCCTTAAATAATTCGGCCGCAACGCCTTAAATAACTCGGCCGCAACGCCTTAAATAACTCGGCCGCAACGCCTTAAATAATTCGGCCGCAACGCCTTAAATAACTCGGCCGCAACGCCTTAAATAATTCGGCCGCAACGCCTTAAATAATTCGGCCGCAACGCCTTAAATAACTCGGCCGCAACGCCTTAAATAACTCGGCCGCAACGCCTTAAATAACTTGGTTCTACCGTCCGTAATAGTTATTTATGCACCAAGTCCTGAAAGTGCATCTTCTTGGCATGAGCGCGGAAAATTATAGACTGAGGCGCAGACGAAGTCTATAACCACGCAAATGCCAAAAAGGCACCTTAAGGATAAAGCGCATAAACTATTTTATGTGTAATTGGAATGAAATGCACATTTTCTGCAAAAAAATGTACGATAATAATTTAACGAAATACGTATGTTGCTAAGCAATAAAATATTTAAAATTCACAAAATACGTCAAAAATATATGTCAAAGTGTACATTTTAGTAGGATTGCACATAAAACAATTGAGGTTTTGACATTTCTGTACTATAAAGTAAAATTTTACGTTTCTGTACTGTAAACAGCTACTTTCAGTATTGTTTTGTATATGTGAAAATGTACATTATAGTATAAATGTACTTACCAAAGAAAAGCAATGAATCAAATTGCTTCACTAGTCATATTTTCCTCAAAATTGTCTGTTAAACCAGCCTCTCAACTGTTCATAAGTAGCCTCTTTCACTAGTTTCTCCAACCTCCAAATACGCAACGTTCGTTAGCCAGCATTTCTATAATTTTGCTTAGTCCCAAAAACTTCCCGCTTAGCTTTCCAAATCTTACTGTTGCCAAATCCTATTTCCACTTGCGCGATTCTTCCCTCAGAACATAAATGCATCCGACGTATATCAAGTTGCCAAACTTTTACCTTCATTAAGTACTGCTTCAATTCCGGTCAATATTGCAAACCATTCAATCTCCTTTCTGTTGTTCAACGCACTTTTCACTAGATCAGACAAGACTTTTATCACTGATTTTACCTGTCCGCCACCTCTGGGCACTCCCACATTTTTAAGGTGCAATTCAACATCTTCTCGTTTAAAACAATTAACGAATTCCGATGAAGTGAAAATTTCCGCTTTATCAGTCATGACTGCCCCTGGATGCCAGCTCGTTTAAACAAAAAACCCAAAGTAACCATAGACTGTTTAGAAGTTTTGTTCTCTACGAGAGCAAATATACGGATACTTCAAAAATGCGCCAATCACAACCAAGATTACGGTGCATTCACCAATATACAAAAATCATCCAACGCTCGGGACTCCACCTTTCCACTCTTCGTCCATTCCTGACAACACACTTATATCACTATCCAGTACATATCAAATTCGGGGTCTCATCATTGAGAACTACGCCAAGTTCAATCCATAATTTCCCATGACAACGCACAATCCGGGACGCCGAATCGTCTTCCAACCAATCAATCTACGTCAGGGGTTCCCAACCTTTTTGCACCTGCGTACCACCTGGGAAAAATTTTTTAAAAACTGGAGCTAGAATAGCGAGTTTTTAACGATATTTTAAAGATTAAAATTTAAAATATCAACATTAGGAGTAATGGAACTTATCTTCACTCTTGCACACATCACTTACGCGTACCACCTGAAACGTTCCCGCGTACCACCAGGGGTACGCGTACCACCGGTTGGGAGCCCATGATTTACGCCATCTACGCCAGGAATACAACTACTGTCTATCGACTTCTCTTCCAGGAGCTTGCAAGGCGGTAGACTCAAAGCCAATTTTGCAATCCTCAGCTACAAGTTGAATTTCTTTACTATTATAACACTTCTTTTGCTTCTTAATTTAGATTTCTTTCATTGCATGCTTCGGGTTTTCTGAATATTTACAGTCTTTCTTTGAATGACCTATTTTTTTTTTACAGTTGAAACATTTTTTTGATAATTTCCGTTTTTCTCATACGATTGCATAGTATCTAGCTTGAGTTGTTTTGGTACTCTTCGATGATCATCTTTGATTTCGCTATCATATTGTCGAAGTAAAGCTTTAAGATCTTGTTGATTCTTTGGTACATTTATTCGTATTCTTTGTCGAATAATATCGTTATTCATTCCACCAATGGAACGTATTACTTTCTGCCATTCCAGTTGAGGTTGGTACTACGTATTTTCTCTATTCCGTATTCACATAAACTAACAAGGTTTAAACTTTCTATATTAGCTGCCTTGTTTAGCTTCGTGTGCCATGTTTCTTGTTTGGGGAACGTTATTCAAAAGTCATACACAAATTATTCCAACTCCTATCAAATGGTTTCCATCCATCGAAAAACTTTATTTTTCATTTTCTCGTAGAGCGTCTCACTCTTTCAATATCATAATAAAATCGGATATTTTAGTTCGTTTCTTTAAATCGTTTATTTGTTCAATCCATTATTCATCAATCAAAAATTTGCTATTAACGGCATCGTGCGTTTGTCCATCGGATATCCGTCCGGATTTTGAATTGCATTTTGGGAATCTTCTGTATTTTGATTCATTTTAAACCAAACGAGAGAAAAAATAAAACACAAAACCAACAAAAACAAAAAAAAACACGACAAAAAAAAAACTTATCCGTTTGCAGTTAAACGTTGGTTCGAATCCCACTTCTGATGTTAGCGTGAGCCAAAATATTTGCAATAAATGAAGCTAAAATAATATTCTTCTCGATTTTCTATATTTAGGTTCTTCTACTGTCTTCACACACCTATGATAAACTGTGTTTTGATATAGTAATACTGTTATAGTTGATTACCAACCTAATAATACCAAATTAGGTTGGTATTACTTACTCAACGCATTTATTTAAAATTATTAGTCAGGGCAGAGTATTTCATTAACGTCATATACAGGTCCGGGTTCAGGTTTAGTAATCCTCACTTATTCTAACATATATTTAAAATCGTCTATTTTATACAAAATTATGTACATAAGAATAATAAGTTAAACAAGAAACAAAGTATGATCATAAAAATATTGTAAACTCAGCATTTTGTTTATAGTTATTGCCGTGCTTCCAGGATGATTCATTTGTTACAATGTAACTAGTATAATTCGTTACCTAGTCGCCATTTGTATAAATTTATAAAATTATCAATTATTGATTATGGATTACATTTCTATTTTAAGTTCAAAATATAAGTTGTAATTAATTATATTGCAAGTTCATTGTCTGCCCTACTGAATATAAATATATTTCATTATTCTATATTTTTGTTATCAATTCTACCTAGCAATCAAATTATAAAAAAGTAAACGTAATTTTGTATAATAAATGAAATTTCCATGTTTAATATTAAAAATAACAATTTTTAATAATTAAACATTTCGCCAGTCAAAATGAAAATGTTGATACTGGTGGTGGTTGGACCATATCCATTTGATTCGTCGATTTGTCGGTATGATATGCACGAGTTGATTTCGAGTGACTGATATGCTGCATTGCTTTCTTCTTGTACCTCTTCTCCAATGGCTTCTGTAATTGATGTATATTATTTTTAATTATAAAATTTCTTACGTCAGTGCTACCAAAATTTTCTTTCGTACGTTGTGTAGTGTTTTCGTTACATGAGCTGGTGAAGCAAGCTCATGTAAGCTGCCACGTCCAAACGAGATGTGTTGTTGGATTGGATTGATGAATAAAAATACTGATGAATAAAAAATATTGATGTTTCAAATTTCAGTCTCGGTATTGTTGGGTTTGTTGTATTTCTACTTGATTGTCCATTGTTCCTGTGCTTTCTTGTTTTTGCATTGTAGGATTTGTTGTCATTTGATTGTTGCAATTTGTTGAATTTGCTTGTAGTTTGTCCAATCTTTGTAATAATTCTATATTTGATTGTTGGTTTTGGCAATTTTTTGTTAGTTTTCGTAGTGCGATTAAATTGATGCTTCGTGAAAATTTGTTTGAAAATCTTGCTTTTCTTGTTGCTTGTATTTTGGCGTTTGAAACTTTGGGGCTGTCATCGCTTTTGAGCTTCTTTCTGTTTTATAATTTCTTCCAGATCCAAAATTTTCTCTTCTTCCTGGTTTTCATTTTCTTGGCATATGATGTTTTCTTTTAATGTTGGTTCTTCCTTCTCAAATTTTTCTCCTTTCCAAAATTTTTCTTCATTGGTACAATTGATCGCGTTAATTATTTCTGCTGATTTTTGTGTTTCTTGTAAAATTTTGTTTGATCTTTTTTGTTCTGATGTACCCATGTTTCTGAATTTGCTGCACTCTTGAATTCTGTGGTCTTCATTGCAACAGATGCATCTTAGTTGATTGATAAATGTATAGTTACATAATTTTGATCTGTTTTTGGCCAGGTAATTTTGGTTTTGTACTGTGAATTTTTCACTATTTTTTGTTCCAGTTTGACCATTATTTCTTCGTATTTTTGCTCTAATTTTCTTAACTGTATTGTCGTTAAAATATTCATGTTCAAAATTTTTCTCGTTTGCTTCGATGTCTTAGTGAAGTTCCCTTATTGCATTCCATTGTCCTTTTAAGTTTTTTAATAATCTTTCGTACTTGCTTTGCGTATTGTCTTCTAATATTTCGATTGCTGCAGTTTTCATTGTTTCAAATAAGTAATATATCTTCAGGTGTTATTTTTTTATTCGAATTATTTGACTTTGTTCTAATTCTTTTTTGATAATTTGTTTGTAGATGAATTTGTTGTTGTTTTCTAAAAATTAGAAAAACAACAATAGACCTCCCATTTCTAATCTCTAATCCCCCCCCCACTTCTAAACAAAATTTGGTAACAAAAATAGCTTCATCTTCATCTTCTATATATATTGTCATATTATTTTTATGTGTATTTTTATAATTATAATTTTTATATTTTTATTTTGTAAATTTAAATTGTTACGCCTCTGGTGTAAGAGCTGAGGTGGGGAAATTTTTGATTTTGGAGTGCATAAGGACTCGCGAGCGATCCACGGAGCTGCAAGGTCGCAGTTTTGTGAAATTGCGAGATTAAATGTAAATTTTGAATAATAATAAAAGTTGAGTGAAACAAAGTTTTCTTGAGTGTCTTTATTTCTTTTAGTAAAGAAGAAGATTGAGCTAAGCTGGTGTAATAATAGTAAATAAAATTGATATTTTTGGATATTTTTGAAATACTTTTGGAAAACTTTACTTGAAGTATTTTTGGTTACCGTTGAAATTTTATGGGCTGGTTTTATCTACTACATCTTTGTCGCATGCAACGTGGGGCATATGGTGAATATTTTTGAGAAGTGGAATTTTTGAAAAGGAAATGTTGACAAAGAACCTACCTTTGACCCTGAGATTTTTAGAGGATTTTCCAAAATGAGTGTGCGAATAGATGGAAATTTTACAAAAAGATTGGAACAGATGTTTCAATCGATTCAACAAAGCATAAGCCAAAATTTTGATCAACTTAGACAAGAAT
Source organism: Rhagonycha fulva (assembly GCA_905340355.1). NCBI lineage: Eukaryota > Metazoa > Arthropoda > Insecta > Coleoptera > Cantharidae > Rhagonycha > Rhagonycha fulva. The sequence goes on from HG996554.1 coordinate 21,964,214, forward strand.
TTAATATCAAGAAATTAAAGGAAGAAATCATTACAACCCAGGAAGTGGTTACAGAGGAAAAACTTGAAAAATGCGACATAGTTATTGGAAAGGTTCTTATTTTAACAAGGAAGAAAATGCGTGGAATTAGATGGAAAAAAGTTCAGAGTAAAAAAAAGATTAATTTTGGAAAGAACGTTAAAAATTGTAGAATAAAAGAACATAAAGAAAACAAAAGCAAAGGTACAGTTATCAGTTTACGAAGATATTTGGACAGGGAGGAAGTAGACGGATTAAGAAATTGGGAGGAAAAAGAAGAAAAAATAAGTTGGTTTTTTAAAATTAAATTTAAAAATTCTAAAAAGAATGGAACTGGAAGGAATTCAGAAAAGAGGAAAAGAAATTATCTTATTTTGGAACTATTTTGGAAAGGAAAAGAAAATGTGACAAAAGCATGGGCGCATATTTTGTTGAGGTGGACCTATCGTCGAGCGCGATTGAAAAATGATGGAAGTTACTAATATCCAACAAAATAGAGAAGTAGATGAATAAGCAAATGTACAGCAAATGAAAATGGAAATGGATAAAAATTAAATTTGTAAATTTGATAATTTGGATTGAAAACGAATGCAACTATCATGAAAAATCAATTTAAATTAAAATAACAATAATTAATAATGATCAATTATTTTAAAATAAAACTATGCACTTAAAAAGAAAAGTATAAAATTCAACGATGCACAATTTTGATAAGCGATAACAATAATCTTCAGGCAATAAGCAATTATCATACAAGTAAAATTGACATGGTATCGTATTTAAGCAATGGAATTAAAGTATTTAATGGAAAATTGGTAGTTACTAAGGAGTTGTCACTAAGAAATTAAAATTTAAAAATTATGAAAAGGATTTATTATTATTTATGAATTGAAATTGAATATTTATGAAGCTACCGCTTAGAAAATGTAGCGAATTTATTGAAATTAATTGATAGTGTGAAATTATAATTAAAATTTAAAAAAAAGTAATAGTGAAGGATTTAATTGGGTAAAGATCGATCGGAAGATTGAAGAAATGAAAGAAATTGCAAGAGTACGTAAAATTAGAATCATTGAAGATTCAAAAAAGAAAAGTAAAGTTTTAAAAAAAATGTATGAAATATTTTTGAAGAATTGAAGTTTTGCTGAATTGGAGAGAGTTGTAGTCAATTAATAAATAAGAAGAATAAAAACTGGTGTTGGAAGATGATGGTAATTTTTGTGTAAAAGAATTTATTGAATTGATTGAAGGTGATAATAACGTTCATTGTAAAGATAGTGGGAAAGTGTAAATAAAATTAAGTTTGGTTGTGAATATGATTGCCAAACTAATTAAGTAGACAAAGTTTTTTTTATTATATTATGATTAGAAGACCATTTTGTGATATTTTCTCAATCCAAATAAGGGTTGGATCTTAAAAATATCAGGGAGGAGATGTCATATTATTTTTATGTGTATTTTTATAATTATAATTTTTATATTTTTATTTTGTAAATTTAAATTGTTACGCCTCTGGTGTAAGAGCTGAGGTGGGGAAATTTTTGATTTTGGAGTGCATAAGGACTCGCGAGCGATCCACGGAGCTGCAAGGTCGCAGTTTTGTGAAATTGCGAGATTAAATGTAAATTTTGAATAATAATAAAAGTTGAGTGAAACAAAGTTTTCTTGAGTGTCTTTATTTCTTTTAGTAAAGAAGAAGATTGAGCTAAGCTGGTGTAATAATAGTAAATAAAATTGATATTTTTGGATATTTTTGAAATACTTTTGGAACACTTTACTTGAAGTATTTTTGGTTACCGTTGAAATTTTATGGGCTGGTTTTATCTACTACAATATGTTACAGTTAAAACCCGAAATCAGTTAAAACCCGATCTAACTAGTAAATTCTAGTTTTATCTAACCGCCTTAGTAAATTCTAGTTTTAACTGAAATAAGTTTAGTTAAAACTAGAATTAAGTAAAAGTAGACTAATACGCTTCTCCTTACAAAGAAAACGCCCTCTGTTCTAGCTCATTACGTCGGTAGCCCTTTTGGGATTCTTGGAAATTGAGAAATCCAAGAATTAGCTGGTACTCTCATCTCAAAGTAATTATTAGTATTGGAACAACCCACTCGCTTACCTCTTTTTTTACACAACAGAAAAATCTCTGAAATAAAAATTTGTCTACGCCTAATAAAAGATAGTATGATTTTCATACGTATAATGCAACCAAACAAAGATAATATAGATAAATTGCGGTGCATAAAAACACAAAATTATTTCTTAAAAGAATAACTCTACTTGAAAGAAACGTTTCGAAAAATCAAACTTAACTTAACTTGTAACTTAGTAGTTACCTATTTTAAATTAATCAATCATCAACAAATGAAGGTAGTTTAATCTACCTGGTATTCAATAATACTGTGTACGTTATAATTAACAAATATAACTGGAACAATTGACTTTTCATTGTAATTTAAAGTAATGAAATTTAGACCTAACTTGGTCGTAAAAACAAGTAAACATTTTAAAAAGTCAATCGCCTTATCAGAAATTATTAAAACCTCTTAAAATTAACATGACAATACACTAACCTTTTATTTTTCCTAAAAATCGGCAAGCGAGGGTCTTTTGAATGAATAACACGGTTTTGTTGGATTTCTCAAAGTCCCACGACGTATTCGTTGTCCATATTACCACAGTCGACGTCGAGCCATTTTTCATGCTTTAAACTTCCAATTAAGTTGTTGACCAAATAAATAATCCATTCACCTTTTGTAGAAATTGAGCCATTAAAGTTGTCAATCCAGATAAATAACCCATTCACAAATTGTAGAATTTGGTCCATTGAGTTGTCAATCCAGATAAATAATCCATTCACAAATTGTAGTATTTTGTCGTCAAATCAGTAATTCGCATCAAGATAATAACAATAAGTCAGAAATTCACATTTGTCCACGCATTAACTTGTTGAATTTTTTAATAATTTTAGGCACGTAATAATTAGCAATACCTTTAACATTTGATTATTGGAGATAATTTACTGTTGATTTATTTTCTTTCTAACTTCACCAAAATTAACATTTTAGTCACGATATAATTAGTTATTAATCCTTTGATTTTAAGTCGTCGGAATTAATTTTAGATAAATTTCGATACTCGATAATTCAATTCACTAAACATTTTTATATTTTTTTTCAGTCAACACAAAACTCATAGTAAAATTGCACAAAGTTATTCGAAAGGAACAGTTACGTAGTGATTACTTGAACGGTCGTCGAAGGAATTCCTGTTTTTCTTCATATTTTTTACAATATGGCCGTCGGAATCATAGAATGAAGTGTCAAGAATTGCATCTTTTCGTTCTGATTTTCTCGGTAGCCTTTAAGGTTGTATAACTACAGGGGTTAATTTACGAATAAAACTTGTTTTTCTGTTCAAGAAAGTATGATGTAATCTGGAATGTTCAGCGCTGCAGTTATTCTTAAAATTTCTCGGTAATCTCATGCTTTGCTTTCAAGAAAAATAGCAGATAAATTCCTCAAAATAAATCAAACGGAGCCGGAGTTCTGTCGTAATATACGAGGAATATTCAACTCTTATTAAAGAACTTCGAATTATTAGGTAATTTGAAAATGGTTCGACGTAAGTCGTAACAAGACTTAATTATTAGATAAAAATTGTTTTATTAAGCAATTATTTTATACATTATTATTATTATTATATTCTACTTATCGCCACATGGCATGCTGTTGTGACATTTTGAATTGTAAAGTGCATCTGGCACTTGTTCTTGAGTCAAAAAAACTTTAGAATTTTCTTTAATTTTTTTTTGTCATCGTCACTTTCAAATAGGTAAATTTAACTTTTGTTCAGAATTGCATTAGATAGTAATGGAAACCAAACTTTATGGTTTTTAACGATTCGATAACGATAGTCGATAACGAACAATCTCTAAAAGTTACTAAATGAGGGGGGGTAGAGGGTTAAGCTCAATTTCCATGTATCCGTTTGTACGTTTATCCGATCATGCAGGAGCGCTCTCATTAGTCCAGTTACTTTAAAAGTGTCAATGACAAAAAAATTTAAAAAATTCTAAAGTTTTTTTGACTCAAAAACAAGTGCCAGATGAAGAAATTTGCCTAAGAACTGCAGCGCAAAAAGCTGCCGTTAAATCTGGACAAGGGTTTGTCCGCTGTTCTTGCAAAAAAAATTGCACCTCAAAGCGTTGCCTTTGTTTAAAAAGAGAAATTATTTGCAATTCAAAATGTCACAACAGCATGCCATGTGGCAATGAGTAGAATATAATAATAATGAATAAAATAGTTGCTTAATAAGACAATTTTTATCTAATTAAGTCTATTTTTACTTTAATTCTAGTTTTAACTGGTATAAGTTTAGTTAAAACTAGAATGTACTAAAGAAGTTTGTTAGAAATCAGTTAATTCTAGTTTTAACTAAACTTATTTGAGTTAAAACTAGAATTTTCTAAGGCGGTTAGTTAAAACTAGAATTTACTAGTTAGATCGGGTTTTAACTGTAACATATATAAAAGAAAGTCGTGTTAGTTACACCATTTATAACTCGAGAACGGCTGAACCGATGTTTATGATCTTTGATTTGATGGATTTCTTGCCATCTCGAATAGCAGAATAATTATTAAAACATCGCAAAAATTCACGAAAAAATTATTGATTCTGTGGCGGTACGAAGTTCGCCAGGTCAGCTATTTAAGAATAAAAAAGGGAAAAACGCTTGTATAGGTTGATTTTAATTTTAAAAGAGCTACTTTTATGCTATAGTGCTATTTATAAACATTGACAGTTCAACCCTTGGAGTGAAGGGTGAACCACCCTTACAGTCTTGAATGCAATCAGGAATTGAAACAATTCTTTCATCATTTCATAAATTTCCGTAAGTATCAAAGCTAAAGTTTCAAAAACGCATTTCACTTTTCTGATAAAAAATAGACCCATTTTTCATTCAAAATTCTAAAGAAGGTTTGCCCTTTACCTTAAGGGTTGAACTGTGAATGTTTATGAATAACAATAAAAGTAGCCCCCTTGAAATTAAAATCAACTTGTACAAGCGTTTTTCTTTTTTTATTCTTAAAGGTCTTGAAATATTGGATTTATTTCGCATTTTTGCAGCTTTAATTTTTTTGTTGAATAATTGATAAAACTTTAAAAAAATTATAGAACTGAATTCAGAGAAGCAAGACTTTTCAAATGAGGTGTTACTTGCCATATCATCCCTATTAACATTTTAGGGGTTGTCATCGCAACGCAAAGAGATGAAACAATACGGGAGTGACATTGGTCGCAAAAGTTGTCCCTCTCGATGTTAAAATTAACGTGTTTTTGCATTTCTTAAAAAAAAGTTTTGCTGGCTACAATCCCGTCTGTTTCGTTTTCAAAGGGCCACCCTGTATAACTAGTACATACGTCGCGACGAGCTGTTTAGATAATAATAGCTTTGTTTGGTACAAATGTACAATTACCAACCCACTTTTTACACCGATCAATTCGTAGTAGTGTAGTCAGTGTAGCACTAGGACTGTGGTACCAAACAAAGCTATTAATTACATAATAAGTGTTAAGTACTGCAATTTTCCCTAATTCTTAAAATCAAATACATAAATGAAAATTAGGGGTGAATAAATAAATTATAAATGGACACTGTCACGCAGTAATATATCAACCCACAAAAATAACATTTGTGTGTTATTACGATTACTCGTAATATGTCGTAATAATGTTGATAATTCCACGCGTATATTAAACTGTCCATAAGAGCCGTCGAATTATTAAAGTTTTCTAGCGGATAAATTACGATAGGCGGCGCATTTGCGGATAAACTACGAACTAAGGAAAGCATCAAAATGCAACTGGCTATTTTTTGCGGATATTTTTTTGTTTACCTTTTTCAATTGTTTATTCTCGTTGACAGTTCAATAAATTTTCAGTTTTAAATACTTTTATTTGTATTATTAACAATTTCATCGTGCACTATTAGAATTATCTTATCAAATACAACTCGAGCTTTGATTTTAATCCTGATCATTTTTAATTTCTAATCACTTAGACGTGTTTTTAAAATTTAGCTCGAGAAAATTTGATCTGGACATAATCACTCGAGCGACCTCGCTGCGCTCGATCGCTTTCGTGATTATGGATGATCAAATTTTTTCTCGATAAATTGTTAATCACGTCTTCGTTGAAATTAAAAATTATCCGAATAAAATCAAAGCTTTTGTTGTATTGCTTATGATAATTTGTAAACGACATAACATAATCATCATAAACATAAAAGACCAGCACGCTGTTGCTGCTCCAGCGTGTCATTTTTTGGGACACACAGTGCACTCTGATTGGTTGTTGTCGTTAGTCGTCATGGGCGCCCATAGGGGGGGTACAATAGGGGCCGTCGCCCCTACTGAGAAATCCACCAGAAGTATTCATTCATACTTACTAGTTACAATAGATTCAAAACATAAAACAAAATACATCTACCCTATATTATAAAAAGATAAGGGCTCAATATGTAACGTTTTCATGTAACGTTTTTATGTAACGTTTTTATGTAACGTTTTTATGTAACGTTTTTTTGTAACATTTTTATGAAACCGAAATGCTTATACTATATAAGATATAAAATTATTTTTACTGTCTCAACCTTTATACCATGGTATAAACTGATCAACTGATCTCAGGCAATTTGATCTGTTTAGTACTTGAGACGTTGATCGTCCGCAGCCGTCGTTCCCATCAACAAATTACGAGCTTTTATCTTCTAAAACATCAGCAGAACGTGTCAAGGAACTCAGGGAAAGACAACAGCGGCAACAAGAACTATCAAAATCAAATCCGCCAGCAAAAAAATCAAAGGAACCTTTGAATGAATGCATAAAAAGCGAAAATCAGACAGTAGCTCAAATTGCCAATAATTCTCAAATAATAATAATACCTCATGATGCCGGAGATATGACGCAAAAACGCCGATATTGCAGTGCAATATTTTGGAAAAATTAATTTTGTAAAAAGATAAGACAAAATATGCAACGTTTTTATGCAACGTTTTGGAAAATTGTGATTGGTTCTTTCCCTTTAACCAATAGTAAAATTGCAGAACGTTTTCAAGAAATAAAAAAATACCTAATAGTAATCGATAACATTTATTTTAAATTTTCAAGCTGTATGACGTTATAATCCGTTTAAACGTTAATCCGTTCATCCGTTGAGATATATTAATCATCGGAAAAAAATGTTGTATGAAAAGAAGTTTTACAACTCAAAGTTAATTCGTTTATGTGCTATTAGGGCCGCGAAGCGGCCCGGGGGGTTGGGCCGCGACAGCGGCCAGGGGGGCAAAGCCCCCCTAGTAAATTATAAAATGTAACACTATAAAAAACAGATTGAATTACTAAAATAGTAAAACTATGACATCTAAAGTTACAACGAGAATATTTTCAGAAGCACACTACAGCCTCTGCTTATACCTATGGATGCCTATAGTATGCCTTTTTCCAACTTCTTCTAAAATCTTTAATTATCATCATCATCATCCGCACGATCAAGACCAGCGGCCCGTTACGTCACTCAAATTGATCCCGCCATCTCATTCTGGAGCGGCCCACGGATTAATTAATTAATTGATTAAAATTAAAGATTCATTTTTTTCCATAAAAAATGCTTACTTTTACTGTACTACAAAAATACAGTGTGTTCACGGAAAGTGGTAACAGTGAATAATTCTTAAATATTACTAGATACAAAAAAAAGTTTAAATAGTTTTTTATTCAACTCCAAATTTTCTATTGAAAACTGTTAAAGTATATTTTTTTATACTTTAAATTTAACCGGAAGTAAACATAAATTTTTTTTTTTAAATAGCAATATGTTTTTTTTTAAACATTTTTGTAATCTACAATTTTTTCTCTATAAATACATATAAAATTTTCATAAGGATACATAAGAAAAAATTCGAGAAAACACAAGATTTAAACAAACAATAATAATTTATTAATTACGTATGTAGAGTGCTATGAAAAACAAAACACCATTATTATGATATGATACCATTAGACTCTTTCTATGGAGTCATTAAAAAATGGTATATTAGGCAAATCTCTCTTTAAATTTAAAATTTTAAAAATCAAAATTAACTTAGCATCTATCAAAATTATTACCAAATCGGCAGAACTTCTGCGAAAATTAGAATCATATCTTGAACAAAACGGTGGCAATTTTGAAAAATTTATCAGATAAATGAAATGTTGTGTTTTCGGTGTGGTGATGTTTTGTTTTTCATGGCACTCTACATACCTATGTGTAAATAATCAGTAAATTATTATTGCTTGTTTAAATCTTACATTTTCTCAAATATTTTCTTATGTAACCTTATGAAAATTTTATAGTTATTTATAGATAAAAAATTGTAGATTGCCAAAATGTTAAAAAAAGACATGTTGCTATTTGAAAAAAAAATGTTATGCTTACTTCCGGTTAAATTTGAAGAATAAAAAAATATACTTTGACAGTTTCCAATAGAAAATTTGGAGTTGAATAAAAAACTATTTAAACTTTTTTTTGTATCTAGTAATATTTAAGAATTATTCACTGTTACCACTTTCCGTAAACACACTGTATATTTAAATATTTCTAAAGTCGATCCAAAGACATTTGACCTTGAAAAAAACAAAAATTTCGCATTTTCTCGAAAATTCAATGAGATACGATACACAATTAAATATACAATGGCCCCTACTGAAAACATTTTATATGGGCGCCCATGTTGCTCGTACCAACTTAAAATCACTTAAGTACTCCATCCAAAAAAAGTTTAGATTTCTACTTAGACCATTTAAACTTATAGACACGCCCTTTCCTATCTCTTCTTGAATATAAACTGAAGCAAACATGTGTGACGTCACTGGTGGGGTTGTATCAAGATTTATATTAACGGTATACTAAAATAAATTATTTTCTTCATATATAGTTGGTATTTACAGGTATATCTTAGCATTGACCCCACCAGTGACGTCACTTATGTTTGCTTCACTGCTTGAAAATCAAGGCGTGTTTAGTTTAAATGGTCTAAGTATTTCTAGATGTAAAGTGTGGTAAAGTAATTTTAAGTTGGTACGACCGACGACAACGACCAATTACAGTACGTTGTGTGTTCTAAAAAAAAATGACAAGCTGCTACTAACTGCTGTTGCTCCTCCAGCGTGTAATTTTTAGAAGACACAACGCACTCCGAGTGGTCGTACCAGCTTAAAATCATCTCTCCTAGGATCCCCTGAGAAGTTTCAACTAAGGTACTTATGGGGCATTCCACACCAAATCGACCACTTTTGAACCCGACCCCTTTTGATTTTTCTGAAATTTTTACATATTATACTATCTCACCAACAACAGTTCTGTGAATTTTTTCAAAATTTTTTACTCAACCCAAACAAAGTTACGAATTTTTAGAAAAACTGATGATTTTTTCTTCAAACGATCGTAACTATTTCAAAAATTGACTAATCGGAACGTTTTTTTTTTGTTTTTGTTTGTCTTTAAACGTACTTTTCAGGAAAAAATACAAAAAAAATTTTCAAATTTGGATTCTACAAAATTTTTCATTTTTTCGAAGAAAATCATTGCTTTTTCAAATTTTTCCACTTTTGATTTTTGATTTTTTTATTTAAAAAAAAACTCTGATTTATTCCGCGTATAACAACGCAAACCCCATAATGGGCCGACATTTCTTTCTATTTCTTTTGTTTAATTAAAAAATATTATTTGCGTAAAAATAAAACAAAATATTTCTTAATTAAACAAAAAAATAGAAAGAAATGTCGGCCCATTATGGAGATTGCGTTTTTATACGCGGGATAAATCAGAGTTTTTTTTTTGAAATAAAAAAATCAAAAATCAAAAGTGGAAAAATTTGAAAAATTAATGATTTTAATTTTTAAATAATGAAGGCGCTATAAATGCGAAGCAAAGTGTTTAATTATTGAAGATAGGGTTGATAATTGTGATAATTTTGCCTGTATGAAAATTGAGACCGTGAATGTGGAATTTGTAAAAGCCAAGCGGAATTTTTAACAAGGAAGTTGAAAGGTTTGGTGCGTGCTTTGAAGCGGTTCAACGTTGGAACGCCATGATGCCTTCCTATGGATGGTAAACTTTTTGAACTTAGTTTTCAATTATTTTTCGTGAATTGCATCGGAATATTTTCCTACGTTTTGAATTCTCAATTTACATTTTTGTAATTCGTGATTTATGAGAATTACAGAACTTTTACTTTATGCGCGCATCTGGCTGAGGTTGAATTCGTTGACCACACGACAAACACATTTGATGCACTGAAAAAAAAAGTGACCTCATAGTAATGAAAATGTTCTTCATATTGATGAAAAATACATAATTTTTACACTCATGATCAAGTCCATACAAATGATGAACGACCGTTCATCAAATTTTCTGTTTCATAAATATTATGAATGTGTTTTCAGTATTATAAACCACATTTCATTATTAAACGTGTGTATAAATATGATTAAAGAATTCACTCAAATGATGTACTCTTTTATCCTATTGCTGAATGCGTTCCGAATTAGGATGAATGTGGTTCTTAATATGATAAAAGAAATCACTCAAATGATGTACTCCATCAAGCTATTGAAGAATGCGTTCTTAATTAGGATGAATGTGGTTATTAATATGATAAAGGAAATTTATTAGATACAATAATTAAGAGGATGAATCGTAAATTGCAATAAATTCTTAAATTATGTAACAATGAAAAGTTATGAAATAAAATGCATCACATTGATGAATAGTTCAAAATTCATTAAATTTAAACGATACTTTTATACGTCATATTGATGATTTGTTCATCATTATCATAAATAAAAATTTCAGAAATTGATGAAATAAAAAGCATCATATTGATAAATAGTTCAGCATTCATTCAATTTAAACGATGATTTTGTACATCATATTGATGATTTGTTCATCATTATCATAAATAAAAATTTCAGAATGTAATTAAATCAAATACATCATATTGATGAATAGTTCATCATTCATTAAATTTAAACAATGTTTTTTACGTCATATTGATAATTTGTTCATCATTATGATGAATAATAATTACAAAAATTGATGAAATCAAATTCATGATATTGATGAGTAGTTCATCATTCATTAAATTCTAACGATGGTTTTGTACGTCATATTGATGATTTGCTCATCATTATGATGAATTTCATTTGAAGAATGGTGTTCATCAATATGACGTACTTTTTTTTCAGTGCAGATATACAAGTTATTCGACATTTTTATACATCACATTGATCATTTTTTCATTAATTTTATTACCATGATAAATGTTTTTTTATGATCAGTGTTCATCAAAATTATAAACTGGAATCTTCAGATATCCAAGTTATTCGACAGTTTTATACATCACATTGATAATTTTTTCATTAACTTTATTACCATGATAAATGTTATTTTATGATCAGTGTTCATCAAATTGGTGAACTGAAATCTTTAGATATCCAAGTTATTCGACATTTTTAAACATCACATTGATGCTTTTTTCATTTATTTTATTACCATGATAAATGTTTTTTTATGATCAGTGTTCTTCAAAATGATGATGCAAAATTTATCAGATATTCACTTATTTAATGATTTTACACATCACCTTGATGAAACTTACATCAACTGTTCTGGCAAAAATTTATGAATGCGAATTCATTACAATGATGTATACTTCATAAAACATCAAATTTTTTTGATGTTTTTAACATCATATTGATGATTTTTTTATTATCATGATGAATTTTATTTGATGATCGACGTTTATCAATATGGTGAACTAAATTTTTTTCAGTGTACCACCAGTGCCACCTAAATAGTTTCCTGTAACTAAGAAATAGTGATAATAACTAGCCTAATCTTTGCTTTCTATAGTAAAGCAACAATATTATCTAACCTTGATAATATATATATATAGTCGGTTTTAAACGTCTTGCGACGTTGTCCGATACCAAACTACCAACCTTGCGAATTGGCGCTTGGTTTTTTTAGCATTTTACATTTTTTACCTACCGCGAGGAGCCAGCCCGTCGGTAGAACCCCCAACCTGGAGGACCAAACGAGACGGCCAGAAGTTGTTACTTACTCGGATTCGAACCGGGTATTGAGCGTTCGTAGTCAACTCGCTTGACCATTGCTCTCCGACCTTGATAATACTTATGATAAAGGTATCAACTTTCTCGAGCAATTAGCAAAGACAATCTCTGTTATACACCGGTCAGCTTATGTACAATATAAATTTGTTTTACAGCAATTTTTCATCAAATTTCTTGCCTAAAAATATAAGAAGTAGTTTAATGTTTAAAATTTTTAATTTTTTACCCAAAAAATTTTGGGGTAATTCTTAGTGGTTACTTTTTTGTAGGAATGGGAACTTGTTAATTTTAGGTGGGTACACTTTTGATTGTGAACATAACTATATTTCATTTTAAACTGTGCTTATTGTTTTGCACAGTTATACATTGCAATTATTGGAATAGTGATTACACTCTCAAATTTGGTATAATTAAAAGCGTTTTATTATTTTTTCCGTTTTATTAGAGTTTAAGTTACCATAAATTTTTTTAGAACGTAAGGCCTTTCTTTGCAATTATTGTAAGCTGGTCTTCAACATCGTGGCTAAACAAACTGGAGAGATTCTCTCCGGATTGCGACAGACTCTGGTCTCTGTTTTGATCAACCTTCTCATTAGGGGTTGAGACTCAGAGGGTAGTTTTTGTTTCAATATTTCATATTTAATATTTTATACAATTAACTCACACCGGCACGAAGAATAATCCTGGCAACATATCTGTAAATAACATAACATATTATTATATTACTAGGTGGAAAGGCCGTCCCCGGACGGGTAGCTAGCCGGTGGATCTCTATTTTAGCGGTATTAATTTAAAAAATAATCATTTTCAAACAACAACACTAACCTAAGCTCAATAAATTAGTAATAACATTAATTATTATTAATCATTTTATCATAACCTTAAAATATGACAAGTCATCACAAGATACTTTTATTTATATATTTGTGCAATTATGATTATTATAAGGAGTAATGGTGCTAAGAAAATCAATCAACAAATTGCGATTCACATCAAAAAGTCCCATTACAGAAAAATGTGGACACTGGTTTATTGATTGGGTTGCTAATAGAAGTATTTCTTTTCTTAAAGTGGTTTCTGGAAAGCTGTTAAATAATACTTGTATTTCTGATAAAAAGTTGTAGGAAGTGGTGGTTATTCTTTTTACTTCAGTCGTAGTTTTGTCGCAAGTTGTGACCACCATGATTATCTGAAATAATCAAATAATATGCAATTAACTGCCGGTGCATGAAGTTTTAAGCTTTAATTTAGCTTTAATTCAGAAAGCGTCAATTGTAACTCAGAGCAGTCATTAGTTCTGTCATTATAATTGCTTAACTGGGCTACTCCGCCGGACCAAATACACAGCTAGACAAAAAGATTAATTCTAAGGTCGTTGAAGAGCTTTGCAAATATAAGCAAAAATGAACATGTATGTGCGATATTTACATCAAAACGGTGACTCAGCAATATTTACATTTTTTTATTGCAACTTTCTGAATTATAAGCAGAAGTGTATGGATTAGCAGGATATAATCATAAAGTTTTATAGCATTTAATACTCACAAAAAAAACAACAAAGGAAAGTCCTGGTATCATCATAACTAAACTCATTGTAAAATTTCCAACTGTTGCGTCCCATTGTCCAAAGAAGAAGTTAATCGTATTTAAAGCTTCAGAAAAAATTACAGACATTACCAAAAACAATTTGCAATTTAAAGTTTTCTTAGTAATTACACTAATTTTTAAAGCTAACGAAAGCAAATTGCTTATTTTGTTGACATTTTTCGATGCTACTATTGGATTCATGACATTTATATCGAGACGGGAATGGAACCTATAGTTCTTATATAAGGACAATAAACGTTCATTTAAAATTTCCAAACGTAAGTTAATTACCGAAACGAAACTGTAAATTAATAATATTGAAAGCAGAAAATACATAGCAACGATAACTGGTGCGAATGAAGCCAAAATAGATATTACAACGCCGGTTAATGTAAGATCGTAATAGAAAAGGATTAAAGCAAAGTATAAGACAATAATAGAATGAACTAATACAAACTTAATTAAAACATAGTACAGTTTTCCAGGTTTCCAAAATATGTTTTGAATCTTCAAACCATCATCAAATTTTTTAGAAAGGCAATTTAGTGAGTAAAATTTGTCTACATCTGAGAATCATGTTGTGTATATATCAATTGCAACTATAATAGTGGCCAAAAAATGTTGACTTATGTTGAAAATTATGTTCATAATTTGTTGGACTGATGATGATGTTCCGTTTAGTCTTAGGCTGAAATAAATGGCTCCTAAATTTATAATTAAAAATGAAGCAATTAGAATTATAGAATATATCCTGTATATCTTAAGGTTGGAATTGTTGATAGGAGGAATTATTCCAAATATGTTTCCTGCCCTGCACATCCATTTTATATTTTCAAGATAGGAGATATTATTTTGTAAAATTTCAGCCATGTTATTTCTCGAACTAACACTTTTCTACTGTACATAAACGTAATTATGAAAAATAAATACAAATAATAAATATAAGGTTACCGTATTTGTAAAGTAAATATATAATAGGTACGTTACATAAGTAATTCATAATAAATATTGCAGTAATTTATAACAATTATTATAATATTTATGTATGAATAAAAGTATAGCGTATCCAAAGTTAGAGATATCTCTAATTACTTCATGGTTGAGAGTCGTTGTTACATTTGTTACTTAAAAATTATTTTAATTCCTCTGTAGTTTTAATCAAGAATATTACTGAAGGAATAAATACGACAAATATATTGTAATATTTTAAAATAGCACTGAATAACATGGATTTATTTAATAATAATAATAATAATATATTGTCATGTTGAAGGCTTAAATTAACGTTTAGGAGTGATTTAGCTACAAGTAGTGGTGTTGTCTCACTTAATGAGGGATCGGCAAAGCAATTTATAAACAAAATGATACATAACAATTCACTGATGAAGATCAGTTACAATAAACACAAAATTTTACACTGAATCACAAAAGCACACCTACATCTTGTTAACAAGTGAGGCTGCGATATGTGAAAACCTTAGTTAGTCAATAAAAGCCACAAATTTAGGCATAAACATTTGAAACTTTATAAATAGTAAAGATTAACAGAGCAGATCATGCTTTAATCAAAATAACTTTAAAAAAAATAAATTGAAAGCATAAACAATCAAATTTGACGTTCCGATGTAAGTGCGTAGCACAAAATTATAAAATTGTATAAAATTTAGATTTAATGTGAAATTTTGTGAATAAGTGTTAAAGAACTAAATTGTAAACATAAACAATGGTAAAATTTTGGAGAAAATACACTGGAGGAGAGGTGAGCAGGCTTTGTAGTTGAAAATTGTAAATTGACCATGTGGTGTCCTGGGATGATTTAAGTATCAAATTGTGTTGAAAAGATGTGCAGAATGGTCCCCAGCACAGATAGTAAAAATTTTACCTAAAGAAAAGAAATATTAACAAATTTATCAAAATTTATAATTTATAAAATTATCTGCTTAAGTGTCAGATTTTAATTAATTAATTACTCAAGTTTGAGGTAACTTTGAGAAGAGAAATTTGTTCAGTAAAGATAAGAAGTATAAACGAAACTTTCTGTAAAATATTTTTACATAAGTGTTTTCAAAACTAATGATTTGGATACTAAAAATAAATTTGAAAATTCTGGATTGGATATAATTTGGACGATAGAACCACAAAGTGACTTAAGTACAAAGATTATAAATTTACCTGGACAGAAGAGAACAATTTTTCGTCGAACTCCTAGAATAGGTAAAAAGAGCTCTTTTTTATAATTTGATCGATCGATATTTCCCTTTTATTTGTATTTTTATATATAGTTTGTCAATTGTAATTTTAAGTTTTCAAAATTCACATGCACGAATTTTTAGGTTAGGATTTGTTACACCTAAAATAAAAATAGTTTTTGTTAAATAGCGTTCAATCTTTATTAACATAAATTTACCTAGATAAATAAATTTAAATTTGATGATTTGTGTTATTTCAATTGTTGATTTACGACAGTAGCAGTGCCTGTTTTTCTCTGCTTTATAAGGAACTTTATTAACAAGTAAACACAAGGTTATAAAGTGTTCACTGTCAATAAGAATAAAGGTGAGTTTGCGTTAACAAGTCAGACTCTACACGCACTTTCAAAAAGAACATTTTTTTATTTGTCATATTTTGATTTTTATAATAAACACTAAATTTATCCCACACTATTTCACACAACATTAATTTAATCTCGACACTAAACGTCACAATATTAATAATATAATATTTTTTGCGTTAATTATTTACATAGTTAAATATAAGAAAAACACATATACAGATATAAATAAATTACAAAAGGTTAAATGCATAGAATGGCATTCAGGATTAAATTTAACCTGGATTCAAAATTTGGAGAAGTTGATTATGGTATTCAAGTATCCATTCAGTACATCCTCCTTAAATTTTTTCTTGAAGCCCATTGCTGACAAATTCCAGTATTCCATAGGAATGTTATTTAGCAGATAAGCCGACAAGTAAAAAAATGTTGAAGCTTATTGTAAAGATAAATTGGTTCTCCAGTTATCTTCACTTTAAGTAGTGATGTACAAAAATGCATGGTTCTTCTTTCTTTTAATTTTAAAATATTTAGATTTCTAATAGTTGGTGTTATATGTTGACGATAACTAACTCCAGTGGCAAAACGTATAGAAGAGTTTTGAATTCTTTGAAGTTTGTGTTTATTTTCTTGGGTGATGCAAGGTCCATAAACACCGCTCCCATAGTTCAAATAGCTCATGACTAACGATTCTACTAGGAGGAGTTTAACATCTCTTGGGAGCAGTTCCTTCAGCGAGTTTAATTGTCTCAGTGAGCTATAGGCCTTTCTAGTAATGTAGGAGACATGTTCATTAAATTTCAATGAATTGTCCATCATTATGCCCAAGTTTTTTGCCACATCGGTTCTTTGAAGTAAGACGTCCTGCAAGTATAAATCGATATTACTTTCTAGTTTCGGTCCAAATTCAATAATCTGAGGTTTTTTTTGGATTTATTCTTAGTCAATTGTTTTTCGTCCTTTTTTCAATTTTAGAAAGATCACTCTGGATTTTTTCTTGTGCTACTTTCTTTTCGTTAATTGAATAATAATAGAATATTATTGCATTCATCTGCAAATTTATATATTTTGCATTTCGAATCCAAAATAGGACATTTGAAGATAACTTTTCTAAAATTAAAAATTTTTTATTTACGTAACATTTTATTATTGAAAGGGAACCGGAGTTACCTTGTAAATGAATATTTAATTTAAATTCAGTTCTAGGAATTCTAGGAATACCAAAACTTCCTTAAAATCTTTGTTGTGTTTTGAAATTTTTTAATTTTAATTTATACTGAACATACTATCAAGACAGTTTATATGACCTTGATAACGTAAGGAGGTTTGTGTGCTTGACAAATAACGATGTGTTGAATAATAAACGCAGTTAGTAAAAATATAAATAATAAATTTCTGATTACCTTGTTTGTGTGATAAATAATACGACATTAAATATAACTAGTGCATACGTCGCGACGATTTGTTTAGATAATAATTACGTAATAAGTATTAAGTACTGCAATTTTCCCTAATACTTAAAATTAAATAAATCTATGAAAATGAGTGGTGAATAAATAAACTGTAAATGGACACTGTCACGCAATAAAATATTAACCCACAAAAATAACACTTCTATGTTAATACAATTACTTGTAATATGTCGTTGTCGCATACAGAATGCAAATTTTGTATACTCTGGTATTTTTCTTTAGACGCACTGTGTACAATATTTTTGATTAGAGCTTATCAAATTTAAACGCCCGGGATTGGTCAATTAAACTCAAGGCTTTTTGATTGATGATAATCAAAGAATGGCAGTTCGTATTTTTGGTGCTTGAATATATATCAGTTATTTTTGAGTTAATTAATACATTTTTTGAATTTAATTGGTCGTTCTGACTACAGCCCGAAAACACTTTTGTCCAGAGTGTTATTTACCATCAACACGATAAGACGGAAAGGCACCGGAAGTCACATCTGGTGATAAGGAAATTTTATACGTTGGAATCGCCGCATAAATCGCCACCTAGCGGAATCCATCAGGATGTAGCATTTCAAATGCTATTATTTTTCCTTGGCATTTTTTGCTAAGTACAAATTTAAATTGGCTTAAAATCTACGCATCATCCTGTGCATATCCGTCACTCGCAAAACGTTGCTATTTCGAAAATTTGTCAAATTGGCATTCTTCCGTTTATCGCCATCAAAGATGGAAGTTTCATTTTTCGTTCTATGTAATGTTAAGTTTTAAAAGCCACAAACTTTTTTTTTATGAAATAATTTTTATAATAACCTTCAGTTTTATGTTTGTGGGTAAGCATTACATTATTAATTTGTAGTTTCCATTTTGAACGGAGTTTGACTTTTTGATAAATTTTAGCTTTTTACGTTATTACCACTTGTGCATTTCTGTGTTCGTCCATTTTGGTTATCAATGTTTGATAATGGTTTTCCGGGAGTGAAGTTAAAAAGGAGCTGATATATTTTTTAATGAATATTCCTCATCTGGTTCCGTTTTTATCAGTCCAATTGAGCTGACCTTATAACGAATACCTAATCTTCCCCAAAAGGAAAACGCGGTCTGCGTTAAACCAAAATTAATAGATTAAAAAATCCACCAACTTTGTTTGACCAAGGATCATCCAGCCAGCTACTGCAATAGCGATATGCGAAGGGTAGCGAGTTGATGACATTTAGAAATCAAACACACAAGAATCGTTAACAATTTAATCACATAAAAAATTACTCTTAAGTGATGCTGGAATAATTCGCGTCGTCGTACAGTTTCAAATAGCTTCAAAATTAACGGCAGTCAAAGAGTAATCTTTAGCATAATCAATTCCACTCCAGACTACATGCCATAGAATTACATAAAATTTTTATCACAAATCTTAGAAATTTTTATACATAAAAGTTACTACTCACCCAGTTTCAGAAAGCTTTCATTGCTGTGGCGTTTACAAAAAAATTGTGATGGTAAAAATTACAATGTATTATAAAAATCTTCAAAATGTGATAAAATACGAAACTTCTTCTAATCTTCCAAAAAAACATGATAGTTAAAAAATTCGTCCATATGGGAACCAATTTGCATCAGATGCTCGACTTATCAAAAAATGTATGACAATAGGGCATCACCTGTTGGTAACATCGCACTCGCACTTGAAAATGTGTTATCAAAATAATTTTCATTAAGAGAATCTGCTACCCAGAGAATTTGTCATCGGAAGATTTTTGCCTCCAAGAGAATTTTGGTACTCAGACAATTTGCCTCTACAAGACGAATTACATCACAGTAAAATGTTATTGGAAACTCAAGACTAATAATTACCTGATAAAACTGATGTTAACGGGAATGTTGGAGGTAGTGAATGCTACCAATAAAAGAGATACTTTGTTATTAAGTTGTTTAATCAGGAATATTACATGAGTTGTGAATACTCAACGAAGGCACGCGTCGTACTCACGTACTGCGTTACAAGTACAGTAGTTGCACACATCGTGCGCAGGATCAAGATTAGAATAACCTTTTTAACACTCCCTCGTATTCTAAACTACTTTACAATGAAAATTTAAAAACAACATATGACTTAAATTTAAACAGAAAACTTGATAACTAAGCTTCAAATAGAACAGAAAATAAAATTATTACGGTTACAATTTAATTATCAGATTACATTTCTGTCATGCCAAGGTGAACACGCAATTTTTTAAATTTCTGACATGGCAAAGCTTTTGTAAAAATGTCCGCAACTTGTTCATCAGTTGGAACGTAAACGACATCAAATTCACCTTCTTCATATTTTTCACGCACAAAATTATAGCGTACATCTATATGTTTTGTTCGCTTATTAAAAACGGGATTTTGTATTAATTTTATCGCGCTTTGATTATCAATACACAAACAAAATTTATTAATTGGACTTGCACTTATTTCATTTAATAACTGTTTCACCCACATTGCTTCTTTTGCTGATTCGGATGCTGCGACAAATTCTGATTCAGTTGTAGATAAGGAGACACTGGTTTGCCGTTTCGTATTCCACGAAATTGCTCCTTGGCACAATTTAAAAACATACCCGGTGGTTGAACGTCTCGTATCTAAATCATTCGCGTAGTCGGCATCTGAATATCCAATTAATTCGTTGTTTTCCTTGGTGTATCGAATTCCAAATTTCTTCGTATATTTTAGGTACTTCATAATTCTTTTAGCTGCCATCCAATGAGCAGGTTTTGGATCGTTTTGATATCTGCTGATTTTATTGACTGCATACATAATGTCTGGTCTTGCTGTTATGGCAACAAATATCAATGAACCAACTGCTTCGCGATAAGGAATTTGTGATTCATTTTCACCTTCCATTTGTGCTGACAGAATCACATTCGGGTCGGCTGGAATTTTAGAAGGTTTTGCGTCGTTCATATTGAAACGAGTTAATATACGTTCAATAAAGTTGTTGAAATGGATCAACATTGATCCATCTTCTTTGTTTGTTTCGATTTCTAATCCCACAAAATAATTTGGATCACTTACAGTAATTTCAAAATTGTTTTCCATTTCCAACGCAATTTTATTGAGTAATTGTTTGTCTTTTCCAATTAATAACCCATCGTCCACGTATAGTACCAGTAACGTTAATTGGTTATAAATGTTTCCAATGTACACACACTTGTCTGCTTCGCATTGCTTGAAACCACATCTTTTCAGAAAATCGTTGAATTTTTGGTTCCAGCAACGTGAACTTTGCCGTAGGCCGTATAATGATTTATTTAATTTGCAGATTAATTTTGAATCATTGTTTATTCCAAGGGGTGGTTTCATGTAAATATCTTCCTTCAACTCCCCGTATAAAAATGCTGTCTTTACATCAAATTGAATTATTGAGTAACTTTCTCGTACGGCAACTGCAAGTAAAATTCTAATGGTTTCGTAGCGGGTCGTCGGTGCATAAGTTTCCATGTAGTCAACACCTTTGACTTGTGCAAATCCACGCGCACATAATCTTGCTTTGTATTTGCTGACCTCACCATTACTTGATCTTTTTACTTTAAAAACCCATTTTGCGTCAATTGCGTTCTTTTCTTTTGGTAAGGGTACCATTGTCCAAGTGTTATTTTTGTCCAATGCTGCTATTTCTTCATCGATCGCTTCTTTCCATTGTTTAGCTTCTTTTGAAGAAATTGCGTCTTCGTATGTTTCAGGGATTCCAATTTCTACCATGTTAATTTCTGGAACGTCATACCTTTGCGGTGGGCGTAAGTTACGACGCTCTCGTAATTCATACCGTTGCGTAGGTGGTTCTACATTTTCTATCACTTTTTGATTCACCGTTTCCGTTTCTTCCTCTTGCTCATTTTCATTCTCGTCATCGATCGGAATTAGAATGGCATTCGTTCTTGGAAGCACGACGTCATTATTTTCATTAAATGTGACGTTTCGAGAAACTTTAATTTTTCTTGTGACTAGGTCAAATAGTCTGTAGTTTGTTGATTCATTTTCATACCCAACCAATATTAATTTCTTACTCTTCGGCTCGAGTTTACGACGGAAATTTTCGGTTACATGCATGAATGCTTCACTACCAAATACTTTTAAATGACCCAACGTAGGCTTCTTCTCGTTCCATACTTCATATGGCGTTGTGTTTTGCGTGTTAACATTTGCTGTACGATTTAAAATGTACACTGCAGTGTTAACTGCTTCTGCCCATAAATACAATGGTAGGTCTTTTGTGTAAATCATTGAACGCGCACTTTCCACTATTGTCCGGTTTTCCCGTTCAATTTTTCCGTTCTGGGCAGGACAGTACGGTGCACTGGTTTCCATTTGTATTCCTTGATTTTTCAGAAATTCCTGAAAATCGTGATTTACGTATTCCGTCCCATTGTCGACTCTCAAGGTTTGAACACGTCGATCAAACTTATTTTTGCAATATTTCACAAATTGTTTAAAACAATCGAGGGTATCGGATTTATGTTTAATGAAATAAACAAATCTGTGACCGGTTGAATCGTCTTTAAAGAGTACAAAATAAAGATAACCGCTTACCGACGGTACCGACATTGGTCCACAAAGATCACTATGTATGATTTCTCCCGGTTTCGTATTTCTTCGCGTGGTTTTCTTGAAAGGTAATCGATGCTGTTTTCCGTATTGACAACCTTCGCACACAAAACTATTTTTATCAGTTAAGTTTACGCCTTCAATAACACCTTTTGAAACCATTTCACAAATACTTTTCACATTTATGTGACCTAAACGTTCATGCCAGTCTTTTAAAGTTCCACCGGTAGCTGTTGTGTTCACTTCCGGAACGATTGTACGTAACAATAATTTATAAAGGTTGTTTGATTCGCGAACCGCGCACAATTTTAATTTTCCGTTTTCGAAAATTTTTGCAGTTTCGTTTTCCTTTATCACTTTCATGTTCTTTTTAGTTACCGCACCTTCAGAAAATAGATTTTTCCTTAAACCTGGAACATACCAAACGTCCGTCATTAGGCTCTTCACCCATCTTCCTTCGATGAAACATTCGATTTGGATCGTGCCAATTCCTTTCACTGGGAGTGTTTGGTCGTTTCCTAATTTTACTGAAAACTCGTTTATTTCGCGAAACGATGAGAATAAACTTTTCTTTGAACTCATATGTGCAGAACAACCTGAGTCCAGAATGAAAACACTTTCATCCTCTAACGTAGTTGTTATATCTTCCACATTAAACGCGGAGTAAAAACTATTTCCGGTTCCGGCGGAGTTTGTTGCTTCATGTTTGTTGTCCTTCTTCTTTCGAGGTGCTTTACAATCTTTTGAGATGTGCCCCTTTTTACGACAATTGTAACATGTAATTTTAAACTTTTCAGATTTATTTTGACTTCTTGTGGTGTTACTCGTAACTAACATCGCACTGTCAGCTGCTTCCGTCGAATTTAGGTTTGCTTCCTCGTCGATCAAACGCGCCGTCATATTATGAATCGTTTGTTTACTCTCGTCTAAGGAAAGCCAAGCTTGCCTAAAATTTCGAAATTTCATTGGTAACGTACCAAGTATTTTTGTTAAAACAGCCGTGTCACTTATCTGATCTCCGCTGTCTCGAATTTGACGAGCCATGTTTTCAATTTTTGTAATGTGTTGTACAACAGAATCGCCTGTCGCCATTTTGTATTGATGAAACTGTTCATGCGCAATCATTTTGTTTGTTTCTGATTTTAACGCATAAATGCCGTCTAATTTATCCAAAATTTCCTTAGATGTTTCACAATTTTCGATTAATGTTATCTGTGCGACGTCCATTGTATTTGTAATAATGCACATAGCTAGCGCATCCTTTTTGTTCCAAGCCGCCAAGTCGGACTCGACCGTTGGTTTTAAGATGGCTCCCGACGCGATTTCAAATACACCTTTCGCTTTTAAGCTGCACTTCATTTGAAACTTCCACTGGTTGAAGTTTTTGCCATCAAACTTGTTCACGTTTGCTAGGTTTATTGTATCGGCCATTCTTTTATTGTTTTGACACACAAAGCACTAAGAATTCACACACAGAACCGATTTTTCGTCACGACTCAATTTTACCTAATCTTTTATTCGAGGGTTAAACGTACCCTGGGCCCATAACCTGTTGGAGGTAGTGAATGCTACCAATAAAAGAGATACTTTGTTATTAAGTTGTTTAATCAGGAATATTACATGAGTTGTGAATACTCAACGAAGGCACGCGTCGTACTCACGTACTGCGTTACAAGTACAGTAGTTGCACACATCGTGCGCAGGATCAAGATTAGAATACGGATTATTCTTATTTTATTAAGTGTATATTGAACTTGTTTTAAATAAATTTTTATCTAATTGTGTTTTCAATATTAACAAAAATATGAGCCTTTATGTAAAGACTGATGAAAAAAATTCTCTCTCCATGGTGGCATCGACATCTCGGTGAAGAGTTATCCGAAAATAAAAATGAAAAATTTATCAAACTTTAAATGAATGTAGCTATCGTTGTAAGTAGCCGTTTTCTATTTTTTTTTAATTATTTACAAATGCCAGCAAATTGACATGTATTTTAATTTTAAAATTCTTTTTTTTTTCATTCAAGCAATTTATTAAAATAGTACCTAATTATTAAAATTTTTGAAATCCGCTACGTATGTACAACGATAGCTACATTCATGTAAATTCTGATAATTTTTTCATTTTTATTTTTGGATAAATCTTCACCGAGATATCGATCCACCATGGAGAGGGAATTTTTTTCATCAGTCTTTACATAAAGGCTCATATTTTTGTTAGGTTGCAGGTAGCTATCGAGGCCCCGAAAATACAAATTTTACGATTGAAATCTCGATGAATTCTGAATAAGCAAATATTAAATAAGAGAATTAACTATGACAGAATGCCTTAAATGCACTTGTTTTTTCAAAAATCAAATTTAAAAACTTCGATTTTCACAGTAAATTTTAAGCAAAGTCGCTCGGGATTGGTAAATCAATGCATTCTATTGACAGTCCGTGTAGTTTCAACTGGTCTTAGCTTTGCGCAGAGCGGGGATAACCGAAGCGACACTTGCATTGGGATGCTTTACCAGTGTACGTCGAGCGAAAATTATGGTTTTTAATGGTGGCAGGTAGCTCCGTGGGACGCGTAAATACAAATTTTACGATTGAAATCTCGATGAATTCTGAAAGAGTATATTTTAAATAAGAGAATTAGCTAAGACGCAATGCCCTAAGTGCACCTGTTTTTTCAAAAATCGAATTTAAAAACTTCGATTTTTGCAGTAAATTTTAAAGCAAAGTCGCTCGGGATTGGTTAATTCTGTCGGTACGTGCACCCAGATATAGTCTTAGCTTTGCGCAGAGTGGGAGCGACACTTGCATTGCGATGCAGTAACAGAGCACTTCGAACGAAAATCATGGTTTTCAACCCTCAATGTGCTGGTAAAATGGCTTAAAGCGCCCGAGCGTAGCGAGAGGTGCTTTAAGTCGATTTTTCCTTGCACAACCACCTTTCCGAATAGTACATGTGCTAGAAAAATGGCTTAAAGCTCCCGAGCGCAGCGAGAGGTGCTTTAAGTCGATTTTTCTTCGCACAACTACAGTGCGTTAAAAATCCACTCTCACGAGTTTCACCTCTCAAAGATTCACCTTTTCCTTGACCTACGGGCCTCGGGATATTTTTAAATTAGTTGTCATTTTGATGAAAATGGCTCGAAGCGCCCGAAGGGTGCTGAGAGTCAATTTTCATCAAAATCACCATGGCAAGAGCCGGACCTACCGGCAAAAGTAACTACCGTTCGTTAAATTTAAGTAACCCTTTTCTGAATTAATTTTTAAATAATTTTAAATTTTTAAATTAAATAAAAAAGGAGAACGCATTCCTAGCATACCGCAAGAGTTACTGTCTTATTGTAGAAGTGCGACACTCTTATATATAGCAGTGCACGGACCTCCCACGAACGAACTTGTTTAACCAATCACGAGCGTTTAATCTTCGAAAATCAAGCTTTTTTAAATTCGATTTTTGAAAAAACAGGTGCATTTAGGGCATTGCGTCTTAGCTAATTCTCTTATTTAAAATATACTCTCTCAGAAAACATCGAGGTTTCAATCGTAAATTTTGTATTTACGCGTCCCGCAGACTTACCTTTCCCCGTTTTTAATACTAAATGTGCAGGAAAAATGGCTTAAAGCGCTCGAGCGCAGCGAGGAGTGCTTTAACTCGATTTTTCCTTGCACAACCACTTTTCCGAATAGTAAATGTGCAGGAAAAATGGCTTAAAGTGCCCGAGCGCAGCGAAGGGTGCTTTAAGTCAATTTTTCTTTGCACAACCAACCTGCGTTTAGAATTCACGCTAACGAGTTTCACCCCTCAAAGATCCACCATTTTTCTTAATCCACGGGCCTAGGGATATTTTTAAAATGAGCAACCTTCTGGCGCTCCGGGCCATTTTTGATGAAAACCACCATGGCACGAGTAGGATCTACGCGAAAAAGTAACTGCCGCTCGTTAAATTTAAGTAACCCTTTTCTGAAGTAATTTTGGTACTAAAAATTTGTCAAATGCAACACAATTATGCATAACTGCACGCGTACCGACAACAGAATGCATTGATTCACCAATCACGAGCGATTTACCTTCAAATTTGCAGTGAAAATCGAGCTCTTTTATATTCGATTTTTGAAAAAACAGGTGCATTTAAGGCAATTGGTAATAGTTAATTCTCTTATTTAATATTTGCTTATTCAGAATTCATCGAGGTTTCAATCGTAAAATTTGTATTTTCGGGGCCTTAGTAGCTACCTATCCCCTTTTGTTAATATTTAAAATAATTAGATAAAAATTTATATAAAACAAATTCAATATACACTTAATAAAAAAACAATAATCAAAATAAATTATACAATAATAAAAATAGTGAAAATAATTCTTAAAATCTAGGTTACTTTTTCGACCGTCACAATGGCTTTCCCCCTTAAATAGTAGTTTTCGTCACAAGGACGTAAAACAAGATTTTACATCCGAGGGGCAGGGTTTCGAAGGCGAGAGAATTAAAAGTTATTAAATTGACGGCAGTTTTACGACTATAGTTGCTGACGTCACACGAAAGTGACCCAATCAGAATTGCTCTGTTGTCATTAAGGCTGGGAATCAAAATCGAATATAATCAACTAATCGAGTATTCGAATATTCGAATACGAATATTTTCTCAACGGCACTATTCAAATTATTCGAATAATTTGAATATTCGATTAATTTGAATATTCGAATAATTTGAATATTCGATTAATCTGAATATTCGAATAATCTGAATATTCAAATAACCTGAATATTCGATTAATCTGGATATTCGAATAATCTAAATATTCGATTAATCTAAATATTCGAATAATTTGAATATTTGATTAATCTGAATATTCGATTAATCTGGATATTCGATTAATCTGGATATTCGATTAATGCGAATATTCGATTAATTTGAATATTCAAATAATGGAAGTTTTCGAGTAATTTGGATATTTGAATTAATATCCAAATTAACTTTTAATTAATCAATGTAGGCTTTCTCTAAATTATAATCTTTGATCTAGAGTAAGGAATAACCAGATTAAGTATTAATCCTGATTAAAGTTATTACTAGAGCAATTCTTTTGTTGCATTTAAAGCCCGTATGACACGATGCATAATTTTACATAAAATTTACATGTAAATGGTAACTAACCAGTAGAAAAAGCGTATTAGCACCCATCGGACGTTTTTCATTGGTTAGTTACCATTTATATGTAAATTTTATGTAAAATTTAAAACACCAAAAGTTGCATTTATTAATCATAAAAGTAGCAATTAAAGCAAAAAAAGTTGCATTTATTATTCTTAAAAAATCATAAAAACTTACAAAAATAAAACTAAACAATTTAAAATTCAAAAATAACTTAAGCCACGGCAGTGGAGTGATGTGATCGCTGGTTGCGTTACGAGCGGGAATTCTGAGTTCAAATCTCGGACGCATCAGAATTTCTTAGCTCGGCTTTCCAGTGGACATTCTCACTCTGTGGTGAACCAAAAAACCAACCAACCAAAATACCCAATCCAAAAAAAAAACCATAAAACAAACAAAAAAATACTGAACAAATTAACATTTAGAAGTGCTAATAACCCAGTAGTTGATGAACGTTAAAATGCAAATAAAAAAAAAATAAAATAACTCGTACATGGTCGTACTTAGTAAATGGTAGCTAACCAATAGAAAGCGTCCGATGGATACTAACACGTGCTTTTTATTGGTTAGTTACCATTTGCTGCTCATAACGGGCTTAAGATTTATGGAAATTAAAAATTCAGGAAAATATTTAAAAAAGAATTTATTTAACTTGTAATTTGTATAAGTTGCAGGGAAGCTGCAAATATGTAAAAAGTTGCCCTTTTGTTGCGCTTAAAACTCCCTTATTATTCATTAGATGCGATTAAAATACAATTTTTCGTTGTTTTCAGACCGTTTACGACTCGTAAAAAAAATTGCATTTGGTGTCAAAAACATGCCCTAGTATTACCAATTTACAAAATATTTACTATTATAAAAGCATTGTACTTTCAGTTTAGTTGGCCACAAAATCTGACATCCAACATTTTTATTGGTCCTCATTTGACAGATGGCAGGTGAAATGAATAGTCGAATTTATATTTAATTTATTTATTAATATTCGAATATTTTCTTCGAATAATCGAATATTTGAATAATCGAATATTCGAATAATCAAATATTCAAATAATCGAATATTTGAATAATCTGAGTATTCGAATAATCTGAGTATTCGAATAATCTGAGTATTCGAATAATCTGAGTATTTGAATAATCTGAGTATTCAAATAATCAGAATATTCGAATAATTAGAATATTCAAATAATCAGAGTATTCGAATAATCTAAATATTCGAATAATTTGAATAATCGAATAATTTGAATATTCTAGTAATTTGTTGAACGAATATTCGAATACAAAAATGTTAAAAATTCCCAGCCTTAGTTGTCATATCGACAGAAATTTAAATCGAATATCAATTTTGAATTTGATGTTTCATGGTTTAATTATGGTATACTATAAAATTTCAGCTAAATATATTTTGAATTTTAAAAAACTGTCAAATCTTTATATAGCAAACAAGTAATGTAAGATAATAATCAGATAATCATTTACCAACTGAATTATTTGGGGACAGCGTATAGTCATGCTTAATTGTCAATGGCCAAACATGGCGCTCAGTTTAAATATTCTTTCAAATTTCAATAATTTTTTAAAAATCTAAAGCTAAATTTTGAGACCAACCAATTATACATATATTGCAATGATTTAAAAGCTTTTGCGGGAAACTGAATCGTGTGAAAAATCATCCGGAGAATAATTCGAGGAATCGTTTTTCGAAATCGATAAAGTTGGAATCTTGGAATAGAGTGGGTATCTGGAGTTTGGATCTTCTTCTTCTTAAGGTGCCGTCTCCTATCGGAGGTTGGCGAGCATTTGAAATGCTACATCTTAGCAGATTACTCTCGGTGGTTTGCCATTGCCTTCCGAGAAAAGAGGGTCATAATAAAGTTAGATAAATTTTGTAGCCGGGTTGGGGATCGAACCTAGGGCTTTTCGCCTAGAATCCCGTCCTTAGCCCGTTCCCTTAGCTCAACCCTCTTTGGATACTTTAGACTTCTTCCCATTCTGAATCATCTATAGAAAATATACAAGGCGGGTAACCATTTTTTTTATTATATTTTATTTAAATTGGTAATAACCTCATTATAAATATTTAAGTATAAGTACCTATTAATTAAATATAAATTAAAATAAAATTCTATTTATAACATCACATAAAATTTCAAACCAATCAACTCGTATAAGTAGATTAAAATCATGACCGATAACAAGGAAACTTACAAATTATGGCGAATCCGTAAAACTATCATGAAGCTTTGTAATGATCGTGGTTACATGGTTACCCAAAATGAGATGGATCAAACTTTAGACGATTTTAAAGTTCAATTTGGAGACAGTCCTGCTGAAAATAAGCCACTTAGAAGTGAATTGACCCTTTTGGTACAACATCATGACGATCAAACTCACCAAATGTTTGTGTTTTTTCCCGACGATGCTAAAGTGGGGGTAAAAGTTATAAAAACATATTTCCAGGAAATGCAAAAAGAAAATGTTCATAAAGCCATTCTTGTCACACAAATCCCTTTGGCATTTGCGGCAAAATCTGCGGTGAAAAGTATGGGTTCGGAATACGTTATGGAACATTTTTTGGAATCTGAACTTATGATTAACATTACTGAACATGCACTGGTGCCACGACATGAAGTTATGACCGTCGAGGAAAAGAGAGAGTTATTAGAAAAATATAAATTAAGAGAAGATCAGTTGATGAGGATGCAAATTAATGATCCAGTCGCCAGATACTATGGACTTGTACGAGGACAAGTGGTGAAAATTACTCGACCATCTGATACTGCCGGTCGCTACATTACCTACAGGTTAGTTTGTTAAGAAATCAATAATTTTATGTCTTTGTCTAAAAGTGTTTTGAACTTAAACTAAATAAAATCTTAAAGCATTACAGATCAAAATTATCAATCTTAATTTATTTATAACTATTGCTGCTTTCAAAAATTTGGCTGATAGACTTCCACTTGCCAGTGTGTTTCCTTTCTGAGTACGATGGGGGATCCGAATCTTCTTCTGAATTAGAGTGGAAGCTTGATCTTTGATGTCATTTTCTGATTAGTTATACTTTCATGATGGCGTCAGCGTCGGTTGTGGAAGAAAGGTTTTCCTCCTTTGGTACTGTCCTGTGAGCTTCTCTGGTTCATTTTTTTCTTCTTCTACTTGTGGTTTTTGGAAATAAGGCTTCGGTATCGTCGATGGGTGTAGAATCGTGGATATTTTTTGGGCCAGTGTTTAGAAATGTTTTGAAATTTTTGTTTTGACTTGGATCACGTCGTCACGACGTCACGACGTTTGGTATCCAAATTTCCGGATTTAATTGTCCAGTGGCGGCTTCAAGTGGTTATCAAGATTTGTCCTCACTTCAAAATTTTACAATAACGGCTTAACTCAGCTTCAAATTTCACAGTGTTGATTCGACGTCAAATTGTGATTTGACGAGGTTTCGGCGATTTGGCAAATATTTTGCCGAATATTTTTGTTCAGACCAGTAAAGCGACGCTTTCCCTAGCACCGTCCAAACCCAATTAATTATTATTGTTTTTTGTCTTGCTTTTTATAGCTTTTGGAAAAACCACTACCTTATTGATTTTAAAAATCAACAAAATTTTGTGATCTCGGCTAACTTGATTTTTTAATTACTAAATTTTTCTCTACCGATTGGGCTGAAACTTTACAGAATGTAGCCTCTGAATTGTTAAAGCTTTCCACAAATTTATAAAATTTTTTGCCAAAGGCTTTCTGACTTATGGGCAGTTGAATTTTCGAGCTGTCAGATTTCGACCAAAACTTAATTTCTTCAAATTTCCTTTATGCTCGCTTTTTCATTGCTAAAATATAACTAATCTGATGCATGAGGTGATTTCTGTTTTTTGTGCATTTGTCACTTCACTCAAAAATTGTTTTTCTAACACTTTAATACTTAAACTAAATTTTGTCATCGGTTCACTGGTTTTTAAACCCAAACGAAGAAATTATAAAATAAAACAACTTAAATTAAATCTACTTAACTACACATAGTTGAGCTTTATCCAAACTATGATAACATTAGGATCTAGTTTAACCGAGGTTTGGCTGTTTTTGTCAAACACCTAGCTTTTGGTATGTTTTTGATTTCAATTGATCCTGCTTTCAACTTGTTGAAAGCTGTTTGTATTTTAGGTCAATTTACGATGTTTAAAGATAGAGTGGTAAAACTACATCAGTTTGGCATAAATCGCAAAGGTGCAATTTCCACCTCAGTCGTGAGGTTTACGGAAGGAGACCAAGCGTTTGGATAACACCGCAATATATAGGGCCGGCACACACCACACATTTAAAACTAAATCTGCAGATGTGTTTTATGCGTTTTGAAACACGACTGCTGGTAGCCATACGTTCAAAACTACAGAGTCTGTCTCGGTTATCGTTTGTTTTGTTATGAATTGTATGTACTTCTGCCACTGACCTCACTTACTCCTTCTTATCGATCTGAGTTCTAAGCATTAAAATCTCCTACCACCGTCAATACATGTTTTTTGCCAGCTCTTTAATATATAATAATATTCCAGTACGTTTTGTTTAAAATTTCTCTATAAGGACTTAGATTGGAATCTTCATTGACTAAAGTAATAATGCAAATGCCTCTCTGATACTCCCTCTTTCCAACGACTGTAGTTAGGTTAGGTTAAGTTACCAGCTCTACATATCACAATCGATTTCTTAATTATTAAGTTTGTTTAAAAAACTCCGTTAAAAGTTGCCATGTTATTGAGTGGAGTCCAATTTGGTACCACATTTTTAAATGCAAAAGAATGTAAGTAACTCTTTTGCACCTCTTTTTACCCTCATTTTTATTTATTTTATACTGATCGCTTTTAGGACAGTTTTTTATTTTTTTTAATTAGATGAATTAAAAAAAAAGATTTACCGATTAAGCTTGGGTTAGTGTTAGTTAACTTTTTTTTATTAGTGGACCATTAAAAGAGAGATTCACCGGTCGAGCTTAGGTTAGTATTAAGAAACGATATTTTTTAATTATGATTGATAAACCGTTAAAAGAAAGATCCACAGGATTTTTAATTTAAACTACAGTTTAAAACCTGTATTTAGCCATGTTGATTGGTTGAACTGCAATTCAAATTCATGATCAACACTCATGAAATGTCGCTAAACGAGTAGAATTGGATGAGATCTTGCAACTTGCGCACTAAAAACTGCGTAGTAAGATTTCGCGAAGAAATTATCTGGACCCTTGATAAATGGAGCAACCCTAGAATATCGTAGGTACGATATTCATAGCCCTACGCTTATATATTGATGTTTTTAAGAAGCTTTGTTTGTTCTTATTAAAATTATTTTTTACTTTTTAGTACACCTCTTTAATTTTAAATAAAACGTTTTTTGCAATCCCGGCCGTAAATTGATGTTTTTAGTACTCGAAACGCGGGACTTTTTATCACTAGGACGTAAAGGGTCGTTTTTCACCACGAAAAGGGGGTGGGTTTATGAGCCAAGCCGCCAGGCGAGGAGAATAAATAATACCCTGAGGGGTAAAAAAACCCTGAAGTCCGAGTAATATAAACAACTTTTTGTGATTTTTGGGATAATATTCGACAAAATTCACAATTTTTTGATGTGAAACATCTATAGCCGCACCTTGGGGGTAATTTTCTTGAAACTGCTCTACCATCACGTGACCAACTGCTCCCGAACTTTTACGATCAGTCGCAAGTCGCGACGGTTAAGTTTTGTCTGTATTGGTTAGTGCATTTTTATTTTTATAAGCGTTAACAAACCACACATAAATAAGTAGTAAGTAGTTATACTCTTTAATCTGTAGTAGAAAACTGTAAAATTATCATTTATGGAATCATTACGGAAACTACAGTGCAGGTAATTTATAAAATAACAAAATTTAAAGTTATTTATGTTTAATATTATGTCATTTCTTAATGCGTGTCATTAACCTTTACAGAAATTTTAAGGTTATACGGTGACACGTTTACCGCCTGTATTTTTTTCTTACAAATATTCTTTTTAAAGTGCTCGAAATATAAGTGACAGTGACGATCAAGTGACCAACAAGAAACAAAAAGTCAATGTTAAGGCTAGTAATAAAAAATCTAAAGTCAACAGATAATTAAATTTTACTTTACTTTTTTAGTAAACAATCAAACCAAGATAATATTGTACTTGAAACTAATAATAAGCTTTACCAAACACAATCTCTCGATTCAAACCAAAGGTTAGTAAATTATCTATTAATATATTTTTATTTCTATTTTATTCTATTTTATTTCTTCAATTTAGGTTAGAAATTTATTTATCGATGTCAACAACTTCTTAAATTTTATTTTATTTTTTTAGTACAAAAACGATATAGCAACGATGATACTCTAAAAAACACAAAAAATAAATAAACAAGCGCAAAAGAGACAGTAGGTTCAAAATATTTTACAGTTGATTTCTGTTACCGCTGCTGAATGTAATTGTTCCAATTCCCAAATATGGAACAACAATCGATGCTGAATTTTCAAGATATCTTGATAACATGACCTCGACAACTTTTGTTACATACTTTAGTTATTATCGGACAATCATTTCTTTAATACACCTTCAACAGCTACCATACAGAAATCACAGAGTCAAATAATATTCCGTAGTTGCTTTAAAAATATTTCCTTTTTATTTTTCTATTTATAAATATTGTCGTGTTCTGTTCCAACAAGCGCTCAAAGGTCCGTAGCTCAGGTCACTCGGAAGCACAAGACTGTCCCAGGTAGTAGGTTCAAAAAGATATTTCATAGAGTTTCCACAATCAAAAATAAAACCAAATTTGCAGGGAATTAACAATAATTTAATTGAACGAATGTTGTTGTCAATACTATTCTGAATCACAATCAAAAACGAAATTTTATAAAATATACCAACATAACGGCAGTTTATAACTAAAGCTGAACGTAATTCTTTTACAAGTTTACACATTTAATAATTTAAAATTTTTACTGTTCCTTGAATACAAATCAAACGTTGTATTAATAAAAACAAAATTCATGATTAAACCTTATAAATTAAATAAATTGTTTTTATCTTCAAATTTTAAACTTCGCGCTGAACGGTAAGTATCGCACACAAACGGTAGTCGTATGCAGCTATCACGGGCATATCGTTCTTAAAAAGCCGCGTCACAAAAGTGCAGAAAAAGTTTGTGTAATTTCAACGAAACTTTACCAATCATTATCAATGTTTTCTTAATAGTGATTTTAAATATTCGAAGTGTAGTTTTCATGTTTAATTAACACATCGCAAATAACACAAATCTTCGTAGTAAAATGTGGTGAGTGAGTTGCATTAACCTCAAAATATTAAGCTAATCACTTTTAAAATTGCAGATAAATTAATGCTGATGTTGCGTAAAACAATACCTAATATTTAAAAAGTAATTACCATCTTGGTGTCTTCAAACGGCATAACTCTGTGGAAATTCATCATCGATATAATCTTCACAAAATGGTCGACCATCGTTCATCAAAAATTAACAGGTAAAATTCTTCCTTCAAATAATTCACTATCCATGGATTCAATTGCCACTTCACTCAAAATTACCATTGTTCTGATAATTAGTTAATCAAACAAATTTCCACTTAATAAACTTGCAAAATGGTTCGCAAAATGTTAATTTGCAAAGGTACAAATTTCAACTTTTACATGTGGTTGAGCCAACGACTTCCTTCCTAGCAAGCCAGCAGCTCCTTTTCGTTCTCAAAAAATGTCAAATTTTTTGCTCTTTCCAGATTTTTGGAAATTCGTGTCCGATGACCATTGGTTCCTTCAGCCAGCCAAATTTGAATCCACCAATTAAATTTTTCTACACTGTTAAAATTGTTCACCACACCATCTAGAATGTTCCGTGCGTACCATTCATTAGAGTTCGCTTCACCCGCACGTCCCATTATTATTATTTTATTAAGGTAAATAATTTAAACAATACAAAAAATAAAATAAAACGTTGTTCACTTTGATTGGTTTAATCTTTTATAGGAAATGGACAATCTCCTCCTGGTAAAATTCCGTTTTAAACCATACTATAATCTCGGTACAAATTATTGAACACAAACAACTCATCATTCGTTCAAGTAAAATAACACAATTCAAAATCATAAAAAAAAATGTGAAATTTCGATTGTGAAAATTTGAAACTTCTGAGTTGGGGAAAAACAGTGCAATATATTGTCGTGAAACGACTTTAAAAAGTCATTGTCTTTGATAAAAATTGAGTCGAAATTGATAATTTTGTTTTCTTTTCAAATTTTTAAGTTAACTTTTACGATTTATCAAAGAGACGCTCGTGCGAAGGTTTACTGTAACTCTTAACACGAAAAAAGAAAATTTTATTTTATTTGAAAACATTTAAAATTTGAATTTATTTTGTAT
This sequence comes from Rhagonycha fulva, assembly GCA_905340355.1. NCBI lineage: Eukaryota > Metazoa > Arthropoda > Insecta > Coleoptera > Cantharidae > Rhagonycha > Rhagonycha fulva. The sequence continues at coordinate 22,000,144 of HG996554.1, forward strand.
TGTGAACTATTAAAAGTTATAAGTGTGAGCGCGTGATAAGAATGGTTGGTGGGGCGCGAGTAAAAATGTTATCAAGAATTAACGAAGGAAAGACAAAAATTTAAAAGCGAATCAATCGACTGAGTGTCGTGAGAAAGCGAACATTTGAGCCATTTTGGTAGAGTTATTTTTGGCCGCCGAAAAAGGCGTAAATTTGAGTGTTTTGATCAGTGAGATCGTCCTTGGACTTATAAGGACCAGAATTTATGAAGATTGGATTGACGTTAATTTTTAATGATCAAGAGTTCTTTGGTCAACGATTTGGAATTTTCAATAGTCTGTCCCGAGTTGAGCGGCGATTATTTTGATTTATAATTTTTGGATTGTACATGAATTTGGTCAATGGTTCGACATTCCACAGATTACTATACAGATAGCCAACCCCATTGTTATATTGGTTAACACATTTCTTACCTGAAATTATGTTAGTACTGGAGACGGCTACCAGAGGCGCATTTCTGGGAGACATCACGACATTGAACTATGGTGGCTACTGGATACGCTTCATAGATGTCGTTTCTAAAATACCTCATGAAATCTCAAGTAGAAAATTTTATTATAGATACATACCACAGATAAATAAGTAGTAATAGATGGTCGACTCCGGGCGAAGGGGGTTGTTCCTTAATCGGTGCGGGGGGTATAGTGTAATCCGAAGTCACCAGGGTTAAAGTGGCGCTGTATTTTAAGTAAAATTTAAATTTTTAGTTATATTTGTGTTTTAATATTTACCAGCTTGTGTGATTGGCACTTTCTATTTACGGAACATGGTTAACATAGAATTAAGTAAATTATTTGACTGTGTTTGATTGTAAAAATAATTTATTATCTTGTCTTGTGTCGTGTGTAGTAAAGTGTTTTTTAAATATGGTTGTGAGATGTGTTGTTAAAGGTTGTTTCTCACAAGGAAATATCCGACATCATACTTTTCCAAAAGATTTAGAGGTTTGTAAAGTTTGACTAATTTTAAACAATAAATTAATATATTTTGCATTTAAGGTTTTCAATCAATGGATAGTCGCTGTGAAGAAAGAAATTCAGTATGAAAAAAGGCGCAATTACGTTGTTTGTGATATTCACTTCAGCGATGATAGCAAATTTATTGCTGATTCTAGAAATAGAACAAATTTAAAAGTGGGTGCCGTTCCTACACTTTTTTTGAATTCTTCAGATATACTATTTTTATATTTTAATTAAATCATTAATTGCAGAATGGGTATAAGTAAGTGAACATAAATTTTGAGCAAATCGCAAACAGTTTTTTGGAACTTAAACCTTTTATGGACTACCAAACCATGTAGATTGACTTCAAGTGTAAACTTATATAGAGTTTATGATTGGAAATGACAATGCACTATTCTCTTAATATTAATTTTATTCGGTCACGCCTTTCAAATAATTGTAAATTTTATTTGGGGCTAGCGTGGTTTTTTAAGGTTATTAATTAATTAATATATTTAGAAATCGTTACCGAACCAATTGCTCTTGAACCAGTTGCTCCCGAACCAATCGCTCCCGAACCATTCGCTCCCGAACCATTCGCTCCCGAACCAATCGCTCCCGAACCAATTGCTCCCGAACTCATTGCTCCTGAACCAAATGCTCCTGAACAAACTTTTCCTGATGTTGATCCAAATCCAGATCCTTTAGTAGTTCCTTTGTGCACCCCATTAAAAAGTATGTTTTATAATAATTGTGTAAGTTGTTTTCATACTAAAATTATATATTTTTTAGAACGTGGTCTTCTGAGATACGTAAATGTTGGTCGGGTGAACAGCTTATCACCAAAAGCCAAAAAATTGTATGTTGTAGCCTGTAGCCTACAGAAAAAGCTGAATCGGTTGGCAAAGAGAACAAACACAAGAAATATTGAAAAAGCTATGAAATTCACCGACTGTAAAATTTACAAGGATGCAGTTGTAAATGAAGTAACTGCAAAATTTTTAATTTCTCAATTAAAAATGCAGTGCAAAAATTCTCGGGTCGTAGATACTCATTGGATGATAAGGTGTTTGCCTTATCATTATTAAAGCAAAGTGCAAGTGGGTATAGGTTGCTTAAGAAGATTTTTGCATTGCCTTCAAGGACAACTTTGTTGGCGTTGTTACACAAAGTAGATTTTAGGACTGGAATCAACAAAGCGATTTTGAAGTCATTAGAAGTGTCTGTTAAAAAATTGAAGATACATGATCGTCACTGTTCAATTATATACGATGAAATGAGTTTAGAACCTGGCTTACATTATAATATTAAAATGGATACAATTGAGGGATTTGAGGACATTGGTGACCATAAAGAAGCTAAGTTTGCAGACCATGCCATGGTATTTATGGCTCGTGGCATTCGTCGTAAATGGAAGCAGCCGGTGGCATATTATTTCACAGAAAATGGTATGGATGCATTGCAGATAAAGTCTGCATTAACAAAAGTAATAAAGGCACTTCAAGATATTGGCCTTCATGTAGTGTGTAGTATATCCGATCAGGCTAGCCCAAATGTCGGTGCTATCAATAGTTTAATTGCTGATACTACAGAAGTACATGTACGCAAAGGTGTCGAAAATAAATTGCTAGGCTACTTGGTAGGTGATGAAGAAATTTTGCATGTTTATGATCCTCCTCATATGTTGAAATGCATTAGAAATAATTTTATCGACGCAAATGCAAAGTCAGTGCAGGGTCATTAAATGCATTGAAAGATTTTCTAACGTCATCAGATTCAAAGTCTGATGAACATAATCCAATAGCTTTAATGACCATTCCAGAACATACCGATTTTTCCTTCAGCGAAGAAAGTAATGCTGCAACAGCGCATCCTTATCTTGCAGGTTACATGGCAAGAAAGATATTTAAAAAAATTGCTGTTTGTCAAACTTGCAGACAAGATTTGCTGAAAACGTCAGAAGATGACGTTTTCCCTATTTTGGAAGCTAGGGCTTACAGTCCTAAGGCTCTAACCAGGCCAAACACTAGGTTTTTAAATTTATTTCAGAAATGTAATGACGTTTTACATTACTTTCTTCCGAAGGTGTCTTGTTATAATAACATTAAAAGTAATTTAATATCGTACTTGCACCTTCTTGTACAAAATAATTTGAAATGCAAGGAACATCAAACATTTGATGCGTTTTTAAATTTGTTTGTGTTCTTTTATATACAAATGTGGGTAAAGAACGTTAACAAAATTTTGAAGGGCACTGATAATAGGAGAGCTATTAAAAATGACGTGATTAAGAGAGAGGCAGGAAAAAAATATTTGAAATTCAGAGCAGCCAAGAAGAAGGTGCAACAAACAAAGCAATTGCAATGAAATTGGTTGTGAAGTTGTAAAAATTACATAAATTTTTGTACATTTTTAAATAAATTATTAATAAATTACAAAATAGAAACAATTAATAGTTTTAATTTATAAATATATAAAAAAATAATTTATAAATACGAACAAAGAAAGACAATTTGTAAATAATTAGTAGTGGAAAATTTTCTAATTTATAATTATATAAAATAATTATATACGAAAAATTTTCACTAATAATTTATTTACAATAAATTTAAAATCGCAAGTAAATAAACAGTCCAACATTTAAATTCCCGCCAATTTTATCGCACGATAGCAGCGCCTTTTGTGAATTCGGATTGAACTATTACTTTGTCACAAAAATAGGTGGGGAGTCGACCATCTATTACTACTTATTTATCTGTGATACATACATTATGCCGTTATAAATAGTTTCATGCCTTGAAGGAAAGTAAACCCTTAAGCCGTATAGGTACTACCTGGGTAAATAATCTGGGAAACACACTTGAATGCGTTATTGTCATTTAAAAATAATTATATTGTAGCTTAACTAGATTTTTTACATTACAAAGTTACAAAATAAACATCAGAATCTTAATTAAAAAAGATTGTTTTATTTATATTTATCATTTTTTTAAATGTATCAAGTTATAAATAATAATTTATAATCAAATTAATTTATATTTTTTATTAAACTTTCGAGCTCAAATGAGTCTCTTCGTCAGAATAAATAATATTATTTTATCAATAAAATTATCAGCTATAACTATAATCACAGATTACTATAAGTACCTGGGCGACCGATCTCTGATCGTAACTATTTTTACTTTTATTAACACGATGAAGATGGCGTAAGCTTTCTTATATTATTGATAACTAATAAGGAAGAATTATTATTATAGCCCAGGTATTGGTTCTGGATCTAGAAAGTACAGGTGGCCGTACTGTGGCTATCCAAATTCTCATTCAATATTCTTCGTCGGCTGAGCTATTACATTCATTCATTCATATACAAAACTGTGCGATAGGGACTGTTCCTCTGAAAATTGTACAGCCTCGCAATAGATACACAAAACTTTAAAGGGTGTCAAAGCTGGATATGGTCAACGGGACCATTTCTTTTTTTGGTATTCTATCCCGTTGTCTTTGAAGAAAGCTTCGGGATGCCAAAATGTGCCGTTTTCAGATTTGGACGTGAATGAAAGAGTGCAGTCTTAGTTCCTCCTCCAATCATTGTACTCTCCTTTTACTACTCTGATTTGCTTCTCACAATCGGTTATGCTCACGTATATTATTCAAAAACTGAGATGTTTGTGGCTCTATAATTTCAAAGATTGAGCACCTCTTACTTTAGCAGTGCAAGCACGGCGAATCGATGATCCTAGTTTTTAATTTACCGAAACATGGCCAGGTCGTAAGTTTAATATAATTTCTTCACTATCAAAAAGATTCTCTCTTCCTCTAGGAATATTGACATTAACAATTTAAACCTCACTGAAGTTTTTAATCTCAATTATATAACTGTCAAAAGTTGTTATAAAGTTTTTTTATAATGACAAGAGTTTTCAAACTAAAACAATTGCAGTGATTTAATTCATACATAAACTGTCAAAACTTGATTTAAGTTAATGTATAACCATAATCAAGTAGTTTTTTAAAAAAACAATGGCAGAAAATTTCAAAAACAAGGCATCTAAATTAACATCTTTAAGGTCGTTTTTTTGCGTGAAAACGAATTTTTCCAAAGATGAGACCCATCCAGATCGATTTGTAGACCCAAAATACCCCCAGTCCGTGATTTTCATCAAAATCGCTTAGGCCGTTTTCTAGAACGCAATTACATATATTTATACATATTATCGTGTTCTGACGAACAACTCTTTAAAAGCCGTAGCTGTTATAGTCGGTAGTCTGCATTAATGAGCTCTCTCAGGTAGTGAATTCCAGGGTCTGCTTAAATTATCCACAACAAATGAAACAAAAAACTCTGGGATGAAATTATAATTTAATTCGACGAAAGTAGCAGTCATAATCAAATTAATAAAAAAAATTGAGACGAAACCTTATAATTAAACTTATCGTTGCAATTGATAATTCCAAAATCATGAAGAATTATCCTACAAATTTACACATTTAAACTTCAATAACAGTATCTCCAATTTGTAAGATAATCAACGTCATATTATAATTTAAACAAAACATCTGTAATAAAAATTATACAAAATTTGAAAACTTGTTTTAATTTTAAATATTGGCGCCTTTTAATTGTTAAAAAGAGTTGGTAGACGTGTTATACTCGTCGACGACATAATAGTCACTACCGAATACGCAAAAACTCGTGAAAAAAAAAGTTTGTCACATAAATTTAATTTTTTGCAGTTAAATAACGCGACTCAATTAAAATTGTTCCACTGTTGTGCTTAATTAATTAAACGTGAAATCCGATGATAAATGCAACTTGAAGTACGAATTTAATGTCAAATGTGATTAACCTCAAATAATTCCGTTGCATAGTGACAAATTTCAAAGATCATCGTTGATATAGTGTGAATAAACAATTAAAAAATTATTTACCAAGGTGATGGCTTGAATAATTGATGATTGATTTTCTTAAGTTCCTTGCATCCACGATTTTACAAAAATGGCGACCTCATGTTATCAGTAAGTAAATTTTTCCAAAACTTCAAATTGATCACAATGAATTTCATAACCCTCTTCTTTAGCAGCACACACAATCAACAAGATTCCAGTTGCTCATCATCTTCACTAAAATTAATTACAAATTTGTAATTTTCAAACACTCGAAGATAACACCTTGAAGCCGTTAAGTCGTAGACTTCACACCTCCATCACTCTATAGCAACTAACCATCTATCTCGTTTCCTGTACTAATTTTTCATCGGAAAATCGTGTCGCACTCTGGTTGGTTGGTTTTCCAGCGAAATTCGAATTTTCAGATGCCAAATTCAACATTTTGAAGTCACTACATTTTAAATTGCGAACTACACTTTTAAATTAAAAACACTGCATCGATGATCGTAACTACCTTTGTACCAACTCAATTTAAACGTAAGTTTACAATTTTAAGAACAAACAAAAAATAAATTAATCAAAAATTTAACGTTTTTCATGTCTGAAATGTTTAATTTTCAGGCGATACGGACAAATCTCCCAGCCTAAAATCTCGTCTCTGCACGTATCCCTTTGGCACGTAATTGAAAAAATTAACAGGTTACTACTCATCTGATTAAATTAACGAAAACTTCAAAAACAAAACTTTGACCAAATGAAAATTTATTTGTGGATAATTTTAGAATCTCCAACCTATCAGAATCCACGTCAATATATACAAGAATTGCTCGTTTAATAGTATAGGATAGTAATCTGTGCTATAATGTACCAAAGGTGATGATAATCACGCAATAATTTTGGCTAATAATTGCATGCAATATTCTGATTGGTATAATATTAATATAAGGAAGTTATCCAATGAGGTAACATAATTTTAACAAAACAACAAAGATAGCATAAAATGTAACGTAGCATAAAAAACAGCTTTTCACTTATTTTGCAAAATATTAAGTTTTTGATTAGGTTTAGTACTATTACCATTTTTAATGGGTTTCTTCCCATATTTCCACTTACACTCTTTATAAATTTTAGTTCTAACCATTAATTGTATAAAATATTGAAAATGTTCAAGACAGAACTTGTCATTAAAATAACATTCTCTTTGTTTAGAAAGTTTTTTGACAATACTGGAACTTAAGCCAGTCTTTTCGGGATTTTTGTTAAACAGCTTGTAAAATTTTGTTAAAGATATTTTGGTAAAGTGTTCAATTGTACTATTAGGAATCCTCAATCCAGTTGATTCTGCTGAAATATTACTATACAACTTATTTAAAATTAATAATTGTTTGGGGTCATTTAGACTACCTTTCACGTTTAATAACCCCGTATCACACTTTTCACATTTAAATTTTTCAATTGTTTTTTTGCATAGGTAACCTGCATAATATGCTATAGCACAATCTTCTAAAATACAATTTTTCTGTTCTATAATATTTGAATTTTCATTAACAGAAGGCATCTCTGCTTCCGATTCGATATTTGAAGTTGTTGAAGAATCAGAAAAAGAACTGATGCTACTAATAGTGCAATCGAGATCATTTTCACACTCGGACAGTTCGTTTGAAGTATCATCTTCCTTATGTTGATCCACTGATTTATCTAATTGGTCATCTAAAAATAAATTATCTACGCACGGTTCATTTATATACAAATCTGAGTCAAAATCGTATTCACAATTTGAAGATGATGGGGGTTTCACTAAATTATTAATTGTACAGCTCCCAAAGCTTGTACGAAAAGCTCTAGCAGTGGGATTAAAATTGAAACCACCTCTTTGTCTAATTACGGAAAAAAAGTTTTCTAATGGATTTTGATTTAATCTAGATGTTAAGCTGCGTTTAGATAGCGCGAGTTTGCCTCGCGAATCTGATTCGCGCATCAATCCTCGCGTCGTGTAGACGGTTTTATGGCGCGAATCACGACTCGCGAGGCATATGCACTGCGAGCGGTCGGTAGGTCGGTCTCGACCGCGCGTCAAAGGTGCCTCGCACTTTGATACTCGCGCGGTGTAAACTTCGTGTTGGTGTTTCCATGTTATTCAGATACTGGCGGCTCGCCCTGCATCATGACTGCATCTATTTGTGGGATGCTTCGCGGGAGTGATGTGCGAATCTTCCTCGCGAATCTGACGCGCGAGGCATACTCGCGCTGTCTAATCAGAGCTTTAAAATGAATTCTGTTCCAGTTTTTAATTCTGCTTCATAGATCATCAATATTGAATTGATACTCCAAACGAAACCATCAAAGCAAGGTGGTCTTTTAACTATGTTGTTATTCTTTTCATATTTGTAAAATTTTCTGTAGATATGTGGGATATCGTAAATTACATATACTTGCTCTTTATCTACAAAAAAGTAAGGAGTTTCTGCTATAAAAGCTACCAGGTACATCTAAATTTTTGTATTTAAGTAAAAGATCAACTAAAACGTTTTAAGAAATTCTTTAAAATTTAAAATTTAAAACTTTTTTTGTATCAATTTCTACGAAAATTCAAAAATCCAAATTTATGCCAGGATTTAACAGAAGACTTATGAAGCAAATATCAATTAAAGCCGGCGTAATGGATGACCAAGAAAGAAAATTTGTTCTTCTACTAGATGAAATGTCTATAAAAGAGTGTCTCGAGTATTCAAAGCTTTAGATTTAATTAAAGGCTTCAAAAATTTGGGGTTTTCAGGAAGAACACGTAAATCAGCAAAAAAAGCATTTCTGTTTATAATTCTAGAACTGCATAACAAATGGAAAATAATACAATTGAACACTTTACCAACATATCTTTAACAACATTTTACAAGCTGTTCAACAAAAATCCCGAAAAAACTGGCTTAAGTTACAGTATTGTCAAAAAACTTTCTAAACAAAGAGAATGTTATTTTAATGACAAGTTCTGTCTTGAACATTTTTAATATTTTATACAATTAATGGTTAGAACTAAAATATATAAAGAGTGTAAGTGGAAATATGGGAAGAAACCCATTAAAAATGGTAATAGTAATAAACCTAATCAAAAACTTAATATTTTGCAAAATAAGTGAAAAGCTGTTTTTTATGCTACGTTACATTTTATGCTATCTTTGTTGTTTTGTTAAAATTATGTTACCTCATTGGATAACTTCCTTATATTAATATTATACCAATCAGAATATTGCATGCAATTATTAGCCAAAATTATTGCATGATTATCATCATCTTTGGTACATTATAGCACAGATTACTATTATAGTAATCTGTGATTATAGTTATAGCTGATAATTTTATTGATAAAATAATATTAATTATTCTGACGAAGAGACTCATTTGAGCTCGAAAGTTTAATAAAAAATATAAATTAATTTGATTATAAATTATTATTTATAACTTGATAGATTTAAAAAAATGATAAATATAAATAAAACAATCTTTTTTAATTAAGATTCTGATGTTTATTTTGTAACTTTGTAATGTAAAAAATCTAGTTAAGCTACAATATAATTATTTTTAAATGACAATAACGCATTCAAGTGTGTTTCCCAGATTATTTACCCAGGTAGTACCTATACGGCTTAAGGGTTTACTTTCCTTCAAGGCATGAAACTATTTATAACGGCATAATGTATGTATCTATAATAAAATTTTCTAATTGAGATTTCATGAGGTTACAGTCACTAGATAGATACAGTACCGCAACGTCCGGCCATTTTGGGTCCAAAATAATGCTTTCTCTCTCTCGCACTCATTGGCCGATGATAGAGAGTGCGAGAGAAAAAGCGCTATTTTGGACTCAAAATGGCCGGACGTTGCGGTACTGTATCTATCTAGTGACTGTACATGAGGTATTTTAGAAACGACATCTATGAAGCGTATCCAGTAGCCACCATAGTTCAATGTCGTGATGTCTCCCAGAAATGCGCCTCTGGTAGCCGTCTCCAGTACTAACATAATTTTAGGTAAGAAATGTGTTAACCAATATAACAATGGGGTTGGCTATCTGTATAGTAATCTGTGGACATTCCTGCATATGGAACGAGGAGCTTCAATTGTATGGATTTTACAAGGTATTTTAAAACTCAAATAAAAGTTATTTAACATTTTTGATAAAAATTTTTGCGTTAAGTGCGATATTAAAAATTTTTGTTTCGCCGATAAACTTCATTGCTGACTAATAGTTTGAATAATTTATTTCACATAATTTTTGTAAATATTATAAACTTTTTGCGAACACGAATACACCGTAGTTTGTACGAATGCGTTATTTTGCTATTCATGATTGCTTAATTTTCAATTGTAATAGCGCATTCGTATTTGCTTACACCAAATACTTTCAAAAACTCAAAAATTGTGAGTTACAAAGGGGTCTTTTTGAAATAGTAGTTTTCGTCACAAGGACGTAAAACGAGATTTTACACCCGAGGGGCGGGGTTTCGAAGGCGAGGCGTAGCGAAGCGAAGCCGAGACGCACGAACCGTTCCGAGGAGTGTAAAATCAGTTTACGTCCAGGTGGCATAAACTGCTTTTCGTTATAACGGGACTACCTCATTTTTATTCGCAACAACGTGGTGAGAGGCTATGTATTAAAAATGGAAATCTGGCTCTTCTGATTGGTTTGGTAATCATTCATTTTATTCGCGACCCTGACGCCAGAGTCATATAAACAACTTTTCGTTATTTTGGGGAAAATACCCTACAAAATTCGCGATTTTATATAATAGCTCTGAGATAACTATCGATAGATGGCGTGAAGGTTGCAAGTCATTTGTCAAGTTTGTCTATTTGGTGAGATAAGGATTCATATTCTCAATTTAAAATTTCGAATTTAAAAATTTCGGACGTGTGTGTTGTGAAGTGTTACAATGTCAAAATCAATCAAAGAACGGGCATCTTCGGGCGCATTCTTCAAACAACAGCGAGGAGAACAAAGAAGAATCAAGAGGTGCGTTATTTTCGAATTGCGTTATAAATATTAATTTTCGTTATTTTCGAATTGAGTTATAAATATTAAACATTTTCATTCGAATTAATGATGTTTTGCGTAAATATATCATGTTTTATTTTATTACCTCCCCCCTTTTTACGTCCTAAGACGTAAAAAATTATGACCCCCTCTTTTTAACGTCCTAGGACGTAAAAAGGCACTTTTAGTACCTCGAATCAGGAAGTAAACACCTAATTTAACGGCCGGAATAACGAAAAATTTTTTTTATTGATTTTGAATAAATTAAAATTTTGATAATTGTGAATTTCGACTCGATTATTTCATTTCATCTGAAGCCACCTACCCTGAGAAAGATTTTTTCGTTATTTCAGGTTATAAATGACCCCTTTATGTATCTGTTTTGAGACCTATAAAAGGGGTCTTTTCTCAAAAGGTCACCTCAAGGGGGACCAACCCGACCATAAAACTAACTTTTATAATGTCCTAGGACCTATAAAACTTAACTTTATAAGGTCCTAGGACTTATAAAAACAGTCCTTGTTGGGGTACCTGCCCGAACGGGTTTATCCGTTCGGGTGAACTCCTGTTTTTCGCTTATGTTAATAACTTGACAAACAACTTGCGATCTTCACGCCATCTACCGATAGTTATATCAGAGCAAACAAATCGTGAATTTTGTGAGATATTATCCCCAAAATAACGAAATTACGACACCTTTAGTTAAAAAATTGGCAATTAAATTAAGTGTTACTTTATATTTATTTACAAAATCATAGATTTAGATAAAATCCGACAACATTCGAGATTTTATTGCAATAATTGCATAACGTGACCCATCCGTCCGTCAATACGACGGACCGTCCGTTATTTCAACATGCTGTCCGTCAGACCAAATTGTCCATCATTCGGAAATTTCAAAAGAAAATCATCCTTTTTCGCTCCAAAGAGACAAACATTGATCAACGACTTGCAAGCTTCACGCCATCTATCGATTGTTATTTTATAGCTATTATATAAAATCGCGAATTTTGTAGGATATTTTTCCTGAAATAACGAAAAATTGTTCATATCACTCGGGCGATAAGGGTTTTCATCCTTCTGTCGTTTATTCACTCGCCGCTGCGCGGCTCGTCTCATAAACTTTCGCCCGGCGGATGAAAAGACCCCCTTTATCGCCCTTGTGATATAAACTACTATTTCGAGCGTTACCATTTTAGAGAGCTGCCGGCGTACTTTTGAGAGGTGTCTCGCCAAGAACACTTCAATATATATTCTGTAATTATTATTTTTTTTAAATATATAAGAAAAAATATTGATTTTATTAACGAAACCCTATTCTTTTTTTTTTATTTTGCTCCGTATTTCTTTATTGGTTTTTATTAATTATAAATCTAATATTAATTTAAATGTTTCACATCTGCCGGGCGTCCCGTGACGGCTAACTTCTTGTGCAATAATTGCATATATAATATAATAGCTCTGAGATAACTATCGATAGATGGCGTGAAGGTTGCAAGTCATTTGTCAAGTTTTTAATAATTGAGTGGTAGGTACACATCATGGACTTAGAAAGATAGGACTAGCAACTAAGATTAAAGTGGCGAGCTCTTAACCGTATGGGTTCATCACTTCTACCGCTAGGATCGCTGAATTCCTGTTCCAAAATATTCATTTGAATATTTTATTTTCAAATTATTTTCATTACAAAACTTACTTTTTCATACATATAAAGTTTTTTTAAATAATAAAATACGTTATTTAATAAGTAATTATATAATTTCGATTATTTAAAAAACAATTTCTTTTAATTTTTATCACTATTCCAAGCATGCGCGTTGTTGACAGCTGTCCAATTTCTTTACCAAACTTAATCCTTTGTAGTTTGAATAAAAGTGCACGTACATGTATGAAAAATGCATTACTGTTTTTAATATATAATATATTTTCAATCTTTAATGTTTTATTTTCATATATTGGTTAAATTAATAATTTTCAATTTGAATTTAAATCGTATTTTTGGAACAGGAATTCAGCGATCCTAGCGGTAGAAGTGATGAACCCATACGGTTAAGAGCTCGCAAATTTTAAGCTTTCAGGTAGGGAGTTGCGGGTCCTATCTTTCTAAGTCCATGGTACACATCAAGGTATTGTTGTGTAATTTCAGTTTTGATAATTTTAAAGTTTCCACAATTAAAAGTTCATCATAATCCTTTTTCTCGAATTTAAATTGTTTTGATTTACTTAGACGAATGAGTGGTTGTTTGTGTTAAATAGTTTGTACCAATAGTGTGGTATTCCGAAAACGGAATTTTTTTAGATGGAAAATTGTCCGAAAACCTAAAAGAAAATTAAATTAGTCAAATTGGACAACGTTTTTGTTTAATTAATTTTTTTTTGTATTGTTTACACTGCTTACCATTTTAAATTAAAGTGCAATTCGGATAAAGTAAACTGTAATAAGTAGTACGCGTTTAAAGTGCAAGATGGTGTGACATGCAATTTAAATGTTGGAGGAAATTGGTAACATTTAATTTTGATTAAATTTTCAAATTTGGCTGGCTGAATTGACCAATAAGCATCGGACACGATTTCCAAAAACCTAAAAAGGACAGGAAGTAGTAAAATTTTAGAGAAGGAAGTTATAGTTGCTGACAGACGATGATGGTATGAAGTCGTCAACTCAACCACGAGATTTTATGATTTGGTGATTTAGCAAATTTAACAATTTAAAAACAATTTGCGAGTTTGTGAAGCAATGAGTTTATTTTTAAGTAAATTATCAGCGCAATGACAATAGTGTGACGGAATTTTGGTTCATGGATTGAAAATTTGGAAACGAGATTTACCTGTTGATTTGGATATGACCAAATACCAACCCGCCATTTTTTGTTGAAAATCCAAGATGTAAAATTATACAGCTTGTACATGGCCATAGGAGGACTTTATTATGGTAATTAATGATTGAATTTTATTAATCTGCGCGATTCCATCATAATTCATCTACAAATTGAATATCAGTGGAGGTTATGGATCACAGTCACGTTTTTTCACATAACACATTTTTATGCTGAAGAATTTTGTATACCAATTTTATTCGGTCACATTGGACACTCTTCGAATAATTTAAAGCACAAAGAGAACTATTTTAATTATTAGTTTAACTTGTTCGGTTTTATAAATAACTTTATTAGAATATTTTCGATCACCACGTTTTGTGCATTTTCGACTCAATAAACTACCGTATTTCTTTATGGGTGCGTTCAGTTGCTACTTACGTGATCAGTTGCATTTCGGGACGAAATTTTAAATCAAACAATTTATTACTTTGTTATTTGTGCAATTTTATTACAGATTAATTTTTATTACAACGTTCAATTCGCTTACAAGGTACAGGTATAAATTTGATTCATTAAATGTGTAAACTTGTAAGTGGATTACGTCTAAATTTGACTTATTCCTGTGTTGAAATTGATTTAATGACAAAAATTTCGTTTTTGTTTGTAATTCAGATATTAATTAACACCAACATTGGTCTAATTAAATTATTGTTGATACCCTGCAAAATTTGGTTTTATTTTAATTGTGGAAAAATTTTGGAAATTCTCTTTGAACTCACTATCTGAGAGAGTACTTTTCGCAAACTCCGACAAATTAAGCACGGACCTTAAGCAGTTGTTCAACAAAACACGACAGTATATCTACCCTATATTATAAAAAGATAAGGGCTCAATATGTAACGTTTTTATGTAACGCTTTTATGTAACGTTTTTATGTAACGTTTTTTTGTAACATTTTTATGAAACCGAAATGCTTATACTATATAAGATATAAAATTATTTTTACTGTCTCAACCTTTATACCATGGTATAAACTGATCAACTGATCTCAGGCAATTTGATCTGTTTAGTACTTGAGACGTTGATCGTCCGCAGCCGTCGTTCCCATCAACAAATTACGAGCTTTTATCTTCTAAAACATCAGCAGAACGTGTCAAGAAACTCAGGGAAAGACAACAGCAGCAACAAGAACTATCAAAATCAAATCCGCCAGCAAAAAAATCAAAGGAACCTTTGAATGAATGCATAAAAAGCGAAAATCAGACAGTAGCTCAAATTGCCAATAATTCTCAAATAATAATAATACCTCATGATGCCGGAGATATGACGCAAAAACGCCGATATTGCAGTGCAATATTTTAGAAAAATTAATTTTGTAAAAAGATAAGACAAAATATGCAACGTTTTTATGCAACGTTTTGGAAGATTGTGATTGGTTCTTTCCCTTTAACCAATAGTAAAATTGCAAAACGTTTTCAAAAAATAAAAAAATACCTAATGTAACGTTAATATTGTAAATAAAAACGGTAATGAAATTAAGTACGTTTATTAACGTGGTTGTATACATAAGTTATTGGTTAGTTGTTCATGCAGAGGTGCCAACTGACCTGACTAAGGTATCGTCTACGTTACATCCTGTTTGTTTACATTAAATTAAATAGAATGTTACATTGAAATTTTAAATTATCACAAGTTAAGTCGGACAACTGGTTTGACTGTTCGTCCTGATCTCTTCACGATTGCCTGTGTAGGTGGAAGTTTAACTGGTGACTGTTTTTCCAATTCGGTTTGATCTCGGGCGACTTCTATTTCTTGTTTCGAAGGTGGAAGTTTAACTGGTGACTGTTTTTCCAATTCGGTTTGATCTCGGGCGACTTCTATTTCTTCTTCAATTGTAGTAGTGGATTTTCTCAATTGACTTGAATTTCTTCGGTAGGTTTTTCCGTCATTATTGGTTATGATGATAGATCTGGGATGATCTGTTTGTTGAGTAACCTGACCTGATTTCCAATTTCGGTGATCAACTTGGTAAGTGATATTGTCACCTACTTTAAAGTTTCTTGAATCTTTAGCGTTTTTGTTTCCATATTCCCGTTGTTTCTCTCTCAGCTTTTCCAAATTTTTCTGAACATCTGTTACCACTTGTGGCTTCATTGCCTCGCAAGAAATAGGTAGTATCGTTCGCGTTCTTCTGCTCATCAAACGTTGGCTAGGTGATCCAATTGTTTCGTTTCTGGGTATATTTCTAAAATTCAACAACGCCAATTGTGGGTCGTTGTTGTCCATCTTACATTTTCTAAGTATGTTCTTGATGATCTGGACACTTCTTTCAACTAATCCATTTCCTCTAGGGTGGTGGGGTGAGGAGGTTCGGTGTTCGAAATTCCAATTCTTTCGAAATTCTTTAAATTCTCTGGAAGAGTATTGTGGCCCATTGTCTGATTCTAAGATTTCTGGAATACCATATACTGAAAACCAATATTTTAATTTATTAATCACTTCGCTGGACGTTTGTGTTTTAAGTTTTTTGTAATCGATGAAACCGGAAAAACTATCGGTTATTATTATATATTCACTATTTTTAAATGTAAATAAGTCAGTTCCAACTATTTGCCACGGTAAACTTGGGATTTGTTTAGTTTGAATAGTTTCTTTGTCATTGTTTCTTTGTGTTTTTTTGGCAAATCGCGCACTTTTGAACGAACTTCGTAATATCCGCACATTGACCTCTCCAATAAAGATACTGTCTTGCTCTTCTCAGGCAGCTCTGAATTCCAAAATGACCCTGATGTATATTTGTTAGCATTTTCTCTATAAGTGACTTTGGCACAATCACCTTGTTGCTTTTAAATATGAGTCCTTCGTAATAAGTTAATTCTTCTCTAAAATTGAAGTAGTGTTTGATATTTTCGGGAAGTTCCTCAACTGTCTTGGTAAAACCGTCGCGAATAAATTTCTGTAGTGTCTGTAATTCACTGTCGTTTTTTGTCTCGCTCTCGATTTCTTCTCGTGCTTCATCTGACATAGCCAATACGACAAGTACTTCCAATTCTTCTTGTTCCTTATCGTTACTGTCTTGCTTGCAATCTCTACTTAGCGTGTCCGCTATTGGAATCTCGGTTCCTTTTTTGTAGATTACTTTTGGTGAGTATTGTAGTACATCGAAGAGTATTCGTTGTAGTCTTGCTGGTGCAGAATGTATGGGTTTTTTGAATATCACTTCTAACGGTTTGTGATCGGTTTCGATGGTTAGTTTTTTCCCATATATATATTCGTGAAATTTGGCACATGCAAACCGTATTGCTGTTGCTTCTTTCTCGATTTGTGGGTAGTTTTGTTGACTAGTTGACAACGCTTTAGTTGCGTATGCTACCGGTTGTTGATCTTGTAGCAATACTGCTCCTAAGCTTTTTGAACTCGAGTCAACTGACAAGGTTACCTCTTTGCTTACGTCAAAATATTTTAACACCGGGGGTGTCATTAATATTTCTTTAATTTTTTCAAAGCTGTTTTGCTGTTCATGTTCCCATAGCCATTCTACATCTTTCTTTAACAATTCTCTAAACGATAATGTCAATTCGGATAGGTTAGGAATGAATTTATTCAAATAAGTTAATGTTCCTAGTAACCTTTGCAATTGCTTTTTATCTGCAGGTGTTTTTAGTTTTTGAATCGCTGTCCACTTTATCTGGATCTATTTCTAATCCATTTTTAGTTAATATGTGACCCAAAAATTTAACTTTTTGAACTTGAAAAATACATTTTTCCCTGTTTAATTTCAAACCCGAATTTTTTATAACTTTCATAACTTGTTGCGTTATTTGTTCAAGTTTTTCTTTGGTTTCTGCAAATATTAATATATCATCCATCGAACATCGACTTTGAATTTGATTTCGGCATTTGTATTCCTTATTTGACCTTTAACTAATGTTTCGCCTAAAACGTTAATTTTATCATTAGTAAAGCTAAGTAGTCGTTTAGTTTTTGAAGCTGTTATTTTCAATCCTAGTTTTTCCACGATTTTTTGTGTTACTACATTACATTCAGCTCCGGTATCCAGATTCACTGTAAATGATTTGTCACCAACCTGTATTTGTTCATTCCAATAATCATCGCTATTTTTGTGATTAATGGAGTTTACGTACATGTCTTCTGATCCGCTGCTTTCTTCGCTGTCGATCATGTTCACGTTTTTCCTTTCTCGATTCTTTTTGCTCCAGCACTGCTTTTTGAAATGTCCTTTTTTGTTGCAATGTTTGCAGGTTTGTTTAAAAGCTGGACAGCTCTTAGGTTTGTGAGTCGTTCCACACCTTTTACAACTAAATTCTTCGGATTTCCTACTGCTTTTGTTGTGCTTCGGCTTGGGTTTGACCATATCGATTTTTTGTGTAGTATTGTAAACTTCTTCTTTTGTTTTCATATGCGCTAACTGTTTAGTGGCCTGTTCACTTGCTCGACACACCAGCGTAGCTTTGTTTAGTGTTAAGTTTTCTTCGGAAAATAACTTTTCTCTAACTTTCTCGGATCGAATGCCTATGACAATTTTATCGAGTAACAAACTGTCATATAAATTTTCAAATTCGCATGTTTTTGCTAGATTTTTTACTTTGGTGAAAAATTCATCAAAACTTTCTTCTGCTTCTTGCATTGCTTTATTAAATTTATATCTTTCAAAGGATATGTTTGTTTTCGGTATTAAATAATTGTTAAACTTAGCTTTTATTGTCGTTGCATCTTGTTGTTGATCTTCTGTTAGATTAAAACTATTGAATATGGACACAGCTTCCGAACCAAGAACCGACATGAAAGTGGCTGCTTGTACCTGTGGCGACTTTTTTGATAATTGTGTAGCCATTGCGTACCATTCGTACTGTTGTAACCATTGTTTCCATTTTTCTTCCGAATTGTCATTAGCAAAGTTAAACGGTTTCGGTGGACGCATTCCCGCCACACCCATCTCGTTACTTTCACTTTCGTTAGGCATGTTTTTATAAAACTTCTGTTATTTACTACTTTAACTATTTTAATCGATTTGTTCACTTTCTGACACCATGTAACGTTAATATTGTAAATAAAAACGGTAATAAAATTAAGTACGTTTATTAACGTGGTTGTATACATAAGTTATTGGTTAGTTGTTCATGCAGAGGTGCCAACTGACCTGACTAAGGTATCGTCTACGTTACACCTAATAGTAATCGATAACATTTATTTTAAATTTTCAAGCTGTATGACGTTATAATCCGTTTAAACGTTAATCCGTTCATCCGTTGAGATATATTAATCATCGGAAAAAAATGTTGTATGAAAAGAAGTTTTACAACTCAAAGTTAATTCGTTTATGTGCTATTAGGGCCGCGAAGCGGCCCGGGGGGTTGGGCCGCGACAGCGGCCAGGGGGGCAAAGCCCCCCTAGTAGATTATAAAGTATGATCTATATGTGAACCAAAACTCGTCTTGTACTGCGCATAGTCACGTAGAGTCCGCCATATTGAATGATTAAGATTTTAGATTAATAGACTAGATGGCGCATAATCATATATACTTCGATTGGCCCAGGTAACTTATAAAAGTCAAGGTAGATGTCGATGTTGTCTATTTCAGTCACGAGCCGTCCACCATATTGAATATTTTGACGTTTAAAGATGCGCAGTATCATACCTTGTAAATCTATCTACCTTGGGTACACATTACATATGTTTATAAGTTCGGTAAGTCAAGTTTTTTTTGTCAAATTTTTGTTTTTTTGTTTTGAAAAAACTCGAAAACCCGTTTGGGAAAGTATACCCAAACAAAAAGTGACAAAAAGAGCCTCTTTACTCCCGGGAGTAAAATCCCGAAAAAAATCGAAAACCCTTTCGGGAAGGTACCCGAACAAAGTGTGACGAAAAGACCGCAAAAGAGGTCGTAAAGTAATCACGTTACACCCAAAATAACAAAAAAAGTTTTTTGGTCATTTTTCAAAAAAAATTTCAGTACTGGAGTCGAAGCATAAAAGTTTTATCGTAAATTTTTCTAGTATTGCAAAAAATATTTCATGACACACGGACGTAATCTCTTCCTAGTTCCTACCGTATCCGTATCTATTAACTAGCGTTTGCAAAGTTTGCTTATCTCTTTTATCTATTAGAATAGAAACTATCTGTGGGAATTTTTTACAGGAGTTTTGAACCTCAGCTTCGGCATTAAGCCTAGTCGAGTTAATGCTTAAATGGAAAACTATACGTTTGCTTCGTAAAACACTGCATGTGCTTCCCATGAGTTCATATACGGCAAATCATTAGTACGCATCGCCACGGTTGCGTCGTGGAATTTAAAAAAAAAGTAAAATAAAACTGTGCAAACAACCGTAAGGGTTAAACTGTCAATGTTTATTAATAATAGTAAAAGCATAGTATAATACTTGTAGAATAAGTAGTTTCACGTAAGCCGATTTTTTGACCAAAAGTTAAACTTGCGCATTCTACACTGCGCACCCTCTAATTGTTGTAATTTCAATTGTCAATTGCTGTAATTCATTTTCTCCATTGTTGCAATTTTTATTTTTAAGTTGGCAGATACATCGAGATTATATCTGTGGTTTTCTGGCAAAAGTTTATTTTGGCCGTAACACCACAGATATACCAACTACACCAATTCAATACTAGATAATTTAACACGTTAAGTGCCACGGCAATTTTCAGAAATCTGGCCTAAAATCACCACTTGATTTTAATCACATTATATTAACGTTAACACAGGACGAGATAACTCGTAGTTGGTGTTCTAGAAAAGAACGCAATTTTGTCAGTCGTGGTCTTTTTCTTAGTCGGGTCGTTTGGTTTGGAGACTATAGTCGGGTTAGCTTTCTGGCTTTAAATGCGCTGAGAAAAGATGTAATCTTCTTCTCGTACTTGAAAAACTCTTTATGAGCGCCGGATGTCAACAATAGCCTTTAGTTCTTGTCTTGTGCAAAGCCTTAGTGGGGCTAGAGATAAAGTCATTCATATTTTGTTTAGTGCGAACAGCAAGATTAGCTTGTTTCTCAATCGATGGGGCAATCTTACTAAAGTATCCTTCAGTTCAACTTCGGTCATCTTAACAAACGTCTTGTAAGGCAATATCTGGTCTTTTGTTAGGGTTGATCGATTTTAATATTATTATTTATTACATTTACGGATAAACCATTTTACAACTTTATCATACATTAAATTAAACAATGAAACAACTTCAAATCCGTGAACAACTCTCTCACGTCTCTTCAAATGCTGCAGTCATAAACGCGACATCTATGGACGAATCTTTGACTACTGCACCGGGATATACACGACATCTAACGACGACTCATTGAATATTGCAATACGGGATAAACCCGCTAAACCATAAAGGCCAAACCAAATTACAAGTCAGCAGTTCTACCGACTAAACGTCATAGTAGGATGATAGTTTAACGTGTAATCCTAAACACGGCACAGATAAATTTGGGAGCGACCTATAATCTTTGCATCTACAGCTCCACTCCCTAACCACTACACCAAACTACCTGTACCACGGATCAAAACGATCAACGATTTGAAAGTTTTGCAAGATTAGCAGCACTGCAAATTTGAAATAACTGCTTGTGAATTTTTTTAAATTTTTAGAGCAATCTTCTAGGTACCTCGAAGATCTATTCGACTCCATGATTTAAATTATGTGCAGCGCTGAACATTTAAAATACCAATTTGATTGGTCCTTACCTAGATAGTTTTTCCAAAAAGTTTTGACCTGGCAAACTTTTTCGCGTGTTTTTGTCCAACTTTCAGTTGGTTTTACTTTTACTGTCAGTAAGCACCTAATTTTGTAATTTAATTTGTTGATCTTAAAAGTTGCAGTATTATATTTTTGACTCCTTGAAATAATTGTAGCATGTTCTGCAATTTAAATGTTTTTATTTACTTTTAAGGTATCTTTTCATAATTAAATTAGTTTAAAAAACTACAATTATAAGCATAGAAAGGTATAGAAAAAAAATACTTCAATCTGATTTGTCCTTGCCAGCTTCTACCCGAGCAAGACAAAACCATAAAGGCCGTGTGACGCCATCACTAATTTTACATTACATAACAAATTTGTTACTAATTTCTATTATCAAATAATTCTAATAAATAAAAAGTGGTTCCTCAAGCCTTCTTGATTTATATCGTTATATGTCGCAGTTTGGTTGCAGGTAGCTCCAAGGGACCCGAAAATACAAATTTTACGATTGAAACCTCGATGTTTTCTGAAAGAGTATATTTTAAATAAGAGAATAAAGGGAGACGCAATGCCCTAAGTGCACCTGTTTTTTCAAAAATCGAATTTAAAAACTTCGATTTTCACAGTAAATTTTAAGCAAAGTCGCTCGGGATTGGTGAATCAATTCATTCTATTGACAGTCCGTGCACTTTCAACTGGTCTTATCTTTGCGCAGAGCGGGGATAACCGGAGCGACACTTGCATTGGGATGCAGCAACAGTGCACTCCGAACGAAAATCATGGTTTTTAATACTAAATGTGCAGGAAAAATGGCTTAAGGCGCCCGAGCGCAGCGAGGAGTGCTTTAAGTCGATTTTTCCTTGCACAACCACTTTTCCGAATAGTAAATGTGCAGAAAAAATGGCTTAAAGCGCCCGAGCGCAGCGAGCCCTCTAAATGGGTTGCATTTAAGGCATTGCGTCTCCCTTAATTCTCTTATTTAAAATATACTCTTTCAGAAAAGTTCGAGGTTTCAATCGTAAAATTTGTATTTTCGGGTCCCTTGGAGCTACCTTGACCCCGCAGTTTATTTTTCACAACTACAGCGGAACTTAAACTTTATGCCCATGATTTGCACTACGTGCATGTCGCTGCCCCCTCCCCCAAATTGCCAAATTGAATTTTGAGATGAAATTGGTGTCAATCGTTAGAGCCTAAATGAGCTTTTATTTTTTTCGTTTGAGCCTCAACCGTCGCGAAAATATTCGCGAAAATGTTTGGGGGGGCTGTAGACACGTTGCCCCCCCTCCCCCCAAGTCGAATTTTGGGTTCAAAATGGTGTCAAACGTTAGAGCTTTGTTAGAGCCTATTGTATTGTATTGTACTTAGGGGTCGTTTGGCTACGAGAGCCTTTCAGAACTGCGACCAGTATTGATCTTTTGTTCATAACCCTACTAATTAGTTATTCAGGAATTCAATTTCGCTTGCGAAACACAGAATGCTCCTGAGAGGTAAGCTTTTTACCTCTTTGGGCGTCAGTTGTATCTGTCCAATATGTTTAAGCCTAGTTCTGGCTAAGGCATTGCAGTTACAGAGGATGTGCTCGGCCGTCTCTGTTTCCGATTCACAAAGTCTGCATCTGTCGTTTCCTTCCAGCCTCATTTTTTTGAGGTGATATTTCACCGGGCAGTGTCCGGTGAACAGCCCCGTAATGAGTCTAATTTCGTTCTTTGTTAGAAGAAGAAGCTTTTTTGCTTCTGCAGTCGAGTACTTTATAAATTTCTTCGCCTGTCTTTGTCCTGGTGTATTTTTCCAGAAGGTTTCTTTGCTCTTCGCCTCCCATTTTTGGACCTCCAACCCGCTGTGTGCTTTGGTTAGCCCACAGAATGGTTCGGGTCCAGTCGGGGGCGTTCTTGAGCCTGATCTAGCTAGTCTGTCAGCTATTTCATTACCCTCTATTCCCTCATGACCTGGCACCCAGCGTAGGGCAATTTTATTGCCCATTGCCAGTTTCTTGAGAGATTGTCGACATTCCCATGTGGACAAGGACTCAAAACTGTTTGCTTCGAGTGCCTTTATCGCAGCTTGGCTGTCAGACATTATATTGATCTGCTTGCCCTTTAAATTCCTGTGGAGGCATTCATGGGCACACAGTTCAATCGCAAGTATTTCAGCTTGCATAATTGTAGGATAGGTTCCTAAGGCTATTGATGCCTTGTATTTTGGGCCATATATGCCTATACCTGTTCCCTGTTCAGTTTTAGATCCATCTGTATACCAGTTGGAGGATTTGTTATCCACTTTTATTATTTGGCTTCTAGCCGTGTTGCGGTCCTGAATGACAACCTCAAACGGCTGTTGAAAGTCAAAAGTTTTTGGAATAATATCCAAAGGTTTTTCAAACAGATCTGGCTTTAGGTAGTCCAGTATCTTTAGGTGACCTGTCTTGTCTCCTGGTTTGAGTTTCCTGATTTGGGCAATTTTTACGGCAGCTTGTAGACCCTCCCTCTGCACTTGTATGTGTAGAGGCGGTAGATCCAAGAGTGCTTCCATAGCCACTGTTGGGGTTGTACGCATAGCTCCCGTTATGCCCAGACACACTAGCCTCTGCAGTTTTTGCATTTTGCTTTGTGTCGTGATTTCTTTAGTTTTTGTCCACCACACAATTGATGCATATGTGACAATGGGTCTTATTATTGCCGTGTATGACCAATGGATCATTTTCGGTTTTAGTCCCCAAGTCTTTCCAAAGAGTTTTCGGCAAGCCCAAAAGGCTTTTGTTGCTTTGGAGAGAGTTTTATCCACATGAGATTTCCAGGTGAGTTTTGCATCCAGAGTTACCCCTAGATACTTTACCTCATCTGAAAAACATATCGTAGAGCCTTGAAGCTGTGGGGCTTTTAGGCTTTTCTTCCTACGTCTAGTGAACGGGACTATTATGGTTTTTGAAGGATTTACTGTTAGTTTCTCCTTTTCGCACCAGTCCCTTATTTTGTTTAGGGCAGTTTGTATTAGGCTTGAGATTACGCCGTCATGTTTGCCCTTAATTATAATGACAATGTCATCCGCATAACCTAACACGCAGAATCCTTTGTCAGTTAGTCTCTTTAGTAGGTCGTTTACTACAATGGACCACAGGAGAGGTGATAGTACCCCACCTTGTGGGCATCCCCTCACCGTAGCCATCGAGATTTCCTCCCCTCCTAAAGAAGCGGTAACTATTCGGCTTTTAAGCATTGCTTCTATCCAGTTTATCGTGGGTAGCTCAATGCCATGTCTTGCGGCGGCTGTTTTTATAGATTCAATTGAGGTGTTATCAAATGCACCCTCTATATCTACAAATACTCCGACCGCAATTTCTTTTGCTTCGAGAGATTTTTCAATTTCTCTTACAAGGTGGTGAAGTGCATCCACTGTAGATTTGCCCGGCTGGTAGGCAAATTGTTTTATATGAAGCGGTACCCTTTTGAGATTTTCGCTTCTGATATAATTGTCAACAATTTTCTCCATTGTTTTTAGAAGAAAGGAGGTTAGGCTTATTGGGCGATATGATTTGGCCTCTTCGGGAGGCCTTCTGCCCGCTTTTGGTAAAAATACCACTTTAACCTTCCTCCATGATGTGGGTACATACCCCAGTGCGTAACTAGCTTTGTATATTGCTGTTAAGCATGGAGCGATCAAGTCCACTCCTTTCTGAAGTAGGGCTGGAAATATTCCATCCCATCCAGGTGATTTAAAGGGCTGAAAACTGTTAATAGCCCATTTCACTTTCTCCAGGTTGAAGATTTTACCTGCTAACCTTCTGCTATCCCTACTGGAATGTATATTTCCATTAACTTGGGACATTTCTTGCGTCTGGTTTGTTGTCGCTACAGTCGTGGACCCCGGAAAGTGTGTTTTTAACAACACATTTAAACTTTCTCCGATGGTCTCGGTGTAAGCACCATTTGGCTGTTTTATTAGTCCAATGGTATTTGAGTGATCCTTAGCCAGGGTTTTCTGAATGCGTGCTGCTGGGGCTGTTTTATCAATCCCCTCGCAGAAGCGCATCCATGACTGTCTTTTGGATTTTCTCAATTCTATATTGTACTTTGTTAGGGCTTCTGAGTAGTCCACCCATTGGCCTGTTCTTTTGGCCCTATTGAATGCTTTCCTGGCTGTGACTTTTAGCCTTTCCAGTTCTGCATTCCACCAAGGTACGTCTCGTGAGACAGTTTTTCTCTTCAGTGGACAACTTGCCTCATATGAGTTCGTTATGCAATGATTAATGTGGTTTGAGGCTGTTTCAAGATCCTCTATTGTAGTTACTTCATATTGGAGGCCTTCTAGCTCAGTCCTTAATGTCTCTGTGTAGAGGCACCAGTCTGTCTTTTTAGGCACTCTGCATTTCACTACTTCCACTTTTGCGCTTTCTATTTCAAAAGCAATAGTAGCGTGATCTGAGAGGGATGCCTCCCCCATCACTCTCCAATTTTTCAGAATTTGGCTTATAAACGGAGTGGCCAGTGTGAGGTCGAGTACCTCTTGACGAATCGCGTTTATAAAGGTCGGTTTTTTACCTTCATTTATAATGTCTAAATTGTTAGAACAAATATAATCTAGTAAATCCTTACCTCTTTCATTTGTATCTGTGCTGCCCCAGATGTCGTTGTGCGCATTCGCATCGCAGCCCAGAAGTAAATGTTTGTTACCCCTTCGACACCAGATGATGAGGCGTTGTACTTCCTCTGGTGGAACCTCGGTCTCATCGCCCGGAAAGTAGGCTGAGGCTATTACTACATTCCTCTTGCCTCCCTCCATTGGCAGTTCAACCATGGCAGCTGCCAGGTCCCTGGTGTTGAATTCTGGAATGGGAACAAAGTTAATACCTTTCCTGAGCATTAATGCTGCTCTTGGATTTCCATACCTGTAGTCGGCAATAATGTTTGCCGTCCTTTCAGGTAGACCTTTGATCTTACCTCCATTTATCCAGGGCTCTTGAATTAGCCCTATGGAAATTTGCTTCTTTATAAACCTCCAGTATAAGTCACTCGAAGGTGCCTTTAAATGGTGGAGGTTTATTTGAACGCATTTCATTTGGAAGGCTTATTTTTAGCCCCTTTCTGCTCCGATTTGGGGGGATTTTTCCTGGTGTTTGCCACTTTTGGTGGCAGTTTTCCAGTTTTTGCAGTGAAGCCCGATTTGCCTCCCCTGTTGCCCTTGTTGGGCACTTTGGGGCGCGCACCGGAGCCTCCCTGCTGTCCTCCCTGAGCAGAGTGCGTTTTGCCTGCACTGGTGCTTGGTACGCTCAACGTTGAGGCACCTGCACTGGTGCTTGGTACACTCACCGCTGAGGCACCCGCATTTGTGGTGGTATGGGCTTTTCCTTGTTTGCCCTTTTTCGGGTGCAACTGAAGCTGCCCGAATCTGTAGCCGATCTTGTAGTTCCGCTTTTTCAGATTTTCAGCTGACTGCGTGTCTACTGAGAGCGTTACCTCTGTGTTTGGGCCGGCTGCGATCTTACGTATAATCCGCCAGCTTGAGGC
Source organism: Rhagonycha fulva (assembly GCA_905340355.1). Classification (NCBI taxonomy): domain Eukaryota; kingdom Metazoa; phylum Arthropoda; class Insecta; order Coleoptera; family Cantharidae; genus Rhagonycha; species Rhagonycha fulva. The sequence goes on from HG996554.1 coordinate 22,027,079, forward strand.
ATTAAGTTCCTCATTTTGGGCTTCTATGAGACCCAAGATCCTCTCATCTGAGTATCCCTGACTGCCTGGTACGTAGGCCACAAGAATCTCTGTATGAGGCATTTCTGCCTCTGATACGATTTTCAATGTGGCATCGTCCCACGGCTTCAATTCGGCCTCAAGGCCTTTAACCCATTCGGATGTGGCTGCATTGGTACACGTGATACCTAGCCAGCCTGGTCTTTTATGGATTTGTTGGAATGTAGGCTTTACATTAGCCTCTTTTCCTTTTTCCATAATTTTATCCAAGATTGCTTCCTGTATGGCTTCTAACTGTTCCATATTTAGGAGCTCCTTTGGATAGGAGGAATGTATGATTCCTATCTTGACACCGGTTAAGGCCTGGCTGAAGGTCGGCTTTGCACTTTTAACAGGTGCAGCCGTACCGTCATTAGTCTTTACCCGCTTTTTATCGCGGGATTCCGGTGTGCTGCCATCGGATCTATTCCTTTTGGCAGCTTTGTTAGGATGATATCCTGTAAGGGCAAGTTCCTTGGCTTTGTCAGCCGGGTGCCCCTGTTGAATGAAGTACTTCATTCGTTTGCGACCAGCTCCGCTCAGTTTAGCCCTTTTCTCCTTTAGTTTAAGGCCTTGTAGGGCTGTATTAACCTCTTCGTCGCTGCTCGCTAGAAGTACTTCCTCAGCCTCTGTGTCTGGATTTACGTCCACTACCATAGGCTCTGTATTAGCCTTTTGGTTAGGATTTTCATCCATTGTCATAGGCTGAGTATCCCCAGCCATTTGGTTAGGATTTTCATCCTGTGCCATAGGCTCTGGGAGTGTGGTTCTATCATCTGATAGATTGAGGCTTTTTGTAGCCTCTATTGTTGACTCTGTTAAGGGCGAGTCCCCCTTTGTTTTTTGTTCCGGGTTTTCCATATGGTTCCCACGAGAAGCTAGGGAAGTGTTGGTCGCTCGCAGAAGAGCCCCGCTTTCTGCAAGAAGGCTATATGAAACCGGATGTCGCCCGGTGTCCGGAGTTCGCATATTTGTGACTGGGATTACCTTCCCAGCCATACAGTCTTCGGCATATGCTGTTCCACCTTGACTTTAGGGATTTTTTATAGAGGTTTGTCTCCTCGTGGGCCAGGCGGTTAAGCCCATCCCCCCGTTATGTTCCCCTGCAGCATACCAGCACCACACCTATTGCCGGTTATTGTTGCAAAAGGTTCATTTTACGGTTTTATCAGACGAATGGCGTGTTTTCGTCTGTGGCTAGGGTACCTCGGGTGCGCCATACCCGTACTTAGGCTATTCAGCCTTAAGTCCCTGAGGCCTTTGTTAGAGCCTAAATGGGCTTTCATTTTTTTTGTTTGAGCCTCAACTGTCGCGAAGATATTCGCCAAAACGTTGGGAGGGAGGGGGGCTGTAAACAATTTTTTTCTGTTTTTGCTCATATTTTGAATTTTGGGCTGAAATTGGTGTCAAACGTTAGAGCTGAAATGAGCTTCTGATTTACATTATTTTAACTTCATTTTTCACCAAATTACAGGCATTTTTAATTTTCGAGCCTCCGAGTAAGTTCCGAGTGATAATCCTCAAGTTTTTTTTATTACATTAGATTAAAATATTTAATCCGATTAAAGAACTAATCCTGCTTTCCATTATAATAAATTTTGATAATAAATAAAACTGGAAAAATTAATTTTACAACATAAATTTTATTAATCAAAAGTAATACAAATAATATATGTTTTTTCTTTAAATGTATGTTTTTGCTCATAAACTACATACTATGATTTGGTTTTTTTGAGTTATTTGCCAAAAACAATTTTCCCTCTCATTTTGAATTTATGTGTGCAGGGACGTGCCCAACCAACTTTTTTCGGGGAGGAAAAATTTCAAATTTGCCAACTGAGTTACTTCAAAGTTGTTGGAATAAACAATGAATTTCTGTCCAACGAATTAATAAATGACCCAAACATCTCCAACCAAAATGCGCAGTCAATAAATCAACAATTGCCAGGGACGTACCTGCCCAATATGCAACAAATGCCATTAGTGTACTACAACCAAAATTATCCACCGATTTTACAATATCCTAGCCAAAGTATAACCCACAACAAATACACCAACAACCACCGACTTTACCGAGTCGAAATCCATCATGGACAGTTGTGAGCAGAAAGCGAGGTAGAAGAGAGAGCTCAGAAATAGTAAGGAGGGTCTCCAAACAAATCATACTGCCAAACTACTGGTTGAATGCCCCAGTCGAAACAGTCAACCAATTTGGAATTCTAGCAGAGGAAGGAAAAGATGGAGATAAAACTGAAGACAATGAGCAAAATAAAGTTATAAAGGTACCTAAACCACCACCTATATTTATCGACGGTGTGCATAACATCTCCCCACTAACAGAACTATTACAAGCGTCAGTTAAAGACGACTATGTTATGAAAATATTACACAATAATCAGGTCCGAGTACAACCAAAGACAAAGGAAAGCTATGGTATTATTATCAAGGAACTAACTACAAAAAACACACAATTTCATACCTATCAACTGAAAAGCGACAGGTCTTTCAGGGTAGTTTTACGAAATATGCACCCAACAAAAGATGTAACAACTCTAAAAGAGAAAATCGAAGAACATGGTCACACCGTGGTAAATCTGCATAATATCCGCTCAAGAGTCACCAAAGCTCCTCTACCACTGTTCCACGTCGAACTGAAAACAAGTCCAAACAATAAAGACATCTACAAAATAACGCGCATAATGAATTCAATAGTGGACTTTGAACCACCTCATCAGAAGAGAGAAATCCCACAGTGCACTAAATGCCAGCAGTACGGTCACACAAACAAGTTCTGTTACAGACAAGCAAGATGTGTCAAATGTATAGAAAATCATGCCACCAAAGATTGTCTAAAAAAAGTACGAGGCGCAGGTGTAAAATGCGTACTATGCGGCGGTGACCATCCGGCCAACTACAGGGGTTGCACGATATACAAAAACCTACAAATGAGAACCTACCCAACCCTAAGAGAAAAAACACCCACCCAACCACCTAATCCAGTAAATAATATCATAAACAACAATAACTCGAATACTCACAATATCTCAAACGTATTCCCTCGTAGTACATATGCAAGCGCAACAAGACGAACACAACAACCCCAAACAGTCATCCCGTCCCCACATTTTACTACAAAAAATCCACAAGCATCTCAACAATTCTCAAAATTAGAAAATATGATGGAAAAAATGATGGAGAAAATGGAAACCCTTCTTAACCTACTTACAACTATACTTAATAAAATGAATTAACGTCAGTACAAACCAAAATAGCAATCTGGAATGCCAACGGACTCACAAGCCATAGCCACGAAATCAAATTATTCCTAAGTAACCACAACATTGATATAATGCTTAAATCTGAAACTCTTTTCACGGACAAAAGTTATCTCAAGATTCCAAAATATAAAATATATAACACACACCACCCATCTGGTAGAGCGAGAGGAGGCACAGCAATTATCATAAAAAATAACATCAAACACTACAAACTACAAAACTACTCTCAGGCACATCTACAGGCTACAAACATTGTTATAGAAGAAGTATACGGACCATTCACAATATCAGCAGTCTACTGCCCTCCTGGACATACTATCAGTAATGAACAATATCTGGATTAATTCAACACCCTCGGCAATCGCTTTGTCGCTGGAGGAGACTTCAACGTTAAGCATACGTGTTGGGGCTTAAGATTAATAAACCCGAAAGGTCGACAGTTGCTTTGAACAATGCAGTCAAAAAACCTGAAACACTGTTCTACTGGACAACCAACATACTGGCCTACAGATAGAGAGAAGCTCCCGGATCTGCTGGACATCTGCATACTCGGAGGTATATCACCAAACTACATTACAATGAAGCCGAACTTTGAGCTCTCCTCAGATCACTCTCCAATCATAGCAAAGTTCCACTCGCAAATTGTTAAACAATCTAAACCTCTAACTCTCTATAATAAACAAACAAATTGGGAACTATTTAGAGAAATTCTTCACTCCACTTTACTCCAAAAGGATGTTCCATTGAAAACTGAATACCAACTAGATGAGGCTGTTCAAAATTTAACAAAAAACATCCAAGAAGCAGCCTGGAAATCCACCCCGATCAATCTAATCCAGAAAGAGGTACAGGACTATTTTCCGAAGCGTATCCAAAACAAAATACAAGAAAAAAAAGCATTGAGAAAAAAAATGGCAGTCCACACGGGCACCCACAGACAGGGCAAACTACAACAAAGCAACCAAAGACTCAAAGACCTTAAAAAACTTTTAAACGATTTTAAAAATCAACAAGTCCAAGACTACTTGGGTGGACTGACGGCAACTGAAGCAACTGACTACTCGCTGTGGAAGGCAACTAAAAACTTAAAGGAACACAACAATCAATTCCACCTATAAAAACCCCAACCCAAGATTGGGCAAGAACAAATCAAGAAAAAGCAAATACCTTCGCAAATCACCTAGCTGAAGTATTTACCCCCTTCCCAGTGGAAGAGCCTAATGACGACGATAACATCGAAATGTTTCTCGATGCTCCTCTCCAGATGGAATTACCAATAAAGAAGATAAAAAAAAGTGAGATTAAAACCCATATCAAAAAACACCTGATACTGAACAAATCACCAGGTTTTGACCTCATAACCGCAAAAGTACTTAAAGAACTACCCGACATTGCAATTGGATTTATTACCACAATTTACAACTCCATTCTGAGACTAGGTTACTTTCCCGCACAATGGAAGCTGACCCAAATAATCTTAATACTTAAACCAGGAAAACCACCAACAGAAACTAGCTCGTACAGGCCCATCAGCCTGCTTCCAATTCTATCAAAAATTTTTGAAGAAATTCTCCTAAAAAGACTGATACCGTTAATAGAAAAAATGAAAATAATTCCTAAGTACCAGTTTGGATTTCGCCACCAGCATGCAACAATTGAGCAAGTACACAGAATTGCAAACAAAATCAGACAAGACCTAGAAACAAAAAGATTTTGTTCAGCCGCTTTTCTTGACATAACTCAGGCTTTCGACAAGGTGTGGCATCCCGGCCTGCTATATAAAATCAAAAAACTTATTCCACATAACTTCTATACATTACTTAAATCATACCTTTATAAAAGATTCTTCTTTGTAAAGTGTGGAGACGAGATATAGGGGCTTTTTGAAATCAGCTTTGGAGTTCCGCAGGGTAGCGTTTTGGGCCCAATACTTTTTCTGATCTACACATCTGACCGACCAACGAACGTCAATACATTTATCGCAACCTTTGCCGACGACACAGCCATTCTGGCCTCCGGTCGGGATGCGAAAACTGCATCAGCCAACCTACAGGCGCACCTCAATGAAATAGAAATCTGGTTGAGGAAATGGCGAATTAAAGCTAACACACAAAAGTCGGTACATGTAACATTTACAAACAGGAGAGACACCTGTCCACCCGTTAGGCTAAATGGAAGAATTATCCCTCCAAAAGAAGATGTCAAATATCTGGGTGTGCATCTTAATCAACGTCTGACCTGGGGTAAACACATTATGGAGCAAAAGATTACAACTAGGACACTCCTTAAGGAAGCACATGTGGCTACTGGGCCGTAATTCACAACTGTCACTGGAGAACAAGGTACTAATTTACAAAGCCAAAATAAAGCTAATTTGGACATACGGCATCCAGCTCTGGGGAGCAGCTAGCAATTCTAACATCGCCAAGATCCAACAGTTTCAATCAAAAATTCTCAGGATTATTACTGATGCCCCCTGGTATGTACCAAACCACGTAATCCATCGTGATCTCCAAATACCTACCGTTGAGGAATGTGTCCAAACACTTAGTACCAGTTACCAGGATCGTGTTAGAGATCACCCCAACCCACTTGCTGCGGATCTCCTTACCACTCATCGTACCAAAAGGCTAAAACGCCACGACCCGCTAGACCTTCCGCACCGCTTTAGTGATAACAGATAAATTATTATACCTAATTACCTAAGGTGTTCGCTATTTGGCGAGCACCTTCTATGTCTAACTTCATCAATCACATTTTTTACTTATTGTTAATTGACAGATTGTAAATAAATAGAATTCAATAAAAAAAAAAAAAAATTGATCAACTTTTGGGTGTTTTTGTCAACTTTTGCCAACTTTCTAAAACTTTGGGGAGGAGACTTCCCCCACCCCATGAGCAAATTTCTGTATGTGTGCAGTCGATAAAGCTTCGTTTGAGCTTGAAAGAGCTCCAGTGAGCAAGATTTTAAATTAATTTTATACAAAGTTATGAATAGTTGAAATTCTTGACTAAACTCTGAGCAACATGCGTTAAATCGTAAGGTTTTTTAAAATTTTAAGATTTTCTCGGCATGATTTCTATTTCGGTAAATTACTTCGATTTTAAAAAGCCCCCCCCCAAGTTTTAAAAAGTTGACAAAAACACCCAAAAGTTGGTCAATTTGGCATTTTTTTATGTTTAAATTTACAAAAAATTGCAAAACTTACAAAAAGTTGGCAACTTTGAAGTAACTCAGTTGGCAAATTTGAAATTTTTCCTCCTCGAAAAAAGTTGGTTGGGCACGTCCCTGCACACATAAATTCAAAATGAGAGGGAAAATTGTTTTTTGCGAATAACTTTTAACTAAGATAGTACGGAGAACTACAATTGCCATAAAAACCAATTCATAGTATGTAGTTTATGAGCAAAAACATGCATTTAGAGAAAAAACCGTACATTATTTGTATATTACTTTTGATTAATAAAATTTATGTTGTAAAATTAATTTTTCCAGTTTTATTTATTATCAAAATTTATTATAATGGAAAGCAGGATTAGTTCTTTAATCGGATTAAATATTTTAATCTAATGTAATAGAAAAAACTTGAGGATTATCACACGGAACTTACTCGGAGGCTCAAAAATTAAAAATGCCTGTAACTTTGTGAAAAATGAAGTTAAAATGATGCAAATAGAAGCTCATTTCAGCTCTAACAAAGCTCTAACAAAGCTCTAACGTTTGACACCAATTTCAGCCCAAAATTCAAAATATGAGCTAAAATAGAATAACATGTCTACAGCCTCCCCCCCCAACGTTTTCGCGAATATCTTCGCGACAGTTGAGGCTCAAACAAAAAAAATGGAAGCTCATTTAGGCTCTAACGAAGCTCTAACGTTTGACACCATTTTCATCCCAAAATTCGACTTGGGGGAGGCCATCGTGTCTACAGCCCCCCCCCCCAACGTTTTCGCGAATATCTTTACGACGGTTGAGGCTCAAACGAAAAAAATGAAAACTCATTTAGGTTCTAACGAAGCTCTAACGTTTGACACCATTTTGAACCCAAAATTCAACTTGGGAGGGGGGGGGCAACGTGTCTACAGCTCCCCCAAACATTTTCGCGAATATCTCCGCGACGGTTGAGGTTCAAACAAAAAAAATAAAAGCTCATTTAGGCTCTAACGATTGACACCAATTTCATCTCAAAATTCAATTTGGGGGGGGGCGGCAGCGACATGCACCTATTTTAGTGTACAATTCTGGCGAGCAATCTTATAATTTATTCTTCTTTATTTATTTGCACTTTGTATTATTGTCAATTTAACAAATTTTAAGTATAGTTTAGGTTCAGATTCAATAAAATCTATTACTAATTTTAAATTTCATTTTTTATTGTGTAGGTATATATAGATTACAATTTCTTGAATCATATTAGTGATTTTCATAAAATAGTTGATATAATAATTATTAAATTATGATTACATTACTTCCGTACTTTATGTGATTTAACAGTGTCGTGTGCGAGTCGTGATGAAATACGATGTTATCGTACTTACGACGCAATTGTCGAATAAGAAAACGGGAACAAACCATGGTGAGTTCATAAACTTGTTTAGTGATTTTGTTTAGTGACTGAAATGTAATTTATTAAGTTTTTTTTTTTGGTTTTAAATTCAAAGTTTTAAAACTTACCTTTCTGTTGTTTACATTTTTAACCATCCATTGCTAGTTGTATTGATCAGTCAGTGCTAATTAAACACTTGCAAACTTAAATGAGATCGGACATTATTTTGCCACAAAAAGTAATAGTAAGAAAAGACCAAACACAAAAAAGCCAACACCTAACGTGATTATTATCAAAAGTATAGGAGTGCAGAACTGACTAAACAGTTGAATTGTTCTTGATAATCCAATACATGTTTCGGTATAAGCTTTTAACAAATTTGTAATGTCTTCTCTTGGTAAGGCGCCAATACGATTATTTTCATTAGTTACAGTGTTGGTGCTTCTACGGTTAAATACAGTTTTTTCCAAATCTGTGATTAGGAAATTGTGGTATTTCTTATGAACGTGGAGGAAAACCCACACAATGAAGATACATCCAGCAAGAATCGAAATATTTGTGTATATGGAAATCATCATTCCAACTTTTTGCATTATATTCCAGTTAGCATCATCTTTAGCACAAAAGAACAGTACAGCACAGAAACAATATAAAATAAATAGTGTCTTTAACCGTCTGTTAGTCATTGATCGAAATGAAATAGTATCATCAATCGATAACAAATGGTGTGAACTCTTCGTATAAAAATATTTCAGTACAGAATTAAAATATAACAGCAAGCGATCCAATTTTTGATTTTTGACTATGCAATAAATAATTACCAACAACGCCATTCCATGTAATAATAAGTCAAGAAATTCGGGTACCAGATCGAAAGATAATGATTTGTATTTGATGTCCATCCAGATATTCTTTATGCAGCAGTAACTAGCTGCAGAAATTAACATTAGAAAAACTATTGGGCAAAACGTCTTCAATTTGTTGAATTTTGCTTCCTTTGTCGAAATTGCTGCGTTTTCATCATGAGCGCAAGTGAAACTTATCTTTTTTATTCCGATCAATTGCAAAGATGTGATTGCGACACCAATAGCACAATTTACACAATTTGCTGTTACCTGACCCGACATTCTTACTTCACAACGAGACAATTAACGGATCTCAACAGATCAGTGATGTACTACGTGTTAACCGAATAACTTACTACAAACTAAACTTTAAAGTTAATACTGAAAATGTGGTTTTGTATTGTATTTATATTTTATATTGTAAATAAATTAAAAATAAGTAAACACAAATATTGTAAAACATAATTTACATACATAGATATTTTAAAAAGATAGAAATCACGAACATCATGTAAGTAAATAAAATGATCGATTATCAATATAAGCTAAATAACATAGATAGAAAGTTTTTAAAATAAGTATAGTAAAACTTCGATATAACGAACTAACGCGGTCAAGAAGTTTTAGGATGACTTGTATAGATCTAGTTTAAAATTTTAAACTGTAGATTAACCAATCACAATAGTCAAAATCCGAGTTTAAACCATAGTTACCGGTTAAACTTGGACTATACAAGTCACCTTTAATGTAAATATTTACATTTTTTGAGGTTTGTACCTGAGGTATTCTTTTCTTATAAAATCTTTCGTAATTTACGACTACATTTTCAATAATGTATTAAAAATTTATGTGGTAGTATAATTTAAAATAAATTTTATTTGCCCCACTTTTTACAGTTTTCATCGAGCAATATGCATTAAATATTTAAAGAGTGATGACGAATTACTATAATTACATTTAAAATTTCAAATTGTAGTGTCATTCAAAAAGTTTAAAACTTTCGACGATCAATACACCAAAATTCTAAGTTTAATATTTAAGAATATAAGTTAAACTTCGTTTGTGGTTGTTGTTGTGCTGAGAAAACCTGAATTAATTTTACAGTTTTGTACAGTTTTGATAGCGCGAATCCGTGATTGTAGAGTCTGATATAGAAACTGTAATTTTTCAGCCCTATTCAACATCATGAGGTAACGACGATCTAGGACGATAACTGAGACTCGAAGATATTATATTTATTTAAAAAAACTCAACGGAATTTGATAGATTACATTAAATTGAAGCGTTTTATGGAGAAATGTTATATATCGATTAGTTTGCGTTGTCTTGATGGTTACATAAAGTTCCGAATTGTTTTAAAATCACATTATTTTTGCGTATTCTTCTGTCGCTCTTGATGATTTCGAAATTATCTGCACTTTTCAGAGAAGGGGGGAATTTTCTACTTTTTCGAGTAGTTTGTGAGCAGATTTTGATACTTAACATAAATGCTGATTTCAATTAATACGAAGGAGGAAAGCTTCATATTTCTATAAGAGCTCCAGCCCTCTAAATTCTCCAGATTTAATTGCGCATAGAGGTACATGTCGCTGCCCTCCCCTCAAATCGAATTTTTGGGTAAAATTTGCGTCAAACGTTTGAGCATCGTTTGAGCATCAATGAGCTTCCAATATTTTTGTTTGAGCCTCAACCGTCGCGGAGTTATTTACGAAAACTTTGGGGGGGGGGGGCTGTAGACATGTTGCCCCCCACCCAGTGGAATTTTGGGGTGAAAATGGTGTCAAACGTTTGAGCATCGTTTGAGCATCAATGAGCTTCCAAATTTTTCGTTTGAGCCTCAACGGTCGCAAAGTTATTCGCGAAATTCTTGAGGGGGGCTGCAGACATGCTAGCCTCCCCCAAGTAAAATTTTGGGGTAAAAATGGTGTCAAACGTTTGAGCATCGTTTGAGCATTAATGAGCTTCCAAATTTTTCGTTTGAGCCTCAACCGTCGCGGAGTTATTCGCGAAATTCTTGGGGGGGGGGGGCTGTAGACATGTTTTTTTATTTTTGTTCTTATTTCGAATTTATTTTTAAATTGATGTTTATCGATAGAGATTCGTTTGAAAGCTTGAATGAGCTTCCATTCCCATCATTTTAATTTCATTTTCTACAAAGGTACGAGCATTTCAAATTTCGAGTACTCCGGGCAAGTACCGTACAAACATTTTCTATTTTAATTCTATTTTATCGGATTAAAAATTTTGATCCGATTAAAAAAACTTAATCCTGCTTAATTACCATCATCATTTTGATGGAATAATACGGAAGGTGTAATTTTAGAAAAGAATATTATGTTTAATAGAATATAGTGAACTAATAAAATGGTGATATATTATAATTTTATTAAAAGATTTAAAAAAAATTTTAAAAAGGATATAAACTAAAAAGGTCAAAATGACATTTTACTCTAAAAAAAACGTTTATGGCCCGGAGTTAAGCGGAACCTTCAATATTCTAAAAATTTATGATACTTAAACTATACCAAACGTTTGACATTAATTTCACAAAAAAATTTTATTTAAGTACGGGAAATATCCCCTCCCTCCATCCAAGTTTTTGTGAATTTTTCCTTGACGGTTGAAGCTTAAGCGAAAATATTAGAAACTCAATGATTCTCAAACTTATGAACCAAATTTTTCTAAAAAATTCGATTTTTACATATTCATTTAATAACTTTTAGATTATTGAAAGTTGCGCTAGATTTCGAGTTTTAAAAATTCTTTTAGAGTAAAATGTCATTTTGACTTTTTTATTTTATGTTCCTTTTAATATATGTTTTAAATCTTGCAATAAAATTGGTGTCAAAAGTATGAACATCACGATACTCGATCGTTTAACACCAAATTCACCCCAAAATTCCACTTGAATTTTGGGTTCCTAAGAAGTGGGTTCCTAAGAAGCGTCGTGGTGTTTTCTTTTCAGTTGACAAATTTCTTTTTTTGCAGAAAAGTCCGTCTTTAAGATACCTTTGAGTCTCTTAAGCCACAATTGATCATCCTGGTATTGGCTCAGTTTTTAGATTAATAGAGTCACATATATTGGAGTCCTTCTTAAAGCGGGAGTTAGTAACACGCATATGGTTTTGTTTTGGATTCTTCAAACTTTTTTGATTTTCTCGGATGGACGTAGTCTCAAACAGTTGAAGCGTATGTTAAAATGTTTTGACTAGCCGTATCTTATTTGATTTGGAAAGTTTGCTGCTTTTCCCCAAGAATAGATACAGTGCAGCTCTTGTTCTTCTTGAGTTGCTGCATACCGAGGTTATATGAAAACCCTAGTGTACTTTGTTGTTAAGTGAGACCTTTAGATATTTGGAAGTTCTGGATTAGGTAATGATAGTATGCAGGTTATGATTATGGGTTCTTGCGGGAGTCTAGTCCTTTAAAAAGCAGGTCTATATATTCCTTTACGCTGTATTTTCCTATCGTTGCGACGAGTAAAATACGTGGTTGTCCTTTTGAAAAGATTGACAGTAATCCCCCAAATACGGTAGTATTAACTCATCTTACACAGGATTTCTCATAATCTACAAATTATAAATTCCGGCATTTTCCCCCTGGCAAACACCGCTGCATCATCACAGAAAAGTCTGGTTTGAGTGAGGGAATCCGAAAAATGAGAAGAGATTCGGGGAGAGCCTGGACTTCTTTACCCGGAATTTTCTGTTTGTTAGAAATGACGCTAATAGGAATATTAAGGTGAGTAGAATCTCCGCCTTGAACGCTTTGCTTCCATATCCTAACAAAAACCTTGGTGATGTCCAGAAAAACCACCCCCGTAACTTTGTTTTTATAGCAGCTATTGATGATAAATTCTACTAGCCGTAAGATGGCATGTACCGTTCGAATGCCCCGGCTGGAAACTCAATTGTTTGTTGGGGATATTTATCTATTAGTTTAGGTAATATATGTAGTCAATTTTAAAATTTGCAATTTCTATGCAAAATTTGCATTTATGGGGCATTCTGTTAACTCTACGTATAGATACGCTGGTAAGTAGACTGATGACTGGACTTGGCAAACAAACACAAATGCAGCAGGAGCACTTGCACCATGGTAGCGTTCACATTAAATTAAAATTACTGTTTAAAGCCTTTTTGGCTTAAATTTTCCGAAAAAAAAAGAGAGATCCAGATCCACCCTAAAATTTAGTCACCACCTTCCTAGTAGCACACTTTGCGGAGTAGAACTTATCTACAGAATATTTTCATTTCATCTAAAATCAAAATCATAGTATATTGTTAAACTCTTAGACCATTTAAACTTATATGCTCGGGTGGGGGCGGGACTAAACTACCGCTCCATTTCCTTCATTCCTGGCCTAGCCAAAATTGTGGAGAAGATCATTCTCTCCAGATTAAATGAAGAGATTGACCGATTAAACCTTATTCCCAATAAGCAGTTTGGATTTTGGAAGAAGCACTTCACTACCCACCAAGTTCTTAGGGTGGTGGAGGAGAGCACTTTTGCGCTTAGCAAGAAACTAAAGCCCATGGCGGTGCTCCTGGACATCGCCAAGCCGTTCGATAAAGTCTGACTCAAAGGGCTTCTTTTCAAACTTTTTTTGTCCGGTATGAAACTCGGTTTGGTCTATCTTATTGCTTCTTATCTTGACGATCGCAAGTTCTGCGTTAAAATAGACGGTACTCGCTCTACCCCCAGACCCATGCTAGCGGGGCTCCCTCAGGGCTCCCTACTTTTCCCTACTCTTTTCAGTCTCTTTCAACGAGACATGCCTATCTCCCCAAAGACCCTTCTTGCCCTTTATGCGGACGATGTGACCATCGTTGCAAAATCGGCCAGTCGCCCACACGTTATCAAGATTATTCGAAATGCCCTGAAGCTCCTCCAACCTTGGTCCTGCCTCTGGAGGTTGGATGTAAATCCCTCCAAGAGCGAAGCGATAATGTTCGACCGATAAGCTCGTCAACGTTTCGAAATTGTGGAAATGAACGGCACACGAATTCCCTGGAGGGATTTGGTCAAGTACCTCGGTGTCACCCTGGATTCAAGGTTATCGTGGGTCAAGCACGCCACCAGTATCAACAATCAAGCCAAAGCACTAAAAGGGGCGTTCTTCCCGTTGATCGGCGCGAAAAGCAAGCTCCCCCCCAAATCAAAGGTCAGAATTATTAAATCAATCCAGTCTTGACATACGCAGCTCCGGCATGGGGTTTCATCTCTAACCACCAGATGCATAACCTGGAGACCACTCAGTCGAAGTGCTTCCGGCAAGCCCTCTCGGATTGCGTCTCCAACAGACAAATTCGGGCGGCCACTGGGTCCAAGACAATCGAACAAACGATCAAGGAACAGACCATCAAGTTATACGAAGGTTGCGCTCTCTCCTCAAACCCCTTTATCGGCTTGGAGAAATACGATCCAATGGCATTCACTTCCACATCTAGGCCCTTGCACATTATCTCGAAGCCAAATCAAGACATCGCTCAAGGACTGCAACACGTTCCTTTCCTGCACGCTTTCACCACCGACCAACCCGAGGAAGAAGAAGAGGATGATGACTTTGAAGTTTTTGCAAGATCGGGTAAGTTACTCTATTAGGATTGGTCGATTACCTCCTGCGTTCCACTCATTAGCTGATTACCAAAACAAGATTTTAAGTTTATTCGTTAACGATTGGGCGAGCGTTCCTGCTCCCCACTTTTTGGCTGGATCCGTATCAAGACATCAACACTAAAGTCAATCAGGACATCAAAACGTCAAACATTTTCAAACAGTTCGTGAAAAAGGATAGGACGAAATTATATAGATTTTTGTAATTTTTTCTAAATTTGTATTTATGTAAACGTTGTAAATTTCTGTACATTTTGTTTTAAATAAATGAACGTGTGCTTCGGTGTCGTCGGTGAGCTCACTAATGCTTCGGTAGAATAGTCGGGAGGTCCTCTGGTACCCTCCCCATTACGCCATCTTCATCAAGATCCGGCTCAACGCCATTCGGGTTTGAAATCCCCAAAATTCTCACTGCCATTGGTCGTAATAATCCGATGTCCGAGAATAAACGGGCTTAGCCCGTAATAGCTCTTTTGCTTTGTAATGCTACTTGCTACCTAATATATTGTTAAACTTACATGCTCGGGTGGGGGCGGGACTAACCTTCTAACGGCAGCCGATGAAATGCGGTCTAGGACGTTTCGGCGCAGCCGATTCGGCGCGACCGTTTCGGCGCAGCCGGTTCGGCGCAAAGACGGTTTGGCGCGAGCCGGTTCGGCGCGAGGACAGTTCGGCGCGAGGCGGTTCGGCGCGAAGACGGTTCGGCGCGAGAATGGTTCGGCACAAAGACGGTTTGGCGCGAGCCGGTTCGGCGCGAGAACGGTTCGGCGCAAGGCGGTTCGGCGCGAGGCCGATTCGGCGCGAGCCAATTCGGCGCATGCAGATTCGGCGCGAGAATTTAATATCATAGGCATAAAATACTTTTTATAAACATAAATCATTATTTATGCGGATGTAGAAAATTATTTATTATTTGACTTTTATCTGATCGGTCGGTTTAATTAATGGTTTATTCAATTAATCATATATGCATTTTAACTTACAGAAAACTATGGATGTCATATTGACACAGGACCGTAGCTAGACATAAGTCATGCGGGGGGGGGGGGGGTACCTAAAACAATTTTTTTTTATGCTATGAGAAGGGTTTTACCAAAAAAAAGCTTTTAAAACTTTTTTTACTTCATAGCTATGTCATGCAAGGGGTTTAAACCCCCAAACTCCCCCCTTATATAATGCTCTGTATTGACATTCTTATACAAAAACCCCAATTCTAGATTAAAAACTGCCGGCTTTCTAGTATTTCCTCACCCCCCCCCCTTGAGCACGTCTCTGTTGCAATTTGATTTTGTACTAAAAATAAACTTCAATCAATTTATTATATATTTTCCATTTTGTCTGATGACCTTTTGCCGTCTTTCTGGTAACGATTCCACGCTCATAGAACTTCTAGTCTTTATCAGAAAAAAACTTAACCAAGTGCGATTAAAGTCAAACTCAAATGATTATTTTGTAACTATTAGATGATTAGTTGTATCTTTTTGTATCTAATGTCTGCCTGATTAAAATTCAAAGAAAAAAATTCAAAGAATAAAATTCAAGGAAAATTAAATGTTTGTAATTATTTGCGCCGAAAAACCTTTGCGCCCAACCGGCTCGCGCCGAAAAGTCTTCGCGCCGAACTGGCTCGCGCCGAAATGGGCTTGCGCCAAAACGGTTTCGCGCCGAAACGGTCTCGCGCCGAACCAGCTTGCGCCGAAATGGGCTTGCGCCGAACCGGCTCGCGCCGAAACGGTCGCGCCGAACCGGCTACGCCGAAACGTCCCATCCCGGATGAAATGTCGTTAAATGCTATTTCATGTAAAATTTTGGGTTTTTTTTAATGTAAGTCCTATTTGCAATGATTTACAAATTTTTTAGTTTATTATTGCTTTTTAGACTGTTTTCTATCATTTTGTCAAGCAAAACTTTTAAAAATTGGTATCTTGGTTATTGACCTACTCCCCTGCATCAACCCTGTAGCCTATACTGAGTGCGTTCCACTTAAAGCCCACGACGACCGCAGCGTGGTCCCATGGTTCTTTGATTGGACTAAAGATCGAGAGCGGTTATTTGATTGGACTGACGAACGACCTATGCATACATAGCATCTGCTGAGCTAATGTAGCAACAGTAAAGCTAGCAACAGTAAAAATGACGTGGTTGGAAAGATCAAAGACACTAAAATAAGAGAAGCCAGGGAAAAGACAAAAATTTGTTAAAAACTTAAATTGAGAGGGCGCCACTAGATCGAGACAAATAGCAGTTTTTAAGCAACAGACAGAAGTTATGACGGTAGTAAATAAACTAAGTAATGAACTGCCTCAAAATAAAAGTAGAGTTTAAGTAAAACCATTTAATAATCAAAAATATAAAGAAATAAACTTGAAAGTTTTGTGTGATCCACTAGTATACACTAAACACACACTTGATTTACCTGGCTGCAACCCAAACAATGACTCCTGATGGACTCTCGACCTGAGAGTCGATTAGACTCTAATTAGCTCTACCCAGGTTATAAAGGTTCTTAATGGTTCTCTACTATGGGATAGCCTCTAAACTTTCTGAATTGTTTTAGACCATCCGGGGCATGGTTTCCATGCCCTATAATGTGATAGCTCTTGGTGTTTACTAAGATTATGGCTATGGCAACAGCGCTGGCGGAGTTCGGACGTGGATGCAGTTTTTTGATTATTTGTCGGTGACGTCTCTTTTGTTGACTTCGGTGTCAACACCTGGGGTTCCTGCTAACAGGTCATGGAAGCTTCAACGCTTTTGTGGAACTGAGTTGTATGATTGTGGGGAACTTGAAACCTGGAGGTACATAAGTGCTTTGCTACTGTGAGATCTACCGACATCTTAGAGCTACACTTGTTTTGGACGGTCCTAATAAAGATTTGAGCCATTTTGTTATGCATTCTGTCGTCGGCTCTCGATCCTTACGACCGGAGCATTTCAGGCGTAAATGAGGTCTATGCAAGAAATATAAGTGACCTCTTTAGCGACACGGGGGGTGGTTACCCAGCCATGGTGTTGGATTCGTAGTGGCTGTGGTAGGCCGCATGCAGACCAGAGGAGTGTGCCTAGATTTTGGCTCCAATCTCTCTTCAACTTGTGAGTTGCACGTAATCAACTAGGATGTCATTTAGCAGAGATGATATGAGTTTTGGAAAGTGGAGTGGGGAAGGCCTTACAGGCAAACTCGAACAGGTACGTGGCTATCGCATTAGTCTGGCGTATCCTCAGACCTGAACCTGCTTGGAGGCTGTGTTTGGATTGCCCTAGTGGTCCAACCAAGTACGTCAAATCATCATCTTTTTTTGTTGTATGTCTAGTAAGATTTATTTATAATTGTACATTTTTAGCAGTTTCAAAAAGTTATTATACTGTTAGATCTTTCAGACTTATTTAACTTGTTTTAGGGAAATTAAACTTCAGAAAAAGCACGCACCGTGGTTTTTTTCACTAGGCGATCTAGAAATCGGTAAGAAATAATTAATTCCGAAGAGATTTACCGATTGAGCTTAGGTTAGTGTTAGGAAACGATATTTTTGAATTAATTCCTTTATTAAAAAAGATATCCACATGCTACCTGCTCGTCCGACTCGTCTCGTCCGTGGACGGGCTTTCCAGCTAGTAATTTTTTTTCTTAATGTTAAAATGACTAATTCAATAAATTTACCTACAATCTCTCTACCTCAGAAATGGTACATTTCCCAAAAAAATATTTTAAATAAAAGTTGTAGAGAATTTGATTCTTTACAATTTTGAAAATGACTATTATTTGTTTAAAAAGTATTGGAAATGAGATATTGTCAAAAAACTAATTTTAAGCGCAAAATTTGTTATATCACTGACTTCACCTTAGAGATTTTTTGATTAAACCAAAGTTAGATTGGTAGTAAGTGTTTATGTTTTAACCTGTCACAAAAAATGACAGTAAAAATTTACTGGTAGTATGGAGGAAGTAAAATTTTCTGAAGTGCTGCAAAATAATAAAAAAACTTCAACTGAAGGTTTGCAAGAACTGACAAATTCGGTGCATGATTATGTCATTAAAAAAGAGGAACAAGAAATAGCATTGAATTTGCATCACTCAATTGAAATTAAAGAGGAAAACTTTGGTATTGAACCGGAACGGAATGGAGACAGCAAAGTACAGATGCCTGAAGGGTACAGCATAAAATGCATCAATAAATTTGAACTACAAAATCATTCAAAAATTCATGACGTCATCAAGCCATTTAAGTGTGAAATTTGTGAGTCTAAATTTTTGTATAAAAGACAGTTGAATAGGCACTTAAAAATTCATACGTGCGAAAAACCGTTTACTTGTGCAATATGTGGGTTTCAGTGTGCCCAAAAGGAATATTTAAGGGGCCATTTAAAGATTCACGCTGGTAAAAAACCGTTTGCTTGTGAATTTTGTGATTATAAATGTGCAGGTAACAACAATTTAAAAGTTCATATGCATACTCATACCGGGGAAAAACCGTTTGCTTGTGAGATTTGTGATTACAAAACAGCAGGAAAGCGCAGTTTGATGCTGCACTTTAGAACTCATACTGGCGAAAAACCATTTGTATGTGAATTGTGCGGCTATAGAAGTGCGGGAAAATACAATTTGAAACTTCACTTAAAAATTCATTCCAACCTAAAACCGTTCGCTTGTGAACTTTGTGACTACAGGTCTTCAAGAAAACGCAGTTTGACGCTGCATTTTAGAATCCATACCGGGGAAAAGCCGTTTTCTTGCGAATTTTGTGACTATAAATCTGTAGATAAGAAAGGTTTGAAGAAACATACTGAAACTCACGGGGAAAAACAGTTTTCTTGCCAAATTTGTAACGCTGCATTTTGGCATAAAGTAGATTTGAAACGCCATTTTAGGATTCATACCGGAGAGAAGCCCTTTGAATGTTCAATTTGTAACTTTAAATTTTCTCAAAAGGAGAACTTGAAGGCGCATATACGAACCCATACCGGTGAAAAACCGTTTAGTTGCGAAATTTGTGACTCAAGTTTTTCCTATAAACGACAATTGATAAGACATTCCAATGAAAGCCATAATATGAAGAAAACGTTTCCTTGTTATATTTTTAACTGAAAGAGCACACAAAGAGGTAAAACGTAATCTGTCTTTTACTTATTATATTGTAATGGCTCTCGTATATAATTTATTTAGTAAATAAATTTATATTATTTGACTTTATTTTTATTCGTATGAGAGTCCAGTCCAGGGCAACTGTGATTTGATTTGCTTGGCTTGAGTTTCTAGACGCTGGCGCTGCTACAGACGACTGTGGTGCTGGATTTGCATATTAATTAAAAAAAAATTGCAATAAAAATTTATTGCAATTTACGATTCATCCTCCTAATTATTGTATCTAATCTAAAGGTAAATGTCGCTGGCCCCCCCAAATCGAATTTTTGGGTAAAATTTGCGTCAAACGTTTGAGCATCAATGAGCTTCCAATATTTTCGTTTGAGCCTCAACTGTCGCGGAGTTATGCGCGAAATTCTTGGGGGGGGCTGTAGACATGTTTTTCTATTTTTGTTCTTATTTCGAATTTTTTTTTGAAATTGATGTCTATCGATAGAGATTCGTTTGAGTTTGAATGAGCTTCTATTCCCATAATTTTAATTTCATTTTCTGCAAAGGTACGAGCATTTCAAATTTCGAGTACTCCGGGCAAGTACCGTACAAACATTTTCTATTTTAATTCTATTTTATCGGATTAAAAAGTTTGATCCGATTAAAAAAACTTAATCCTGCTTATTTACCATCATCATTTTGATGGAATAATACGGAAGGTGTAATTTTAGAAAAGAATATTATGTTTAATAGAATATCGTGAACTAATAAAATGGTGATATATTATAATTTTATTAAAAGATTTAAAAAAAATTTTAAAAAGGATATAAACTAAAAAGGTCAAAATGACATTTTACTCTAAAAAAAACGTTTAAGGCCCGGAATTGAGCGCAACTTTCAATATTCTAAAAATTTATGATGCTTAAACTATACCAAACGTTTGACATTAATTTCACCCAAAAATTTTATTTGAATACGGGAAATATCCCCTCCCCCCATCCAAGTTTTTGTGAATTTTTCCTTGACGGTTGAAGCTTAAGCGAAAATATTAAAACCTCAAAGATTCTCAAACTTATGACTCAAATTATTCTAAAAAATTCGATTTTTACATATTCACTTTTTAGTTTTAGTCGTTTTATTAAAACTTTGTTTGTGTAAGAGATCTTCTTAATGATGAAATGTTATTTTGTTTATATAGTAAACAAACATTTCATCACGGTACCAACAGAAAGAATATACAGAGTTGTCAAAAAGTTGATCGTGGATATGTATCACTACATTACCCCCTTCCTAGTGAGATCCCGTGATCGAACGATGCTAACGTGGTTCATTTCTGTATTCAATCTTCTTAACGAGGTCACAATATTTTGTCGGGAAACGTACTCTTCGTCCTGATCTTGTAGTTTGCTTCGTATTTTCAACTGGTTGAGTATTCGTTTGATTGATGGGAAGAGCTGGTTTAGAAAAAGGTTTCTGTTCGTTTGAAGGTGTTTGGGAGTTTTCGTTTGAAACCAGGTATGCTGGCTTTACTCGGTTTACGGAGACTACATGTTGTTTGTTGTTGATCATTATCGTAAATGTCTTCGAGTTTCTGTTCACAACTTCGTAGGGTCCATTATAAGGTGGTTGTAACGACTTCTTAACGGCATCAAATCTTAAGAATACATGAGTGCAGGATTCTAAATCTCGTGACATAAAAACTTTTTGTTTACCATGAAGAGGCGGTTCTGCTGGTCGTAGAGTATTGAAATGTTGACGTAATCGAGATATAACTTCATCGTTGTTGTTAAGTTCCTTCGTTGCCGAGAAAAATTCTCCGGGTAAACGTATTCCTTCGCCATAAACCATCTCCGCTGCACTTGCCTTCAAATCTTCTTTAAATGACGCTCGTATTCCCAGTAGTACAATCGGTAATATTTCAGTCCATGAATCTTCTTCGTGACTCATTATTGCGGCCTTAAGTTGTCTGTGAAAGCGTTCGACCATACCATTCGCTTGTGGATGATACGAGGTGGTTCTTATATGAGTAATACCGAGCAGCAAGGACAGATTTTTAAATAAGTGAGATTCAAATTGTCGGCCTTGGTCTGTAGTTACTCTTAATGGTACGCCAAATCTGGAAATCCAGTTTGCTATAAACGCTTTCGCTACCGTTTCTGCAGTTATGTTTTCCAAAGGTATTGCTTCGGGCCATCTTGAGAATCTATCTACGCATGTTAGGCAGTATTTGAATCCGTTGGAGCTTGGTAGGGGTCCAACCAAATCGATGTGGACGTGTTCAAATCGTGTAGAAGGTAACATGTAATTACCTAATGGAGCCATCGTGTGACGTTGTATTTTCGAGCGTTGACAAGGTAAGCACTGTCGAGTCCATTCCTTACAATCCTTGTTCATACCGGGCCATATAAAGCGAGCTGTAATTATTTTAGTAGTAGCTTTCGCACCAGGGTGTGCCAATCCATGTAAGTTGTTAAAAATTTGTGCCCGAAATGGTTGGGTTATATAAGGGCGTACTGTATCTGTTGATGTGTCACAATAAATGGTTGTTTCGTATTCGGGGAAATGTATCTTTCTTAATTTTATTGCTGTCTTAGATTCATCTAGAAACATTTTAAGTTCAGAATCGATTTCTTGTGATTTCGCCAGTTCTTTGTAATTGATCGTTGTTGTTAACGTTTTGATGCTGTTGAGGTTATCTAATCGAGAAAGTGTATCTGCGGGTACATTTTGCGTGCCTTTAATATATTGTATATTCGTTGTGAATTGTCCAATGTAATCGAGGTGTCGAAATTGTCTAGGGGTACTTTTTTCAGGTTTCTGTTTGAATGCATACACTAACGGTTTGTGATCAGTAAAGAGAATAAATTGTCGACCTTCCAGTGAATGTTTGAAATATTTGATGCCTGAGTACGCAGCTAAAAGTTCTCTATCATACGCACTGTATTTCGTCTGTGCGGTGTTAAATTTCTTTGCAAAGAAACCTAGTGGTTGCCATTCGTCGTTCACTTTCTGTTGTAAAACACCACCCATAGCCTCATTTGATGCATCGACCATTATCGATAAAGGAGCTTCAGCTAATGGATGAGCTAACAAAGTTGCTTTAGATAATGCATTCTTTACCTTGACGAAAGCGGCTTCGGAGTCTTCGGACCAATTCAATTTATCATTGTTTGATTTCTTTCCTATAAGAAACTTGTTGAGTGGGGTTTGAATCGATGCTGCTTTGGGTATAAAGCGACGGTAAAAATTGACCATTCCTAGGAATCTACGTAGTTGTTTTACGGTTGTTGGTTTTTCGTAGGATACAATTGCTTCGACTCTATCTCGTAGCGGTTTCGTTCCTTCTTTGTTGATCGAATGTCCAAGAAACGTAACTTCGTCTTTGCCAAAAACGCATTTTGCCGGATTGATGGTAATTCCGTATTCCTGTAGTCGCTGAAATAATAGACGAAGGTGTTTAATGTGTTCTTCTTTTGACTCGGATGCGATTAGAAGGTCGTCAATGTATGCGTAGCAGAATTCCAAGTCTCTTGTTACTTCATGAATAAAACGTTGGAAAGTTTGTGCTGCATTTCTCAAACCAAAGGGCATATGAGTGAATTCGTATAAGCCAAATGGAGTCGTGACTGCGGTTTTATGGATATCATCAGGATGGACAGGAATCTGATTAAATGCTTTAATCAAATCAACCGTGGAGAAAATTCTTTTACCAGAAAGCGATTGAGCCAAATCCTGAATATGTGGTATAGGGTAGCAGTCGTGAATTGTTCTTGCGTTAAGCATACGATAATCTCCACATGGTCTAAATTCCTTATTCTTCTTTTCTACAAGATGTAGCGGAGAACACCAATTGCTTCTTGAGGGTCGTACGATACCCATTTGCATCATGACTTCAAATTCTTTTTTCGCCACTTGGAGACGATCGGTGGCTAATCTTCGTGGTCTGCAGGTAACAGGTTGGCCGGGTAACGTATCAATCCGGTGCATCGTATTATGTAGACATGATTTTCTTGCCATATTGGGATTCGTAATAGAATATTCGTCGATTAGCAAGTGATATTCGTTGTTTGCATCTATTGTACGTATCGTAGATTGTGATGTGTGATCGTGTTTTAACAAACCTGTTAATTCCATAAGCGTAACGTTATCCACCAGTTTTTTATTTCGAATATCGACCAACAAGTTGAAATGGTTGAGGAAGTCAGAACCAATGATTGCTTTGTTCACATCGGCAACTATAAAACGCCACGTGAGTGATCTTCGTAATCCAAAGTCGATACTTATTGTTGTAAATCCATACGTGTTGATGACGGAGTTGTTGGCCGCATACAGCTTGAATTCTTGTACAGTTCTTTGGTCTCTACAAGCGGTTTTCGGGAATACGCTAACGTCAGCTCCAGTGTCGATAAGGTATTGGATTTTCGTCTTTTTATCGGTGATGGTTAAACGGCTTAGTGGAACGTGAGAATCAGTTGCCGTATTTACTGATTCTCGTTTGGGTTTTCCGAATTATATGAGCAGGGCTGACGACATTTTCTAGCCTTGGATCCAAATCTGTTGTGGTAATAACATAATTTTGGATCATTACGATTTTGTGACTTACTTCTGAAGCGCTCATGAGTGTTGGATCTTTGTGGAATTAAACTTCGTATTTCTATACGCAAGTCGTCTATTTCTTTTTCTAAGGACTTGATGTGTTTTTCACTAGATGTACTAGCTACCGCCACGTATTGTCCAGATTGATGGGTTTCTAGGATTTTATCTGCTATAGCTGCCATATCATCTAAGCTTTTCTCACC
This sequence comes from Rhagonycha fulva, assembly GCA_905340355.1. Classification (NCBI taxonomy): domain Eukaryota; kingdom Metazoa; phylum Arthropoda; class Insecta; order Coleoptera; family Cantharidae; genus Rhagonycha; species Rhagonycha fulva. Next base: position 22,051,295 of record HG996554.1, read on the forward strand.
TATTGTTGCAAGGATTCCTTGTGTGTTTGTGGGTAAACGACTAATCCACAAAGTTTTCAATAAAGATTCTGGAAGTTTATCGTTCGCCAGACTTCTTATATACCGTAAGAATTGAGATGCAGTCCTATCGCCTATTTCTTCGCGCTGTAGTAGTTGCTTCAGCTTTTGCTCTTCGGAAGATGACAGTCTTCGTATGAGTTCCGTTTTCAGTTTTTCATATTTGTTGCTCTCAGGTGGGTTTAGAATAATATCTCTAACTTCGGTCGCTTGTTTTTGATTGAGAGTACTGGCAATATAATAGAATTTGGTTGTATCTTGACTAACACCGTTCATTATAAATTGCATTTCGATTTGCGCAAACCACATAGCTGGATCGTCTTCCCAGAACGGAGGTATTTTAATGCTTACCTTAGCGATATCCTGTGCGATAGTCTTCTCGTCGTTAATGATAGCCATCTTGTCGTTGGTCATTTTTGTGTTTGTTTTTCTATCGTCGGGGTCACCAATTTAGTTTTAGTCGTTTTATTAAAACTTTGTTTGTGTAAGAGATCTTCTTAATGATGAAATGTTATTTTGTTTATATAGTAAACAAACATTTCATCACGGTACCAACAGAAAGAATATACAGAGTTGTCAAAAAGTTGATCGTGGATATGTATCACTTAATAACTTTTAGAATATTGAAAGTTGCGCTAGATTTCGAGTCTTAAAAATTCTTTTAGAGTAAAATGTCATTTCGACTTTTTTACTTTATGTTCCTTTTAATATAATGTTTTAAATCTTGCAATAAAATTGGTGTCAAAAGTATGAACATCACGATCCACGATCGTTTAACACCAAATTCACTCCAAAATTCCACTTGAAGGCGTTAGTATGCCCCTCCCCCCAAATATTTAGCAAATAAGTCTGTTGAGGCTCAACAAAAAATTTGGAACTCTTGGGTCTTTCACCAACTATACACAAACGCTTGACACCAATTTAACAAAATTAATTCTACTTTAAGATGGGATAACGATAAACTTGTTAACAACCTCTTCCCCCCCTCCAAAGTTTTTGGAAATTACTCCATGAAGGTTGAGGCTCAAATGAAAATATTGAAAACTTATTGATGTTCAAACGTTTAACAAAACTTTTTCTAGAAAATTCGATTTGTCTGGTACATTCATAAACTTTCAGAATATTGAAAGTTGCGCTCGATTCCGGGCCTTAAACGTTTTTTTTAGAGTAAAACGTCATTTTGACCTTTTTAGTTTATATCCTTTTTAAAATTTTTTTAAAATCTTTTAATAAAATTATAATATATCACCATTTTATTAGTTCACGATATTCTATTAAACATAATATTCTTTTCTAAAATTACACCTTTCGTATTATTCCATGAAAATGATGATGGTAATTAAGCAGGATTAAGTTTTTTTAATCGGATTAAAATGTTTAATCCGATAAAATAGAATTAAAATAGAAAATGTTTGTACGGTACTTGCCCGGAGTACTCGAAATTTGAAATGCTCGTAACTTTGCAGAAAATGAAATTAAAATTATGGGAATGGAAGCTCATTCAAGCTCAAACGAATCTCTATCGATAGACATCAATTTCAAAAAAAAATTCGAAATAAGAACGAAAATAGAAAAACATGTCTATAGCCCCCCCCCCCCAAGAATTTCGCGCATAACTCCGCGACGGTTGAGGCTCAAACGAAAACTTTGGAAGCTCATTGATGCTCAAACGTTTGACACTATTTTTACCCCAAAATTTTACTTGGGGTGGAGGGGGCTAGCATGTCTGCAGACCCCCTCCAAGAATTTCGCGAATAACTTTGCGACCGTTGAGGCTCAAACAAAAAATTTGGAAGCTCATTGATGCTCAAACGATGCTCAAACGTTTGATACCATTTTTACCCTAAAATTCCACTTGGGGGGGGGGGGGCAACATGTCTACAGCCCCCCCCCCTCCCCCCAAAGTTTTTGCGAATAACTCCGCGACGGTTGAGGCTCAAACGAAAATATTGGAAGCTCATTGATGCTCAAACGTTTGACGCAAATTTTACCCAAAAATTCGATTTGGGGGGGGGGCAGCGACATGTACCTCTAATATAAATAATTGTGTAAATGCGTGGAAAATTGCCTTACTATAATACAGGGTATCTGAAAAAAAACTCTACACAACCACCTGTTTTTTGGAGCACCCTGTATATAATAAGCTGGTGCTATATTCAAAGAAAAGAAGAAACACTCTACCAACGATTTTCAGTGAGCATGTTTAGTAAACATGCTAAACATTGTAAACATTGTTTACTAACATAAATTAAAAATTTAAAAAACCCCCGACAGAGAAAATCTTTAAAAAGTAAAATCCAAGCGTCGCGTCGGAGACCTAGGTAGTTGACGTGTATTTAAATTTCATACTGTATCATTTTTAGTTGTATTCTGTTTTTATTTTATTTACTTAGCGGTCCCCCGACGCGACGACGCTTGGATTTTATTTTTTACTTTTTAAAGATTTTCTCTGTCGGGGGTTTTTTAAATTTTTAATTTAATTTTATTTGATGCTTTTTAAACTTTAAATATTAATAGTACGGACCTGCAATCAACTTTATATATTACTAGTACGGCCCTGCCATTAACTTTTTATATTACTAGTACGGCCCTGATTTCATCAACTCGACTACAAAACAGCAAATGATCTTTGAACGGCTAAACCGATTTTTTTGAATCATGGCTAAGAACACTCTCGATCAAGTCACCTTTCAAACAAAAAAAAACTAAATCAAAATCGGTTCATTCGTTTGGAAGCTACGACTCCACAGACAGACACACTCATACACACCCATACACACATTAAACACATAACACCCCTCTTTTTAGGTCGGGGCTTAAAAATAACCGCTGTTTACAGGACCCGGTAGGTCCAAAGTAGGTCACAAAGTTAACTAAACGGTTTTAAAATTTTTTAATTTTTAATGTTGGCATCTCTGCAAGTCTTGATACCCTATATAAGAAGCCAACGTTCGAGCAGGACAACGTCTGCCGGATCAGATAGTATTTAATAAAATTGAACTATTGTAGGCCTACGTCTAAGTAAGTAATATAAATACTTTGTTAACTTATATTTTTGTGAGACACTGAATATTACATATTTGTAAATTATATTTTATATTCTACTAGGTGGAAAGCCCCGTCCACGGACGGGTAGCTAGCCGGTGCATCTCTATTTTAGCGGTATTAATTTAAAAAAAAATCATCGTTTTTAAACACCAACACTAACATAAGCTCAACCGATGAATTTCTCTTTTTACAATCTTCATTAAAAAAAATAAATCCCTAATACTGACAATTTTAATTGTTCACGTTCAAACGTCTTATAGTTTAAAAATAATAAAGATTATATATCCCATTCAATCGCGGACGGGCGTCCCACCAACGCGTTGCAACGTTGGAAACTCGTTTGGTGTGCAACTCGATCCCAGGGGAGTTGATTTGAAGTTGCTAAAAATCCACGACAACAACCAATCAGAGTGCGTTGTGTGTCTTACAAAAATGACACGCTGAAGGAGGAGGTAGAGGTGTAGCATGTGCTGCCCGTTTATTATTGTGAAATACTTCATATCTGTATGGAAGAAATTGTGAAATACATTTTTTGTGTCAGTTTTTTAAAACACACAGCGCACTCTGATTGGCTGTTGTCGTCGGTCGTACCAACTTAAAATTACTTTACTACAATTACTTTAAGTGGTCTAAGACCCTTACTGAATGGAGTACTAAGGTGATTTTAAGTTGGTACCACCAACGACAACAACCAATCGGAGTGCTTTGTGTGTTCTAAAAAAATGACACGCTGCAGGAGCAGCAGCGTGCTGGTCTTTTATATATTGTCATAAAAAAATCCGACCCAAAAGGTGCCGAACTTATCTGTGCATATCCCAGCTCGCTCAATCGGACATTCGCAATGGACGACCTTGTAAATTTTTACACCAAGTAATTTCTTATTTCAATAAAAATCTTAACTGAAAATCTTCTAATGTTCTTCTCTGGTTAAATTAATTCTCAAATAAGAAAACGCACAATTATCCAAGTAACTTTTATTTTTCCTCATCAACTCAAATTAAACCATTTTCTAACTAACAAAATCAAAAACACCACCATACGACTCGAAAAGTCGCACAGCTCTCCTTTATCAAAAACTTTGACTCCCCTACCTCGACTATTTCCAGGGGCGTCTCAAACATTTTTACATTTTATAAAATTTTTATAAATAATGATTATCAAAATAATAATAGAAAAAAATAGCTAAGCTACTTCATCCCAAAAATAATACGACAATATGTAAGCCCCCCCCCACATATTTAAGTGTTGTATTATTTAATGTGTTTACGTTTGGACGTATAGTACAAGCATAGGTAAGTATAAAACTATTATTTATTTATTATTTAAAATAAATTTAATTTGTTTTGTGTGCAAACGCAATTTGGGCTTTTCTATTGATTTATTATGGATGCGTTCCACTTAAAGCCCACTACGACCACGGTCGTTCGTCAGTCCAATCAAATAACCGCTCTCGATCTTTAGTCCAATCAAAGAACCACGGGACCACGCCGCGGTCGTCGTGGGCTTTAAGTGGAACGCACCCTATGTCATCACTTAAAACGGGAATACAATTGGTAAGAAAATTATAACACATCAAAGTTTAGAATTTTTTTTTAATTGTTTTGTTTTAGATGATTCAATTTTAAACTTACTTTATAGCATCCATGCTATTCAACGCAGAAGTATAGAGATGGTACAAAGGCATACAAAAAATTTAGTGTGAATTTTGATTTACTGGAGAAACCGTACAACAAATTGAAGATCATTTAGAATTTCTGAATTCGTGTCAAGAAAGGGTTCAAAATTATTCTTACTGTTGGAATAATTTATTTACTTTTGTAAATAAAATAAAAATTTTTTAATAAAACGCCATTATTGATATAATTATAACTATAAATTAATAACATAAAAGGTTTCTTAACAATAAATAGTTTTTTTTATATATTCGTCAATATGAGTACTTCCCATAAATATTCTCGTCTACACATAATCATAAAAAGAAATCATGAATATAATATACGAAAAATAAACAAGTACGTCTTATCGATGATGTTGATCATCATATTTTTTTATTGTTTATCATAATTATGCATGGAATAATCATTATGATGAACGCGAGTACGTCATATTGAAGATTTTGTTAATCATATCTAGGAATAAGATCACCAGTATGATGAACGAGTACATCAAATCGATGATCTTGTTCATCATATTTAGAAATAAGATCATTAATATGATGAACGAGTACATCAAATCGATGATGTTGTTCATCATATTTATTAATAAGTTCTTCAATATGATGAAGGAGTACATCAAATCAATGATTTTGTTCTTCATATTTATTAATAAGATCATCAATGTGATGAATCAATACATCATATTGAAGATTTTGTTCATCATATTTACCAACATATGCATCAATACGCTACAATTTTTTAAATTTTTTTGAAGAACGTACATCATTTAGATGAACTCATTCATCATATTGATGAACTAAAAAATGATGCACATTTGATGAAACATACTCATATTGATGAATCAAAAAATGATGTATACATTTGATGAAACATATTCCATCACATTGATGAACTTCTTCATCGGCGCAAAATTGATGATTTTTTCATCAATATGATGTACATTTTCATCAATATGATGCCACTTTTTTTTTCAGTGTACTAACCGATGCGCGCCAAGTTTTTTAAATTCGAAATTAAAACAATTTATTTTATTTTGTGTAAAATTTATTTCATAAGATTGATTTCATTATTACAACGTTTAGTTCGTATACAAGGAACAGGAAAAATTTTGAATACTTAAATGTGTAGACTTGTAAACGAATTTCGTTCTACTTTGGTTATAAACTGCGTTTATGTTGATTTATTCAAGAAAATTTCGTTTTTGATTGTAATTCACAATATTATTGACAACAACATTCGTTCAATTAAAAATTTGTTAATTCCCTGCAAATTTGGTTTTATTTTTGATTATGGAAACTGTTTGAAATTTTATGAACCGACTATCTGGGAAGTTTCATGCTTCCGAATAAACTGAGCTACGGACTTTTGAGCGCTTGTTCGAACAGAACACGACAGTATTTATAGAGAAAAAATTGAAGATTGCGAAAATAATAAAAAAATACATGAATGTTGCCATTTGAAAAAAAAATTTAATGTTGACTTCCGGTTGTAAGTAAGATTTAAAAATTATTCACTGTTACTACTATCGGTGAACACACTGTAAACTGCATACTTCATGATCACTTTTATTCATAACCCCTAATGACTGGGCATAAAATTTAGTCAAATGAACGTAGACGGTGCTCTATAAACGCACCATAAGTAGTTCGTATACAACGCGTACAACAGTGAGTAGTTCGTGTACATCATAGTGCTTTGGTTTATTTTGACATCCACTCATTTTTCAAAATTGTTATTCTTATTTTTGTTATTTAGTTTGTTATTTCGTTATTTGAGTAAATAAAATAGTCACTGCAATTACAAGTTTTATTGCGATCTGTGATGAGGAACCAAATCACTTAACCATAACGTTAATTTTGTTAAATTGAGAAAAGTGAGCAATTAGCAACAGATACAGTTCTAAAAACCTCTTCGAAGAGTTAGAAATTATGAAACGGATTGATCAAGTATCGCAATCTCCAGATAATTTTAGTAGCTATAAAATTAAAGTAGAAGACCTAGAAGACGTGAATTTTAATTTGGAAGATTTACATCATTCGTTGGACATCAAAGGTGAGAGCGATGCAGAACAATTACCACTGGAGAAACCCGTAAGAAAAATTAAAGCTTAAATTTTATTTGTCAGTTTTGTGACTGGAAATGTGCTTAAAAGTCATCGTTAAAAGATTAAAAACTCACACAGGAGAAAAACCTTTTGCTTGTGAAATTTGTGACTATAAATGTGGCCAAGAGTCATCTTTATAATAATAATATTTCCGCTCTGTATTCAATCAACGGTCACATTACTCCACGGCTGTGGCAATTCTTGTATTTATTATTGTGTTACTATATTATCTTTCACTTTCAAGTTTAAAATGGCAAGAAGGCAAAAGAAAACCACTCGTTTTGAATATCAAGAGCTTCTTGCATTTGTAGAATGCAACAAAGTGCTCCTTCGTGGAAAAACGAAGCCTTTAGAGGCCCAAAATGTAAAAAGGTTGTGGCAAAGCTTTTCAAATAAAATGGCCTCGCTAGCTGTAGGTCCAATGAAATCGGCTGATCGGTGGAGAAAGGTATCAGTTTTAAAATTTTTATAAATGAATTGCTAATTGTACAGTTTGTAGGTATTCATCGAGTGGAAAGTTAATGTAAAACGGAAGAGTCGATTGATCCACGAAGAAATAGGTGGAACCGGTGGTGAACCACGGGTTACAAAACCACTTAACGATGTAGAAGAGCGCTTGCTAAATTTAATGAGCAAAGCGCATTTAGGAGATTCAAGTCTCCCTGACAACTTAGGCCATGCAGGTAATATTTAATTTTATTCAATCTAATGTTATTTTTATTACCTGCATTATAAATCGATTTTATTTTTTGCTGTTTTAGAAGGAGTATACGAGGCAGAAGTAGAGCAATTTATTGATACTAAAAACTTCGCGGAACCTTTCCAGTTGGTAAGTTACAACGGAATAAAAAAGCAAATGGATACATTAATTTCTTAATTTTAGTTAATTGAAACTGGTGGTGATAAAGAAGTACCAGATATGTCTCCGGCTGGTCAAAGTAGTGACGATGCCGTTTTATCAGCTATACCACGTACTGCCGAAAAAACAGTAAGTGCAGTAATAAGAGTAGAAAACAGTTTTTGATTGTTTTCTTTTAGCCTTGTAGGACTCCTCAAAGTAGCAAACCTGGTCTATCTACCAACGCTATTTTGCGAGATGCCTGCAACTCCCTTAAAAATACAAACAATGAAGTGCTAGCCGAGGCTTTTAACCAGTTTACGGAAGTTTTTAAAATAAAAGCAGAGGCAGATATGTTAAGAGCCGAAGCTGAAATGGTTAAAGCCAAAGCTAAAATGGCTAAAGCCAAATGTTTGCACTTTCAAACATTTGGCAATTTAGACGATTTTGAAGAAATAATATGAAACGCTTTGTTGCTGTTTCTGTTAACATCGGTTGTACATATGGTTTATTTCTTGTATTCTTAGTTTTTTAACACACTTCGCATTTGTTAATAATTTTTCTTATGTTTGCGACCATGTTTTTCCAATAATAATTTCTTTTGATTGATTCTATACGTTATTTAATTTCGCGGTGATTAATTTATCTCGTCATGATAATTTTTTATTGAAAGTATTTTTTCTTCAGAGCCGGTTAGGGTGTTAACTTTTTTTGTACATTTAATTAATTTCGGTTTGCTACCTGTAAAATATTTTTTCGTTATTTCAGGTTATAAATGACCCCTTTATGTATCTGTTTTGAGCCCTATAAAGGGGGTCTTTTCTCAAAAGGTCACCTCAAGGGGGACCAACCCGACCATAAAAATAAGTTTTATAAGGTCCTAGGACCTATAAAACTTAACTTTATAAGGTCCTAGGACTTATAAAAACAGTCCTTGTTGAGATACCTGCCCGAACGATTCATCCGTTCGGGTGAACTCCTGTTTTTCGCTTATGTTGTCAATAACTTGACTAACAACTTGCGATCTTCACGCCATCTATCGATAGTTATATCAGAGCAAACAAATCGTGAATTTTGTGGGATATTATCCCCAAAATAACGAAATTACGACACCTTTAGTTAAAAAATTGGCAATTAAATTAAGTGTTACTTTATATTTATTTACAAAATCATAGATTTAGATAAAATCCGACAAAATTCGAGATTTTATTGCAATAATTGCATAACGTGACCCATCCGTCCGTTATTTCAACATGCTGTCCGTCAGACCAAATTGTCCGTCGTTCGGAAATTTCAAAAGAAAATCAACCTTTTTCGCTCCAAAGAGACAAACATTGATCAACGACTTGCAAGCTTCACGCCATCTATCGATTGTTATTTTAGAGCTATTATATAAAATCGCGAATTTTGTAGGATATTTTTCCTGAAATAACGAAAAATTGTTCATATCACTCGGGCGATAAGGGTTTTCATCCTTCGGTCGATTATTCACTCGCCGCTGCGCGGCTCGTTTCATAAACTTTCGCCCGGCGGATGAAAAGATCCCCTTTATCGCCCTTGTGATATAAACTACTATTAATATACCAAACAAAAATCCTTGTATAATTCAAATGTGTATTCTTTTAAAAAATCTAACATTAGTTGTTTGTTATTTTTTAGCCAATAATTGATTTTAAGGTTTAGAATCTTCATGCAATTTTGACCTCTATTGACGCATTGTGTTGATTTACCTATATTAACTGTCGGAGGGTGAGGATCGCGGGAGCGTCTTTACTTGTATCTAAACCATCGTACAGATAACATCGAGCATATTCACTTTTTAGGGGATTTTTGAATTAAATTTTACGAAAAGAGTAGTGACAACCACCCCGTTCTTAACAGCACCTTTTGGAAGGTTGGGAAGCGCCCACCTAGCAAACATGGTCACGTTTTAAAGACGTCTTATTTTGGTTTAATTTTAAACGTAAAGACGTGTAATACGACGTGAATATGACGTGCATAAGTCACAGTGTAAAGACGTATGTTCATCACGTCACAAAGACGTCTTTCCTTCACGACATGAAGACGTGAATATTACGTACATAAGTCACAGATTTTACTAAAGATTATATAAAAAAATTAATTTCTGTAATTGCTTAGTGTAATTTAGGTAACACTCGGTAGTGGGCGATACCTAAATATGTTGTAAGTTATGTTATGTTATAACTGTCAAGATAAATCCATTCACCAAAAGAAAAACTCCCCCCGATAAAATCGAGATGTTTGGCGAAGTAATTCCTTGGAAGGACTCCGCCAAATATCTCGGGGTTACCCTTGTCCTCGATCCAAGACTCAACTGGACCAAACATATTTCAAATTGCGTATACCAAGCCCTTAAAAGCTTCCTTGCTCTACTGATCCGCAGAAATAGCTGCCTACGTCACAAAGATCGAATTAGGATCTATAAGACTGTAATCCGCCCGGTCCTAACGTACGCGGTCCCGGCATGGGGGTTCGCTTCATCAAATCAGATGAGCAGACTCGCAACCATGCAAATCTTCTGTGTGAAGCAAGCCATGGACGCTCCATGGTTTGTCGCCAACAGACAGCTCCAGGCGGCCTCCGAAGTCAAGCCCCTGGACTCCTTCATAAAAGATCTAACCTCCAAACTCTACTTGAAAAGCCCCGAATTCCCCAATCCACTTATCCAAGCCCTGGGTCGCTACAACACGAACAACTGTCCAAAAGGACGGCTCGCGGCTTAAGGACATAATCATCCCTACAACAGTCGTATTACCAACCCCATCCCAGATCCCCCAATCTAATAACCCAATCCCAGACGACGTGATAAATTCAGACTCCGAGGCCGGCGTGTTTTAGTGAGGAGTGTCACGCTTTTTTTTTCTCACACGCCAAAACTCCAACTATCAATGTCTAACACGGCAAAAAATATACCATTTTCTCTAAAAATGATGTACTGGAACGCTGGAGGACTGAGCGGCGAAAAGCGCACCGTTCTTCAAAACTTTGCTTTCAAACATGACCTCGACGCACTACTCATCAACGAGATCCATCTCAAAAAGTCAACCAAGACCAACATCCCCAACTATTCCCTTTACCGTAAGGACCGCACTTCAGGTAACGGTGGAGGCACCGCTTTCTACGTTAAAAACTTGTTCGCGCACTATTCAGTCCCGACCGCAGCGACCACTCTTCTCGAATCCACCACCATTAGGATCCCCATAACCAACCACGGCACATTTTTCATCACTTCTGCCTACAACAGACCCTGGAAAGACTGCATTAGCGACGTATCCACTATTTTCAGACAGCGGCGACACCCTGACTGGAACTCTAGCACAAGCACAGACGAGCCCACAGAATAGCCAAAAGAACGTGGCACCCCGACGATTATCGTTACGAGGCCCAACTCCGCAATCAGCTCAAGGAGGAACTAAAGAACTTCGCTAACGAAAGATGGAAAAAGAAAGTGGAATCGCTGTTCTTCAAGGACAAATCTGCATGGGACATGATCAACGCACTCAAAAATGTCAAAACTACCTCACACCCCCCTTAAGACTGCTCACGACACCGCCTTTACCCCCCAAGATAAAGCCGAACTTTATGCCGACGCACTTCAGGCACTGTTCTCCCCAAATCCAGTCAATACTTCTGATAAAAAACTTATCAAGCACATAAACTCCGTGAACCAATACGTGCTTTCCGAAAAGTGAACCGAAAAGCTTTCCCAAGAGGACCCCATCCCTATCACCCCGACCACCTTTGAAGAAATGCAGTCAGCAATAATCCAGGTGGAGTAGAGGTCTACTCGCAAAGCCCCAGGCCCTCGATTCTCAATTTAGCCCTAAAGAACCTACCAAAAAAAGGCCATCTCCGCCCTCACCACAATTGCAAACGCTATCCTAAGATTCAAGCACTTCCCCGACTGATGGAAAATCGCCGATGTTATCGTGATACCCAAACCAGGTAAATCCCATTCAGACCCCGCCAACTATCGCCCGATATCCCTTATTCCGACAATTGCTAAAATAATGGAAAAAATTATTCTGGTTCGGCTCAATGAAGAAATCGATAGGTTAATCCTGATCCCGAACATGCAGTTCGGGTTCAGACCAGCTCACTCCACCACCCATCAGGTTTTTTGGGTTGTAGAAGAAATCACGGGGGCCTTTGCTAAGGGCCAGAAGGCATTGGGCGTCTTCCTCGACATAGAGAAGGCGTTTGACAAGATTTGGCTTGTGGGCCTCCTCTACAAGATGCTGCTAGCCGGCATGAAACTAGGACTAGTCCAACTCATCGCCCCCTACTTCTGTAGACGCAACTTCAGTGTCAAAATAGAAGGATACAGATCTACTCCTCGCCCCATAATCGCGGGAGTCCCCCAAGGGTCCATCCTTGCCCCGACCCTATTCAACATCTACAATCACGACTTCCCTCCCTCCCCAAACTCCTGCTAGCAATGTTTGCGGACGATGTGGGTATGATTGCCAAATCATACAGCGAACCAAGAATGCTCAAGATCGTGCGCGGCGCTATCAAAAACGTCGAGCCCTGGTACCACAAATAGCGACTACTGGTGAACCCATTAAAGAGCGCGGCCATACTCTTCAGCAAAAAGCATAGACAGCCACAAGACAAAATCAAGATGAACAACGAAATCATCCCCTGGCAGACTCAAACCAGATACTTTGGCGTCACCCTCGACCCCCTTCTGTCCTGGGCTCCACACACTAAAGGCTGCGTAACCAAAGCCAAGAAGTTAAGGGGGGCCCTGTACCCCCTCCTCAAAACAAGCAGTCGGATGAAATCATAAGGCCAGTCATGACTTACGCTGCCCCAGCATGGGCATTCGCTTCCAAATCACAAATGAACAAGCTATACGGACTCAACAATCGCAGTGTAAGACAAACGATTGGAGCCTCTTTCTCTTCTAAGAGAATTCTCTTCTAGCCCACATGTCAGACCAAAAGACATCATCTCCCCCCCCAAACTCTCCGACAAAATCCCCCTCCAATATAAAACCAAGCAACTACATTGATTACACTCCCTTCCCCCCTTCCTCTCGACCGATCCCCCTTACCGTCCCAAGACGGTATCTTTTCTTAACACGAACCTTGCAAACAGTAACTTATTACTAGGGATAGGGCTCCACAAACGACGAACGACGATTAACCACACCCACAGGACTAACAACGACATCCAGTAAAAATGACCAACCAGCGCAATCAAGACATGACCAGCTTGCATTGAAGACCCATACCCCAATATCTCAAGATCCGTATTATAATACGATGCATTTTGTAAAAACGTTGTAAACTTTAATTTCACGCTACTAAAACGGACTCCATCAAAGACGAAAATACACTCACAGGACCAGCAACGACATTCAGCATGATGACCAAAATAAACCTCTGCAATCAAGACAATCACAATCAATCATCATCATGACAATCATCAAGACTCAAAACTCAAGTTCCGTATTATCATACGATGTATTTTGTATAAATGATGTAAATTTGTAAGCTCATGTTATTTAATAAATGTAGTAGGGGTGTGGCTGATGCTCTCGGTAACAGGTACAAAGCATTCAAAACCGTCAGGGCTCGATGCCATCCTGGGTTTGAAATCACTCAAAATTCCCAAAGCCAGTCTCTCAGATGAAGGAAATAAGCGGGCTCCGCCCGCATTTGCTCCGGGTTGATATGTAACGATACCGATACCGCTGCCTCGGAGGAGATTACAGTTTCTGTAAATCTGTCTTTGTCTTGTTTTAATTAACTCTCTTTTCCAGTTTATTTTTTGTTTTTCCTTTCAGCACTTATTGTTCGATTATTGTTAAAATTTGTAAACTGTATCTAAATCTTTTTTTTATTTTAGTAAAACGTTGTTGGTATGGTGCGACTGATGCTTTGCCACTGTATAGGGGTCTAAGGTAAGCACTTCGCGGTCGTGGGGATTGTCTCGCGCGTGTTTTGCACGCGCGAACAATTCGTCATTAGCCTCCAGTTCCGCAGTGCAATAAAAGAAAGACACCGGCTCGATGCCACTCCTCGGGTTTAAAATCCCTGTAAAAAATTCTCAAATGTCAAGTTTCCACATCAGACGAAGGAGGTAGGTGAGCTGTCGTCTGCATCTGCTCCGCAGATGCCAAGTGTCAGCTACAGCTACAAGAAAAACTTATAGCATCAAATCAATCGTTCGATCAGTTTTTGAATTTTGGCATCGAGTTATCGATAAAATAGATGATCCCTGGAAGGTGACTCGATTCACTATCAAATTAGTGACGCACTAATTAGGTACTGTGTTTGGCAGGGAACGACACTTAAATATATTGCAAATCTATTGAAGTGTTCTTGGCGAGACACCTCTCAAAAGTGCGCCGGCAGCTCTCTAAAATGGGAACGCTCGAAAAAAAATTCTTTCTCAGGGTTAGGTGGGTATCAGATGAAAATGAAATTACCATTGACTGCATCAAAAAGATGAATCAAGTCGTAATTAATAATATTAAAATTTAATTTATTCACAATCAATAAAAATTTATCAAAAAGACCCCTTTTGAACTCACAGATTTGAGTCTTGAAAGCGTATGGTGTAAATTGGTGCTAGTAAATACGAATGCGCTATTGTAATTGAAAACCAAACAATCATGAATAGCAAAATAACGCATTCGCACCCACTACGGTGTATTCGTGTTCGCTAATAACAAAATTTACAAAAATTTCAAATATCGTGAATTAAATTATTCAAACTATTATCGATGAAGTTTATCGGCGCCACAAAAATTTTCAATATCACAAAACGCGTATTTATAAAATGTTAAACAATTCTTACTTGAGCTCAAATATCTTGAATATTGTAGCTGGATCTCTTCGCTCGACTCACATTGAACGTCGATCCATCCACCAAGACGTCTACAAATCTTCCAAATCTAGCAAATTTTCCCAGACACCACGGGTTCAGCAAATCAAATATTCTCTTCTCCAATTATAGACAAATTCCAAACCACAGACCAACAACCTCGGTCAAACGTCAATTTAATCTTCACAAATTCTGGTCCTTACAAGTCCAAGGACGATCTCACTAATCAAAACACTCAAATTTACGCCTTTTTCGGCGGCCAAAAATAACTCAACCAAAATGGCTCAAATGTTCGCTTTCTTACGACACTCAGTCGATTTTCTCTTTTATTAAGTAATTAAATTTTTAATTACAATTTTTAAATATCAATAATCTAAATAAATTTTCAACTTTTTGCCGGGATCGAACCGGTAATTCCTACATAATAATCAACGACCGCACCTGCTATCACACCAGGGCGTCTATTTGATAAATCGTAAAAATTAACTTAAAAATTTGAAAAGAAAACAAAAACTATTAATTTCGACTCAATTCTTCATCAAATTAATGACTTTTTAAAGTCGTTTCATGACACTATATTGCAATGGTAAAAGAGCTTAATGAAGAATTAAAAATTTTCCCACCAAGTTTTCTCTAATACCGTTCTTCTTCTTAAGGTGCCGTCTCCTATCGGAGGTTTGCGAACATTTGAAATGCTACATCTTGGCAGATTACTCTCGGTGGTTTGTCATTGCCTTCTGAGAGAAGAGGGTTACAATAAAGTTGGATAAATTTTGTAGCCGGGTTGGGGATCGAACCTAGGGTTTCTAGCCTAGAGCCGGTCCTTAGCCCGTTCACTTAGCTCACCTCTCATCTAATACCGTTACAAAAATAGTATATTACTGGCCAAACCTCGAAAATGATCCGTTACCGAGCGCACAGCTATATAAAGTGTGTCTGTAAAACAGTCAAAACCTGTTTAGCTGAAAAAACTGAAAAAGAATCCCTCGGATGACCTTCCAAAGGAAAAATTTATTTACAACTGTATTCTCATGGATCCTCATGAGGTCAAGCTCTGCAGTCACCTGCTACCAGTGTCGGTACTGCGTTTTCAATACGCTGTACCTTTATTCGGATAGTGGAGAACCTGTAGCTCACCTTCTCCTTTTTGGCTTTGAGTGCATTTGCATACTCCTCACTGACACCAAAGACAATGAGTTTTCCCAAGGGGTCGCTCTTATCGGTGTCATGGTCGTCATGGAAAGTACACCACTCATTTATCTTGACCTAGGGGTTCCGAGCCTTGAACCGTCCTATTACCTCCCCAGTAGGTTCAAGTTTCCCTGGAACCCAAATGGTGACTTTAGACAGCCTAGGCAGTTCATCCACCTGGATCACCTCTAGCCTTGTCCCATCCCACAACTGTGGCAGTCCGTCAGCGGTTACTTGTAACCATTTCAGGGAACCCTTGTTGTCACAGTTGACCCGTAAAATCTCTCCAGAACAACGAAATCCCCCAAAAGTGTGTATTACATTTGCCCCCCCGTGAGACAACTATATAATCTTATCGAGGGTTAAGTTGAGATGTCCCTCAACAATTTCCTTAGTGGGGCCTTAGTGAGTTTGCTTAGTTGGCTAGAGCGGTTAATCACTGCTACCCGGAGGAACCTAGTGGCAGCCTCCTTGTAGGTGATCGCTCCCCGCTGGTTTGTTCGACTGCTTATTAAGCTCAAACACCTTAGCCCTCTTCCTGGGATAGCTCTGAGGCGATGGCCGAAAGTCCGTGGACCTTACTCTCTTCTTAGCATCAACCTTTTGAAAAAGTTTGGATTTCCTCTTCTTCGCTGGTGCTTTCTTCACCGTTCCTGACCCTGAAGAAATGCTGTTCTCACCCTTAGGTTTAGACACCCCAGCCTTTTCGTGCTCAGTCATCAGCAGCCGCCTGCCGCAATTTGGCCTTCTTACGGCGTTTCTTCTCCGCACCGCAGAGCCTACGCTTTTTAGGGCGACACTCCTCAGTGTTGCCTTCAGATGGGGCATCCTTTTGGGACGACCCCTCCTCGGCCATGGAGTTTTGTCCTTCAAGGGCATCCTTTACAGACGCACCTTTGTTCGGACATTGCATCCGCAGGGGACACATCTAGTTCAACAAGTTTTAGTTTTCTAGTTCAACAAGATGAAGATTTGCCTGAAATTTATTCTATATTATCAGGTGTTCCACAAGGAAGTGTACTTGAACCACTTGGGCCAGAAGTGTACTTGTTCATTGCAGACTTTACCCACCTCTCTGTTTACATTCGCGGATGATACTTGCATATTGAGCTTCAACGAGCTTCCAAACTGTTACAAATGCACCTAGTAGAATTGCAGGAATGGTTATCTAAATGGAGAGTAAAAGTAAACGAGACCAAATCAAACTACCTTACATACGATAGGGTACGACAAGAGCCAATAAATTAACTTTTAGAATATTTTGTATTTATTTTGATTGATATTAGCATTAGTTACAATAAAAAAATCTAGCAAGAAAAGGAATTCTCCCCTGTGTGAGTTTTTAAATGTTTTTTTAAAGATGATTTTTGAGCACTTTTATAGTCACATATCTTACATGAGAACGGTTTCACCCCTGTGTGAGTTTTTAAATGTGCTTTTAAGTATGCTTGTCGAGCACATTTATAGTCACAAATCTCACAAGTAAAAGGTTTTTCTCCTGTGTGAGTTGTTATATGAACTTTTAAGCGCGATTTGTGAGCACATTTATAATCACAAAACTCACAAGTAAAGGGTTTCTCCCTTGTATGAGTTCTTAAATGTTCTTTGAGAGATGATTTATGAGCACATTTATAGTCACAAATTTCACAAGAAAACGGTTTCTCGCCTGTGTGAGTTTTTAAATGATCTTTTAGATTTCCTTTTTGTTTACATTTATAGTCACAGATCAAACAAGCAAATGGTTTTTCCCCTGTGTGAGTGTTCATATGTATTTTTAATT
The DNA here is from genome assembly GCA_905340355.1 of Rhagonycha fulva. NCBI lineage: Eukaryota > Metazoa > Arthropoda > Insecta > Coleoptera > Cantharidae > Rhagonycha > Rhagonycha fulva. Next base: position 22,068,847 of record HG996554.1, read on the forward strand.
TTGATTTATAAGTACATTTATAGTCACAAATCTCACAAGCAAAAGGTTTCTCATTTGTGTGAGTTTTTAAATGACTATTCAAATTTGATTTATGACTCCACTTATGGCCACAAATCTCACAAACAAAGGGTTTCTCCCCAGTGTGAGTTTTTAAATGTTCTCTTAAAGATGATTTATGGGAAAATTTATAGTCACAAATCTCACAAGAAAAGGGTTTCTCGCCTGTGTGAATTTTTGAATGTTCTTTTAAAGATGATTTACGAGCACATTCATAGTCACAAATCTCACAAGCAAAGAGTTTCTCGCCCGTGTGTGTTCTTAAATGTATCAGTAAATTTGATTTATTTGCACATTTATAACCGCAAACTTCACAACGAAAAAATTTCACGCAAATACCTGTATATCTAGCAGGTTTCACTTTTATTAATTCTTCTCCGTCGCTCTCTTCCTCCTTAATATCTATCGAATGATGTAGATCTTCTAAATTAAATTTTTTGTCTTCCGTTTCTTCTGATTTATATTCCACTTTACATTTTGAATTACAAGGAGTATCCATAATATTGCTAATGTATTCCATAATTCCTTACTGTTGAGCATAGGTTATCACTTGTTATTACTTTGTAAAGCCACCAGCACTAGGAGATACTGTGAAATATTCCGTGAAAATTATTACTACTTTCTACTACTAATTTCTGACATGATTATTTCTAAAGACCACGGTATGCTGACCAGCGTTGCCACAGTTAAAAAATAAACGCCGTGTCTAGAGTCCCGTTGGACGGTTCTCTATTGGGATTTAATGTTAAGATCCCAGCGCCAGTGCGGATAAAATATCAACTACAGCGGGCGGTATGATTTGTGTTTACATTAAGGTTTATATGGAGGTTACGTGTTTAAAATTTTGTTTTTAAACATATAAAACAATGATTTTAAACGATTTAAAATTGTGTATGCCTTAGTTTTGTTTGTGGGTAATAAATTAATTACAGTTTTGGTTATTGTTAACGAATTTTGTACGATTTATGATTATGTAAACATGCTAATGGAATGTAAGTAAACATCGTATTTTTGTTCACTGTATTATGGATTGCAAAGAAGAAACACATATTTCTGTTGTTGATTATTTTAAATAAGTGAATAGAAATGAAAATTAAAGAAGTTTAATACCAGACATGTAATTTTGGGTGATGTTTTTAATGCTTTATTTGTGATGTCAAGTTGCTGCAGGCACTAACAGTTTACTACAGTGTAAAAGGTATTATTTTTGTATTATTATGGTAATCTTTTTACTATCTTACTATAGTTATGATTTTTAGAACTTCTATTACAAACTGGAAATAATATCGCAGACACATATTGAGGATTCGTGGTCAATGTTTTTGGTCAAATTTTTGAATACGTATACCAGATTATAGTTAATAACAAGAGACACATGCTAGAGAACTCTTTGGAGTTTTGAAGAAAAACTAGTAACGGACATAAATAAAGTTATCGCAGCAGGATTGGTGGTACCTCGGTGTAGTAATATCTTGAACGGAATATATCGGCTACAGAAGAAACATAATTATCATAGCCAAATACAATTATAAATGGCATTGCTTAATTTATCATTGTGTTACTTTGTAGGTTATTGATCGTTTTGCCAAAGTATGAAAATTTGTACGTGAATTAGTCTTTAACGTAAAAGAAAAATATTTTAAAATGTTACACGATTATTACAAAATAAAAGACTTTTTCCATTATTTGTTTTTATTTTGTATAAATGATTAAAGTACAAGTAGACAATGTCAATTTATAAGGTGTATTAACTTGCACTCCAAAATTTCGAAAACTTACTATTTTTGTGTGAATACTCTAATGATAATAAAACATTTGCAACTTTAATTTCTTCCATTATGAACACTTTCTAAAAAATTTTCATCCACATTCGTAGAATAATCTGGATTAACATCTTGTATGGGTTCTAAGTTTAGAGCATTCCTTTCTCGACTCTTTTTCAACATCAATTCGATGTTGATGATTTAATGGACCACCACCTGGTCATAGAAGCTGAAGTGATTGATAAATGCAGTATCGGTAATGTCAATGGTTTTAAAAAGTTTTTATGGCTAACTGTAAACCCTAAATAAAAAAAGGAAATTAACCATTTTTGATACGTCAGTAATTAAAATGAGCTTACCTTTATGAAAAACTCTTTTGTCAAAATGTAATAAACTCTCATAAAAGGATAACCATTTTCCTAATTTTTAAAGAGTCTGGATTCTTTTTCCTCCAAGCATATCATTGAGTTAGGTACGTAACAAAATTAAAAATAGGTAACACAACCTATAACTTTCTGGTATCTAATTCTTCTTATTTTCACAATTTAAAAACTTCTTTGGTACATAAATTTCACTACATATACGCGACTATAACTGTATTAAATTCTATTAATTTAAATATTGTCATTACTGTGCGTAAAAACATAAACAATCTAAAAAACTGTAACATAACCGATGCTTTGCATGTAATTCATGTTTGTTGTTCTCGCCCGCTGTAGTTCTAAAATCCGCCGCCAGACAGCGTAGTCCTTAGCTGGATATCCCAATTGTAGAATTAAAATAATTGTTAGTGCATCAACTACAAACAAGGTAAAATTTGTAAATTTATGCCGTTATTTGTACGAGAATTTTTATTGCCGAGTTAATTTTATTTACCAGTTACGATGGGTGTATGGTAATTACCAAAAATTTGGGTGAAAAAGGTGGCTCTAAGTTGTTGAGAACAAAGGGGGGTTGTATGAAAGAAAATAATTGGACATTTTTTGTTCTACTTAGCTGAAGTTGTACACGAACTCAAACTCAAAACTAAGTGTCTGAAAAACCTACCCTTAGATAACAAAAGTGAATTTTATGTACCAGCCGCATCTTTTGAGATATCTTCATAAATTTTGGTACACATGTTTAAAATATCATTACCAACAACCATGTCAAATTTCATTAGCCGCATTAGAGGCTAAAGGTTTGAAAATCCTACCTTTAGATAAAAATCGGAAGTAAATTGCGTGTATCAGCCGCATCTTTTAAGATCCCCTCATAGGTACGATTTTCAAATTTACTTCCGATTTTTATCTAAATGTAGGATTTTCAAACCCTTAGCCTTTAATGCGGCTAATGAAATTTGACATGGTTATTGGTAATGATATTTTAAACATATGTATCAAAATTTATGAGGGGATCTTAAAAGATGCGGCTGGTACACAAAATTTACTTCCGATTTTTATCTAAATGTAGGATTTTCACACCCTTAGCTTCTAATGCGGCTAATGAAATTTGACATGGTTATTGGTAATGATATTTTAAACATGTGTACCAAAATTTATGAGGGGATCTCAAAAGATGCGGCTGGTACACGAAATTTACTTCCGATTTTTATCTAAATGTAGGATTTTCAAACCCTTAGCCTTTAATGCGGCTAATGAAATTTGACATGGTTATTGGTAATGATATTTTAAACATGTGTACCAAAATTTATGAGGGGATCTCAAAAGATGCGGCTGGTACACGAAATTTACTTCCGATTTTTATCTAAATGTAGGATTTTCAAACCCTTAGCCTTTAATGCGGCTAATGAAATTTGACATGGTTATTGGTAATGATATTTTAAACATGTGTATCAAAATTTATGAGGGGATCTTAAAATATGCGGCTGGTACACAAAATTTACTTCCGATTTTTATCTAAATGTAGGATTTTCACACCCTTAGCTTCTAATGCGGCTAATGAAATTTGACATGGTTATTGGTAATGATATTTTAAACATGTGTACCAAAATTTATAAGGGGATCTTAAAAGATGCGGCTGGTACATGAAATTTACTTCCGATTTTATCTAAATGTAGAATTTTCAAACCCTTAGCTTCTAATGCGGCTAATGAATTTAACGTGGTTATTGGTAATGATATTTTAAACATGTATACCAAAATTTATGAGGGGATCTCAAAAGATGCGGCTGGTACACGAAATTTACTTCCGATTTTTATCTAAATGTAGGATTTTCAAACCCTTAGCCTTTAATGCGGCTAATGAAATGTGACATGGTTATTGGTAATCATATTTTAAACATGTGTATCAAAATTTATGAGGGGATCTTAAAAGATGCGGCTGGTACACAAAATTTACTTCCGATTTTTATCTAAATGTAGGATTTTCACACCTTTAGCTTCTAATGCGGCTAATGAAATTTGACATGGTTATTGGTAATGATATTTTAAACATGTGTACCAAAATTTATGAGGGAATCTCAAAAGATGCGGCTGGTACACGAAATTTACTTCCGATTTTATCTAAATGTAGAATTTTCAAACGATTAGCCTCTAATGCGGCTAATGAAATTTGACATGGTTATTGATAATTATATTTCAAACATGTGTACCAAAATTTATGAGGATATCTCAAAAGATGCGGCTAGTACATAAAATTTACTTTTGTTATCTAAGGGTAGGTTTTTCAGACACTTAGTTTTGAGTTCGTGTACAACTTCAGCCACGTTATTCAAACGGTACGCGACAACTGGGCAAATTCCACTGGGCGACGTATAACTGGGCGACGTATAACTGGGCGACTGGTAAACTGGGCGACGGTCAACCGGGCGACGGACAACTAGGCGATAGGTAAATTGGGCGCCGGGTAAACCGGGCGATTGTCAAGCGGGCGACGGACAACTGGGCAATGAGTAAACTGGGCGACGGATAAACTGGGCGACGTATAAACTGGGCGACGTGTAAGTGGGCGACAACCTGAAGCATTTTGAAGAATTGAAATATTTAGCATGAAACTTATTGAGTTTTGAGTGTAAGAAAACTGTCGCGTTTGAAAATTTTGCAGGTATTTGCATTTTCTCACTTGATACAACTTTATTTTTTGAAACATTTCATACAGGGTAATCTAAAACAAAAACCAAAAAAAAAACAAAGATTTTGAAATTTTGTTGCTGACTAGAAAAATTAAAAAAGATTATGCCTGTTGGTAATGTACCTACCAGGTGTTGGTAATGTTCTACTGTCTACTTTTGTACTATATATATATGCAATAAGCTAGCTATATTGTTTAAAATAATTTATGTAAATAATAATTATTAATAATTTAAGTAACTCATAACCTAACTAAGAGATGATGAATCATTGTCTTTATTAGCTAACAATATCCCTTAGGGCCTTCCAACTCTAAAAAGGTGCTATTAGGAAGGGGGTGGATATAACTTTTTCTTCGTCATCAGTAATGCATAAGAGTCCAGCTGATGACTCACTTAGTCGTACGCAATGTTAACGTACGGTTAATACTTTTTCGCGTGGATCCTTCTCGTGCCATGGTGGCCAAAACTACACTTATTATAAACATACCCCTAGGCCCGTGGGTTAAGGAAAAGGTGGATTACTGAAAGGTGAGATTTGTTTTTGCGTGGATTCTACAAGAACGGTAGTTGTGCAAATAAAAATTACTATTAAAAAAACATAATTTTCGCCCAAAGTGCACTGTTGAAGCATATGAAGTGCTAGTGTCGCTCCGGTTATCCCCTCTCTGCGTATAACTAAAGAGTAATTTAACTTGCCCGGACTGATCACAGAATGCCAGAATTCACCAATCACGAGCGACTTAGCACAAAATTTGCTGTGAAAATCAAAGTTTTATAATCGATTTTTGAAAAAACTAGTGCTGTTAAGGCCATTCTCTGGGGTTAATTCTCTTATTTAAAATATGCTCATTCAGAATTCATAGAAGTTTCAAAATTGATATTTTCGGGTCACGTCTGGATGATCTAAAACAAAAAGAATGATTATTATTTACATAGTATTGACTCTCGTTTGTCGAGGGATTTTTTTGATATCGTTTTTTGTTTCATTGTTATAAACAATAATATCAAATTTGAGCAAAAAAAGTAGAAAAAAATTTCAAGAATTTTTTTTTGGCGCCAAAATTTTTTATCGACAAACTAGAGCCAATACTGTGTAGATAATAACCATATATATGTTACGGGAAAAGTACGTAGCCGGAAAATGTATACATTTACCGGTAAATGTGTACATATTCCACGGGAGTTGGTAAAAGTGCGTTGAATAATTTAAAAGACAGCGTTATCCTTACAATTACCGGGAAATGTACACATGTGAACATGTACCTTGGTAAAAGTGAGTAGACAAATGCAGTGTTATTGTAAACATAACCTCTAAATTACAGTGTCGATATAATATTTAAAACTAAAACAAAAAAAATAATTAATACGGGATCCTTGCTGCAATAAAGATTTATTTAATTATTATTAAAAATTAATAAAATTAATTTAAAATTAAGTGGGTATTAGAAAAAATTATTTGGGTGCGGCGCACCTTGTAAAGAATCGCATTTACGCATGATCAGAGAAGAAAAAATAATATTGGATTAATGACAAAAAACTATTGCCATTAGTATTGAAAATCAATGATTTTTGTTTTTATACAATAGTTTTGTCAACAATTTTTTCGTAATTAGTCCAATAGTATTTTTTCGTTGGGGGGGGAGGGCGAATTTTGTATGCTGTCTACTTTGTTTCAAGAACTTTAATTTTCTACTTTCTAAGTTATGTAAAAAAAAACATTTAGAAGAAAGTAAATATATTTTTTCCAATTTCTCAGTTTAATTTTTTTTAAACATTTAATATTTTATCAGCGCAAGTTTTTAAAATATTTGGTTTAAATTCTTTTATAAAATGTATTTTATTTTGCCCCCCCGTCTTAAAAATGATCCTATGGACGCCCATGCATCTCACAAAAAATTCAAAACCAACCGCCTCTGCTTTAACACACTAACTTGTTTTAAACTCAATATACTTTTCCCATCATCGCTTGGTATATGTGCACATTTCCCTAATTTTATTGGGAAAAGTACATTGTATGTACATTTACCATAAGCGTAGGAATAAGTGCACATTTACCGGAAAATGTGCACTTTTACCGGTATACATACTTTTCCCGTAACATATATATTGTTTTAGATCGCCCAGATGTGAGATTTCATGTACACCGGTTGGGCACCAAAAATTATGCTTGTAATGTTTAAATCTTGTAATATATTTAATTAGTTGTGATGTTTCCGTAAATAAATATTGTCGTGTTCTGATGAACAACTCTTTAAGGTCCGTGCTCAAATGTCGGTAGAGTAATGAAAACTCCCCCAAGTAGTGAGTTCAATTGAGATTTCAAAATTTCCACAATTAAATAAAACAAATTATGTAGGGCATTAACAAAAATTTACTTAGACGAATGTTGGTGCTAATTAATGTTTTGTGATACACCCTCGTACCCTCCGGCTAGACTCAATTCGTCGAAGATGCAGATTCTTTGAATTTGAATCCAAAAATACCGAGACCTTAATCTCAGGGTGGTACCTGCATGAACCAAAATACGTGCTTACCTCGCTTTTACATAAATGCAAAATCTCTGAAAATAATGTGGCGCATTTCAATAAAAAGAAATTTGTCGTCATAAAATATAATGAAAGTAAAAAGAAACGTCGACATAAATATGGTACATATACACAATAATTCCTTAAATTACCTATTGTTAAGGAACGTTCCGCAAAACTAACTTAAAAAGTATTTAGTAACTGAGTTACTTAGCGAAAAATTAATTGTAATAAACAATTGACGATACTTCATCCTTTAAGGATTGATTTAAACTTCGATAATTTGTACAGTTAAAAAATAAATAATTGTACGATCGATTTTTCAGTAATAATAATGAAAAGTGGACCAAAATAGTTATTTGAATAAACATTAAAACAAATCAATCGTTATCCATTATGTGTGGTTACATACATTAAATTTAACAAAAACTAACCTTCGATCTTGCTAAGCGTAGTAAGCCATTGTCAACAATTATCACAACACTTCCTGAGTTCAAATTCAAAGAATCCTCTTGACTTGAAAGGTTCCAAATGTTGTTGTCGGTACAGATGTTGAGTACACATTCACTTCAAATTCCATTCTTCCGGTAGTTGTCGTTAATTAAATTGGTAATCCATTTTTTCTTAATCCAATCGGTAAACATTGTTTTTCTTCTTTATTCTTTCCGTAAATTAATAATTTGTTTACTGAATTTAACTGAATTTGCAATTGTCAGGTATTCGTTAGAAACGTTGAATTCTTTGCATTTTATTTACGTATTTTACGATTTTTCGAAATAATTTTATATAAATTTGCACTAGTCGAAATAAAGTTACTCAAATAATACATCACAAATTATTTGTTTAAGGCACGATAAAGTTAAAATGTTACTAGTTTTGAAGGCACGAGACAAAGTTAATACTTGTTACTTGCTTGAAGGTACACAAAAAAGTTATTACATCTTACTTCGTTGGAAGCACAAAAGAAAGTGAATTACGCTCCCCATTTTCCAAGATGGCATCTTAAATTTTACAAAGATTTTTACTGAATGTTCTTCAAAGATTAATGGGTTGCATAGGTATAGGAGTCAGAATGGAACGATTCCTTATTTTTCTCACTTGTTACACATGACGTAATTCTGTATTATGCTTAATCTCCTTTGTAAACAGAAATTCTAGGAAATCTTTTACGAGAGTTGCATTTTATCACGCATATAAATTCTAAAAATAACTAAATGGAGACTCAAGTCTGTTGTACATACGAGGTTCGCTCAAATAGTTTTGAAATTGAATCGAAATTTTAAGTGAATTAAGAGATTGTTCGACGTAGTCGTAACATTTGATTACAAATAAAAACGAAATTTTTGCAATTAAATCAATTTCAACAATAAAATAAACCAGATATTGACGTGATCTATTCACAAGTTCACACATTTATTGTTTCAAATTTATAACTGTAACTTGTAAATAAATTAAACGTTGTAATTACTAAACAATGAGAAATTAAAATAATTGTGCACATAATAAAGTAAAATTGTTTGATTTAAATGTTCGCGCCGAACTGTAATTGACCGCGTAAGTCACAGCTGAACGCAGCTATAAGTAGAAACGGTAGTTTATAATTATGAAGATGCACTACACGTGTTGGTTGGACACATTATCGTGATAAAGTCATTTACAACAACGAACGAAATTAATCCAATAACTAAATAGTTGTAACAGTGCTCTAAATTGGTACAAACGTGAAGTTAATGTGTTATAAACGAAGATTCCATATTTGAATAAGTGTGTCTCGTGGATAACCTCAAATTCTTAAAACTCATAATTTTCAAATTCCAGATAAATAGCGTTGAAATAGCGAAAAATAAAAGAATTTAGATTTTATTTACCGTTTGGATGACTTCACATAACTCGCTACAAGTGGATAAAAAATCATGAGATTACACAAAATGAACGGCCATTATTCCAGTTTAACAGGTAAATTTTCCAAATTTTTCATTCCATAATCCAATCTTCAACACATTATAATTTTCATCATGCTGACAATTCACTAACATTACTTGCTATCATAATTCACAAATTATTTGTAAATTGCTACGTTTTCAAAATCACAGAAAATTTCATTGTTTTCTCGAGTTCACTACTTTCATGCCTTCGCTTCTCAGTCAACAATCCCTTCTCGCACCAAAAATCTTTTACTTCCTGTCCATTCCAGGTTTTTGGAAATCGTGTCTCATACCGATTGGTCATTTCAGCCAGCCAAATTTGAAAAATTTTATAAAAAAAACCAAATGCTACCAATTTAATTCAAATTTGAATTGCTTCCAACACCATCTAGTTCAATTAGCACAAATCAAGAATTACAGCTCGCTGTACACGCACTCACTTTTATTTAAACCTTCTCTATAGTGTAAACAATACAAAAATAATAATTAAGAAAATGTCATCCAATTTGACTGATTTAATTTGTTTTACGTTCTGAAACAATCCTCCACCTTTAAATTTCGTTTTCAACATACCCAATCAAACGGTACAATAATTGAATACAAATCAACCTTAATTCGTCCAAGTAAACAAAAACCAACTCTAATACGAGAAAAATTATTGTTGAGAAATTTTAATTATAGAAATTTGAAAACTTCATAAAAATGAAATTCCACAACATTATATAATTCAAATAAAGAACATAAAGAACCAAACTTGGAAATCAATATTGCCCCAATATTGAGATGTAAACATTTTCCTGTATTGGCAATCAATAAAATACTTGGGACACATAATGCGCAATGAGAGTAGATATCGGCTCATTCAGGGTCAGTTGTATAAAAGAGAATCATCCTTGACCATAGATCAAGCTTCAATTTAAACCAATAGAAAACTTAAAATAAAATTTTAACTGTACTGATTGGTTTAAATTGGAGCTTGATCCAGGGTCAAGGATGATCCTCTTTTATACAACTGGTCCTCAGAACATCTTACAAGGGAAAATAGTCGGAAAAAGAAGCGTAAGCAAAAGAAGGATCTCAGGGTTGAAGAATCCTAGAACGTGGTTCTCGATTACAACAACAGAGCTTTTCCGCACGGCAGTTAATAAAATAATTATAGCCAATATGATAGCCTACATCCGAAACGGATGGGATCCAGAAACAGAAGTTGCTTTAAAAAGTAAATTTGAACCACGACCCTCGGCAAGAATTTCTCAGAGTTTACTTTCTCTCTTCTCTTTCTCAGGGTAAATCACCGTAATGGATAATATCTTTCAGACACACGAAAATTCAGGAGATATCGGGGTTCTCCGACGGCCTAAAGTAGCATTCTTCCAAAATTACTCAAAAATTAGATACGGAGAAGGCCTTAAAGGTATGATCCTGAATGATAATGATTTTGAAATTTTTATCCTGTAATTAATTAAAATTCATATATAATTAAGTTCGCAAGACAACAATTATTAATGTTTTAAAAAAGATTTATTAGTAATAATTATTACAAGTTAAGCAGAGTTGCCACGTAGCTCTAAGCAAGAAGGTGAGTGAAAAAAGTGTGAAAATTTTCAAAAAAAGTGAAAAAAAAGTGTATAGAAACTTTGAAAAAGGTGACAAATAGTGTAAAAATATTTTACTTCGGACAGTAACGTCCGTAACACACAAAAAAAGTGAAAAAAAAGTGTATAGAAACTTTGAAAAAGGTGACAAATAGTGTAAAAATATTTTACTTCGGACCAACACCACGGATCCTGGGGAAAGACCCACAGCGGGCCCTCCTTTTTTTAGAATCAGTGTTTCGAATTGCTCTTTAGGCATTTGAGAACTTTTTTCCAAAATTTTTTGAAAGACCCTTTTTTGACTCCCTAGCTAAATTTACGAACCAAAATTTTCAAACGGTTCAATTTTTTACACATTTTGTACCTCTCGGCCTTTTTTCCGAAAATATTATTTTTAAATGACCTTTTTTAACCAGTTTCATTTCCTCCGAGCAACATGTGCACTACTCCAATATTTGTTCCGTTCTTACTGCATATAAATGGCCATACCTCTGCCTTTCACTAGAAATTAAACTCTAACGTGATTGCTTAATTTTTTCTGTGGACCGGCACCACCTCCTGCTACGTCACTGTTTTTGGGCCCCTAAGAGTTCACGGACCTTGCACTCGCATTCCAGCCGTGAGTCACTTCCTCTAAGCAAAATTTTTACGGGTGGCACAAATGATTGTTTTACCCCTTTCCCCATCTCATTTTTTCCCGGAAAATTTTTTTAATGACTTTTTTTTAACTCTATTTCATAATTTTACTTATTGATTAGTCTACGTTTGCTCCAAGCAACATGCGTCGACAACTTTTAAAATTCTAGTTACTAATTTTTTAAGTGTATCAAAAAATTTCATTTTTGTAAGTGAAATCGTCCAAAAAGTGAAAATAGTGAATATTTTTTAAAAAAGTGAAGAAAAGTGTAAGATTTTCAAAAAAGTGAATAAAGTGAAAAAAGTGTATCTGTGGCAACCGTGCAAGTTACATATTATGAACATGAAGAACTTTTAAATTTATTACAAAAATTAGTTTGTGCTCTAGGCAAACCCAAAAGTGATTAATTAGATAAGATAATATTATTTTCAAATAAAAAAAAGTAATAAATTTGATTAAACTAAGGTTTAGAGTTACAAAAGTTAAATAAAAATACAAATTACATAATAATAATTAATAACAGAGCAATTTTTTATTTATTTATGAAGATATTTATGAAGATATGATCCTTGAGCAAAATTATAGTCAGAAATCTCACAAGCAAAAGGTTTATTTCATGTGAATTATTTTTAAATGAGAATTTAATTGTGTTATTTCAGCACATTTATAGTCACAAATCGCACAAGCAAACGGTATTACTCCTGTGTGAGTTTTTAAATGATCATTTAAATATAATTTTTTAACACATCTATAGTCAGATATTTCACAAAAAAAAGGTGTTTCCCCCGTATGAGTTTTTAAATGATCATTTAAATATGATTTTTTAACACATCTATAGTCACATATTTCACAAAAAAAAAGTTTCTCCCCTGTATGAGTTTTTAAAAAATGTCGTTTTAAACTTGATTTAAGTGCACCTTTATAGTCACAAATCTGACATGCAAAAAGTTTATCTCCTGTGTGAGTGTTCATATGTACTTTTAAGGTTGATTTGAGAGCAGATTTATAGTCACAAATCTGACATGTAAAAGGTTTTTCCCCTGTATGAATTTTTAAATGTCGTTTTAAACTTGATTTAAGTGCACTTTTATAGTCACAAATCTGACATGCAAAAAGTTTATCTCCTGTGTGAGTGTTCATATGTATTTTTAAGGTTGATTTGTGAGCAGATTTATAGTCACAAATCTGACATGCAAAAGGTTTTTCGCCTGTGTGAGTTTTAAGATGATTATTTAATTGTTGTTTTCTTGCACTTTTGTAGTCGCAAATCTCACAATTAAATGGTTTCTCGCCCGTGTGGGTTATTAAATGCTGTTTTAAGGTTGATTTAAATGCACCTTTAAAGTCACAAAACTGACAATTAAAATTTAAGGTTTTAGTTTTTCTTACAGGTTTTTCCAATGTTAATGGTTCTGGATCGATCTCGTCTTTGATGTCAATCGAATGATGTAGTAAATCTTCCAAATTAAACTTCACATCTTCTAAGTCTGCTACTTCAATTTTATAGCTACTAGAATTATCTGGAAGTTGCGATACTTTGTCGATCCGTTTCATAATTTCTAACTCTTCGAAGAGGTTTTGGAACTGTATCTATGGTCAATTGTTCAATTTAATAAAATATAACGTCGACTGATGAACAAATTCATTTGTTCACAAAAAAACAAACCTAGCTTTAAGGGTTTGTTCATTTGTCTCACACTGTGTGTTCGTTTGTTGAACTAATCTGAACCGAGCAAGTTAGTGCAAAATAAAAGCGTTCGTTTATATGTTCAGTTCACGTTCAGTTCATGTACAACTCGTTCGAAGTCGATATGAGGTGCAGGCCAGTTTAAGTTAGAACATATTATGCGTTATTTTACAAAATACAAAACCATACAAAAATGTAAGTGCTATTTTATGGTGCGAGCTCTAATAAAACCAGAAGGGGTTAAAGCACAGCTTCCTTCCTCTTGCCTTCGTATGAGGTAATACAGCGCACCCCTCTTGCCACTCTAAGCTTTTGCCTGCTCGAGGATTGCAGGTCTCCCACCTCTGAGAATTCCAATTACCGTGGTGCGATTTCTTTCCGATGAATGGAGCATTTCCGGGAGCTAATGTCTGGTACTCAACAGGTTTTCCCAGCGTTAGAACCCAGAGTGGCGCCTATCCGACCGGATTTCCACCTTGACCCGGCTAGATCGTGGATTGGTGCGTTCTCCACCGTCGCCCCCGGCGACTTCGGAGCAATGTGCATTTTCCGATAGGAACTGTGTTAAGGGCGAGAGACCTTCAATCCGAGCGGTGTAGCGAGCGGCTTTTAATTAGTTGCCTTTGGCCTTTTCTTTTGCTAAATGCAAGGGGAGAGAGCCTCTCATTCCTGAGAGAACCCCCGCCCTCTAGCTATAATTTCCGTCGGGCAGTCAGTCGTCGCTCATTTACACACAGATTTTTCGGAATAACCGCGGACGGTTAAACGTCCCATGTCCGGATGAGAAACTGGAAGCTAGTGTGATCGGACTGAAGGTCAGAAGAAAAACTTAAATTTTTTTATAAAAACAACAGACAAAAATAGTTTTAATGGCAGCATAGGTTGGTTACAAAAATTTAAAAATCGTCATGGAATTCTTCAGTTGACTGTCACCGGAGAAAAGTTACCTAGTGATGTAAATGCAGTGGAGCCCTGAAGATTTTTTAACTTTATCCAGTAAGTAATCCGAACTTCTCTGCAATCCGAATGAGGCCAGGTTTGTATTAGTTCGGATTACCGAGATTGTACTGTATTGAATAAAATGATAGCACGACGTCACCGCGTTACTGCAAAATAATATTTACGCAATATTATCTTGCAGAATATTATAATTATTGTATGTACATTGCGTATTAAACAAACATTGTGCTTCTTTGAAAATTAAATGAGCAATATAATTCAATACACAAATTGAAACAGTACAAAACACTACTTTACTCGCTGGATGATCAGATCGAATGGTTGCTTGAACTACTGGTGTACGGTGACTACTTTGCTTATTCGGTTGCCAACCTAAGTGGCGCTGGCGCTGTTGGCCAAGCTGGTAAGGACCTTCATAGGGGGGTGCTAAGGGTGTTGAGATAGCGTCGATTCGTATGAAGACGTGCTTGCAGCTTGATAGCTTTTTCTGGACAAACGTGGGTTTTCTGGTTCCATGGTTTGCGGTTAAAGTTGGTTGCAAACTGTCTATAACAGTTTTTAGTCGAGCTAAATATTCGTTTTAAGGTATGCTGAGGGCATTCTCAAAGAATTCTCCGGGTAACCTTAGAGTTGTACCATAAACTATTTTGGCGGGCGTTGCGTCGATGTCTTCCTTCGAAGCAGTTTGATATCCTAGTACATATTACTGTTAGAAGTATGTCCACCCAATTGGTTTATTGGACCGGTGAAGGCGTTTAATCATTCCGTTCGCTTGGGGATGGTAGGCCGTTGTCCTCAATTGTTTTGTGCCATAGAACGTTTGATAGTTTGTTAAAAAGAGTAGATTCGAATTGCCTACCTCTATTAGTGGTGATGCTACGAGGTGTTCCAAATCTTGCTATCCACTTACTGACTAAAGCTTTCACAACTGTTTCAGCCGTCATGTCTTGGATCGGGATCAGTTTGAGCCAACCGGTATATCGGTCCACGCATGTTAAACAAAGCTAAATGAGTTGAATCGCTCGTCAGGAGCCAGAAATGTTGACAATTGCGGCTTGTGATGTTTTTGAATTTTTTCTATTTGGCAAGCGATGCAGTGCTTTGCCATTCTTCTGGTGTCGGCTCAGATTGATTTGACACAAGTCTGTCGGTTATAAGTTTGGTCGTAGATTTGATGCCAGGGTGTGATAAATTGTGTATGAAAAACTTTTTTTCGAAAAGATTTTGTTATAAACGGTATTATTTTTCCAGTTGACGTATTATAGTAGCGGGTCAGGACTTTTGAGCGCCGCCGTTTGAGTTGAATTTTGAGTGCCGGATTTTTGGGCGCCAAGAATTTTGGGCGCCAGGACATTTGCAGTAGATTTGATGGTCGCTGATTGGAAAAATGCACAGTTTTATTTGCAGTGACACTTTTTCGTTTTTTCCTTTCAGGATTGCTTTAAACTCTTCATCGTGCTGTTGGTGCTCGGTTAACGCTTTGTAGTCTACATCACGGTATTGCTCAACTGATTCGACCCTTAACAGCATATCTGCTACTATGTTTTTGGGTCTAGGAACGTGACGGATATCGGTAGTGAATTGACTGATGAAGTCTATCTGGCGCAGTTGACGAGGAAACGCTTGTTACGGCTTTTTGGCAAACATAAAGATTAATGGTTTGTGGTCGCTGTAGATTGTGAACTGTCGACCTTCCAATGACGGTCGGAAATGCTTGACCGATTAATAAATACCTAGAAGCTCTCGATCGTAGATGAGATGTTGTAGCGCTTTAGTTTCTGCAAGTCTCTGTATAAACTCTGCATAGTTTCTGTAGTTTCTGCAAGTCCTTTAGTGTAAAACCCAAATGGTTGAAACTGTCCATTTCTCTCTTGTTGAAGTGCAGCCCCCACGGACGTGTCCGATGCGTCTACGTACAGGCATAACTGAGCATCTACAGATGAATGGACTAACATGGTAACGTTGGCTAATTCTTCCTTAGGAAAACTTTGAGATATCACTGCGTGTGGAATGCAACGTCTATAGAAATTTAGCAACGCGAGAAATTTGCAAAGTTCTTGAGCGACTTTTGATTGAGAAATGTTCACAATTGCTTTGATTTTTACTGGTGAGGGTCGAATGTCGTTCTTGTTGATGTTGATTTTGAGGCCAAGCTGCGTAATCGTTCAAAAACAGTGCGGAAATGTTTTGAGTGTTCTTCGTTGTCCTTGGATGCGATTACAACATCATCGATGTATTTGAAAACTAAAGGTAATCCTTCGAGCACTTGATCGATAAGCCTTTAGAATGTTAGAGCGACATTGCGTAAACCAAATGTCATTACCAGAAATTCGAAGAGTCCAAATGGTGTGATGATGGCGGTTTTTGGTAGGTCGTCTTCATGCACCGAGACTTAATTGTATGCTCGAGTCAAGTCTATTTTTGAAAACACCTGTGAGCCAAACATGTTGATATTTGCATCCTTGATGTGCGGCACAGAGTATCGATCTGGAATAATCGGTAGTCTCCACATGGACGTCAATCGCCATTTGTTTTCGGGATGTAATGATGTAATGAAGACGTAATGGACTTGCCCACGGTGATTTTAAAGGACGGCAGATGCCGTTGCTGTACCATGTACTCAAATTTGCTTTTTGCTACTTCGTATTTCTGTAGAGGTAATTGACGGGCTTATGCAAAAACTGGAGGGCCATGCATTTCAATATGATGGAACACGTAGGTTTTTGGGGATGGTTTATTGATAAGATTGGGTTTGGTTTTATCGATAAACTCACGAAGAAGCTGCGCGCATTCAAAACTATTTGGGACTGATGTAATGTTTACGTCCGTGTTGGTAACAGATTCCACTCTTTCGAAAACTTTTAAGTTGGTTTTGCTATCAAAATTTTCTTATTTTGAAGATCTACCAGTAATTCAAACTTTGAGAAAATTTGCTCCAATTATTGGTTTTGAGACGTCAGCGATAATAAAAAACCATGTGAATTGTCGTCGAAAGCCGACGTTTAATGTTATGAGCTTTTGACCATACGTTGCGATGATGGATCCATTTGCGGCATGAAGTTTGAAGTCGGTGGATGGTGTTTTTGTAACAACCCACCGCGATATCATTTCTAACAACCGCGTAAAAAGAGTTATTTTGAAAAAAAAAAAAATAAAAAAAAATTTTGTTGTTGTTAAAATTGTTATAAACAATTTAAATTGTTTATAACAATTACGCTGCCACCACATAAATTTTAAAGGACATTTATGAAGACCTAAAAGGGGGGGGGGTGATAACTTAATCTTACACTTCTTTAATTAAAAGATAGGTAACGTAGTATTTTCTGGCCTTAATTTCCAGTTTTCCTCGTAAACGTAAGGAATAAAATATACAGGGTGAATGAGACCACCCGTATCAGTAATTTTTTTCCAAAACGGTTAGTCGTAGAGAGTTGGGTCAAAAAATTTTGTTATAAAAGCCGAAAATTGACCAAGTTACAGCGTAGAGAGCGGACTAATTACGATATGCGTATTCTAAAAACTTTAAATCCCATTTTTCTCAAAACCTTTTTTGTTTTTGCTGTAACTTGGTCAATTTTCAATATTTTAACTTGAAATTTGTTTCACATATAATTGAATATTGTTACTTTGAAAAAATTTAAAAAAATAAAAACTCGGTTTCTTTTAAGTTTACAGTGGTGGTGTTTTTCCTGATCAATTTCAATTGGATATTACTTAAAAGGGGTGGCAGTAACAAAAAAATTTTTCCTATAAAACTTGCTTATTTTTTAAAGATCTTTTCAAAAATACCACTTTTGACCTATGGTGCTATTTAAAATTCTGGAGTTCTGGATATTCTGGAGTAAACTACTAGGGATGCCGACCTTTCCCGGAAATAATAATATCATCATTTGATTCCTTATTACGGATTTTATAATAAAATTTTTTAACCCAACACGTCTAATATACGAAGGTGTGTTACTTGGGTCTCTACGACTAACCGTTTTTGAAAAAAATTGCTGATACGGGTGGTCTCATTCACCCTGTACACTGTGACTTCACCTTTCAGAGTTTAGTATTTAATTAATAATAAAAGAATTGTCATTTTTATATTTAAGAATTATTTAATAAAAAAAATAGGATTGATTTTCATACATTAACTAAAGTTTTCATTTACAATTTTAATCGTGATTTTTAGACCTATCCATTCCATTCATTTAATTTTATTTTTAATTTAATAAATTTATCATTTTGAATTAATACGTTAAAAATCAAGATCGACATTTTTCCACAACTACACATATTAAACTAAAACTACATACATATATTTTTAACTTACATATGTTGATGTTGAATAGGGTCGGGGCAAGGATAGACCCTTGGGGGACTCCCGCGATTATGGGACGAGGAGTAGATCTGTATCCTTCTATTTTGACACTGAACTTGCGTCTACAGAAGTAGGAGGCGATGAGTTGGACTAGTCCTAGTTTCATGCCGGCTAGCAGCATCTTGTAGAAGAGGCTCACAAGCCAAATCTTGTCAAACGCCTTCGCTATGTCGAGGAAGACGCCCAATGCCTTCTGGCCCTTAGCGAAAGCCCCCGTGATTTCTTCTACAACCCTAAGAACTTGATGGGTGGTGGAGTGACCTGGGCCGCGATTCTGAACTCGCTCCACTCCAAGCGAGCGCTCCTCGAAAGCGAGTGGTTTGATTGCGAGTGGAGTGATAATTTGGTATTCTCATGTACCGCTCTATTTTTAGAAAGGGAGCGAAAATGTGGCAACATTGCATTATATGTAGCCTATCAAGACTGCTGTGCAATCGGAATCATTAATTTTTGGTGGAAACAATGCCACGTGGGTGCAATCTATACATCCAATAATGCCAGGAAATTCATATTTTTCAAAAATCTATAAGTATGAATGAAACAATTAATGTTCTTCTTAAGAAAATAACTGAATTTTCATACTTCCTTCTAACAAAGTTTAGCTCTGCGATTGTTTGCGGAAATTTTATAAATCTATCGACAATTTCTTGTCGATTCAAAATGTATATTATCTCAGGAATACACCTACTTGTAATAGACTGAGATACACCAAATAAATAATTATTACCAACATCTAATTGGTAGCTCCCAGTGGCAAAAATTTTTAAGGCAATCAATAACTAAAAAATTGAATTATTAAAATAATATCAATATAATAGAAATTGATATTATATTAAAATTTAAATCTTTTATTTTTTTAAATTATAATAAATTGAAATATAACTTACTTTTAAAGTCGGATCTACGTCAGTACTCTTAACGGCTTCTCTTACGTAAGGTCTAACAATTTCATAAATATAATTAAACATATCTTTTGTCACCCGAAATCTTTTTCGAAATTTTTCGTTGTTTAATGCAAAAGGATCTTCCAAAACTTCATTCCCAGCATTGACTTCTTCTCCTTCTTGATCTTTAAGATTTTGCAGCACATTTAAATACACCAAGTCATCCATGTTTACAAAAACCTAAACTCACAATTTCACAACGTTCAAAATAATTCTAATTTATATTAAAAATTTAAGTAGTTTAGTAAAAAAAAATTTTAGTAACAAAAACTGCCGCAAAAGTGTGTGATAACAGCGCAAAGCGAGTGCCTTTTATCACTCTCTTTGAAAAAGTAGGGATATAACTTTTTGTGTGCGGGTGGGTATACAAATTACTATGATTTTCGCTCCACTCGCTTTAAATGAAAGCCAAATGACAGTTATATCGCTCCGCTCCTTTGAAAACGTAGCGCTGTAACTTTTGGGGAGCGGGTGAGAATACGAATTACTACGATTTTTCGCTCCACTTGCTTTAAATGACAGCCAAATGACAGTTATATCGCTCCGCTCCTTTAAAAGCGAAGACCTCAGAATACCGGCCCAGGTCTGAACCCGAACTGCATGTTTGAGATCAGGTTTAACCTATCGATTTCATCATTGAGCCGAACCAGAATAATTTTTTGCATTATTTTAGCAATTGTCGGAATAAGGGATATCGGGCGATAGTTAGCGGGGTCTGAATGGGATTTACCTGGTTTGGGTATCACGATAACATCGGCGATTTTCCATCGGTCGGGGAAGTGCTTGAATCTTAGGATAGCGTTTGCAATTGTGGTGAGGGCGGAGATGGCCTTTTTTGGTAGGTTCAACGGTCAACTCCGCCTTGCCTTGGTAGGGTTTATTGTTCAGGTTCTCTTCTTGTTAAGGGGTTTCATCTTTGTCAAATGCTGGATTTGGGGTGGGGTGAAAAGGAGGTTGAGAAGAAGACGTGGGCTGGGGGGAGCGGGGGGGAGGGTTGCTCGAGTTCTTGACAACGTTGGTGTATGACACTTGGCCGTCTTGGTATCTGGTGCTGCTTCTCGGGTTTCTGTCAAACGGGGGAGGGTTCCAAGGTTGTTGGCGCCTCCATAGCTTTGGGCAGGTGTAACATGCTAAATGCATGCTACAGGTTAAGCCCTCCGCTTCAAGCTTAACACGGCTTTATTTAAACGTCAAGTATGAACGCACCCTAGCATCGAGAACCTTGGCGGTGATATGAAGTAGGAAGCGCGAACAGCGAGCGAGTCTGACAGCGTCTTTGAGAACAACCTGTCGATGTAGAATTTTAGTTTAAAAATCCACCAGCGGATCCGACTATAATTTGAAAACTAAGTTGATGACTCAGTGTTCTGACAGTAGTGCTACTACCGTAATTATTATTACTTTTTGTTTGCGGCAAAGCGCTGGTCAAGAATTTGCACTTTCAAGATCATATGTTCCATTGGTTCGGGGGAGTGACATCTGGAACCTCCATTTTAGAATTTTTCTACTTTCGCTTTAAACCCGAGTTTCGAGGCTATCTATAACATCTGAGGAGTTGTCTGCCGATGACTACAGTTCACCTTCTGTCGCAAGAATTCGTCTTAGTGGAGCCCTGCACAGTAATTATAGTATCTGAACTTTTACTTCTGATTTTCCCTGATAAGCCAGTAATTTTGTTTGCTAGTCAAATATTGTTAAATCGAACTGTGGTAGCTTTGTTTTCTATCCAAAGAACCTCAGTGACATATTGTATGCTATTTGTGTGGTTGATTTTTGATTTATCTTTTAGATTTATTCAAACCGCTTTATCTACGATTGACTCGCAGTGGCCACTTCAAACTGATCGATTGCTGTCATCCATCTTTATAGAGTGTCTAGGGGTAAGTCAATTAATCTCTATACAAATTGGTATTACGATTGTCATTTTGTGCGAGTTGTTTCATTTTTCGAACGATCGATTGATCGTACACTGTCATAGTCTTGATTTGATAGTTTTTGACGAAGCAGGCTACGCATTAGGTATTATTGTGAATTCTCTTTGTGCATGCAAATTGCTAGTGCGTGCAGAAGATACAATTACTGTTGCAGTGAGCTCAATATCGAGTTCGACGTTACGACCATCTACGGTGCAACGTGTGTTGCCTATATTACTGCTGTTATCAGTAAACTTTTTAACTGTAACCTCATATTTCTTTTCATACCGTGGAATAAATCTCTTTACATCCTTCCTATTGTTTTATTCTACGGTTGGCGCTCGAATTCTTTCTTTCAGGATACTAGTCAGCAATCCAGCGAAACAAGGACCAAACCAAGCTCATCCCCTGAGTGTGATCTCATTGCCTGCGACTGACTATCTGCTGCGTGTAATTCCATCTACGAGCTGTTTAGGGTCGTTGTACTCCAACTGGTGCTACACAGGCCCTGCAGCCCTGATAACTTGCGGGATGGTCCATTCTTAAAATAATTACGGTTTTACAATAAAATAAAATCTTAACTACTATTTACAATATTTAAAATCTGAACAAACACCGATAAAATGAACAAACAAATTAAAATTAAAATAACAACAAAAAAGCACAAAACGAACGCAACAGAAAAACAGCGAAATAAAATGGCAAACAAACAACGAAGAGACGCTGTCGCAACACCAACACGGATTATACGCTTTCCGCGCGCTGTAGTTATGCTACCGGTTTTCACCCCGGCCTCTCATGTTAGAGGAATACCCGACCATTGGCGCAGCAGCAACCCACTAGGCAAAATAACATTATCACAACGTTGACACGATATCAAAAATTCACTTGCGATGTTATTTAATTTGTTGAGGCGATGTTGTAGCAACGTTGCTACAACCGCTGAATGTCCGCCCATACAACGTTAATTGTTAACGTTTCTAAATAATGTTGTCTCAACGTGAAAAAGTATTGTTGTCTCAACGTGAAAAATTAATGTTTTCTCAACGTGAAAAAGTAACGTTGCTTTAACATTAACTAAAACAAATTAAAAATTTGTATGATAAAGTAAGCAGCTTTTCGATCTATGATTATTGTTTAATTACAGTAATTATTATTGTAATTTAGTAATATTGCATAATATTTTTTGTAATCGTAATATTCTAATATTATTCCCCTACCTACCTTGGAGTGCCTTATTATGATTGAGCCTGAAAATATAAATTTTAAAAATGTCATACCTTATGGGATTCGAACTTGTGACCTATTTTTCGTTATGCCGGTACCATGACCACTCAACTATCTAGTTTGGTTGTAAAAATTATGATTATTACACTTCAATATTTATGTAATTTGGTTGTAAAGTTAATAATTTTGTGCAGAGGGCAGATTTATAGACGATAAAAAAAATTAATATAAATTTTTTTGTATTAAAATTATTTAAAGTATTTTTGGTTAAAATGAGTTCAAATAAGTTTTATTTGCGGCTATAATTTTTTAAAAAGGCGGTTAAAATTACCATTTTATGTCACTAAAATCACTAATAATAATTATATGAATTTAAAAAATACATATTTATTGTATTGATATAAAAAAAATACATATTTATTTGAGATTTATGCTAAGAATAAATAGTATTTATCTAGTACCAAATTTTATAGTTCCGGTATTTTTATGGGTAAAATTGTACCTAACAAAACAAAGGGTCGGAATTTTTATGACATGAGAAAATTATAGAAAGCAAAAATCCGGATTAAAATTTTATTCTGCATTCCAAAGCTTTTATGCTAAACACGACGTGCTATTTTTATTTCTTTGAGGAAGCATTAAATAATTTAAATTACCATTGAAAATGTAACCCTTTATCGCATTGATTCAATATTCACATGTTTCTTTTTGGCGTTGAAAATATTAATAACTTATGGTTTTTAGGGTAGTAATTAAATAATTGTGAATATAATCAATAATAATAAATTTGAGAGGTGAGCTAAGTCAACGAGCTGGGGACCGGACTTTAGGCGAGAGGCTCTGGGTTCGATTCCCAGCCCGGCTACAAAATTTATCCGACTTTATGATGACCCTCTCCTCTCGGAAGGCAATGGCAAACCACCTAGAGTAATCTGCCAAGAGAACCATTTAATACCAACATATTAAATTGGTCACGACGCTTCTGTCAAGAAGCAATACGAAGAAGAATATAATCAAAGTATATGGATTGTAAAACCCCGTTCACACTACATGATCTATCATGTGACTCGTCACATGACTTCTCATATGAGAGCTTGTTCTACGTTTACACTATATGATTTTTGATATTACAGAAGTTATTGCTTTTATGATTGGCTGTTGTGATGGTATGATTTTACCCATGACTTTTCTTATGACCAAGTCATATGAGAAATCATGTAGTGTGAACTGTTAAATCTATCTACCTTGAGGTATAATATTATAAAACAAAAAAAGATGAATTATCGCAAACATTAAATTATTACTCTGCATTGAAAAGCTTATAGGTACGTGAAATTAAACAAATTAAAATTGTTAATATTTTTATGTGATTATTATCACCATATTATAAGCGAGAGTACATTAAATAATTAAGGACTGATCTTTTTATAATTAATAAACGTCAAGTAACGATCGATCCTTAAATTAATATAAATTAATTCACTTCAAAAGTTACAATTAATAAATGAATTAAGTTTTTATGTCCCCAAAGATAACCTGAGCGTCAATTTTTTAAAATGCAAAAAATGTATCCTTTTATCGTTTTATGTATATAAATTAATTTTTAATACTTAGATTATATTCAAAATTTAATTTACGTTATAATAATTAATATTAAAGCGCTGTGCAAATGCAATATTGAAGCAATGTTGGTACAATGTTACTATCACATCGCATTAATATTAAAGCGATGTGAAAATGCAATATTGAAGCAATGTTGGTACAATGTTACAGATGTTAATGCAACATTGACGCAACGTTTTATTATAACGTTGTATTAACATTGAAAAATTAACATCGCCGATGTTAATTTAATGTTACATGTCTAGTGGGAAGTGTTTATATTGGCGTTTTTGTCACGTCGTGGGTGTTGTGAATGTTGGTAGCGTTTACCGAACGTTACTAAGAAAAATGTATTAATGTGTAATACGAGTATTAATTATTCTCCTAAATAAAGATTACAACAAAGGTAAACAATGAATATTAAAATAGTAAGATGTAAGTTATTTTACTGCTAAAATTCATAGTAACATATTAATAATGAGGAATCATAAAATTATGTGTTTTAAAATCATTAGAGGTAATTTAATTAGCAATATAAGCTCTATTTATTAAAATAAAAATTTCGAGTGCAAATAAATGTTAATTTATCGAAAAAATTGTAATTTTCAATTAACTCTTTCTTTGTATTATTTAAAATAATGATAATTTAGTGATAATAATTCAATCCAATTCATAAAAGTATGTAATTTTTCATCAATGTTTTCTTATTACGTTATCACGTAAAATTACCATCGTTCGTAAACCGACTTTACAGACAACCAATTTTTTTGATGGGGTTATGGGTAATGGATTCTTATATTTTTAAGTGGTGGGGGTCAAATTATTGAACTTATTGATTTGTTCGTTAATTATCATACCAACCTAAAAAGGTTAGATAACGATCAGAGGTGCGTTGTTATGACGAAATTATAGCCTTGCACATCAGAACGCAACAGAATATTCTGGAAACGTTGAGCAAAGTACAAAAATGTTTTTAATTTTTTTTAATAAATAAAAAAAATTTTAATTATAAAAATTATTGCCGTTCTGATGATTTCTTCTGAAGAAAGAATCTTTTTTTGGTTTTTGATACTGCTGCTTTCTGTGGTTGCTGCCAAATTTGGAATTTCTGATTCCCTTCTTGATCTCCGACTCTTCCGACGCTGTACCTGCATTTTTTCTTTTCCTAAACAAATTATCAGTAATCAGTTTTTTTTTATTTTAATAGATGGCGCTGCTATCTAGGAACTGAAACAAGATGGCGACGGCTGTCATTTTAAAGCTACGTTTGTTTTTTGCTTAGATCATCGAAGTGAATTTGTTCATCAGTCGACGTTATATTTTGTTAAATTGAAAAAAGTGAATTGGCCACATATACAGTTCCAAAAACCTCCTCGAAGAGTTAGAAATTATGGAACGGATCGATCAAGTACCGCAACCTCCATATAATTCTGATAGCTGTAAAATTGAAGTAGAAGACCTAGAAGATGTGAAGTTTAATTTGGAAGATTTACATCATTCGATAGACATCAAAGACGAGAGCGATGCAGAACAATTACCATTGGAGAAACCTGCGAGAAAAACTAAAAATTCAAATTTTATTTGTCAGTTTTGTGATTTTAAAAGTGCTCATAAATCAAGTTTAAAACTACATTCAAAAACTCACGCAGGCGAGAAATCTTTTACTTGTGAAATTTGCGACTACAAAAGTGCAAAGAAACAACATTTAAATAATCATCTTAAAACTCACACTGGCGAAAAACCTTTTGCTTGTCAGATTTGTGACTATAAATGTACTGAAAATTCACGTTTAAAAATTCACATCAAAACTCACACTGGCGAAAAACCTTTTGCTTGTCTAATTTGTGACTATAAATGTACTGAAAATTCACGTTTAAAAGTTCACATAAAAACTCACACAGGAGAAAAACATTTTGTTTGTGAGATTTGTGACTATAAATGTGCTCAAAAATCATCTTTAAATAGACATTTGAAAACTCACACAGGTGAAAAACCTTTTGGTTGTGATACTTGTTTATATAAATGTCATAGCAGGTCATATTTAAAGAAACATTATTTAAGAATTCATACAGGAGAAAAACCTTTTACTTGTAAGATTTGTGACTATAAATGTGCTGAAAAATCACGCTTAAAATATCATATAAAAATTCACACAAGCGAGAAACTTTTTGGTTGTGAGATATGCGAC
The DNA here is from genome assembly GCA_905340355.1 of Rhagonycha fulva. Lineage (NCBI taxonomy): Eukaryota > Metazoa > Arthropoda > Insecta > Coleoptera > Cantharidae > Rhagonycha > Rhagonycha fulva. Next base: position 22,095,308 of record HG996554.1, read on the forward strand.
TATAAATGTGTTCAAAAATCATATTTAAGGGAACATTTAAAAACTCACACAGGAGTAAAACCTTTTGCATGTGAGATTTGTGACTATAAATGTGCTAGCAAATCAAAGTTAAATGTTCATAGAAAAACTCACACAGGCGAGAAACTTTTTGCTTGCGAGATATGTGACTATACATGTATTCAAAAATCATATTTAAGGGAACATTTAAAATCTCACACAGGAGTAAAACGTTTTGCTTGTGAGATTTGTGACTATAAATGTGTTTATAAATCACGTTTAGAAAGTCATATAAAAACTCACATAGGCGAAAAATCTTTTGCCTGTGAGATATGTGCCTATAAATGTGTTCAAAAATCAAATTTAAGTAAACATTTACAAACTCACACAAGAGTAAAAACTTTTACATGTGTGATTTGTAACTATAAATGTGCTCTAAAATCAAATTTAAGAGATCATATACAAACTCACACAGGCGACAAACCTTTTGGTTGTGAGATATGTGACTATAAATGTGTTCGAAAATCATATTTAAGGGAACATTTAAAAACTCACACAGGAGTAAAACCTTTTGCTTGTGTTATTTGTAACTATAAATGTGCTACAAAATCACATTTAAATTCTCATTTAAAAATTCACATGAGATAAATCTTTTGCTTTTGAGATTTGTATTAGCTATTTTTAAGAATCTTCACCTAAGGGGCGTGTTGCAAGGTGGTCAAAAGAGAGAAAGAAATAAAAGTTATTTTAAGAAAGTACTCTATTTTTATTTCTTTATCGAGCTTATAATTCAGAAGTGAGTAATAATCGAAGCGATTAGTTTAGAAAGGTGAACGGGCTAAGGACCGGACTCTAGGTTAGAAGCCCCTAGGTTCGATCCCCAACTGGCTACAAAATTTATCCAGCTCATTGACCATCCAGCGCCGTCTATGTGTACCTATCAGGGTTGTAATGTTTAAAACATTTTGTTTTAAACAAGGTGTTTTAAACATGTTTAAAACAAAATTCATTTAAAACATCATTTTGTTTTAAACATGTTTTAAATGTGTTTAAAACAGGTGTTTAATTTGGTGTATGTTTAAAACATGTTTTTTTTTTACATTTTCCAATTTTTTTTACATTTTTCAATTTTTTTTTACATTTTCCAATTTTTTTTTAATTAAAAATAATAATTTATTCAAAATTTATAAAAAAATATAAAAATTTGACGACTTCTTCAATCTTCTTCAAAAATTGAGGAATTTTTATTTAGGGCTCTCATAATAGACACAAGCTTTGATGCTTTTTCTGTCCCTAGTCTATTACGGAGTTTACTGTGCACCAGTCCAAATGAAGAAAATAATCTTTCAATTGTCAATTCCGGCAGAAGAAGCTACAGCAGAATGCAACTGAATTGCTAAATTATGCATTTCTGCATTTATACTCCTTTGTAGGGAATTCCACCAAGCCAATGGGGTTACATTAACGACGGTATCTTCCAAAAATAAATAATTTTTGAACGGTGATGCTTTGGCTTGGTATTGAATTACAAATGAAAGTGCTTTTGAATGATATGCACCTACGTACTCCAATGCTTCTTCCAATTGATTTTGATTTAGATTTTGTCCTCTAAATCGATGATCCAATAAGTTGGCCAAGTAATGGGCTGGTGTCATAACCATATTAAATCGCTTCTCGCAGCATTCAAATTCATGTTCGTCAAAAAGATCCCTTGCTTTGTTTAACATTTCAATCCATACTTCTGTGGCTTCTCCGATTGAGCACGTCTCTGCTTGTACTTTGTCCAACGAAGTAGATATTATTTTTAATTTTTGTAAATAATTGTATGTGTTGCTTTTTAAACTTAAATCATTAACAAGTTTAGATATATTTGTTTCAATCGCAACGGGATTTTCTGTACATACTTTCGACAAAAACGGCCAGTTATCCAAGTACGATTCCAAACAATCAGCTAAGGTATTCCAACGAACATCTTGTGGAAGTTTCAGTTTAGCCCCACCAGCTTGTTTATATTTAGCTGCTGGGAAGTGGTGATATTTAAAATATTTTATGATTTTTTTTATGCTGTCTTTAATATTAAGGGATGGCGTATCAATATCTTTTGCTAATAAATTTAACATGTGGGCCGCGCAACCATAGCTTAATATATCGGGCATACCAAGTTCTGCACATTTAGATAATTCAATTCTCATTTTTTTCATATTACTTGCATTGTCTGTAACAATACTTCCAATGGTACAACCAAACTTTTGACATTTTTTTACTGCATCTACAGTTAATTTCAATAGATATTCTGAAGTATGGCTTGCATCATCTGTATCTATTGTTTCTATTAAATGGATAGCCTCCTGAGAAACATCTGTTACCGACACACATACGATTGGTTCATTATGGATGTTGCTCCATCCATCCAGTGCCATGCATACCGTTTTGTCCTTTAGCGTTTTTTGAACATCTAACCATATGGAACTATGCACATCATCCAGCAAATGGCTGGAAATTTGTGCTCGATTTGGAGGGGTGTATCCAGGTCGTAAAATATTAATCAATTTTTGAAATTCTGGATGATCTACAAGCCGGAATGCTGAATTCGTAGAATAAATAAATCTTGCCATTTGCAAATCTATTTTGTGCTTTTCGGCAAGGGTAGTTTTGGTAACAAAAGAATCCAGAACCCCTACTGCTGCTTGCTTGGATGACGATTTTGGTAAAAAGGAAGCAGACGCAATCGAAATTGAAGAATTCGTCTTGCGTATTTTTTGGCGGTTTTCATCCATGTTTCTATCAATATCATTATCGTCACTACTTTCGTTAGAGCTGTTAACGTCTTCATCTCGTGATATAAAATTTTTGCATTTCATTAAGTGAGTTTTCATACGAGCTACCAATGCAGCCATTTCCTTTTTACATATTTTACATCTTGCTCTTGTACAAGATGTTTTAGCATCTTTTGTCTTATCAAAGTTTTGCCAAATCGGATCTAATCTTCTTCCAGTTCCACTCATGTTTAAATTCTTCTTCTGAAACTTCTTCTAAATATATATTTTTCAATGTTTGTCTATGTGTGCACAATTCTTTTATGCATCTAATAATATTTTTTTTAACTTATATAATTTATAATATTAATATTCGGTTGGTATTAATTACCGGATGATCACCACCACCTTCAGGGCCAGTTGTATAAAAGAGGATAATCTTTGACATAGATTAAACTCTAATTTATACCAATCAGAACAGAAAAAATTTTATTTTAATTTTTCTATTGGTTTAATTTGAAGTTTAATCCATGGTCAGCGATTATCCCCTTTTGTACAACTCAACTGGCCCTTATAGAGTTTTCTCAAGAAGTAATTCCTTCTCAATGAATCAACGGATACCTTTTTATTATTAGTATCATAAAATTAAAGTAATATGTTAATAATTTAACATTTTAAATAAATTTAAAGTAGTATAGAGCTAATGAAAGATAAGAACACGTTTTTTTTTTTTAGTTTTAAACATCGTTTTAAACATGTTTTTCTGTTTAAAACATGTTTTTTTTTCTAAGGTAATAAAAAACCGTTTTAAACAAAAAAAACTGTTTTAAACATAAAAAAAACGTTTGTTTTGTTTTATTTAAAAAAAACATGTTTTTTTGCAACCCTGGCTACCTATATAAAACCTTTGTATGAATGTGGTATTTGGTCCGGCGCCGCCACAGTCTATGAAATTTTGCCCACCCGGAAAACTATTGGCGAGCCTTGGTATAACGCATAACTTATTTGACAGCTGTCAAAAATACTGTTTTAGCCAGCCATTTTCACGAGTGTCTCCTTCGATCATATAGATGATCTAAGAGTGTCTCACTCGATCTTGGCTGCGAGTGGTAGCGACATCTATATTGTGGTAACGTACTTAGCCGTTGACGTTTAGAAGTGAGGTTAGAGTTTCGAATTTACTTTATCGTTTTCATTTTAAAAACTGGCACTTGTCAAATTAGAAGAAAAATACTATTTCAAAAAATTATTTTTTAAATAAAATTTATTCAAACAATATAAAACAAATTACAAATTATATCACAAATTAAAATAAAAATAAAATTTTCTTCTTTTTAGTAGAAAATAGACGCACCTATTTTTATACATTTTCATTTGCGTTAATTTTTTCTTAGGTTTTCAATTGAATGATCTTGATGATGATGATTTATTCATCGTGCTTATAATTTTATCAAAATTATTTAGAATGTATCAATGTTCTTTATCATAATTATAGCATAATAACATATCTTCAACGACACTGTTATTTTCAGTGTTTAATAATCAAATATTTTTAGACCTATCTTTTGTTTGTATTCGAATCTCAAATTAAAAATCATTTAATTGAAAACTGAAAAAAAAATAATGAAAATATTGAAAAACAGATACACGTCTATATTTCCTATTAAAAATAAAAAATTTAAAGACGTATCAAAATTTAATAAATCAACAATTGTTGAAGAAAAAAATATATACTGGATGGCCTTTTGAATAAAACCGATGCTACTGAAAACATTAGCACTAAAAATTTTTTGCACAAACTTTAAGATGAAACAAAAATTATACAATCAAGGAAGAACGGTAGACACAGCCTTACCAATGTTTGCAACCCAAATTTAAATTTAAAAAAAATTTTACTATTCAATATGCATTGATACATAGTGCAAGATTAGTTTTCATTTTTTTTTATTAGCACTAAGTTTGACCACACATACAGTTTGTAATTCGTTTTTATTTTAATTTGCTATAATTTGTAATTTGTTTTATATTATTTCAATAAATTTTATTTAAAAAATAATTTTTTGAAAAGTATTTTTCTTCTGATTTGACAAGTTAGTGTCAAGTGTGTTTTTAAAATTAAAAACGGTAATGTAAATTCATCGATCTTTTATGGTGGGTTTATAGAGCGAGATAAGAGATAGTGGATAAGAAATAAGCGATGGTGACTAACGGATAAGCGGGTTTATAGAACGAGATAAGAAATTTAAGAAATGCACATATTACGCATGAGCAGTTCAAATTATTTTGAAACTTTAACAGGCCACGACAGCTTATCGTGAAACATATTTTTGAAGTCTTTTATTTTTATAGTTTGATTACCCAGAAATTTGGCGTATTTTATAAAGTAAATAAATTTTGCAAACTAAATTTGAGAATATTTTAAATGAAATATTTCAAATTCATAAAATACATGTGGATATAATCATAAGATTTAGCGCGAAACAAAGCCTCTTTAACCCAGCATAATTTAATAATTACCCTAATGTTTTTGCAAATCTCCAGCTGCAAATAAATTTTAAAATTCGATTTATTGTTTAATAAAAACCACCTACTTACATAGACAAATTAATGATTATTAAATATAGATAAATAAATATTTGGAATGATTGTCGTACAAAAATTTATATTCTTATTATTATTTAAAAAATTATATAAAATTGATATTTTATAATACATAACATCAGCCATAAACATAAATAAAATATAAATTTGTAATGACACAAATAGACGTGTAAAATTTAATTCAAATGAACTTAGACGGGATAAGAGATAAGAAGTTGAAAAATGTTCAACTTTTATCCCTTAGCTCTTAGCGCTTATCGCGTTGTATAAACGCTACTACGGTATTCCTATGGTTTAACTTTCTTATCGCTTATCTCGCTCTATAAACGCACCATTATTTAACAATAAAATGTAATAAAAGATCGATGTGAAAATTCGAAACTCTAACCTTACTTCTAAACGTCAACGGCTAAGTACGTTCAGTGTTGTCAGATTTTAGAAATCTGTGGTGCCAAGTTTTAACTGAAAAAACGCCCAAAACCGCAAAAATTTTCTCAAGTGGCGCCAAAATTTAAATTCAATGTCGAAAATCCAAAATAAAATTGAAATTTATCAATAACTTGATCAGTTCTGTTATTATTTTGAGATTCGTACATTTTGAAATGAAATCGAAAAAACATACCTAAATTGTTGGTGTGAAAATGAGCTACTATTGCATTCGAGAAGATGCGTTACTAAAGATTGCTCTCAGCGGGGGGTGGGTGTGATGAAAATAATAATGATAATATTTTTTTTATTATAATTATAATTCTTTGGAAATACTTATGTTAGGGGGGGGGTTGAATGAATCCAAACCAATGTTTGCACAATTAATGACGTCGTCACTTGGCCAGTCAATTACCTTTGGCCAATTGTGCAAACTATCTTTTGATATATTGCCACCAAAAACTTGCCTTTACTGAATATTTAATAATTGTTTAGATTGAGTTTCTATAGGGAGCGAGAAAACTAACGTTAGCGTTCTCTAGAGTTAAAAACTTTTAGATAAAAGTTCACTTTTTTTAACGCTAGAGGTGCTGACGTTAAACTTTCTCGCTTTCTTATTAGAGAACTAGTTGAAAAGCCCGTCCAAGGACGGGTAGCTAGCCGGTGGATCTCTGTTTTAGCGGTATTAATTAAAAAAAAAGGTTTTCAAACACCAACACTAACATAAGCTCCACCGATGGATTTCTTGTTTTACAATCTTCATTAAAAAAAATAAATCCCTAATACTGACAATTTTAATTGTTCACGTTCAAACGTCCTCAACGTTGGAAACTCGTTTGGTGTGTAACTCGATCCCAGGGGAGTAGATTTTAAGTTGCTAAAAACCAACGACAACAACCATTCCGAATGCATTGTGTGTCTTAAAAATATGACACGCTTAAGAAGTTGTATGTGCTGCCCGTTTATTATTGTAAAATACATTTATTGAAAATGTAAAAGTCGAATATTAAATTTTCTTAAGAGGGGCATTTTTTTCAGGGCCCTTTTAATTTAATCAACAGATGGCGCCTACTTAAATATTTTTATAAAATAAGAGGAATTTGCTATATTTAAAATATAGCAAATTCGTTGAGATAATACTATTCTATAAACAATATTCTTGATCTTAAGCTACTTTGAGTTTGTATTGAGTATGTCAAAACACACTCACTTACAAAAAAAGATATTTAAACTTTAATTACGAATTGTGTTTTTATAAATAAATATTACGAACTCAAAATAGCTTAAGATCAAGAATATTGTTTATAGAATAGTATTATCTCAACGAATTTGCTATATTTTAAATATAGCAAATTCCTCTTATTTTATAAAAATATTTAAGTAGGCGCCATCTGTTGATTAAATTAAAGGAGCCCTGAAAAAAAATGCCCTTCTTAATGGATAATCTTTGGATTAACCGAGATAAAATTTATATACAGGGTGGCCTTTTGAAAACGAAAAAGACCTGGCCAAGCGTTTTTCCTTCTTTTATTCTTAAATGTCTTGAAATATCTGATTTATTTCGCATTTTTGCAGCTTCAATTTTTTTGTTGAATAATTGATAAAACTTTAAAAAAATTATAGAACTGAATTTAGGGAAGCAAGACCTTTCAAATGAAGTGTTACTTGCCATATCATCCCTATTATCATTTTAGGGGTTGTCATCGCAACTCAAAAGGAAAAAACAATACGGAAGTAACATTAGTCGCAAAAGTTGTCCCCCTCAATGATAAAATTGACGTGTTTTTGTATTGTTCAAGAAAAAAATTCTGCTGGCCACAATCCCGTCTGTTTCGTTTTCAAAGGGCCACCCTGTATAAGTACCCTAGTTGAAACTTACTTTGTATGCAACTCGATGCCAGGAGAGGTGATTTTAAATTGGTAAAAAATTGGATCATTTAATTAATATAGCTGGTTTAACCGCGGCAGGCCCGTAGCTAGGATTTAATTTGGGGGGGGGGCACTTAAAAAATTTAAATTTTTGGTGGTTTCCCTTCCGAGAATTTTTATTATTTAAACAAATTTTCCTTTACATAAAAAAAAATTTTTCTGAACATTTCGGGAAGGGGGGGGCACGTGCCCCAAGGTGCTTTCCCCCTGGCTACGGGCCTGAACCGCCTGAAATCAAGGTTGAAAACTTGATTGGTGTGCTACTCGATTTCAGGGGAGGTGATTTTAAGTTTGTATAATTAACGACAACGACCAATTAAAGCGCGTTGTGTGTTTTTAAAAAATAACACGCTGCTACTGCTTCAACGTGTAATTTTTTTTAGAACACACAGCGCACTCTGATTGGTCGTTGTCGTCGGTCGTCGACGGACGGGCAGCTAGTCGGTGAATTTCTATTTTAGAGATATTAATTTAAAAAAAAATTGTTTTTAAACACCAACACTAACCTAAGCTCAACCGATAGATTTGTCTTTTAACATTCTTTATTAAAAAAAATAAATCCCTATTACTGACAATTTTAATTGTTCACGTTCAAACGTTCTTAAGTTCAAAAATAATGATTATATAGTTGATTCAATCGCGAACGGGCGTCTCACCAACGTTGGAAATTTGTTTGGTGTGGAACTCGATCCCAGGGGAGTTGATTTTAAGTTGCTAAAAGCCAACGACGACAACAACCAATCAGAGTTCGTTGTGTGTCTTAAAAAAATGGCACGCTGAAGGAGGAGGAGGTAGAGGAGTAGCGTGTGTTGGCCGTTTAGTATTGTGAAATACATTTATTGAAAATGTAAAAGTTTGATATTAAATTTTCTGGATGGATAATCCTCGCATTTACCGAGACAAAATTTATATATAAGTATCCCAGTTGAAATTTACTTGGTGTGCAACTCGATTCCAGGGGAGGTGATTTTAAGCTGGCATGATAAACGACAACTACCAATCAGAGCGCGTTGTGTGTTTTAAAAAAATGACACGCTGCTACTGCTGCTACTCCTCAAGCGCGTCATTTTTTTTGGACACACAGCGCACTCTGATTGGTCGTTGTCGTCGGTCATACCAACTTAAAGTTACTTTACCACTCCATATACAAATATATATAACCTTTTCTGATTGGAGTACTAAGGTAATTTTAAGTCTGTACGACCAACGCCAACAACCAATCAGAGTGCTTTATGTGTCCTAAAAAAATGACACGCTGGAGGAGCAGCAGCAGCAGCGTGCTGGTCTTTTATATATGTGATTTAAAGCGCTCAAAGTAGGTTATTGCCTCCAAGAATTACACTGGTACAACGTTTAGTTTTTGAGCTGATTCATTTATTTACTGTACCATGTATTTACTTACCACGTGACGTCATGCGCAAAAATTACTAAAGTGGAACTCGCATCTGTCATACCTTATTTATTTTATTATATCAAAGGTTTAAAACTTGATTGGTGTACAACTCGATCCCAGGGTAGGTGATTTTAAGCTGGTACGACCAACGACCAATCAAAGTGCGTTGTGTTCTCTAAAAAATAACACGCTGGAGGAGCAACAGCAGTAGCAGCTTGTCATTTTTTTTAGAACACACAACGCACTCTGATTGGTCGTTGTCGTCGGTCATACCCAAGGTATATAGATTGGTAGGTATGATCTATATGTGAACCAAAACTCGTCTTGTACTGCGCATAGTCACGTAGAGTCCGCCATATTGAATTATTAAGATTTTAGATTAATAGACTAGATGGCGCATAATCATATCTTTTAATCTATATACTTTGATTGGCCTAAGTAACTTATAAACGTCAAGGTAGATGTCGATACTGTCTATTTAAGTCACGAGCAGTCCGCCATATTGAATATTTTGACGTTTAAAGATGCGCAGTATCATACCTTGTAAATCTATCTACCTTGGGTCATACCAACTTAAAGTTACTTTACTACTCCATATACAGTGCGTTCCACTTAAGCCCATGGGCGACTAAAAATCGAACGCGGTTATTTGATTGGACTGACGATCAACCGTGGTCGTCGTGGGCTTTAAGTGGAACGCACCCATAGAAATATATATAACCTTTTCTGATTAGAGTACTAAGGTACTTAATACCTAAAGTACTTAGTACTAAGGTACTAAGGCCAACAACCAATCAGAGTGCTTTATGTGTCCTAAAAATATGACACGCTGGAGGAGCAGCAGCAGCAGCAGCAGCGTGCTGGTCTTTTATGTTTATGATTAGCAAGAAAGCTCGACTGTAGGGCCTCTAGCGTTAAAAAAGCAAACTTTTATTTTAAATTTTTTTCGTCGGAGAAGGAGCTTTGCCGCTCCCTATGTCACTCAGTTTTCCTTAGGCTGTGAAATCTAATGGCAATTCACTAAAATTAGATCTCAATGTTGATTTATTTATCGCAATAAACCGCAACTTCATTTTTCAGAAATCGCCCAAATTGCGGTATGCGGTTTTTGAAAAAATGTAAGCGCAAATTAACTAAAAAAGTCGCCCAATTTGCGATAAATCGCCCAATCTGACAACACTGAGTACGTTACCACAATATAGATGTCGCTACCACTCGCAGCCAGGATCAATTCTGCCGTGAGACAGTCGTTGTCAGACTGTTTACGCCAGCCATTACTGTACTTGCAATTTTAGCCGCTAGACGGCGTTTCGTTAATAGTTTTCGCCTTATTTATCATCGTCGGAAGACGAAAAAATCGTTCGCCTATTGTTCATCGCTAGCGCCATAGATAAAAGAGTAGTAATAGATGGCCGACTCCCCACCTATTTTTGTGCCGAAGTATTAGTTCATACCAGGGTCACCAGGCGCACAAACAGCGCTGCTATCGTGCCATAAAATCGGCGGGAATCCAAATGTTAATTTTTTACTTGTGATTTTAAATTAATTGTAAATATTAGTGAAAATAACTGCTTCGTTATCTTAAACTTCTTTTTTGTTCGTCTGAATTTTTGGTACTTTCTTGCTGCAGCTTCCTTTATCGGGCCCTTTATGCAGTTACGTCATTTATTCTGGTCTGGTGCGAAGCACCAGAGCTGTGGCCCCATATCTTCGCAGACTTGAAGAGTAAGGTTGCGGGCTTGCTCGCAACATTACGTCGGCTGATTTTTATTGAGGCGTACCTCTGAAAATTAGCGCGAAGCTAAGTCCTGGCTGGCTTCACCCGCGAGGGATCCGCGAGAGAAAGGTTTGGTAGGCTAGGATGCAGGGATGGGTTGTGGGAGTTAGCAGTTACGTCATTTATTCTGGTCTGGTGCGAAGCACCAGGGCTGTTGCCCCATATCTTCGCAGACTTGAAGAGTTAGGTTGCGGGCTTGTCCGCAACGTCGGATGATAACTTTAAGCTCAAATAAAAAGTTTAAACGAATTTATTTTAACCCGATATCATTTTGAAATGCACTCAAATTTAACTTTAGGTTGTAAAAGTACAAATGCCTTCATTTGAAAAGAAAATAATAAATTAATCCTTTGATAGGATTGTGCATGGGTTTTTCATCCAACAGGTACATTTTTTTTACATTTTGTGATGTTTAGGGTCTACATTATATTTGTACGATCCGTTGCCGTTAGATACAATCCGAATAAGTGAACGAACTCGACGTAAAATGTACGATTCGTCCTATGCGTGCGATGCGTACGATAGCTATAGATGAACGCGTATATTTATTTCCCACTAGGCAAAATAACATTGTCACAACGTGTAATGTTTGAATTTAAATATGGTTCTGGCGGTTGGTACTGTTACTCACAAGTACCAACAAAACAATGTAAATAAAGTGCACCTCTAGAATAGACGATCGGATAGATTCAGATTCGTTCTGGTTATTGTACAAACAAGTTAAAATTGTAAATATATTATTCGTTAATAAATTATTTGTTAACTAGGGGGGCTTTGCCCCCCTGGCCGCTGTCGCGGCCCAACCCCCCGGGCCGCTTCGCGGCCCTAATAGCACATAAACGAATTAACTTTGAGTTGTAAAACTTCTTTTCATACAACATTTTTTTCCGATGATTAATATATCTCAACGGATGAACGGATTAACGTTTAAACGGATTATAACGTCATACAGCTTGAAAATTTAAAATAAATGTTGTCGATTACTATTAGGTATTTTTTTATTTTTTGAAAACGTTCTGCAATTTTACTATTGGTTAACGGGAAAGAACCAATCACAATCTTCCAAAACGTTGCATAAAAACGTTGCATATTTTGTCTTATCTTTTTACAAAATTAATTTTTCCAAAATATTGCACTGCAATATCGGCGTTTTTGCGTCATATCTCCGGCATCATGAGGTATTATTATTATTTGAGAATTATTGGCAATTTGAGCTACTGTCTGATTTTCGCTTTTTATGCATTCATTCAAAGGTTCCTTTGATTTATTTGCTGGCGGATTTGATTTTGATAGTTCTTGTTGCTGCTGTTGTCTTTCCCTGAGTTCCTTGACACGTTCTGCTGATGTTTTAGAAGATAAAAGCTCGTAATTTGTTGATGGGAACGACGGCTGCGGACGATCAACGTCTCAAGTACTAAACAGATCAAATTGCCTGAGATGTTGATCAGTTGATCAGTTTATACCATGGTATAAAGGTTGAGACAGTAAAAATAATTTTATATCTTATATAGTATAAGCATTTCGGTTTCATAAAAATGTTACAAAAAAACGTTACATAAAAACGTTACATAAAAACGTTACATAAAAACGTTACATATTGAGCCCTTATCTTTTTATAATATAGGGTAGATAGGGTAGATAAGTATTCGTTACTTTATCGATACATATCATAACGTTATTATCACAATATGAAAATTAATAAAATAAATTTAGAACTTAAAATTCATATTTGGCAACTCTTCTTCTTCTTCTTCTACTTTTGGCTAGGGTCAACCCTGTTTGCCTTAAACAGCCACTACGTTGTTTCCTTGGCATCCTTGAGCATATAAATTGCTTAACGTCTGAGAGGTAGTGTGCTAGACTTGTCTCCAGACGAGCCTGTAACCCTGGTTTTTATGTTAATGATGGCAATTCATTAACCCAGGAGGACCAACGGCTTAACGTGCCTTCCGAAGCACGGAGACCAGTCATAAGAAAGTTGCCCTTCTCCGGATTTGAACCCGGTACCTTGAATTCGCAATTCGACTAACTCAAAATTAAAATAAATCAAATTAAAGATATTTATTAAGAATTTAGATTAAATTATTTAAAGATCAAATAATCGATAAGGCCATAATAATCGAAAAGTATTATAATTTCAATATGGCGATTACCGTCATGGCCGACAATGATTATGCAAAATTCATAATTTATTATATTTTATATTAAAATAAATATGCAGAAGGTTGTCATAATACGTCATATCAAGACATCATCTGACCATCGATGGCCAATTTAAATTACGGTTAAATAAGTAGGGAAAATGTTATATATAGGTCACCGGTGCAATTGTTATCAGTCGTAGAAGAGTAGTTAGTCATATCAGTGGTGGCAATCGAGATGCCGTCTAGAGGTCGTCCGTCAGCTGTGCATTGGCTAGGGGTGCCTACCCTGGCACTCAGGGATGGAGGTTCGTCGAGATGTTCAACATTCAATGTCGAAATAAGGTACCGGTGACCAAATAAATTATTTGGGTAAATATTTTAAATATGTAATTTTGTCAATGCGTTTTAGTTTATAAGTTGTATATTCTTTTGTAAATATTATTCATTATAATTAATTATAACATAAAGTGGTTTCCTTTATTCAAAAGCTACAAACCCCCAATTAAGTAACTATGGCTAAGACATCAAGACAAGGAAATAAGATCCAATAATTTTGTTACAAAGACCACAGTCCAAAAACCCCTGTGGCATTATTAAAAATTCACTTGCGTTGTTAAGTAAATTGCTGAGACGATGTTGTAGCAACATTGCTACAATTGTTGGATGTTTGCCCATACAACGTTAGTTATTAGCGTTAATTTTTAAATGAAAAAATTATGTTGCTTCAATATTAGAAAATAATGTTGCTTTAACGTTAACAAATAAAGTTACTTTAACATTAAAAACTTATGTTGTTGCAATATTACGGTCAATGATGTAAATTGGTCATTGTCCGGCTATTGACGTCAACGCTCGTTAACGGTGGGCAATGATGTAAATATTTTCATCTGATTGTGATATTTATGTCTTTGACCGGTCAATGACGTCATTGGCCAAAAAGGATCGGACAATGATGATATCGTAGAAGAAATATTTTTTGAGCGTATGTTATATTCATTGCATGGGGGAAGGTAGGTACCCGTCACTTAAAAATAACAATTTTACGATTGAAAAATAGGCCTTAACACCACTACATTTTTCAAAAATCAATTTTAAAAACTTCGATTTTCATAGCAACTTTTAACCTAAGTCTGTCGTTATTGCTGAATCACATGCATTGTGTCGGCGGCATTGTGAAATTTACATAGGTTTAGCGGCTAGTGACAGAGTGAGGATAGCAGGAGCGACACTCGCATGCATATGCTGTGTGGAGACCAGCAGTCTGGCGTAAATCAAACACGGATGACTGTAGCGCGGAAAACCGCGGTTCAAATCCTGATTGCGTCTGAAATTTGCTGTGATCTAAAGAGTCCAATATCGATCTGTGGACTATGGGGAAGGCAACGGGAAACCACCTCATTAATATTTCCATAGTAAAGGACCTCTTGGCTTTAGCCAATAGGATCTTAGTACTAACGTCCGATCGGATACGGTACTCGAAGAAGAAGATTGTGCAGTAAAAATGGCTGGAGGCGCTTAGTTAATATTTTTTTCGCGTGAATTCTTCTCAATACTGCACTTATTATAAAAATACCTTTAAGCCTACGGGTCACAGAAAAAGTGGATCATTGAGAGGTGAAACTCGTTTTTGCGTGGATTCCACAAGAACAGTGGTTTGACCATAATTGACCATAACATAATATACAGTTACTCACAAAAGTAGGTTAGCATGTAAGGAAATTTTAAAAAACATCAAATAAGCTCTGAAAATCAACACAATTTTTTTTTTATTTTACAAGTCATACCTACATGTATTTTTATACCTGGAGATATAAAGTAAAATCAGCATTTCTGTTGGCGTCAAAACAACTGCATCAGTAATGCAATTCGTAAGCTATTACTTTGCATCTTACAAAAGTAGGTTAACAATATTTTTTCATATTACTTTTTACTTATCAGCACAAGTGCATATACAGTTTATTGAAATTATAATATTATATTGAAGTAAATTCAAGCTTTTTATTAAAAATTTTTTTGAAAAACTCAAAAAGGCTACAATTGAAACAAGGTAATTCTTTTCAAATTATTTTGTTAAATGGTAACATTCATTATTATAGAAATTTCAAAAATTAAAATACCAATATGACAAAATTTAAACATTTAACGTTAGAAGAACGTACATTAACACTGAAAATGTATGGATGTGGCAAAAAAATTCGCAAGATAGCAAAATTATTTGATAAATCATCAACTTCGGTTTTCAAAGTTATAAAAGCATTTAAAACCGAAAGTAGAGTAACGACAATTAAAAGACACCGACGGCCAAAAATAACCACTAAACGAAAAGATATTAAAATTCAAATACTCTCGTCTTCAGATCCTTATATGTCCGCTCCACGCATTTGTGCAAAGCTTGAAAGTTACATCAAAAATAAATTTTTAAATTTTAAAACAAACTAAATCACGTGTCGCTTTTTGCATTGCAACTACGATAAATATAATTTACAGTAAATTACAATATTTTGAAAAACTTTTTGTAAAAAAAAATATATTTATATATTTTAATTTTATGATTAAGTATTATAAATTGATAATTTATCGTTTTTGCACGTTCTGCATCAACTTTGGATACTAGCACTTCAAATACCTTTTCAGTTTCGACATTAAAAAATTATAACTTTTCAGTTTCCATGTTTGAATTTTAAATATTGCGCGTTTAAATATAAACGATCACGGCAACCCACCTTTACAACGGGCGTTGTGGTCGTGGCGGGCTAGTAATCGGTGACGTGACGGATGACATTTTGAGCTCAACCGCAACGACCGCGGCTTTAAGTGGAACGATTTAAAGTTGACCGCAGTCGCCGTGGGCTTTAAGTGGAACGCACTGTAAGTGTACTAAACCCACACTAAAATTATTAGATAAAGGATTAATGATTTGGGGGTGTATGTGTTCAGAAGGGGTAGGAAAAATTGTGGTATTAGAAGGTAAAGCCAATGCTGCAGTATATTTAAATCTTTTGAATTGAGGTAATTATACCAGAAGGTAAACGTCTAATTGGCGAAGAATTTATTCTGTAGCAGGACAATTCTCAAAACAAAAATTTGTGAGCACTTTAAGATCTTTTAGTGAGTTATATTTAAATTGATGTAGTTGTTTTCTTTTCAATTATTATACCACGAAACTTGGAGTTAAGGGATTACGTACAGTCATAAATTCGAAAAAACTTGTTTTTTTTTAATTTTTTCATATGAAAGTACAACATCTCAGAAATATTATGTGAAAGTTTCAAATCGATCGGAGTAAAAATCGCAAAGATACAAGCTAACGAGAATAGCAATTATTATCAAGCTTATATTAAGCGGAAAACTTCAGACGCGTTTAACTCAAAACTAAGATAACGTAAGATAACTCAAAAACTACTTAACCAATCATGATGAAATTTCACACACGTCTTAAATAGAACTGATTATCGAGACTGAACAATTGCTTTTTTTCCTTTTTTGTTTCTATTTCTTTTTACAAGTAATTATAAGCCAATTTTGTGTGTGTGTAAAAATCGTCACTCATCGTATCGTATAAAATCGTATCCCAAAAATGGAAATTTTCATTTTTTTAATGGATTTGTTCAGTCTAGAGAAAAACTAATATATTAACCAAATCTTTTTACTTTTTTCATTATGGAAAATCCTGTGACGAGTTATCTTACGCACCGCAAATCATCTTTTTTTAAGCGTCTTCGAAAATCTACTACCAGTGATTTAATTGTACACGTTTTGTGGAAGTAAAATTCTAAAATGTTCTATAAATGTTGCTTTTTCATGTAAAAAACATTCAAATAAATACATCTATTCATAACTTAGAAAAAAAATCTCAAAAAACTGCATTTTTTCGACCCCATGACTGTACGTAACCCCAAGTGTTTTAGACACCGGTCGGTGGTGTATTCGACCGGAAATTTCGGCTTATTTATGTTTATTATTCCCAGTGATTTCTTGTAGGTGTTGGGTTAATTTGTTAAAGATATTTAATATCTATTGTATTTTAATACTTTGAGAAGTAAAAGATCAAACCCATCACCTTGCCTCCGAATTAATCTTTGAGCTAGTTAGTTATTTTACGTCAAATTATACTAGTTTTACTGGATGTGTAGAGAGTTCTCTTCTCGACGAGAGTTTTTCTTACAATTGGATAGTTGAAAATTTTAGTTTTAAAAAGTTGGGCAGAGGAGCCGGAACCTCCAGCGAAAGAAGTCGATCTGGCATTTTTCTGGGCTTGGCTGGAATGTCTAATTTTGGATCCAGTTAGGTGAATTAAATATTTATTTTTCACAAGTGTGTAAAGAATGTTATGAGTCTGAAAATTTGGAAAGATAGTTTGGGGTGTTGAAATTAGCGTGATACACGTCCATCATTTTAGACAGGTGTTGGATTTTGAAAATTAAGTTAAATTCCGAAGATTCCAGACGTATTAAATGGGTCACATTATTTGTCGACAATTTCAAACTTTTGAAATAGATGAGTAATATTGATGGACCGCATGTGTGCATACAATTTTGATGGTCAAAAATTGGATCGTTGCATTTAAAAGCTCAAAAAGTGGCTAAAATTTGGAAAAGAGTAAAAGAAGATAAAAAGGTACCCAACTTTGTTTTTTTTACTTTTATAAAAGGGGATAGCGGGATAACAATGGTGTGGCGGCCCCCTTACAATTTGATGTTGGGAGTGTAAAATTCTTGTTTGGAATGACCAAAAATGAGGTTTGTATTCAAATTAAGTTAAATTTTCCATTTGCTCCAAAACTAGGCCAAAAAATGTGTTTTTTTGAAATTATTTTAACATAAAATTTTTTTTGTTTATTTCAGGTCAGTTCCATGATTTTCATTGAGTAATTCGAAGCTGTTAGACTCTAAACTACAACATAAAATTTTTTCAGATTTTTTGCGCGTCCCAGGACCCCAGCAACTTGGTGCAAATAGACAAAAACGTGAAAAACTTTTTTTTTTTGAAATAAAAGGGTTTTTTCAAAGGGTTCTTGTAAACCCATAAAAAAGGGCCAAATAGCATAAGTTGCCCTATTATTTAGCTACATTTTGCGCTTAATCGCAAGTAAATATCTTAATTTATAGGCGCGACAAATCAAATTAAGTAAATCTTCTTTTTATTATTTAGTATAAAATCTATGATTATAGTAGTCCAGTGAAAGTAGATCCTTCATTTTTGTTTTGTGAATCGATTTATTTTGGTGTTACAAAGAAAATAGCAAAAGTTGAGAACAAGATCACTGCCGCGTAAAAAGTTATTCAAGGTCAAAGTTCACATAAAACGGTTTTTTGTGAATATCGCGCTTGTTATGGCTCGGAGGCTAATTGAGGTTATTATAAAAATGAAAGATAATGAAATTCCGCACAAAAATAATCTTACATTTTTTTTGTACAACAAACGGTTTAGGCAAAAATGTGCTTTAAAATTGATAGTTTTCCCCACAAAACTTTTTAATTTTCAATTTGTGCAATAGTAGAGGACAAAACATATGATCGCTGAGATTCTCATCCCCTACCACTCTCCAATCTCAGATTAACATTTGCATTGACAAAGTGACATTGATACGCTTTTCCTACTCACAAAGAAAGCGCCCTCCGGTCTAACTCATTAAGTCGGTGGCCCTTATGGGATTCTTAGAATTTGAGAAATCCAAGAATTAGCAGGTACTCCCATCTCAGAGTAATTAGTAGTATTGGAACAACCACTCACTTTACATCTTTTTTACACAAAAGAAAAATCTCTGAAAGTAAAAATATTGTCTACGCAAAATAAAAGAGGATATGAGTTTCATACATATAATGTGACAAAATAAATAATAAAGATAATTTATGATTACACAAAAACACATAATTATTTCTTAAAAGAATAAACTCTACTTTAAAGAAACGTTTCGAAAAATCAAACTTAAACATAACTTGTAACTTTAGTAGTTACCTATTTTAAATTTATCATTTAATGAACAAATGAAGATATGTTAATCCACACTGGATTCAATAATAATTTGTACGTTACAATTAACAAGTATAAAATTGAACAATTGACTATTTAATGTAATTTTAAGTAGTGAAATTTAGACCTAACTTGGTCATAAAAACAAGTAAACATTTTAAAAGTCAATCGCCGCTTATTAAAAATTATTTGGAACATCTTAAAATTAACATTGCAATTAACTAACCTTGATTCTTCCAAAATAGGCAAAGCGAGGGTCTCCTGGAATGAATATCACGGGTTCGTTGGATTTCTCAAGTTCCCTTGACGTGTTCTTTGTTCCATGTTGCAACATCAACTTATGAGCAATTCTTCCATAGTTATAAATTTCATTTCGTGGTTCATCCAGTTAAATAATCCATTCACAAATTGTAGGCTTCTGTCCACTTAAGTTGTCGTTCCAAATAAATAATCCATTTACAATTTGTAGAATTTTTGTCGTCAAATCAGTAATTTGCATCAAGATAATAACAGTAAATCAGAAATTTGCATTTATTTTCGCATTAACTTGTTTGAATTATTAATAATTTCAGGCACATAATAATTAGCAATAACTTTTAACATTCGATGCAGTACGTTCGATTATTTGAGATAATTTAATGTTGATTTATTTAATAAACTTCACCAAAATTAACATTTTAGTTACGAGATAATTAGTTGTTAATCCGTTTGATTTAATTGTCGTTGGAAATATTTTTAGGTAAAATTCGAGAATCGATAAAGTTCACTTCACAAAAACATTTTTCAAATCAAGTCACAAAACTTACAAAGAAAAGTTATGAAATCGTTTCTTCGACGGTACAAGGATTAGTTTACATGTTCAATCTACTGAGGTTGAAGTAAAAGTGTATTCTACACATATTTTTTTTAACAATATGGCCGTCGGAATCATAGAATGACTTGTCAAGAAATACATCTTTTCGTTCTGATTTTCACGGTAGCCTATAAGGTTGTATAACTGCAGGGGTTAAATTGTCCTAAATAAGTATTTTTTTCACTTAAGTAGAATGATGTAATGCTGGAATTTTAAAGCTAGCATTTATTCTTCAAATTTCTCAGAAATTTCCTGCTTTGCTTTCAGAAAAAGCAAGATATAAATTCTAAAAATAAATTGTTGGTGCCGGGATTCTGTCGTAATATACGAGGAATATTCAACTCTTTTTGAAAAAACTTCGAATTATTAGGTAATTTGGAAATGGTTCGACGTAAGTCGTAACAACATCCACCACCAATGCAGAAGCCGCTCTTAGTTCCGTTGCCTCTCTTTGGAATGTTGGGGTGCTGCCATCAACGTTACACACCTCAAATTGAGCAGACGCTGCCACCTCGGAGAGGAGGGATCCCCTTTCGTCGATGGATAAAGAACCCCATTTTCCGCTCTTAGCGTTGAAGTCTTTGCCCACTACGACACCACATCTTCTGTTTCTGACACTTCGGAAGAGCTCATCGAGATGCAGTTCGTAATTCGTTAAACGTTATGTTGGACGAGTAGTAGACACTGTAGTATGCCACATCCCTCATCCTTGCCCATGCAAACCTACAATCCCTACCGCTATTAGACACCACGACATCATTTCTGACAAACTGTGGCCTTGTTGTTTCTGCTCTCGAACCAGCCCGAAGACTCTTGTCTCTTGTATTAAGATAATAGTGCTACGTTAATGATCTTCTATAAGAGGGTTTGTAGCAACAGACTTTGAGCACCCCGTGCGTTGTGGAGATTTACCTGTAGCACTCGGATTTGGTTGTCTTTGGGTACATTTCCGGCTGTTTGTCCGGTTCTTTCGCAATTAAAACATTTTGTGTCAGATTTGCACTCGGCGATCCTGTGTCCAGAGGCCCCGCAGTTGATACAGATATTGCCTCTGTTTCCATGACATTTCTGAGCATTGTGTCCGTTTCCCCAGCATCTTGAGCAAAACCCGAAAAAAAACTTCACTGCTGTACTGTGCATTCCGGTACCATTCCCATCTTCGGGAGTTTTTTTGCCTCGATGTCGTCGCAGCTAACAGCCGCTATCTGTGTACCGCAATAGGCGGGTCGGAGAGATCGGATGCTTAGGTGTCTTTCCGCTCCCCGTTGAAGATCCCTCCGCCTAAAAGTTAAACAAAGCACTCAAACGGAAAAAAAAGCTGAAGAAAGATGGCTCCCTGGCCAAGTTCGATCTAGAAAAAGCCAAAGCCTTCGCGAAAAACCTCGAGCAACAATACAGACCAAACCCCAATCAACCAAATCAAGACCACATTGCGACCTAGTCCACAACTGTGTTGAAGACACTCTAGGCGATGATGACGGCTCCTTTATCAAATCAGCATCACTCGAAGAAGTAAAAGCAGCCATAAAGTCAACAAAAATCAAACGTGCTCCAGGACCAGATGGCATCTCCAACAGAGTCATAAGGAAAATGCCTAAAAAGGCAATTGCTGCTTTCCTGACTATAGTCAGCGCCTCGCTGAGGCTATAAAATTTTCCTTCACACTGGAAGCGAGCTGATGTGGTTGTCATTCACAAAAACTGTCAGAATGCCCAACAACACAAAAGTTACCGCCCGATTAGCCTTCTGCCCTGCCTAAAGAAATTACTAAACAAAATTTCACTCAACCGACTCCAAGCCAAAATTGAAACAACAAAAATCATTCAAGATGAACAATTTGGTTTCTGAGCCGGTCACGCACTCTTCACCAAATTCTATAACTAGTCGAGCTGATTACTCTCGGATTCTCCAAGCACCACTACACCGCTGCTGCCTTTCTTGACATTGCAAAAGCGCTCGACTCCGTTTGGCACGGGAGTCTGCTTTTCAAAATGCTCAAGGTAGGCTTCAGCAGAAGCCTCATCCACTTCATCTGATCCTACCTGCTAGAACGAGTTTTCTCCATCCTGGTCGAAGGAACGAGATCAACTACCTACAACATCGATGCTGGTGTCCCACAAAGGTCAGTTCTAGCCGCTGACCTCTTCAAAATCTTTATCAGCGACTTTTAAAAATGAAAGTCTTTCTTTTTGCTGATGACACCGGGCTGTACGCCTCTTTACTAAATCCTGACAACGCCACAAAAATATTGCAAGAAACTCCAAATGACGCTCAACCATGGTTTTCCACCTGGCGCATCGGCACCAATCCAGCCAAAAGTAGCGCTGTGATGTTTACAAAAAAAAAGAAGCTAAAAGCCAACTTATGAATGTTTGACAAACAAATTCCATGAAAAATCACCTCCAAACTAGGAGTCATCCTAGACAGGTAACCTGGGGCCCACATATCACAAATGTCACCAACCGAGCTAAGAGCATTTATAATCAGCTTTTCATGTTACTCCACAAAAACAGCAAGATGTCTGCCCCCAAGAAACTAAAGATTTATAAAACTATTATACGACCCACAAGAGCGGCTTTAGCAAAGGATCAGAGTGGTGATGCAAACGGGTATTAAAGGTTTTGAAAGAGAAATGGGCCCAGTTAAAAAAAACCTTATTTATTCGAACAAAAGTTAGTCGATTTATTTATTATTTAAAATTTATCGACCTGGATCAAATAGCGAGTTTAAATTGGATTCGAAATCAACTTAAACAACACCAAGGTTGGAAGCACAAAAACCACCTCGACCAACGATAAGACAAAGACATCTGATGAGAATGTATTTAACTTTGAATCGCAACATTTCAGTAGCGCACCATTAATAAACTTTTCGGGTTTTATTTAATTATTTTATTTGTAAAAATTTGTTAAAGATGGCAAGATAAGATTTCGGCAACGAAATCTTATTTTTAAAAAAAAAGACAAAGCTTTATTTTACGTGTTTATTCAAGAAAGGTAAATACTAGACTGACTTATCATTACATATTCTTTATGAGTTCACGCTGAAGTCACCGGACTATGATGCATCTGCATTCGGCTTATTGATAAGCAAGATACTATCATTACATATTATCCGGTGACATAGACAGGTCAACGTAACTGACAGGTCAACGTAACTCCTCCACGCCCAAGAGGAAAAATTATGATTCGAAGAATTTTTTTAATTTTTCAATGACACTTCCTTCAATGGATTTTATGTTTTTTTATATTTTGAACTTTCACAATTTTTATTCTTAAGCATGGGTAATATTATATCTTAAATACATATAGCATAGAAACAATAATAATTACATACATAATAATTGTATACCAACAGATATTGTAATAATGAAATGGTATTGTTTTTAAATATTCGAAATTTGTTGTTTAGTAAATTTTTTTTTTTTTTAACTCCAATTCTAAATTTTTGAATTCATTAAGATTAACATCGTTTAAATGAAGTACGTTAACCTTCATATTAGGTTGATTGTAGGTGTTGTCATTAGGTAATACTATTGATGGCAAATTAAAATGTTTGATTAACGGATTTACATCTTCAAAAGCGTTCAAAATAGTTTCAGCTATTTTTAATTTACAGCCTTTAGGAACGGTTACAACATATGTTCCTTCTAATATCAATTTTTCTATAACATTATTACAATTGGCGTTAGCCAAAGTAACGTTTACAGTTATTACTAACCACTTATTTTTGGTCACTTTTTGAATTTTGGTTTTTGTTAGATAACTATGAAGCACTTCACAATTTTTATAATCCGCACTGAGATTTATTAAATCCACTTCACAAGGGTTGTTGTTAGACATCGATTTGATTACTTCATTATTACACAAATAGTTCATGGGATAAACTTCTTTACACTGATCGTCGCTTAAACCATATTGTTCGTCGTTTATGATGAGGAATGAAGATTTTGGAATTATAATTTGGTAAAAGGTATTTTGGGAAACAGGTAGGGAATACAATTTATAATAATCATACATTTTTAACTCTACTAACGGAATTTCCAAAATAAATACAATTTGTTCCTTACGTATGTATCCTTTTATATTAATTATTGAATAATAATTATTAACGAGGTCCTCTTGATCTAGTTCAAATGGCAATTTTAAATTTTTTAAATTTGACTTAATATTTGACAATTCTATCTTTAATTCCTGATGAGTAATTATTGATGGGTGTAACGAGTTTAATTTAGCAAAAGTGATTGAATTCTCAGCATTATCTATAATTTCTATTAATATTTCTGTTGCCGACAATAACTGATTAAAAATAGTGTTTAGCATGACAAAACTATCAATTTCGTTAAAATAAGTTGCTGTAATGTTTTCCATTACACTAGCTATTTGATTTATTCTTTTTTCTAGTAATATTTGATTATGTTGCAATTTTGACATTGATTCATTGAATGCGTGTAGAGCTTTATCTGTAATACTCAGTTGTTGCTCCACTATAGTTTTTATTTGTTCTTGGTTTTCTTTAATTTGTAAGATAGCTGTATCATATCTATCAGCGTCCGACTGATCTAAATTTCCCGATATTGCTTTCCAAATCGATCCTAACCCGTTTATTAAGCCTCTTGTGGGACGTTTGTCTCTGTTTAAACTTATAATAGTCATTTGCTCATACTTAGATTTAAATTGTGAAAACTTATATTCTAATAAATATCGGTATGTAAACATTTCCTTAGCATATCCTATTCCATAAGCGCTTTTATAAAACGAACTATTTAAATTATTATAATTATCAACTAACTTATTAAATTCTATATTTAAACTAGATAAATCATAAATTTGTATTAATTGCCAATGATCGATGACATTTTGAGTTGTACCTAACTTTAGTGGTAACAATCCAGGGTTTTTGATGATTTTTTCCATCTCTACATGTCTATCTGCTCCTCTCGCGATGTTGAGGGCTGCGGCGAACAAGGCCGTGACAATTGATCTGTAACAATTGGTTGTCTTAAGTTTTGTAAATGTACCGTCCGACCTTTATTTTTAGTAGTACCGCCAGCTTTTATTATTATGGCTTTATTACCAGGTATTAATTCTTTCAAAATAAATGGACCATTGAACTTTTCGCCCGTTTTATTTCTTTTGTACTTATAGCTTGTTTCATAAACCACTTGACCTTCTTTAAAGGGGTTATTAACTACTGTGTTTATTTTTTCTACTACTCTAGTTTTTCCTTTTATTAAATTTTCGTTTACTTTGCTATAAGTTAAAGCTAATTTTTCTTTATGTTTTTGAAGGTAATCACTATACATTTGTTTATCGTAAAATAAATCATATGGATCTCTTAATTTTGTGTGACCCAACGTTAATTCCAAAGGTGTCAAGTTGGTACTAGAATGTATAGAATTGTTATAGGCAATGATAGCATATTTTATCAGGGTAGTTATTCCTTCTTTATGTTTCGTTTTTAATAGCCGAATATGTTCCGCGATAGTACTATGAAACCGTTCAACTATTCCGTCAGAGGGGGGATGATGGGGGGTAGTGAAATGAATTTTTATTTTGTGTGCCTCTAGTAATTCTTCAACTATGTGATTATGAAATTCTAACCCTTGATCGGCACTAATGGTTTCTGGAGTTCCGTAACAAGAAAAATAAGTTATCAGGGCATTTAATATATCTACGGCATTTTTTGATTTAATCTCGATGGCTTGGCCTAATTTTGTAAATGCATCTACTATAGTTAAGAATTTAGTATTTTCCAAAGTATAGACGTCGATATGCAATTTCTCAAAGGGTTTGTGCGGAGTATCGGTTAACATCATTGCTATATTTGGGGGGTTTCTTTCATATTTACTTTTTTTACATCTTTCACAATTGGCAATAAATTTAGCTACATGTTCCTGCATACAGGAGAAATAATATTTTCGTTGTAGTTGTTTTATTGTTTCCGTTATACCTCGATGATTCGATTTACCTTCGTGTTGGTTTCTTATGGCTATTTCAACTAAATTGGGTTCGTTTAAAATCTCTCTTCTTTCAGTGCAATAAATTAGTTCGGGTCCTTTTGCATTAAATAATTTTTGTACCACTCTATTAAATTGTTGAAACATATTTTCTGTGTCAAAATGAATGTAATATTTTTTTGATTCTGTGGTATGTTCTTTTAAAAATTTTATGATGTTTTCCTCGTCATTACTATTCATTTGGACATGGTAACGTTTTATGTTTCCGATAGTTTCCATTTTGACGGGTTGCATGAGTGTATGTACCTCATATATAAAGAACTGATTTGGTTTTGAATCTATTACATCTGCACATATTTTAATATGGGCCAATTCATTATTTTGGCTAACCGAATGTATAGTAGCGGAATCATCTAACCGTGACTGATTATCATTTGTCAATAAATCGTCTATTAGACTTTCATTTTCATCTAAGTTATTGATCATGGATTCATTTTCTAATGCATTTATATTAACTTCTATATCCCTATCATAATTATTACTACCCAAGTGATATATTTGTATATTAAATTGATTTTCGAATATATAATTAATCATGTCACGTACTTTTTCAAATTTTAGTTTATCCAAACCGCATCCCACTTTTGGCATTGCTAAATTCAAAATGTTATTTTTTTCGCAGAAGTCTTTTAACCTAACTAAACAATTAAACAAGTTTTCGTAAGTGGGTTTGTCCCAGTATTTATCTTTTGTGATTAAATAAAATATATATCTATTATCTTGTTGCAAATAGACAAAAGATTGTACTTTTGGTTTCTGATTTTTTAAATGTTGCACTTGTCCAAACACTTTTTTGAATTCTAATGCAATACCCGCATTCATATATAGATCACTACTGACACAATGACATAATGAAAACTTTGCCGGAGCTTTTAAAAGATTTCCTACTTTCTCTACCACGGTGAGCGAACGGGGTATTTGTTTATTAAGGAAATTCCTTTCGAAATTAAGAAAATTTTTATCATTTTTATTCTCTATTTCAATTCTACTTAATGCATCTGCATTACTATTTTGGTTACCCTTTTTATAAATTATTTCGTAATCATACTCCTCTAGTTTTATCTTCCAACGTTGTAATTTTGAGTTTGGCTCCCTCAATTTTGATAACCAGACCAAAGGGCGATGATCTGAATAAATAATAAATTTTCGCCCATACAAGTAAGGTCGGAAATATTTGACCGCCCAGACTACCGCTAATAATTCTTTCTCGATGGTACTATATTTTCTTTCAGATTCGTTTAAGGTGCGAGAAGCATAACAGATGGGTTTATCTGAACCTACTGGTCCCTGGGAGAGAACTGCCCCTAAGGCTACATTGGAAGCATCTGATGTAACTATAAAAGGTTTTTCAAAATCAGGATATTGTAATATCGGGTGATTAATTAGAATATTTTTGCATCTACTGAAACTTTCGAGGAATTCCTTACTATGTTCAATTTTATTACCTTTTTTTAAACATACTGTTAGAGGCTTTGTTACTTTTGCATAATCCTTTATAAATTTCCTGTAGTACCCAGTTAAACCCAAAAATCCTTTTAATTCTTTTGTTGTTTTAGGAGGTGGGTATTGTATTACCGCCTCAATTTTTGCAGGATTTGGTTTTACACCTTCCGGAGTAATAATATGACCTAAAAACTGTGCTTCCTTTTTCAAAAATTCCGACTTATCCATTTGGATTTTAAAATTTGCTTGCCTAAGCCTATCAAACACCACCCTTAATTTTTCGACGTGTTCTTGTAATGACGTAGAGAATATTACAATGTCATCTAAATAAACTATACAAGCTTCATTTTGAATGCCGCGCAAAATATTATCCATTACGCGTTGAAAAGTTGCGGGGGCGTTTTTTAACCCGAACGGCATACGTTTATATTCATAATGTCCGCGCGGTGTTGAAAAAGCCGTTTTTTCTCTATCTCGAGGATGCATCTCAATTTGATGATATCCCGATGCTAAATCTAAAGTCGTAAAGTAAGCACATTTTCCTAATTTATCTAATATGTCCGAAATATGTGGGAGGGGATATTTATCTTCAACGCATTTTTCGTTTAGTGCACGGTAGTCGACCACCATTCTGAATTTTTGTACGCCCGATGCGTCTAATTTTTTGTTAATGACGAGTACTGGGCTACTCCAAGCACTGTGCGAATGACTAATGATATCGTTAGCTAGCAATTCGGTTACTTGGTTTTCGACTTCCTTTTGTTGTGCGTGAGGCATTCTATACGCCTTTTTAAATACCGGTATCTCATCATTTGTTTTTATTTCATGTTTTACAATGTTAGTAAAGGACAATGGTAAACTAGTGCAATGAAAAATGTCTCTATATTCGTAACATATTTTTCTAATGGCCTTACTTTCTTCAATATTTAAATGATCTAATCTAATATTTTTTAAATTATTTATCAATATTTTATCAATATTCTTATCATAATTAATTTTATTCATCTCTATTAGTTCTACATCTTCCGCTTCTATAACGTTTAAGGGTTCTATATTTATTAATTTTTTTGTTTCATTACTATTTGTTATACTAATTATAGCTTCGCGATTTTTAATTTTTACTAGACATTGAGGGATTTCTACACCATCTGCTAATTTTTGGTATTCGATTATACCATAATTTAAATTCGTATTTATCGGTACTTTTATAAATTGTTGATGTCGCGGCGGTAAATTAAATTGTTTTGATTTTAACGGTTCAAAATATATGGGTATTACACCATTTTTTGTGTGTAGCACATTTTTTCTTAGATCAATATTAGCACCTAAATGTTTTAATAAATCCATTCCTATTAGGCCATCGTAATTGGGATTAAAATCAAATATGCAAAAATCAAAATATTCTTTAGTATTAAATGTTTTTGGTAAGGGAATGCGCGCTATTAATTTGTGAAATGTTGTTTTATGAGCCGTTCTAATTTTGAAAGGAGATGTTTTTATATAGTTTTTGTAGTATTTATTTACTATTTGGGGACTTAATAATGTTTTTGATGACCCGGTGTCGATCATTAAGATTAAATTTGCGTGAGGGATTTTAATATATGGTAAAGCGGACGTGTTAATATTAGCTAAATTAATTATGTTGCATTTTCTTCCCCGCCGTCCATATAAAAATTTTGGTTCAGGGCGATGTTGCTGATTAGCATTGTTCGACCTTTGATTAAAATTTTGATTTACTCGTCTACTAAAATTTTGATTTTGTGCGGGTCTATTAAAATTAGGACGATAAGACGATTGGAAAGTGTTAAATGTGTTAGGCCTGTAATTATTATAATTAAGGCCATTTCCATAGTTTCTTTTAGTAAAGTTATTATTGAAATTAAAGTCTCGATAATTTTGGGCTGGTGTCGAATTAAAATTTCTTTGATTATGATTGTTAAATTGAGCGCTTGCATTAAATACATTTGGTTTATGTGCATTATTACTACTATGATTATAATTTACCGTCGCATTATTTTGCGTATGATTAAAATTATTTTCTTCTATCATATATCCTATGGCAACTTCCAAATTAGGGGGGTTCCTCAACCGAATGGCTAAATTATTATGAAGTCCTCTTAAATAAGCATCTAAAGCTTGTTGTTCATAAATTTGTGTTTTAGCATTCAATACGTTGCCCGTCTACTTCTACTAACTGTAATTTAGTTAATAACAAACTTAACAAATCTTGACATCGATTACCATAAGTAATAGCGCTTTCATTTTTTAATTGCTTTAATTGTAACAAATCTCCCATTAAACATTTCTCATCCCGCGGATCGGAAAAGAATCTCAACAATAATTCTTTTATAGAATTCCAATTTGTTAAATTACTACGGGCCCCTACTAATTCTAATGCGCGTCCCTTCAATTTTGCTATAATAGCTCGCAACAAAAATGTGTTTCGCGGATTATTAATATCAGCTACATCAATATAAGTATTTAATAAATATTCACTAGCTTGAATAAAAATAGCTAGTGTAGCTGGATTACCATCGAATTCAGGTACCGTGTCTAAGTGAAATTTTTCTAACCTCGGCGTAACTGGAACTGCCATTGTGATCCTTCTAAGAGGTGATCGGTCGCGTAAATTTTCTTCGATGTGTGACATATACTAACGTAGTTAGCAAATTGTATTTGTACCTTTATTATTTAAAAACGCGATTCACATAGATTATTACAAATTATATAATTAAAATGACTTACAGGATTTGTTGCTTTTTCATTTGAATTTTCCAATATTTTCGAATTTGGATCTGCATTAACAAGACGATGTGGTTCTTATTATGATGCAACGGAGTCGTTCTCAACCTGCGGCGATGCTGTCCGTTGGTTGGGTATCGAGTTGGTTCACTGCAAACTCGGCGATGTCGTCCGTGGGTGCGGTTTTCAACTTCTTTGCTTTCTTGAATTTCCTCCAGTGAATCGTTAAAACGAACACTAATAATTCGCGATTGAAATACTAGCCCTAGAGGATACTACCGACTGCGCCAGATAAGATTTCGGCAACGAAATCTTATTTTTAAAAAAAAAGACAAAGCTTTATTTTACGTGTTTATTCAAGAAAGGTAAATACTAGACTGACTTATCATTACATATTCTTTATGAGTTCACGCTGAAGTCACCGGACTATGATGCATCTGCATTCGGCTTATTGATAAGCAAGATACTATCATTACATATTATCCGGTGACATAGACAGGTCAACGTAACTGACAGGTCAACGTAACTGGCACATTTTCACGTCGAAAATCGAAGACGATACTACTGCCGTGTTAATTCTAAAGGGCGTATCTGCAAAAAGCTAATTGTTGGGAAATCGTGTTTTTATAAATTTCCGTGTGCCATCACATGGTTTGAATTAAACAGAAAACTAGTGTTTTAGATTCATATTATATCTGTGGCAGAATCTAATGAAATAAACCGTTTTCTTAAATATTTATTATAAATGCGACTTTTGATACATACGCCCTTTCTGACTGACATATATTAATAAAACTCATAAGAAAAAAAGGCGTATCTGCAAAATGAGACACTGTGTGAACTTGTTCCTGTGTGAACTGATAACCAAAAAACTTAAAACACGTAACAATATTTAAATTATAAAAAACAAACAGAACTTCACAAGTGTAACCATCAAAATTTGAATTGTACCTGCCAGTCACAGAATAGATAATTTTTGCCAGTCAAGTAATGGAGTGTTACAAAGAAAGGGCGTATCTACACAAAATAGTAGTTGTAGATACGTCTTTTAAATCTAACATTGTTGGTTATGTCTTTTTTATCTAAAATTACACATTAAACTGCAGATACGCCGTTTCTTTAAAGATGAATTCTAGCATATCTATACATAGTTTAGCCTTCTGAACTTAACGAAATGATAGATTTACATGCAGAGAAGCGTTTGCCAGCAATAACTCAAAAAGCCAAAAATTGCAGATACGCCCTTTAGAATTAACACGGCAGACTATAAGTTGTTTCAGTTTTCATTATTAATTAAAAAACCATTAGACTATAACTTTATAATTACTCCAAAGTTTTGTAAATGAGTAATAAATTTTGATTCGATTAACCACTACAAGTTTAGATCATTAAATTTATCATTATTTAAATATGTGTTAGTTTTTTTTAAAAAGTTACGCCGTTGTTTCAAAGTGTAAATTTGAACCACGCCCTTCGGCAAGAATTTCTCAGGGTTAACCGTGGAAGCGGGCAGTTAGGGAAAAAAATACATGCATGTATTATACCTTTCAAACCGAGTTTCAAACACACAAAAATTCAGAAGACATCGGGGTTCCCCGGCGGCTTAAAGTAGCATTCTTCAAAATTACTCAAAAATTAAATTAATTAGAAAAATTAGAATGATGATTTTGAAATTTTTACTCTGTAATTAATTAAAATGCATGTAATTAAGTTCGCAAAACAACAATTATTATTAATATTTTAAAAAAGATTTATTAATTAAAATGTTGAATTGACAACATCACAAGTTACGTGAACATAAATAAGTTTTAAATTAATTACAATAATTAGATTGTAGTCTAGAATAACCCAAAAGTAATTAATTAGATAAGATAATATTATTTTAAAATAACAAAGTAACAAAAATGGGATTATGCTTACTAAGGTTTAGAGTTACATAAGTTAAATGATATTATATATTACATAATATATTATAATTAGCAACAGTGCAATATTCTTATAAAAATAATAAAATTTTAATTACTCATTAAGCTATTTACATTCTAAATAGAATATTGCTTTCCCTTTCTGAGAATTACAAATCCGATTAGTCCCCATATTACATATTTTCAATAAATCAATATCGATTTCACCACAGCGTGTAGATGCCCACTGAAAGGCCGAGCTAAGAAATTCTTTGATTTGAATCCAGAATTTCCGCTCTGTACAGCAGTCACATGACTGTGACTGTGGCATAGAATAATAGACCTAACTAGAAAATAAACAAAATATATCGAAAATAGACAAAATGTTCGAAACAAATCTCTTGAAGAAAATCCTTACGATTTAAAACACCAATATGATTTTATATATAATTACACAAATATTTGAAAAAAGGTTTAAGTTCAGAATAAATTTTTGTAACTAGGTAAAGTTGAATAAATAACTATAATTATAAAGATGATTCTTGATAGATTCCCAACAGTTACAAATCTCACAAGCACAAAGTTTTTCCCTCTATGTGACTTTTTAAATGGTTTTTTAAAGTAAATTTTCGAACACATTTATAGTCACAAATCTCACAACCAAAAGGTTTTTCTCCTGTGTGACTTTTTGAATGATCATTTAAATGTGATATTTTAGCAAATTTTTTGCCACAAATGTCACAAGCAAAAGGTTTTTCTCCTGTGTGAGTTTTTGAATGCTCATTTAAATATGATTTTCTAATACATTTATAGTCACAAATGTCACAAGCAAAAGATTTTTCTCCTGTGTGAGTTTTTAAATGATCATTTAAATGTGATATTTTAGCAAATTTATAGCCACACATCTCACAAGCAAAAGGTTTTTCTCCTGTATGAGTTTTTGAATGTTCATTTAAATACGACTTTCTAATACATTTATAGTCACAAATGTCACAAGCAAAAGATTTTTCTCCTGTGTGAGTTTTTGAATGGCCAATTAAATGTGACTTTTTAGCAAATTTATAGCCACAAATTTCACAAGCAAAAGGTTTTTCTCTAGTGTGAGTTTTTAAATGCTCATTTAAGTATGATTTTCTAATACATGTATAATCACAAATGTCACAAGCAAAAGATTTTTCTCCTGTGTGAGTTTTTGAATGATCATTTAAATGTGATATTGTAGCAAATTTATAACCACAAATCTCACAAGCAAAAGATTTTTCTCCTGTGTGAGTTTTTAAATGAGCATTTAAATATGATTTTCTAATACATGTATAATCACAAATCTTACAACCAAAAAGTTTTTTTCCTGTGTGAGTTTTTGAGTGATCATTTAAATGTGATATTTTAGCAAATTTTTTGCCACAAATGTCACAAACAAAAGGTTTTTCTCCTGTGTGAGTTTTTAAATGCTCATTTAAATATGATTTTCTAATACATTTATAGTCACAAATGTCACAAGCAAAAGATTTTTCTCCTGTGTGAGTTTTTAAATGATCATTTAAATGTGATATTTTACCAAATTTATTTCCACACATCTCACAAGCAAAAGGTTTTTCTCCTGTGTGAGTTTTTGAATGCTCATTTAAATATGATTTTCTAATACATGTATAGTCACAAATGTCACAAGCAAAAGATTTTTCTCCTGTGTGAGTTTTTGAATGATCATTTAAATGTGATATCTTGGCAAATTTATTGCCACAAATCTCACCAACAAAAGGTTTCTCCCCTGTATGAGTTTTCAAATGTCGTTTTAAATTTGATTTATGTGCACTCTTATAGTCACAAAACTGACATATAAAATTTAAGTTTTTAGTTTTTCTTACGGGTTTCTCCAACGGAAATTGTTCTGTATCGCTCTGGTCTTTGATGTCTATCGAATGATGTAAATCTTCCAAATTAAACTTCACATCTTCTAGGTCTTCTACTTCAATTTTATAGCTGCTAGAATTATCTGGAGCTTGCAATACTTGGTCGATCCGTTCCATAATTTCTAACTCTTTGAAGAGATTTTTGGAACTGTATCCGTAGCCAATTGTTCACTTTTCTCAATTTAACAAAATATAACGTCGACTGATGAACAAATTACGTGTCTGGCTGTGACCGTGGCGCCATCTGTAGTGCGGTCATGTAATTCTTAAGTAATTTAAGTTGTCTGTGAGGTTTTGCCAATTTGAGTCCATGGTACACCAAGGTATTGGCGAAACGCCGTCTGGCGGCTAAAATTTTAAGTACAGTAATGGCTGGCGTAAACAGTATTACAGCGCATGACTGATTTGACAGCTGTCAAAAATACTCTTTTAGCCAGCCATTTTCTATCTTGTGCAGCGCCCTTAGCGGTAATATTTTAAGGTCTGTTGAGTTAACCTGAATTAAATTGGGGAATGTCTGGCAAACATTTCCGAATTTTCCGCGATAACGGCCGTGTCTCGGTACCTCCATCAAAGGGAAAGTTTTTGTAGAGAAGAGGCGAAGTACGACCACGCACTATCACCATCAAGGGTTAACCTCAAACACTGCCAAGCTGAATTATTCAAGGTAAGTACCGATTATCGTAAATTTCTTTGTCAAGTCCGTGTTTTTGTCGACCTCCGAACGATGGCTGCTTGCAGCACGTGGGAGCACATTCTAGGTTGAACCCGTTCAGTGTAGGGCTCCCTTTCTCCATTGCCTCACCGCGCGGCGGCCTTCTAGTAACAAACTGACAAATTCACGGTTTTTCTTAGATTTTTTTTCTTGATTTTTGGTGCCTACTGGGAATAAGGTAGGTGTCGTTTATCGTGAATTTTTATGTGGAGTAACGGCATCTGGTCGGTTTCGGAACAACAACCGTAGCATCCTTGGGAGCATTCAGGGCGTCTCCCCATGCAGCGACGTCTAGTACGAAACCGGCAATTTGTCGGAGCTTCCTTAAATTTTTTGTTATTTGGTACCTATAGTCAACCTAGCCGTGTTTACACCGCAGGGTTGGCCACAGTGTAGTAAATCACGGGAGGATCGTGCAGATGCGCTTGCGCAAATGTCATCTCTCTCATTTTTCTAGTGCACTTATTGCCACATTTTTCTATAACATCTTTTCTCCCCTCTTCCTATAGGTCAGATACCAACAGGAGGCATCACGGGAGAAAATAACCATAAATCAAAGCTATCCTGTAAGCCAACTCAACTCTGGGTGGCGCGTGAAAACTGGAGGATTTACAACATACAAACAACATAACCATCTTTATGTTACGCCAAGTTGCGTTAGTTCACATTTCTAACCGCTAGTAGCGCTGCGATCACATGTCGCCGAAAATTTGCTTAAGTTTCCTGCATTATCATTATAAAGTATTTGTTTCCTCTCGTGCTATGCGTAGTTCGCTCTTACTTAGGAGACGGTGGGTTGTTTTGCGGGTTCTGGGATTCGGTTTAGCCGTTTGACAACGGACGATCCACCTTTAACTGTGTAACTCGGCCTTCTTTCCTCGGACAGACATGGGACGGTGTATCGTACGCGGTATTCCCGAAAAACCGGTGTGTGACGAGCGACAAAGATGGGGCAAACCAACGAACCAAGAGCCCCTTCTCATTACAAGAAAGGCTTAAGCCATCAAATAAAAAGCTACTCGCGGCCTACTTGAGGCGACGCCCTCTTTCCTTCTTTGGATAGTCCTAACCCGAAATGTGCAAAAGCACTTCTTGTAGCACCACTTGGAGTACGACAACGACCCTAAACAGCTCGTAGATGGAATTACACGTAACAGATAGTCAATCGAAGGCAATGAGACCACACTCAGGGGGTGAGCTTTGTTTGGTCCTTGTTTTGTTAGATTTCTGTCCAGTATCCTGAAAGATAAAACTTGGGGGCCAACTGTAGAATAAAAACACTGTTAGGAGGGAGAGAGATTTATTCCACAGTATGAAAAGAAATATGAGATTACAGTTAAAAAGTTTACTGATAACAGCACTGATATAGGCAACACACGTTGCACCGTTGGTAGTCGATTCGTTGAAGTAATTGAATTTGGACTCACTGCCACAGTAATTGTATCTATTGCACACACTAGCAATTGGCATGCACCAAAGAAAATCACAATAATGCCTAATGCTTGGCCTGCTTCGTCAAAAACTACTAAACCAAGACTGAAGTGCTGTTCGATCAATCGATCGATCAAAATGTGAAATAACTCGCACAAAATGACAATTGATATACTAATTTGTATAGAGACAAATTGACTTACCCCAGAATATTCCACAAAGGTGGTTAATAACAATCGATCTGGTCGAAACGGCCGTTGCGGTTCAATCGTATATAAGGCAATTTGAATAAATCTAAAAGATAAATCAAAAATCAATCACACAAATAGCAAACAATATGTCATTGCGGCTCTCTGGTTGAACAAAGTCACCACAGCCCAGTTTAATAGTCTTTTAACTAGCACACACTAGCTAGATCAGGCTCAAAAACGCCCCCGACTGGACCCGAACCATTCTGTGGGTTAACCAAAGCACACAGCGGGTTGGAGGTTCAAAAATGGGAGGCAGAGAGCAAAGAAACCCTTTGGAAAAATACACCAGGACAGAGACAAGCGAAGAAATTTATAAAGTACTCGACTGCAGAAGCAAAAAACTTCTTCTTCTAACAAAGAACGAAATTAGACTCATTACGGGGCTGTTCACCGGACATTGCCCGGTGAAATATCACCTCAAAAAAATGAGGGTGGAAGGAAATGACAGGTGCAGACTTTGTGAATCGGAAATAGAGACGGCCAAGCACATCCTCTGTAACTGCAATGCCTTAGCCAGAATTATGCTTAAACATATGGGACAGACACAACTGACGCCCAAAGAGGTAAAAAGCTTACCTCTCAGAAGCATTCTGTGTTTTGCTAGCGTAGCCAAACGACCCCTCTAAGTACAATACAATACAATACAATACAACTAGCACACACTGCCAGCGGCATAAATCAGGGAAAATCAAAAGTAAAAGTTCTGATACTATAATTACTGTGCTGTGATTCACCAAATCGAATTTTTGCGAAAGAAGGTAATAATTTGACATCGGCAGACACTGGTGTTTTCAGGGGGGAGTAATTGGGTAATTACCCCCCCCCCCTAAGCTTTTCGACGCAAACAGTAAGTAATATAGTGATACAGGAGTCAACACCACTGTATAAAAGCTGAGTCATCAAATTGGATTGCAATACTTAATCAGATTCTTAATTGAAGTTTTCAAACTAAAATTGTTACATCGATACGATCGATCTTAATAAGTCACGCTTTAAGACTCGACTCGCTGTTCAGCTTTGTACCAAATATCACCGCCAGGGTTCTCGATAGTAGGGTGCGTTCAGGCATGACGTTTAATAAAACCGTGTTAAACTTTAAGCGGAAGGACGTAACCTGTAGCATGCATTTAGCATGTTACACTCTTTACGGGAATCGAGTCGGGAATAAGGTGGAGGACCGGTCGGACGGGTGAGCGGTCGGGTTCCGAAGTCGGGAAAACACGGCCCAGCCGGAGCTGAGTACCGAACTGAAATTCTCGTCCGCCCCCAGATGTCGGTAACAAAGCCAAAACCACGACTCCTAGGACCTACAGAGGGGGGCCGACCTTTTGAGAGGACCAGCTAAGAGTGGCAGAAGGGGTGCGCTATGCGCACTCCGAATTTCCATACTCATTGCTCACATATTCATGAAAGGAGGTATGATTTCATTAAAAATCGGTACTCCTGACAGCCATCAGGACAAGGAGTTAACCTGAACCGACCAATTTAGTGCAAAATTAAAGCGCTCGTTTGATGAACTGAACAGGTTCAGTTCATGCACAACTCGTTTGAAGTTGATAGGAGGT
This sequence comes from Rhagonycha fulva, assembly GCA_905340355.1. Lineage (NCBI taxonomy): Eukaryota > Metazoa > Arthropoda > Insecta > Coleoptera > Cantharidae > Rhagonycha > Rhagonycha fulva. The sequence continues at coordinate 22,133,137 of HG996554.1, forward strand.
GCAGAACATCAATATAACATTTGCGGTGGGGGTTTTTCGATCGCGAAAGTAACCTAAAAATAATTGACATTAACAACTACGTCAACGCAAATAAAAGTATTTTCCGATTAATTAGTCAAATTAATCATTTTTTTAACCGTTGCAACTTCACTTGTGATTTGATTATTGGTTTTTAGTTGTTGACATTATGTTATCGGCGTACATACATAATTTCATTTGTTTTTTTTAGCCAATGTAGTTGATATGTAACATTAATTCAAAAGATGTCAGAAATTATATCATTATCAAATGATATGAAGATCGAACTCCGAATCTATGCATTGCCATTCCAATAGCAGTTAACCCTAAGAGATTCCTCGAATAGTGGATTTTACTTTCTAAGCTGATTAATTTGTAATAATTAATGACTCTAATTATTTGATATAGTCAAATTCATCTAAAGTCGAGTATGACTCATCGAAAAAATTATATGCATCAAAATTTACAAAACGTACGTTCATTAAATTAAGAGATATAGCCTCACAAATGTGTGATATGTGTTTATAAAATGTAACTGTCAAGTTTCTTTGCTGTCAAGTTCAATAGATTTAATATTAGGAATGGTTAAAGGTTTCAAGTATACATTTAAAAGAATAATGTAAATAAAAATTAAGCAGTTTTTCTAAAACAGATTTATAATACTCTTTTATATTTTTTATAAATACAACTGTAAATAGTGTTAGATGTAGTACAAGTGAATCCCAGTACGAATCCCAGCAAGGAAAAAATGCTGCAAGAGCTTGCGAATCGATTTGTTTGTTTCTCAGCGAAGGTTTTGTATCGTATGATGGGTACGCATTTTGGTTTAAGGGGTTCAAAAACAGTAATTTTAATCTAATTGACAAAGAACGCCTTGAAGACCTTCGGAAGTGCGGAAGTTATTAAAACCGGGTGAAACAGTTACTACAGACTGTTACCAACGTCAATTAAACTGCTTTAGTCAAAAATTGGAACGAAAACGCCTGTATACTGGCAAAGTTTATTATTAATACTAAGTAAGTATTATTTATTATTGAAATAATGTAATATTATTAATTTATAAACTTTCCTGTTTGTTCAATAGTTAACATTTTTAAATTTAGTCTGAATTCAGATTTCTTCGTCAGAGGATCCAGTGTTTACAATAAATTCCAATTGCATATTTTTTGTTTGATTACACAGGTCAACAAAATAAAAAAAAAATTTTAGTGCCGAAATATTGTTTTTTGTGTTAGGTGTGCATTGGCAACACTAATAGTAGTTTATATCACAAGGGCGATAAAGGGGGTCTTTTCATCCGCCGGGCGAAAGTTTATGAGACGAGCCGCGCAGCGGCGAGTGAATAATCGACCGAAGGATGAAAACCCTTATCGCCCGAGTGATATGAACAATTTTTCGTTATTTCAGGAAAAATATCCTACAAAATTCGCGATTTTATATAATAGCTCTAAAATAACAATCGATAGATGGCGTGAAGCTTGCAAGTCATTTATCAATGTTTGTCTCTTTGGAGCGAAAAAGGATGATTTTCTTTTAAAATTTCCGGAGGAGGTAAATTAGGTGAACGGGCTAAGGAGAGGACTCTAGTTTGGCGAGGCTAGGTTCGATCCCCAACCCGGCCACAAAATTTATCCGACTCCGTGGTTCGGATTCCACGTAAAGCTGTAGGTCCCACAGGTTAACAGCTAATTTCGCGCTAATTTTCAGAGGTACGCCTCAATAAAAATCATCCGATGTAACGTTGCGGGCAAGCCCGCAACCTTACTCTTCAAGTCTGCGAAGATATGGGGAAGAGCTCTTTCTTGATTCGGTGGGTGGTGGTGCATGGCCGTTCTTAGTTGGTGGAGCGATTTGTCTGGTTAATTCCGATAACGAACGAGACTCTGGCCTACTAAATAGGCGATTTCGACATCTCGAAGGCCCGCCGGCCGACGTTCGCGCGTCGCGCCGTGCGCGGTTTTTACTGTCGACGCTATATAAATTCTTCTTAGAGGGACAGGCGACTTCTAGTCGCACGAGATTGAGCAATAACAGGTCTGTGATGCCCTTAGATGTCCTGGGCCGCACGCGCGCTACACTGAAGGAATCAACGTGTCTCCTTGACCGAGAGGTCCGGGTAACCCGCTGAAACTCCTTCGTGCTAGGGATTGGGGCTTGCAATTGTTCCCCATAAACGAGGAATTCCCAGTAAGCGCGGATCATAAGTTCGCGTTGATTACGTCCCTGCCCTTTGTACACACCGCCCGTCGCTACTACCGATTGAATGATTTAGTGAGGTCTTCGCATCGGTACGCGTTGACGCCTTTTAGGCGTTGCCGGTGTTACCGAAAAGATGACCAAACTTGATCATTTAGAGGAAGTAAAAGTCGTAACAAGGAGCGCTTCGCACCAGACCAGAATAAATGATGAAATTTCCGAATGACGGACAATTTGGTCTGACGGACAGCATGTTGAAATAACGGACGGTCCGTCGTATTGACGGATGGATGGTCACGTTATGCAATTATTGCAAAAAAATCTCGAATTTTGTCGGATTTTATCTAAATCTATGATTTTGTAAATAAATATAAAGTAACACTTAATTTAATTGACGTAATTCCGTCATTTTGGGGATAATATCCCACAAAATTTACGATTTTTTTGCTCTAAGATCGCAAGTTGTTACTCAAGTTTTTGACAACATAAGCGAAAAACAGGAGTTCACCTGAACGGATGAACCCGTTCGGGCAGGTACCCCAACAAGGACTGTTTTTATAAGTCCTAGGACCTTATAAAGTTAAGTTTTATAGGTCCTAGGACATTATAAAAGTTAGTTTTATGGTCGGGTTGGTCCCCCTTGAGGTGACCTTTTGAGAAAAGACCCCTTTTATAGGTCTCAAAACAGATACATAAATTCGTCATTTATAACCTGAAATAACGAAAAAATATTTTTTGTTATTTCGACCGTTAAATTAGGTGTTTACGTCCTGATTTGAGGTACTAAAAGTGCCTTTTTACGTCCTAGAACGTTAAAAAGGGGGGGTAATAATTTTTTACGTTCTAGGAAGTAAAAAGAGGGGAGGTATAAAATAAAACATGATGTATTTACGGAAAACATCATTAATTCGAATGAAAATGTTTAATATTTATAACGCAATTCGAAAATAACGAAAATTAATATTTATAACGCAATTCAAAAATAACGCACCTCTTGATTCTTCTTTGTTCTCCTCGCTGTTGTTTGAAGAATGCGCCCGAAGATGCCCGTTCTTTGATTGATTTTGACATTGTAACACTTCACAACACACACGTCCGAAATTTTTAAATTCGAAATTTTTAAATTGAGAATATGAATCCTTATCTCACCAAATAGACAAACTTGACAAATGACTTGCAACCTTCACGCCATCTATCGATAGTTATCTCAGAGCTATTATATAAAATCGCGAATTTTGTAGGATATTTTCCCCAAAATAACGAAAAGTTGTTAATATGACTCTGACGTCAGGGTCGCGAATAAAATGAATGATTACCAAACCAATCAGAAGAGCCAGATTTCCATTTTCAATACATAGCCTCTCACCACGTTGTTGCGAATAAAAATGAGGTAGTCCCGTTATAACGAAAAGCAGTTTATGCCACTTGGACGTAAACTGATTTTACGTCTTTGTGACGAAAACTACTATTTAATTTTTTTTCCTACGTGTAGTTTTGGATCTACCCTCAGTTTTGAATATTGGCTGTAATCAGTACTTCCGTTTGCATAATTTGATTTCTTATCGATACATTTCTAAAAATAAATTGATTTTTATATCATGTCTTCATCGCGAAGAAGTTGTCTCAATGATCCAAATGTGTTTTTTTACATTTGTGCTGAATGAACAGTTAAAAAGTTCAGAAAACCTATAACAGATTTTGCCATGTATGCGCCCGCCCTTAGCCGATTGGTTAACGCGCACCTTCAGGCACAACACGCGCCATGATTCATTCTGTAAATAGACACGAAGCATAACGGCAAGTTTTTGATGTTCTGTAAATAGTTAAATAAAGTTACAATTAAATATTACAAGTAGTGTTTTACTTTCGTAAACATAACAATTGGCGACGAGGTAAATTAAAGACAAAGTGATAAAAACAATTAATAGTGAAATCAGTACTACCACAGTATTTAAATTCAAATACAGACTTCACCATCTACGAAGAACGCCTACAACATTTTTGTTCGGCGAATAAAATAGTCGATGAAGCTGTAAAAATCGGTTTGCTGTTGAGTCATCTGTCTAAGCACGTGTATGAAACGTTAAGAGACCTGTGCTATCCAGCATCACCAGAAACGAAAAGTTACAGTGATTTAACAACGCTATTAAGACAACACTACAGTCCGAAAGTGAATATCTACAGGGAAAGGATGGAATTCTACGAAGCAAAGCAACTCGCTGACGAAACCAGTAACGAGTTGTATGCTAGAATAAAGAAGCTTTCCGTTAATTGTAATTTTGGGACCGATCTTACAAAAATATTAGGCAATAAATTCGTAACAGGTATGAGACCTGGACCGATACTCGACAATCTAGTTGAGCAAGAAACAACGAAAACGGTTCAAGAACTCCTCGTAATAGCCGCATCGAAAGAAATTGCTGTACAACATGCCCAAGGAAGGATACAACTGGTCGCACCAACAAAAGGTACCCCACAAACTGGTAGATGGCAGCACAAGGTACACATCACAAACCAACTAAACAATTATTTTCTACTTTTTAGTGCACTTTTGTAATTTTAAATAAAAGGTTTTTTTTAAAAATTTTTAATTTTTTATTTAATTTTTTATTTTCTAATTTTTTAGTCATATCTTTTCAAATACAGCTTATGTATTTTAACTAATATAGGTTCATCCTATCAGATTTCTTTATTTATGTGTTTTAGATGTTTGATACTTCACCCTGTATAAATCATTACGACGAAAAACTTTACCCTGAATGCGGTCCTTAAAAATGAGATTTAGAATTCTAAGTTACTTTCCACCCTGTATGATAAAATTGTTCAATGAGCATCGACGCATGCGCTTTATGATTTTTAGTTTTTTCCCGATTTTTCGCTTATTTTTCATAATTTTAGAAAAACAAATTTAAAATATGAAAATGCTCTGCAGGTGAAAGCTGTGTACCAAATTTCAGATCTCTAGGACGTCGAGAAGTTGCTTAAAAATGGCCTCAAAGCGGTCGACCCACACGGACGACGGACGACGGTCTTCCCAAGTTAAATAAAAGCTTTTAATAATAAAAAGGGAACTAAATCAAGGTAGCACCAATGCTTCGAGTGGTAAGCCGAAATGCACTTGTTGTGGGAAGAAGCACAATGGCATTTGTAAATATGCTAATTACAAATGCAACACATGTGGAAAAAACGGACATTTATCAACAGCATGTAAACAGGTAAAAACAAAGCAAATGCCGTTACCCAACAACATCAAGAAGAAGTGAGTCTATCCATAGAATCCATTTACAACATAGGTAATAATACCAAACCGATCGAAGTTCAAGTTAAAGTAGGAAACGAAATTTTATACATGCAATTAGATTCAGGTTCAGCAATATCTGCTTTTTCTAAAGAACTGTATGTTAGACATTTTGTAAAATTGTACCCTATTCAAACTTCTATTTCAGTATTTAAAAGTTACACTATGGAGAACCAATTATTCCAGAAGGTTTTATAATGGTTAGTTTAGAATTTAAAGGTATAAAAAAGGTATTAAAATTGTATGTTATCCAAAAAGCAACTGCAGCTTTACTAAGTAGAGATTTTATAAACGAATTTATTATAACTTTTAAACCAACAGCAATCAACTCCGTCGATCCAGTGAATGTCAAAGCTACGCTACTCAAAGACTTTCCAAAAGTTTGCAACAAACAACTTGGAATCTTCACACATGCCAAAATCACGCTGAAGTTGAAACCTGAAGCTATACCCAAACATTCACCCCCAAGACCTGTACCCTTAGCCTTAAAAACCAAAATAGAATACGAATTAAATCGATTGGAACAACAAGGAATAATCAGCCCGACCGTAACTGCGAAATGAAGCACACAAATCGTACCAGTGTTGAAAAAGAATGGCACAGTAAGAATATGCGGTAGTTACGTCAATTTAAATAAAAACTTAGTTGACATATATTATCCGTTACCAAGAATCGAACAAATATTTGCAAGTCTCTCGGGGAACTATAAATTTTCTAAAATAGATTTAGCCGATGCATATATGCAATTTATGTTGGACGACGATTCTAAGGAACTAGTGACCATATCTACTCATAAAGGTTTATACACCGTAAACAGGATGCCCTTTGGTATAAAATGCGCTAGCTTTTATTTTCAAAAATATATTGACCAATTATTTCAAGGAAAAAAGAACGTGTTCACATTTCAGGATGATATTTTAATTGGACATAAGGAAGGCGAAAATTACATACTAATTCTCAAAGAAGTTATGGAAATTTTAAAAGAAGCAGGTTTGACCATAAATTTAGAGAAATGTAAATTTTTTAAAGACAAGGTTTCATATTTAGGCTACGATCTAACTAAAGATGGTTTATCTAAAAATACATCCAAAATCAAAGCCATAACCGAAGCTCCACGTCCAACAAATATAACGGAACTAAGATCATTCATTGGCATGACGAACTATTACAGTCAATTTATTTACAATTTAGCCCAAGTTTTATCGCCGTTATACAGATTACTAAAAAAGGAAATCAAATTTCATTGGGATGAAAAATGTGAAGAATCGTTCATCGAAATAAAAAGAATAATAGCATCGGAGCAAATGCTGACATATTTCAATCCCGAGTTACCTATAATTGTAACATGCGATGCGTCAGAAAAAGGCATAGCAGCTGTGTTATCCCACACAATGCCTGATAAAAAGGAACGTGTAGTATCATGTGTATCACGAACTTACACACCGGCAGAACAGAATTATTCTACTGTGCATAAAGAAAGTTTAGCATGTTTCTACGGTGTTAACAAATTTCAAGATTACTTATACGGACACAAGTTCACTTTAAAAACAGACCAAAAGTCGTTAGTTACGCTATTCGGAAAAGAAAAAGAAATCAACCAACTGTATGCAAATCGAATAAAAAGATTCGCTCTATACTTATCGAACTTTGATTTCGAAATCGCTCACATCAAAGGTAAGGACAACGCAATAGCAGACTGTTTCTCCAGATTGCCGTTAAAAAACCATGATGCTGTAGACGAACCAGAACACAGTTATATTTACTTTTCCAATGTAGAGATACCTATAAACAATGATCAGGTGCAACTCGAATCTAATAAAAACGAGCTGTTTACCCAAATCAAAACCTACATGAAAACACAATGGCCGTCCAAAATCAAGGACAACTTAAAACCCTATTACCAAAGAAAAAACGAACTGGAAGTGATACGGGGTTGCCTGTTTTATGGTCATCGTATAATCATACCTGAAACTTTACAAAAAAGTGTTTTAGAGGAATTACATTCAACACACGAAAGAATTGTAAGAACCAAATCAATCGCAAGATCGTACGTATGGTATCCCGGAATAGACAAAAACATCGAAAACCTTTGTAAATCATGCGACAACTGCTTGAAAGTTCGACCAAGCCCTCCCAAGTGTTACGTAGAATGGCCAAAAAGTTCGAGACCGTTCCAAACAATAAATATTGATTTCTGTCAACTATACGACAAACAGTTGGTTTGTCCTGCCAAAACTTTGGTTTGTCTAAAAAATTGTGATATGTTTATCAAGTTGCACTACTTAGACCCCACTGTTATAAATTATGAAAAAATTTTAATGCTTTGAAAATTTGGTAAATAGGTATATTAATAATTGTTTTAAAAAATATTTATTATTTAAAATGTTTAATTAAAAAATATTACAAGTTACATAAGAATAAAAAAGTTTTAAATTAATTGCAAAAATTACTTTGTGCTCTAGACAAACCCAAAAGTAATTAATTAGAATTAGATAAAAGAAAATTATTTTAAAATAATAAAGTAATGAATTTGATTAAACTAAGGTTTAGAGTTACAAATGTTAAATGAAAATACAAATTATACATAATTATAATTAATAACAGAGCAATATTTTTAAAAAATAATAAAATTATAATTAATACTTAAATATTTAAAAACAGTTGATTTTTAATATTTAAAGTTCTAAAGACGATTCTTGACTAAATTTATAGTCACAAATCTCACAAGCAAAAGGTTTATCTGCTGTGAGTTTTTAAATGTTTATTTAATTGGTGTTTGTTTGCACTTGTGTAGTCGCAAATCTCACAAGCAAAAGGTTTCTCACCTGTGTGAGTTCTTATATGAACTTTTAAGTTTGATTTGTAAGCACATGTATAGTCACAAATCACACAGCCCAAAGGTTTATTTAATGTATGAGTTTTTAAATGATTATTTAATTGGCGTTTGTTTGCACTTGTGTAGTCGCAAATCTCACAAGCAAGAGGTTTCTCGCCTGTGTGACTTCTTATATGGACTTTTAAGTTTGATTTGTAAGCACTCGTATAGTCACATATCTCACAAGCAAAAGGTTTTTTTACTGTATGAGTTTTTAAATGATAATTTAAATATGATTTTCGAACACATTTATAGTCACAAATCTGACAAGAAAAAGGTTTCTCGCCTGTATGACTTTTTAAATGATCTTTAAAATGCGATTTGTATGCAGTTTTGAATTCACAAATCTCGCAAGAAAAAGGTTTCTCGCCTGTGTGAATTTTTAAATGATATTTTAATAGCGATTTTCGAGCACTTTTATAGTCACAAATCTCACAAGCAAAAGGTTTCTCGCCTGTGTGAATTTTTAAATGATATTTTAATAGCGATTTTCGAGCACTCTTATAGTCACAAATCTCACAAGCAAAAGCTTTCTCGCCTGTGTGAATTTTTAAATGATATTTTAATTGCGATTTTCGAGCACTTTTATAGTCACAAATCTCACAAGCAAAAGGTTTTTCGCCTGTGTGAGTTTTTAAATGATCAATTAAATGGTGTTTGTTTGTACCTTTGTATTCGCAAATCTCACAAGCAAAAGGTTTCTCGCCTGTATGAGTTTTTAAATGCTGTTTTAAACTTGATTTATGTGCACTTTTAAAGTCACAAAACTGACAACTAAAATTTGAGTTTTTAGTTTTTCTTACAGGTTTCTCCAATGGTAATTGTTCTGCATCGCTCTCGTCTTTGATATCTATCGAATGATGTAAATCTTCCAAATTAAACTTCACATCTTCTAGGTCTTCTACTTCAATTTTACAGCTATCAGAATTATATGGAGGTTGCGGTACTTGGTCGATCGGTTCCATAATTTCAAACTCTTTGAAGAAATTTTTTGAACTGTATATGTGGCCAATTGTTTACTTTTCTCAATTTAACAAAATATAACGTCGACTGATGAACACTTGAACACAAAAAAACACGAGTGTCTCGCGGCAGAATTGATCTTGGCTGCGAGATGGTAGCGACATCTATACTGCGGTGACGTACTTAGCCGTTGACGTTTGGAAGTGAGGTTAGAGTTTCAAATTTACATTACTGTTTTTAATTTTAAAAAGTGACACTTGTCAGTTCGGAAGAAAAACATTTTTCATAAATTAAAATAAAAATAACATTTTCTTCTTTTTAGTAGAAAATAAACGCACCTGTTTTTCTACATTTCCATTTGTAATTTTTTCTTAAGTTTTCAATTGAATGATCTTTGATTTATTCATTCTGTTTATAATTTTATCCAAATTATTTAGAATGTATCGATGTTCTGTATCATAATTATATCATATATTAACATATCTTCAACGACACTGTTATTTTCAGTGTTAGTATTCAGATATTTTCAGACAAATCTTGTCAATTCAAAACTCAAACAAAAAATCATTCAATTGAAAAAAAATTAAAGCAAATGAAACTATAGAAAAACAGGTGCATCTATTTTCTACTAAAAAGAAGAAATTTTTATTTTTATTCGTGATAATTTGTAATTAGTTTTACATTGTTTGAATAAATTTTATTTAAAAATAATTTTTTGAAAAGTATTTTTCCTCTGATTTGACAAGTGTCACTTTTTAAAATTAAAAACAGTAATGTAAATTCGAAACTCTAACCTCACTTCTAAACGTCAACGGCTACGAGTGTCTCGCGGCAGAATTGATCTTGGCTGCGAGATGGTAGCGACATCTATACTGCGGTGACGTACTTAGCCTTGACGTTTAGAAGTGAGGTTAGAGTTTCGAGTTTACATTATCGTTGTCATTTTAAAATGTGACACTTGTCAAATCAGAAGAAAAATACTAAATAAAATTTATTCAAACAATATAAAACAAATTACAAATTATATCTTAAAATAAAAATTTCTTCTTTTTAGTAGAAAATAGACGCACCCGTTTTTCTACATTTTCATTTGCGTTAATTTTTTCTTAGGTTTTCAATTGAATGATCTTGATGATGATGATTTATTCATCGTGTTTATAATTTTATCAAAATTATTTGGAATGTATCAATGTTCTTTATCATAATTATATCATAATAACAAATCTTCAACGGCACTGTTATTTTCAGTGTTAGGTACTAATATTTAAATATTTTCAGACGTATCTTTTGTCAATTCGAATCTCAAACTAAAGATCATTCAATTGAAAACTGAAAAATATTAATGCAAATGAAAATATAGAAAAACAGGTACTACGTCTATTTCCTATTAAAAAGAAGAAAATTAAAGACGTATCAAAATTTAATAAAACAACAATTGTTGAAGAAAAAAATATATACTGGATGGCCTTTTGAATAAAACCGATGCTACTGAAAACATTAGCACTAAGTTTGACAACACATACAGTTCGTAATTCGTTTTTATTTTAATTTGCTATAATTTCTAATTTGTTTTATATTGTTTGAATAAATTTTATTTAAAAAATAATTTTTTGAAAAGTATTTTTCTTCTGATTTGATAAGTTTCACATTTTAAAATGACAACGATAATGTAAATTCGAAATTCTAACCTCACTTCTAAACGTCAAGGCTAAGTACGTCACCGCAGTATAGATGTCGCTATCATCTCGCAGCCAAGATCAATTCTGCCGCGAGACACTCGTAAAAAAACGTAGCTTTAAAATGTTAGCCGTCGCCATCTTGCTTTAGATAGCACTGCCATCTATTGGATGGACAAGACAATAGACAAAACTGGTGAATTTCTTATTGTCAAGGGAAACAGTTGATGCTTATTTCAAAAAAAGTTTTACACTTTATCAGTGAAAATTTACCTCTATAATTCGGATTGGTGCGACTAAATTCTGTTCTCCAGTGCGCTGACTCTTTCGTTGTACGCTGTCGTCAGTGGCGGCGCCAGCTTTCTTTTTCTGGTTGGGCGACACACGGCAGAAAAACTTAAAGGGTGGGCAGAAAAAATTAGCAATATGTCGAGAAATATATTATTTTTAAAGATAATCAAAATGTTTTGGATTTGTGAAATTTAAAATATAAAATAATACCAACCTATTATTTTGGACTTATGGCAAATTAAAATTAAAAAATTGAATTCAAAAACCTTTTATTACTTCAAAGTTTTTTTTACATGAATTATAATTATCTAAATTAAAATTGGTCTTCCATGGTAAAAAGCTTTTCTATCTCTGTTCTAAGTATTAACAAATTAAGGATATTTTCCAGAATACAAGGAAAATATTTAAATATTTAATACCTACATAAGAAAAAAAAATTGTTAGCGCTTTTCCGGAAAACTGTTGGCGGTACAAAATTTTTTATCGATGATACAATTAAGTACAAATCAGGCCCAAAAGACATATAGTTTGATGGCAATATCTTTTCATTGGGGTTACAGCATTAAATAGGAACCCCACGTTTGTTTTACGTTTTACCAGAAAACTTTAGAGATACAAAATTTTTCATCGATCAGGAAAATTGGGTACAAATCAGGTACAAAACAATAGTACTGTTGGTTTTTAATTTTATTTTAGGAAGGTTCCTACAATGTTAATGTGATAACAGGCAGCACGATGTTTTTGAACATAACAAAAATTTTGCGTCAAGCGACGGATTTAGCACTTATGAGGCCCCAGGCGCAATTGAATTTTGAGGCCCCTCTTCTAAATATTTTCAGTACTCCTACAATTTACAGTAAAAATTTTCAATTTCCGGCATACAGGGAGGACATTTATAAGCGCCGCAGGCGATTGTTTTGAAAATGCTACCTAATTTATATTTGAAACATTTCACCCGAAATATAAGTTGTAAATAAATTGTATATCCAAGCAGTTGTTATTTTAAACTGATTAATTTTCAATGTTATTTCCCACTTTTTTAATAATTAAATAAAATAGTTTTTTATTTTGAGACTTCCTTGATTTATTTGAGACCCCGAGGCGATCGCTTCTTGCGCCTGTTTGAAAGTCCGCCACTGCTTGCTACCTAAAGCGGCTTAAAACAAAGGGTATATTACGTGAGCATGCAGAAAATGCGAAAAACGAGTGAAAAAAAAAATAAGTAAAATAGAAAATGAATATTTTATATATTTTTTTACGGAAGTGTAGGACAAAATAACATAAGTTTAGTTATAATAATAATTATTGTAAGATCTATAATATTAAAAGCGGTTTGTTTACTTGATCACAGTTTTTTTTAATACATTTTGCTCAAATGTTTGCTCGATTTAGCAGGTTGGGCGAGAACAATTTAGGTTGGGCGCTCGCCCAACCGCGCCCACCCCTGGCTGTCGTAGATGTTGATTGATATTTTACGTCTCGCATCTGTGCCTTTATATGTATGGGCAGAAGGGACGCAATTACCAACGCAGCGTCTGTAGAGATGGTTCTATATGCTCTACATATTCTAAGGGCGCTTTTTCTTTGGACTTTTTTCATTATTTATTTTCGTTATCTTCTCCAGAAAAGACACCCATATAGGAGCTGCGTACTGCATGATGGAGTCCGCTATAGTGCTCAGGAGCCTCCTTTTGGCATCGCTTGGGCTTCTTACATTGGGCATAATCTTATGTAGGGTCTCTGTGGTCTCTGTCGACGTTGTCGCCCTCTTGGTCACTTGTAAGATGTGAGGTTTGAAGGACAAATACTTATCGATATCGATGCTCAGAACTCTAGTCTGGTCGTCTAGGTGGTCCCGTAGAAATAGCCTGTCCGCCCACCAAGAACTGGACAAGTCTCTTCTTTCTTTTCTCAAAAACCACCACCGCTTCGGTCTTCTCTGGAACGAACTGCAGGTCCTTGTCATTTAACCAATTGTAAATGTCGGCTACGGTCTTATTTACTAGATCCTTGAGTTCGTCTTTCGTGCGCGCCTCGGCAACTACTGTGATGTCATCCGCGAAGCCGGTGATCGTCACACCCGTTAGCGTAGAGTCTCAGGACACCGTCATACATGACGTTCCATACCAGAAAGCCGAGCACTGAGCCCTGCGGGACTCCGCTGAACACTGGCAGGATGTGTTGCCAGAGCTTCTCGTCGACCATTAGTCGTCTTTTGTAGAAGTAGCTGGCGATTATGTTAAGAAGGTAGAGTGGCACTTCTCTGCCTTAAATCCTGAGCCGCTCTGGCATGGTTTAAGTTGACCTGAAGAAATTCTGTGTTTGTGGTTCTTCTATTTGTGCGGGGAGCCTCGGTGGGGCTGGTTTTCCCGCCCCCGGAGCTGTGTTTTGGAACAACTGTAACTGGTAGTTCTGTGCCCCTCATGTCGGCATGTAAGGCAAAAGGGCTTGGCATCGCACTCTCTGGCAAAGTGGCCAGCTTTCCCACATTTCAGGCACCTCTCCGAACGATCTTCGGAACTGCAGCTACTCCATACGTTTCCGGTCATCCAGCATCTCCGGCACCTTTTTCTGGATTCTGCAAGAATTAATTATGCCTATTCTAACTCTTGAGAGCTTGTCCATTTTAGCCATCGCGTTACCCCTAGCCTCAACTCGAGCTATTCGTGTACCTTGGAAATATTCCCTGAGATCTCTCAGTATGAGTTCCTCTTGAGGTGCAATTTTAGCCGGGTCTTCTTTTACTTCTTTGACCGTCGCTAGTTCTTCGATGTTTTTTATCGTGTAGATTTTCTTTTGTCCAATCAGGATTTGGATGTTTTCTCTTTTGAGTTCTCTAAGTAAAGCGGTTGTCAGTGTCTCACACTGTTGGCTCTCTTTGAGTTCTACCAAAATATCGCCTCTCCTGGTCTTCCTAATTGCACTCATGAGAAGGGTTTCCTCTGCCTTCCTTACCACGGATCTCGCCGTGTCCAGCTTTTCTCCAAAGTCTTCTGGGTTTGCCTTGACTATCACTACATGCTATCTAGGGAGTCTTGCTTGTTTTGATACTCGTCTGATCCCCTTTTTTCCTATGTTCTGAGCTTGTTTATTTGGGGTCTCTCTCCGACGACGCACTGGACGGAATAACTCGTTAGGTCCGGCGCCCCCATCGTACATTTACTGTGCCATGATGGCCTTTTGTGCATTCACTTCTTGTTCTAGTGGAGAATGCCGAGGTGCAGACGACGGAGGCAAGACAATCCGGGCGGATGACTTGGTACTTTTGGTGCTTTTCTTGGCGTTTACGTTTAGTGTAGGCGTCTTTTCTGTGTTGATTCCTTGACTTTTGCTGGAGTTTGCTCCTTTCAAAACCTGAATTGGTGGTTTTGGTGTGGTTTCTCTAACCTTGTTAGTCGTGCTGGAGTTTTCTGTAGATTTTTGCACATGTGGCTATGGTGAAGGCTATGGTACCCGGAGCAGCTCTTTTAGATCTAACCTCATCTTTCTCTCGTTCCTTTAGAACTCACTTCGGCTGTTCTCCTGCCGGTTTTCGCGGCGGTGTTTAGATGGTGCCTGTGTCTTGATTTATGTGTACTTTTAAAGTCACAAAACTGACAAATAAAATTTAAGTTTTTAGTTTTTCTTACGGGTTTCTCCAATGTTAATTGTTCTGAGTCGCTCTCGTCTTTGATGTCTATCGAATGATGTAAATCTTCCAAATTAAACTTCACGTCTTCTAGGTCTTCCACTTCAGTTTTATAGCCACTAGAATTATCTGGAAGTTGCGATACTTTGTCGTTCCGTTTCATAATTTCAAACTCTTCGAAAAAGTTTTTGGAATTGTATTGGAGGCCAAGTGTCTACTTTTCTCAATTTAACAATATATAATGGGTGCGTTCCACTTAAAACCCACGACGACCACGGTCGTTCGTCAGTCCAATCAAATAACCGGTTTAAAAGTGGAACGCACCCAATGTCGACTAATGAACAAATTCATATGATGATAAAAAAACAAACGTAGCTTTAAAATAGTAGCCGTCACTTGCTTTAGATAGTACCGCCATCTACTGAAATAAGAAAGAACTGAAATGAACTAAAGATGTGCAGCTTTACACTTTAAAGCCCGCTCTACACTCTCTCCAAGTACTCTCGGGCGAATGTCTCGCCGAAAGGTCACGTGCTCGTGCAACCATCTAAATTACACACTACTAGGCACACCGAGACATGCCTAGAGCACCCATCTACACTCTCGCTCTCGCCCTGTCTCGCCGAGAGTGTACAGCGGGCATAACAGTAGATTTTGTGAAAAACGGCTACCTCGCGTCATCATTCACTTTTGGTCAGGTGTAGAGAAGGCTGAAAGAGCACGCTCTGGAGTATCAATATTTATGATGAAGACGTCCATAGTAAAATTTCTGGTAGATAATGCGTAAAATGATAACGGTCAGTATTCGCTGTATGCGTAGGTGTACGTAGGGATACGAAAATCGATCAAAGCGTTCGGAGTGGCCGGTAATAGAACTAAATTGGGACTTGCTTTATGTGATTACCATGGACTTAAAAGGATTATGACCCGCAACTCCCTACCTGAAAGCTTAAAATTTGCCAGTTTTTTATATGTCAAGAGTCCCAATTATTTTGTCTATTTGAGCCACCAGAGGGCAGCAAGAGCAACGCACACAGCGAATAGTACTTAGGTGATTGGCTTATACGCACCAAGAGACACGGCAGATGAGCAAATTAAGAACGAGTTCTTTCAGCAACTGTTAGAACGATATAGAAAGAAACCAAACTGTGATAATTGCTGAAAATTTAATGCAAGAATTAAATGCCAGGAAAAACATAAATTGTAGGGAAGTTTGCGGAAGAAATGGAAAATGACAGCGGTAAGAGAATGCTTACCTGTTGAGAATGCAGTGAAAGAGATTCACCGATACACACGTGGGAAAGATCATCACTCCAACAGAAATTTATTATTGACAGTGAAATTTATTATTATTTTCGTCCATCAAGGACGAAAATTACACTTACAGGACCAGCAACGGCACACAGCATGATGACCAAAATAAACCACCGCAATCAAGACAATCACAATCAATCATCATCATGACAATCATCAAGACACAAACCACACAAAGGTGGTTAATAACAATCGATCTAAAAATGAAAACTAATCTTGCACTACGTAGATATCGATGCATATTAAATAGTAAAAATTTTTTGCACAAACTTTAAGATGAAATAAAAGTTACACAATCAAGGAACAACGGTAGACACAGCCTTACCAATGTTTGCAACCCAAAACCACAACGAAAAAACACTGTGTTTCGAGCTTGTTTGCTCTCATCAGTACCGTACACCTCTTAAAACACTTGACTGTATAATAATAAAATAAAACAGGCTAACGTTTTATAAATGTAAAGAGACTGCTATACGCCTGTTAATTTTATATATTCATAAATTCAAAAAAATGAATTAAAATAAGTGCAATATTACAGTCTTTTATGAAGGAATCCAGGGGCTTGACTCAGGAAGCCGCCTGGAGTTGTCTATTTGTGACAAACCATGGGGCGTCCATAGCTTGTCTTATGCAGACGTTTTGCATGGTTTCCAATCTTTTCATTTGATTAGAAGATGCGAACCCCCATGGGCGGATGAGCGCCTTGTAGATCCTGATCCGATTTTTGTGGCGCAGGCAGCTACAACGAGGAGCCAGCCCGACGTAGAACCCCTAACCTGGAGGACCAGTGAGACGGCCGGAATAAAGTTGTTACTTCACCCGGATTCGAACCGGGTATTGAGCGTTCATAGTCAACTCGCTTGAACATTACTCTCCGACCGTCTCTTGAAAATATGTTATTATGATATAATTATGATAAAAGAATGTATTAATGTTCTTCTTTCTATGATAAAAGAACATTGATACATTCTAAATAATTTTGATAAAATTATAAACTCGATGAATAAATCAAAGATCATTCAGTTGAAAACTTAAGAAAAAATTAACGCAAATGAAAATGTAGAAAAACATGTGCGTCTATGTTCTACTAAAAAGAAGAAAAATGTATTTTTATTTTAATTTGTAATTTGTTTTATATTATTTGAATAAATTTTATTTGAAAAATAATTTTTTGAAATGTATTTTTCTTCAGATTTGACAAGTATCTATGGCGCGCCATTTTACTTTTTATTACAAAATTTAAATTGTATATCGTTTAAATAACAAACGTTTTAATTGTAATAATTTAAACATTTGTTGAAATTTTTTGTTGCAATGAAAACAATTGTTTAAAAATATCTGTCTATTTAATGCAATTGTTGAGTTATTTCATTTGTTGAAATTGTGCACTTATAAAATTAAAAATTTAATTTTGTATTTTTTAAACGACAATTGCTTTAATTATAATGATTTAAACGTTTGTTAATTTTTTTTTTGTATTTAAACAATTGTTAAATGAAATATGTCTATTTAATACAATTGTTGAATTTCTTATTTGTGAAATTTTACGTTATAATTTAAACTTTACAAGAAAAATTGTATTTAATGCAATACAATTTTAAACGTTACACTGAAAATTATCGACGATTCTTTTTATACGTCTCTGGTATCACTGGCGGTTTCAGGGGGGAGTAATTGGGTAATTACCCCTCTAATAATTATTATTTAACCTTTTGCTTATCATTTTTCAACAAATAAAGATCAATCTATGTTGAAATTTATACTGATATAGGTAAATTACCCCCCCTAAGGTAGTAGGCTGGAAACGCCACTGTCTGGTATCGGCGGATATTTTTTGAACTTCACTTGAAATGATTAGGCAACAATGGGAAAGATTGAAAAATTCAAGTTTTTAACAAGTGGTATGGGTTGCCTATATGTAATACGTAACTTATATTATTTTAAGATTTTCAAAAATAACTAAATTTTGAACCAATTTATGTTAAGCATAAATATATATTTTTTATACTAGCAGTCTGGTGTATATCAAATACGGATAGGAAAAGAAAAACCACCCCATTACATTTCCCTAGTAAAGTCTTCTTAGTCAGGAAGATCGCCAACATCCGGTTCGGATAGGCACTTGATTGCTACTTAATAAAGAAAAATTACTGATAATAAAAAATAAGAAAATGCGCAAAATTTAACAAAGCAAATTTGAAATCAAAATATTAATTTTAAATTAATAAAATTAAATTAAATGTACAATTTTCTTTTATCTCTTTTATAATCAATAATAATTATAAATAATAATAAATCAATCAAATATATTTGATTTATACTTTTATACCTCGTTTGTACTTGTTTGTTTATATTTTATTTTTGTCTGTATCAAAACAGTTTTCTTTGAGATATTCAAGAAAAACATTAGATACCTACATTTACACCTATTAAAAAAAATAATAATTTAAACTTTCTGAAATTTGTTCTTGACGTGTTTTTTTTTCACGGAGATGATTATACTTCGCAAACGGAAAACACGATACAAAATATACAATTCTTCACCGTTAAGTACTATACCTACAATGGGGTATTCCAAGAAGGTATAAAACCCAAATCCTAAAGGATTCCTTCTTTTTTAACCTTTATTTGAAGTTATAGCAATAGCGGTCGACTTAAAAATTCTAATAATAAATTTAAATTGTTTATTTTTATTTAAACCGCTTATCACTTTCATGCTAAAAATTTAAGTCAATACTGTGCTGTTAACAATAAATAATTTTAAATGATTATTATAAATAAATTAATTAGATAAATCATAAAACTATTTAAGTAGGTACAGTAATAATTTAGAAATCAAAATTAGTTACGAATTGTAATTCAGTAATTGTTACGCATGCTATGGATGCGCGAGAGCCCCAGTCCTATTGGGTAATAAAGTGCCAATTTATTAAAAATCATATCTGTTTTCAATAGTTTTCATTTATAGAAACGGTACGTTGAATATGAGAATTTGGGGTGCACGAAAGGCAAAAATCTGCGCCTAATCATATTTTGCGTCAATGATCTGATAGATACGAGTTGCATTTTGGTAATTATTGCGCATAACGTTCCTTGTCGGTGCACCAATCTTTGGCAGTAAAGATGGTCACAATGCCACTTGATCCTTTTATGATAAAAAAAAAGGTAGCTAAGCTTTGGTTCTTAACCGCAGCCGGAGAACAAACGGGTCGCGCACAGCGCGTTTCGTGGTTCTTGAAAAAATGATCTAGAGTATTCACCACAAGAAGCTCTTAGTGCCCACAGATGACACAATCTGCAAAAGATGGAATTTGGGCGCCAGTTGATGATAAAGAACTTATCATCAACAAAATAGATTTTTAATTTGCAGCCAAAAGATGTTAGAAGAAAAGTGTAAAATCACTTACGTGAAATATTCGAAAAGAAACTTCACACCACAAGCTATCACTAAAAATGCAAATCGCACAACTGGATCAAGGATTGATCCAGGAAAATCACAAAAAAGAAGTCACTTCCAGAAAATTCGACCACTCTCTTCCCTTCTTCGATTGCCAATCCCCTTGTTGCCAACCTTTGTTTTTCAAAATTCCCAAAGTTACCAAAGTAACCATGGTTCTTACAAAAAAGGTGTTACACTCCCCCCCTGCCAAGCGGAAAACTGGCCAAGCAAAGTTTGCCAAGAAAACAGCAACGGCATGGAGAATAAAATTTAACCAACAAAGTTTTCGTAACAAAGGTACGATCAACAAGTAACACTAGAAGGTAGAAGTAATCTAGGTAGCTGTACTGGGACACATAGTATCTCAAACCCAGTCTATAAAAACCTGAAAGTAAAAAAAAACATAGATCACATAATGATGGTATAATAATGGTAGCAAGGTGTAAACACGAATTGATGTTAATTTTTACACAGAATAATAAATAGTTATTACGGATGCACTTAGATACTCGAATCCAAGTGTCATCCCACCTCACAGTACGTATGTAAACATTATTTCTCAGGAGTATGATTCAAAAAATTAAACCGTTTTTCAGCATTATCGACAAGAATCCTTGTGATTCTGCCGAAAGCTTAAAGTAAAACGGTGGAACAGAGTTCATTAGAGTTTGTGAATCACAAACAAAACAAATGCCCATAGCGGGAGAACTCTAAAAGAAAAAACCTAGGAAAAACCAGTTCCTATAGAAAGGTAAAGCAAAAAATTCCATTACAGAATTCTTCAATTGGCTTTATAGCCGTGAAAGGATCCAGTCACAAACATCACCGGATTCATTCACCAAAAAAAATACTAAATACGACCTTGTGCTAAGGCCACCGTAGATAACTACGAAAAAATGGTGGGGTCTGGTTACCCGCTCATACAGAGACTACACCGTACAAAGAATCATAATAAGAAATTAAAAAAATTTCCTCAAATCCCAAAGCAGAAAATAATGTTCACATTACGCACCCTCGAACAAGTAAATACACAAAATCAGAGTTAATCAGGGTTAGCCTTGAGATCTTTAACGTGAAACACCCCAAGATCTTTACCCTCTTCGCTACACAGTCGGTAAGTTACTGACCCAGTAACCTCCGATACTCGACATTTGACGTACTTAGGCGCCAGCTTTTTAGAAAACTTGTCTATGGCACTGGACAACACAAAGTTTTTCTTCCACACGGTATCACCGCGCCTAAAAGATAACGGACGTTTCCGTAAGTCATACCGAGCTTTCCCACGTTCATATGCTCTGCGCATTCTTTCAACAACTGTTCGATGTAACTCACTTATATTATTAACATCGGTAACTAATTGTTCCCGGTCTCCCAATGAGAACTCTCCAGGTTCCGCCTGGTAAAGCTTCCCGTAGTAAGCACCACTATTAGGTACTGTCCTACCCAAATTCAAAAAAGATGGAGTATAACCGGTAACCTCATGTACCGAGTTACGAATGGCATGAGCAACTTTGTACACATGCAAGTCCCAAGAACGATGATCGTCTTCAACAAAAGAACGCAAACAAGTGCCAATAACACGGTTAGATCTTTCAACCGGATTCACTTGTGGACTGTAAGAACTGTTGTACCAAGTCTTTTGGACTTGATATCTCGACATAAGATCTTTGAATAACTTGCCTGTGAATTGTGTACCATTGTCGCACATGACAATTTGTGGCACACCGAACATAAGAAAAATTTCCTCGAGCTTCTGCACGACCGAAGTAGCAGTAGCCTGTCTCAACGGATGTACAACCACGAATTTAGTAAGCCAATCCGACACCACCAATAAATAAGAATTACCTTTCCTAGTTCTTGGAAAAGGTCCCATCAAATCAACGGAAAGTATCTGGAAAGGATACTCAACCTTCTTGGACTTGCCCATTAATCCAGGTCTTAATTGATTGGAAGATTTGCTTGCAAGGCAAACCTCACACCTTAAAACATATCGAGAAATGTCAGATTTCATGCGAGGCCAGTAGTACTGCTCAGAAACTTTTTGAAGCGTCTTAAATGCACCGAAATGACCAGACAACGGATTATCGTGGCAATCGCACATAATCTCACGACGACGAGATTTTGGCACCACAAGTTTCCATTCAATTAAATTAGAAATAATATTGTGCTTATTAGGCACATACTTATAAACATGCCCGTCTTCTACCTTAAAATTAGGGTATCGATCGGGATGTGCTAAAATATTATCGATGGTCTTTTGATACCAAGGATCTGTATCATCAGGTGTAAGCGAAACCATGTGAACGTTTGCTGGAGATCGAGAGAGGGCATCGGCCACTACATTGAATTTGCCTTTACGATGAACAATGTCAAAGTTAAACTGGTTCAAACGAACTGCCCACCTAGCAAGCCTGCCAAGAGGAGAGCTGATTTTACCAAGCCATTTCAACGCAGAATTGTCAGTGACAACAATAAATTTAGATCCTTCAATGTAAGGACGATACTTCTCAACGCCAAACAAAATCGCGCAACACTCTTTCTCCATTGCGTGATAATTCCGTTCGCATTTCGTCAAAGTCCGACTTGCGTAAGCGATAACTTTCTCATTCACCCCTTCCCCTTGCAACAATACAGCTCCGAGTCCTGAATCGGATGCGTCCGTCTGAATGATGAACGGTTGGGAAAAGTCTGGGCTACTAAGAACAGGAGCCGTCACTAATAAATTTTTTAAAGTGCGGAAGGCACTCTCCGCTTCCTCTCCCCAAACGACTTTTTGACCTTTAGCTTTACCCTTTAAAAGACGTAATATGGGTTCAGCCACGGTACTAAAATTTGGTATAAAGCGGCGATACCACCCTGCCAAACCAAGAAACCGTTTAATCTCAGTGGATGTCTTTGGAGTGGGGTAGCAGACGATTGCTTCCACCTTTTTCGGATCGGTTCTAAGACCCATCTCATCAACTACAAAACCGAGATAACGAAGAGAATCTCTACAAAACTCGCACTTTTCTAGATTGACAGTCAGACCTGCCCATTGCAATCGCTCAAAAACTTTACGCAAAAGAGCTAAATGTTCTTCAAACGTTTTGGCTATGATGATGATATCGTCAAGATACACAAAGATACCTTCATAACCAGGACCAAATAATTTATCCATAAGCCTCTGTAAAGTTTGAGGTGCATTGTTTAGACCGAAAGGCATCCTTAAAAATTCAAATAACCCCCTCCGAGGTACAGTGAAAGCAGTTTTAGCGCGAGAATCAGCTGATAATGGTATTTGCCAAAATGCATTTTTGAGATCAATGGAAGAAATGAAACGCGCATCTCGAAGTTGATCTAGAATATCGCTGACATACGGCAGCGGGTAAGCATCAGGCTTAGTAACCTCATTGAGGCGCCTGCCGTCGAAACAAAACCGAGTGTTGTGTTTTTTCTTTGTCACTAAAACGATAGGACTATTCCAACTCGAGTATGAAGGTTGGATAACTCCAAGACGTAACATTTCATTGACCTCAGCATTAACTTTCTCAAGCATAGGTGGAGATAGCGGATAAAATCGCTGCTTGACTGGTCGTGAATCGCCAGTATCAATAACATGCTCAACACAAGATGTTTTGCCAAGCTTAGAAGGAGCAATAGTCTTAAAAAGATTAATGACTTCTTCGAGCTGTTGTACCTGTTCTAGAGACAGATCTGCTCTAGCATTAATAACTTTAGGAGTGGTAATTTGTTTCACCTCCCTGGGAATTTCATAAGAATCAGCTGCAAAATCAGCTTTGAGCTTAAAAATTTTACAAAATTCGTAACCAAGGATGAGTGGATAGTCAATAGAAGGTGCGACTATGACAGTTATCTCTTTAGTTACGCCATCAACAGTTAAGGGTAAAAGAACCGTGCCCAAGACATGCTGATAAGTGCCATCAGCCGAAGTTAAAGGCACCTTATCGTAAGGATTAATAGTCAAATTTAAGGTGTCTATGATGTGTAAACCATCCCGACCTAACACTGTCTGGTTAGCACCAGGATCAACAAACCCAAGTACGCGCAAACCTCTTATATCGACGTGAATGTATGCTCTGTTATCGAACGGTCGATGTGCAAACAGAGTATCGACATCAGGCGTCGCGGCGCAAAAAGATCTTACATGGGACAACCAGCGTTGCCATTCCGGATGATCAGCCTTAAAGGAAAATGGGCTGGACGGTAGCCGGCTGTGCTCTACTCCTGCCCTTCTGCGTTTTTTGAACAGCGAGTACACTTAGCATACCGAACTCCAGGAGTTCCACACACAAAACAAAAAACTCTCAAGGGGCGTATGCAGGTTTCAAAACGGTGACCGTTTTCTCTGCAATTGAAACACATGACATTGGCTCCTAAGCGTCTGCCAAAATTTCTAGATTTTTGTGATGCACTTTGAGAATTAAGAGCATTGATATTGGCTCCCGAATTAGGCCTACCAGCGCTACTGCTGACAAGATGAGTTGGCTGATCGTTATAATTTACACAATCATCGTCATAATTTAAAGGAAAATTGTCATTAAAATTATTGTAATTATTCAGGGTACACGCTTTATTGAAGGTGGATTTTCGAAGAGGATCCCTAACTGCATGTTCAGGTTCTAAAGGATGTTGTGTTGGAACATGAGATTTGAAATTTAAACGACGACGCTCAGCGTCTTCCAATTGTTTACAGTCCATGACCATCTCATTGACCGTTTGATAATTATGAAAGATCATTTTTTCGCTGAATTTAGGAGCTAAGTTGTTGAAAATGAGACGAATTCGCTTGTGTTCTGGCAATGGCTCACGAAGTTTGCTAAACAAACTCTGCATGTGCTCCAGAAATACCAAAGGAGATTCGTATGCACCCTGTTTACGATTTATTATTTCAGAAAAAAGTTCAAGATCATAATCAATCGGCAAAAATCTGGTACGAAGCTGTTCGACAATTTCTTTCCAAGAAGAACAAAGCGGTTTAATCGTTCGAAACCAAGTTAAGGCCTCGCCTTCAAAAAATTCATGCGCACACCTGAATAAATAAGAATCTGGTAAATCTCTCGAAGTTTGAAATTCTTCGACTTTTACCAAAAAATTGTTAACACTTACAGCGGTAGTGTCACCAGTGAACTTAATATTAGCTCGTGCAATTAAATCAGGTTTATGAAAAGAACCTGCATTTGCTGAAGACGCACGAAGTGGACTTGAAGCAAAAGCCGGTCCTGACGCACGTCGCAAAAGATCTGAAATAGCACCTGCATCATCAACCGCAGGTGGTTGTAAAATGGACAAATTTTGTTGTAAATCATTAATTGTAGTTTCGGGGGACGATTGAGCTGATTCCACCTCTGATAGCAAATTCAAAATCAATTTTTGAGATGACTTAATGTTAGTTAATTCTTCTTCGGTAATAGGTTTAACATTAATTAGATAAGATAATCTACCTAATAAATGTGTCAATCTGGCAATTAACTTATTACATGCCAACGAAGATGGTTTTGATTTTAATATATCAACTTTCTCCCGAAATTCTACAATTTTTTCTTCAATAAGATTCAATTGCGTAGTCACGTTTAAATTTAAAATCGGATAATTAGAGCGTATTTTGGTGTCTAAGCTTTCGCTAACCAAAGCCTCTTTCAGTTCGACACGCCTGTCTGGAACCGAAACACCTACAAAAGACAAACCTCTAACCTCCAGTTCCCATTTCAGTTCTTCAGCAAGAAGAAACTGAACGTGGTTTTTAGAAATCATGATAATAAAATAAGTTCGAAGAAAAATTTAACAAATTTTATCTTCCAGTCACAAAAATAAAGTGTAAATTTTTAATGATAAGCTCGGTTAAAAATTGCCTAATCGAATAACACACAAATGTAATTTGGCTGCAAAAATAAAATGATAATAAAAATTGCAGATAGTGCCAACTGGTATATCGAGATGTAAAATATTTGTGGTAAAATACACTATTGAACTTAAATTAACTGCCTAACGATGAAAGACTCGAGCTACCTAAAATTTTAGATGACCAAAAATGCTCGAGTAACTGCCCCAATACGTTGAGCGTCAAAACTTGTGCACCAATCTTTGGCAGTAAAGATGGTCACAATGCCACTTGATCCTTTTATGATAAAAAAAAAGGTAGCTAAGCTTTGGTTCTTAACCGCAGCCGGAGAACAAACGGGTCGCGCACAGCGCGTTTCGTGGTTCTTGAAAAAATGATCTAGAGTATTCACCACAAGAAGCTCTTAGTGCCCACAGATGACACAATCTGCAAAAGATGGAATTTGGGCGCCAGTTGATGATAAAGAACTTATCATCAACAAAATAGATTTTTAATTTGCAGCCAAAAGATGTTAGAAGAAAAGTGTAAAATCACTTACGTGAAATATTCGAAAAGAAACTTCACACCACAAGCTATCACTAAAAATGCAAATCGCACAACTGGATCAAGGATTGATCCAGGAAAATCACAAAAAAGAAGTCACTTCCAGAAAATTCGACCACTCTCTTCCCTTCTTCGATTGCCAATCCCCTTGTTGCCAACCTTTGTTTTTCAAAATTCCCAAAGTTACCAAAGTAACCATGGTTCTTACAAAAAAGGTGTTACATCGGCATGGATGTCCATAGAATCATTTTCAGGGGGGGGGGCAAAATACAAAAAAGTGTATTACAAAAGAATTGTTATCGTTTAAAATCAAAAATTTTAAAAACTTGCGCTGGTCAAATATTAAATGTCAAAAAAAATTTCAGCATCCGAAAGTCAGGGGACAGCTGCCCCTTTTGCCCCCCATAATGGACGCCCATGCCTGTTAGTTAAACAACTAATTTTTTATTCAGGGATGAGCAACACGCGGCACGCTACACTTTTTCGTGTGGCTATTCTGTACGCTGTAAAAGATCAATTTTAAAAATGTTGTGCTCAGATCCCTTAAAAATATTCAGTTCGGCTGCCAAATTTTCGTACTGAACGATGGCGTTTTTGTTGAATCCGTTCTCTCACAATGTCACAATTTTCGCTACTCGTACTGTCCTCGCTGATCGCGGCTTACCAGATCTTTTTGTATCCTCTATAGAGAGAAGGTCTCATTGTACCGTTTTGTGGTGTTGTAAACAAAATCACGCTTGATCCCGATGTTTTTTAGGACTTTAAAAATGGCACCGGACGCTCACCATTCCAATATTTTGCAATTATCATCTTTCGAAACTACTTCATTGCGATTTGCAAGTAAATGACAAGTGACAGAAATTTGATATGACCCTTATTTGTTTACCTAAATATGACGATGTCAAACTATAAAAAAATCATGTCTTTCAAGTTGGCATTAAATTTTTAATACGAGCTCGAAAAAGTGTATTCGAATATATTGAACACGGGTTATATACTTTGTGTTTGTCATTTCACTTGCACAGTATAATTATTTATCTCTTGTTTAATCTTAAAATAAATAAAAGTTACTTATTACATAGGCAACCCATACCACCTTGTTCTTTCACACAGTTGCAATTTGCCACATCAATTAAAGAAAAGTTCAAAAAATATCCGCCGATACCAGAGACGTATAAAAACAATCGTCGATAATTTTCAGTGTAATGTTTAAAATTGTATTGCATTAAATGCAATTTTTGTTGTATTGTTTAAATTGACAGACGAAAAAATTCAACTATTGTATGAAATATACTAATTTTTTTAACAATTGTTTAAATTACAACAAAAGGTTGCAGGTAGCTACTTTGGGCACGAAAATACAAATTTTACGATTGAAATCTCGATGAATTCTGAAAGAGTATATATTAAATAAGAGAATTAGCTATGAACGAATGCCTTAAATGCCCCTGTTTTTTCAAAAATCGAATTTAAAAACTTCGATTTTTGCAGTAAATTTTAAAGCAAAGTCGCTCGGGATTGGTTAATTCTGTCGGTACGTGCACCCAGATATAGTCTTAGCTTTGCGCAGAGTGGGAGCGACACTTGCATTGCGATGCAGTAACAGAGCACTTCGAACGAAAATCATGGTTTTCAACCCTAAATGTGCTGGTAAAATGGCTTAAAGCGCCCGAGCGCAGCGAGAGGTGCTTTAAGTCGATTTTTCCTTGCACAACCACCTTTCCGAATAGTACATGTGCTGGAAAAATGGCTTAAAGCGCCCGAGCGCAGCGAGAGGTGCTTTAAGTCGATTTTTCTTCGCACAGCTACCCTGCGTTACAAACCCACTCTCACGAGTTTCACCTCTCAAAGATTGATTTTGATCATTTTGTCATTTTGATGAAAATGGCTCAAAGCGCCCGAGCGCAGCGAGGGTTGCTTCGAGTCAATTTTCATCAAAATCACCATGGCAAGAGCCGGACCTACCGGCAAAAGTAACTACCGTTCGTTAAATTTCTTTTCTGAATTAATTTTTAAATAATTTTAAATTAAATAAAAAAGGAGAACGCATTCCTACCTTACCGCAAGAGTTACTGTCTAATTGTTCATTTATTCTGGTCTGGTGCGAAGCACCAGGGCTGTTGCCCCATATCTTCGCAGACTTGAAGAGTAAGGTTGCGGGCTTGCCCGCAACGTTACGTCGGATAATTTTTATTGAGGCGTACCTCCGAAAATTAGCGCGAAGCTAAGTCCTGGCTGGCTTCACCCGCAAGGGATCCGCGAGAGAAATGTTTGGTAGACTAGGATGCAGTGGATGGGTTATGGGAGTTTTAATTGAATACCTTTTCTTCGTGTGCGTTGCTCATTCGTGTTGGTTTTTCCCTAAAGTGGCCGGTTTTCTTGTGGGCGTGGCTTGAATTTCTTGGGCGTGGTTTTGGTTTGCAGGAGTTCTTGTTTCTTATGCGGGATCGTTAGGGGTCGGCGTCATCGATAATTTCCCTTGGCATCTTGTACTTCGGATGGTTTGCCTTGTCGTATTTTCCAAGTTGGTTTATTAGCGGGTTTTCGTGGTCTTCTATTTTAGCGTAAAACTTCTCCGTGTGATTTCTAATAAATTCCTTGACCGTGGTGAGTTTGGAGTCATTGCGGAGGCGGACGTTTGATACTCTTCTTGGCGGATTCCATGCGTAGCGGACGAGCTTGCTTTGAATTGTTTCTAACTTGTTGATATGCGTTTTTGCTGCATGCCCCCAGGCTGGTGCAGCGTACGTGAGTGCCGGCCTAATGATGGTTTTGTAGACGCGAAGTTTGTTGGCCGGCGTCATTTTGCTCTTGGGACCTACGAGCGAATAGAGTTGCGACATCGTTCCCCTTGCCTTGTTAGTGATGTTGGTGATGTGTTGGCCCCAATTTAGCTATTGGTCCATGGTGACGCCAAGGTATTTCGCCGATTTTTGCCATTGGATGAGGGACCCGTTCATCCAAAGGTTGGCTTTTGCTGTGGTCCGCTTCTTACATCGGGCGAAGATGACTGCGACGCTCTTGTTCGTGTTGACTCCGATTCGCCAGTCTCCCATCCATTGCTCGATTTGTTCCGCTACGTCTTGGACTCTTTGCGTGGCGATGTCCTGGGAAATTGAAGTGGAAGCTACGGCAGTGTCGTCCGCGAAGTAAAAGTTTTCGACCTGCGGGTGGATTGGTTTGGGGATGTCGCTCATAAAGATGTTGTAGAGGGGTGCAGAAAGTGGCGAACCTTGGGGGACCCCTGCGTTCATTGGATGAGGTTCGGATTTGGTCCCATCGGCGGCGATGCAAAAGGTTCTTTCTGCAAGATAAGAATGGATTAGTTTTACGATGGCGAGTTTGATACCGGCTCGAAGCATCTTGTAGAGGAGTCCGGGGTGCCATACGGAGTCGAATGCCTTGGAGATGTCTAGAAGAAGGGCGACGGTGCATTCTTTTTTCGAGAACCCCTTTGAAATTTGCTCGACGATGCGAAGGATTTGATGAGTCGTGGAGTGACCTTCGCGAAATCCAAATTGTTCATCGGGGACGACCTTGTTAGAATCCATTTCTTTCTTGAGTCGATTTAAGATGATTTTCTCCGCGATTTTGCCGATGGTGGAAAGAAGGCTAATTGGACGATAGCTCTTCGGTTGGTTTTTCGGCTGTCCTTGCTTGTGGATGACGATGACGTTTGCGTGTTTCCATAATTTCGGGAAGTGACGGAGTCGAAGCGCTGCATTCACGATGGTTGTGATTGCAGTGATCGCTTTTCGTGGTAACTCCTTCAGTGCCCTGTGGGTGATGCCGTCTGGACCGGGTGCGCTTTTGATTTTCGCCTGCCTAATGAGACTTCTGACTTCCTTGAACGATGCGGGTTCGATTGTTGATTCGTCCGGGGCGTTCAGGGCTTTCTTCACGAAGTCTTTTACCATCTGGATGTGATCGGGGTCGTCGTAGGTGGTGTTAGGCGCGCATTGAATTTGGAGACTGGCAGCTAGAGCGTCGGCTTTGTCCTTGTCCGTTTTTGCTTGGGTCCCGTCCGGTCTTAGGAGAGCTGGCATCGGAGTCCTTTTGGTGCGGAAATTTTTGATGAATTTCCAAGAGCTTGAATCCTCGAACGAAAGGGCTTCAAGCTTGCTGGTCCATTCGGCGTCCTTGTGCTCCTTGACTTCGTTAGTGACCTGTGATTTGAGGCGTTGATACTCGGATTTGTCGTCGGGGTGATGAGTCCTTTGAGCAAGTTTTCGGGCTCGATTCTTGTCCTTGATTAGCTGCTTGAGATGCGGGGGAAGTTGGTCTCGAAGATCTGCGACCGGAACAGCATTTGTGGCGTATTGAATCGAGGCTTGGATGTTGAGGTGAAGAGCTTCTACGTAGTCGTCCAGTTGGCTTGTGGTGTCGATGATTGGAATGTCTCCCATGTTCGCTAGAAGGTGATCATGGAAGACGGGCCATACAACTTTGGACCTTGTTGTATTTGGATGGTCGTGCGGGATGTTTCCGATGTACATCAGGACTGGAAGGTGGTCTGAAGGTTGGAGTTCCGGCGTAGGAGTAGTGAGTGGGGTCCGTTGGAGCGTCGATGGCAAAGTCCAATTCGTGGGCGAAATCGAAAAGAGTGCGACCTTGGGCGTTGTTCCTTTGGCAGTTCCAAGTGGTGTGCTTCGCGTTGAAATCTCCAGCAACGATTGAACCATTTGGGCCTGAAAGTAGAGAGGTTAGGTCGTCTTGAATAATGAGTTTACCGGGAGGAAGGTAGGCTGATGAAAGTTGAAGCCATCCATGTCCGCTTGTATGGCGGACATAATAGATTAGACATAATGTCTAATTGTAGAAGTGCGACACTCTTATGTATAGCAGTGCACGGACCTCCCACGAACGAACTTGATTAACCAATCACGAGCGTTTAAACTTCGAAAATCAAGCTTTTTTAAATTCGATTTTTGAAAAAACAGGGGCATTTAAGGCATTTGTTCATATCTAATTCTCTTATTTAATATATACTCTTTCAGAATTCATCGAGGTTTCAATCGTAAAATTTGTATTTTCGTGCCCAAAGTACCTACCTTTCCCCACAACAAAAAATTATAACAAACGTATAAATTATTATAATTAAAGCAGTTGTCATTTGAACGAAAGAAAACTAAATTTATAATTTTATAAATATTAAATTTCAACAAATGCAATAAATCAACAATTGTCTTAAATGTATATGTTACGGGAAAAGTACGTAACCGGAAAATGTACACATTTACCGGTACATGTGTACATGTTCCACGGGAGTTGGTAAAAGTGGGTTGAATAATTTAAAAGACAGCGTTATCCTTACATTTACCGGGAAATGTACACATGTGGCAAAAGTGAGTAGACGAAGGCAATGTTATTGTAAACATAACCTCAAAATAAAAATGTCAATATAATATTTAAAACTTAAAAAAATAGAAAATCAGTAACTACGCGATCAGTGCTGCAATAAAGATTAATTTAATTATTATTCTTCTTTTTTTTATTTTTAATCAAATTTAATTAAATTAATTTGAAATTAAGTGGGTATTAGGAATTATAATTTTGATTTATAAAAATTTAAAATAAATAAATTTTAACAATTTCTAATCATTATTCGATTGTGTACCTTTCAATAATTTAACCTTAAATATTTTTTGTCAGTCGGATTGTCTTGTCTTTGACAAAAGAAAATTTTATAGGGTGAGTGGTACCTCACAAATAATAATCGCATTTATGCGTGATCAGACAAATAAATACTATTGGATTAATGACAAAAAAGTATTGCTATTAGTATTGAGAACCAATAGCAAAAGCATCGATTTGTTTAACAGAAAATTACTGAACCAATAACTTTTTCGTAATTAGTCCAATAGTATTTCTCAACAGGGGGGGGGCAAGCGTTGAAAGGAAAGTAATAAATTACAAACTAATATTAGACCAAATTAAAGTTAAAGTTGTATAAAAAATTTGTAAAAGGAAGTAAATAAATTTTTTGCAGCATTTTAGTTTACTTAAAATTTTTATTATTTTTATTAACATCCCCATGATACATCCCACAAAAAATTCAAAACCCGCCGCTCCTGCCTAAATACACTAAATTGTTTTCTTCTTCTTCGCTTCAAGTTTTAGGCAACTTTGCCTGTTACGGAACCCAACGTTTTCTCGGACGTCCTATACTTCTTTTTCCTATGCATTTATAATTCATAGCTTTTGCTGGTAATCTATCATTATTCATTCGGTCGACATGTTCTTTCCAACTTCCTCTGTAGCTCTTTATCTTTTGGTTTAGATCATATATATCCAGTTCATTTCTTATATCTTCATTTCTCAGTCTATCCATTCTACTGCAACCTTTCACTCTTCTGAGAAATTTCATTTCTTGTGATTGGATCCGGCTTTCTTGCTTTTTTGTTGTGGTCCATACTTCACTTCCGTATGTAATCGTTGGCACTGCAATCGTCTTATAGAACTTTAGTTGGGTTTCTTTTCTTGTTTTATTTCGTAGATTTCGATTTATAGTTCCACATATATTAGTAAATTTATTTAATTTTTGTTCGATATCGTTACTATAGTCATACGTCAGATCATATCCCAGATATTTAAAGTTCTTAACCTGTTCTAATATTTTTTCATTAATGACTATTTTGGTTCTTGTTGGTGATGTGCCTATAAAAGCCATCGTTTTTGTTTTTACGGCCGATATCTTCATTTTATATTTTTGACAGATTCTTGAAAGTATATGTACTCCCTTTTGCAGTTTGTCTTCTGTTTCAGCAATTATTGCTGCATCGTCAGCATATAAAATACAATTTAAGATTGTATTCTTATCCAGAGCAATTCCTTCGTTATATTTCTCTTTCCATTTGCGTATTATTTCGTCAATGTATATATTAAAGAGGATTGGAGATAAACAGCAGCCTTGTCTTAAACCTTTGTTTGTTTTTATTTCATCTGTTATTTTTCCTTGTATATCTACAACTATTTGGGTATCCATGTATAGACTTTTAATTGCATTAATGAGATGTTTAGGAAAACCTCTTCTCTCCATTATTTTCCAAAGTAGGTTTCTATCCACATTGTCAAACGCTTTTTCAAAATCTAGAAAAGCTATATGTGTTTCTTTATTAAATTCTCTGCGTTTGTTCTTCATCTGTTCTTCACCTATTATGTTTTCTGTGATCTTCTTAATTCTATTCTTCAATATTTTTGTATATAATTTGCCATTCTTCATTAATATTTTCTTTTGTTTCAAAAAATTCCAACTTTCTGTTTAGTCTACTCTGGTATAGGAATCTCACACTATCTTCTTCCAGCAGGTATACCTTATACACTTGTTCTTCTTGTTTTATTGTTGTTTTCTTTTTCTTCCATCTCGCATAAGTGTCGATTGTTGAAACCACTATAAAATGATCAGATCCTATATCTCGACCTCTATACACTCTTGTATCTCTAATCTGTCCTGCTAATTTCCTATTTATTATTATATAATCTATAATAGATCTTGTTCCTCTTGCAGTCCATGTGAATTTATGAATATCACGTTTTCTGAACTAAATTGTTTTCAAATCTCAATATATGTACTTTTCCCATCAACGCTTGGTTTATGTGCACATTTTCCTAATTCTATTGGGAAAAGTACATTGTATACACATTTACCATAAGCGCCGGTATAAGTGCACATTTACCGGAAAATGTGTACTTTTACCGGTATACGTACTTTTCCCGTAACATATATATTTCTTTTAACAATTGTTTACATTGAAACAAAAAATTTCAACAAATGTTGAAATCATTGAAATGAAATGAATTATTATTTAAACGATACGCAATTTAAATTTTATATTTTACTGCAAAATTTTATTTTTGTGTTGTTTAAATAACAAACGTTTTAATTATAATGATTTAAACATTTGTTGAAATTTTGTGTTGCAATGAAAAAAATTGTTTAAAAATATCTGTCTATTTAATGCAATTGTCGAGTTATTTCATTTGTTGAAATTGTGCGTTACAATAATAATGCAACAATTTTAAAATTATCAATTTTAACATTGTATAGTTTAAATAGTTATCGGTTTAATTAGAATGTTTTAAACGTTTATTGAAATATTTTGATGAATTTAAGCAATTGTTAAAATAAATATGTTCATGTATTACAATTGTTGATTTTTTCATTTGTTCATTTTTACGTTATAATTTAAGCATTGCAATAATTTAAACATTACAACAAAAAATTTTATTTAATGCAATACAATTTAAAACATTACACTGAAAATTTTCGACAATTGATTTATTTAATACGTCTCTCGTACGGATATTTTTGGAACTTTTCT
The DNA here is from genome assembly GCA_905340355.1 of Rhagonycha fulva. Lineage (NCBI taxonomy): Eukaryota > Metazoa > Arthropoda > Insecta > Coleoptera > Cantharidae > Rhagonycha > Rhagonycha fulva. The sequence goes on from HG996554.1 coordinate 22,167,538, forward strand.
TGAATACCAATGGCAACTCTGTAGACAGAAGAAATGTCAAGCTATACTTGTGGGATGCCCGTGTTACATGTAACTACGTAACTTTTATTTAATTTTGTCAAAAAAGATGTTTTTTAAAGGTTTATTGGTTTTCCAGTAAGGATTAAACTGTCGATCAAATCATAAATTTGAATTCTTGATGATTCTTCTGTCTACATAGTTGCCAAAAATATCCACCGATACGACGATGCGAGAGCCGAATTAAAAGCAATTGTCGAAAATTTTCAGTGTAATGTTTAAAATTGTATTGCATTAAATAAAATTTTATATTGTAGTGTTTAAATTATTGCAATGCTTAAATTATAACGTAAAAATGAACAAATGAAAAAATCAACAATTGTATTAAATAAACATATTTCTTTTAACAATTGCTTAAATTAATCAAAATATTTCAATAAACGTTTAAAACATTCTAATTAAACCGATAACTATTTAAACTATACAACCCAGGTAGCACACTATGTTGGCGCAATATTGGTGCAATATTGAAATCAATATTGCCCCAATATCGAGATGTTAAACTTTTTCAATATTGGGGCAATATTGGAAATCAATCAATATAGTGTGCTACCTAGAACTAAAAGTTTAGAAAAATCTAAATCTGCAAAATGTGTTTTTTGGCTTAGGACTTATTATTATTAATAATTATTATTAATTCGTGCAATATTGCACCAATATTGCTGACCAATATTGGTGCAATATTGATATCATATCTTGCCCCAATATTGGAAAACAATATTGCACCAATATTGGCTAAATATTGCAATATTGCGCCAACATTCTATATTGGCGCTATATTGGGGCAATATTGCCCCAATATTATGTGCTACCTGGGAAAGTTAAAATTGATAATTTTAAAATTGTTGCATTATTATTGTAACGCACAATTTCAACAAATAAAATAACTCGACAATTGCATTAAATAGACAGATATTTTTAAACAATTGTTTTCATTGCAACACAAAATTTCAACAAATGTTTAAATCATTATAATTAAAACGTTTGTTATTTAAACAATATACAATTTAAATTTTGCAATAAAAAGTAAAACGGCGCGCCATAGACAAGTGTCACTTTTTAAAATTAAAAACGGTAATGTAAATTTGAAGGTTACCTCACTTCTAAACATGGACTTAGAAAGATTTCTAAGGCCATGCTTCTAAATAACCTCACTTCTAAACGTCAATGGCAGTGTAGATGTCGCTACCATCTAGCAACCAAGATCATCTGCCGCGAGACAGCCGTCATTTTCAAGCTAGGTTTGTTTTTTGTCAGCAAATGATTTTGTTCATTAGTCGACGTTATATTTTGCTAAATTGAGAAAAGTGAACTATTGGCCACTGATACAATCCAAAAACTTCTTCGAAGAGTTAGAAATTATGAAACGAATCGACCAAGTATCGCAACCTCCAGATAATTCTGATAACTGTAAAATTGAAGTAGAAGACCTAGAAGATGTGAAGTTTAATTTGGAAGATTTACATCATTCGATAGACATCAAAGACGAGAGCGATGCAGAACAATTAACACTGGAGAACCCCATAAGTAAAAACTCAAATTTTATTTGTCAGTTTTGTGACTTTCAAAGTGCACATAAATCAAGTTTAAAACAGCATTTAAAAACTCACACAGGAGATAAACCTTTTGCATGTCAGATTTGTGACTATAAATGTGCTCGAAAATCGTATTTAAGTGATCATTTAAAATCTCACACAGTAAAAAAACCTTTTGCTTGTTTGATTTGTGACTATAAATGTGTTAAAAAATCAAGCTTAAAAGGTCACATAAGAACTCACACAGTAAAAAAACTTTTTACTTGTAAGATTTGCGACTACAAAAGTGCAAACAAGCATCATTTAAATGATCATTTGAAAACTCACACAGGAGAAAAACCTTTTGCTTGTCACATTTGTGCCTATAAATGTGCTAACATATCAAATTTATATGTTCATTTAAAACGTCACACAGGAGATAAACCTTTTGCTTGTGAGATTTGTGATTATAAATGTGCTCAAAAATCAAATTTAAATGTTCATTTAAAAACTCACAGAGGAAATAAACCTTTTGCTTGTGAGATTTGTGACTATAAATGTGCTAAAAAATCAAACTTAAAAGTTCATATAAAAATTCACACTGGAGAAAAACCTTTTGCATGTGAGATTTGTGACTATAAATGTGCTAACAAATCAAATTTAAATGTTCATTTAAAAACTCACACGGGAGATAAACCTTTTGCTTGTGAGATTTGTGAATATAAATGTACTCAAAAATCACATTTAAAAGTTCATGTAAAAACACACAGGCGAGTAAACTTAAGCTTGTGAATATAAATGTGATCAAGAATCATCTTTATAATATAGTAAATATTTATTTACTCAACTTTAAATAGTTACAAAAATTTATTTTTAGCTTAAGTCAGTTTTCAAATATTTGAGTAATTGTAATTTAATTTTTATTATAAAAATTATAATTATGTAATCTGTAATCTCATTTGACTTTTGTAACTCTAAACCTTAGTAAGTATAATCAAATTTATTACCTAATTATTTTAAATTAATATTGTGACCACAATGAATCGAATTTGGAAATCCGAATCGGGTGCACATTTTTTCGGCTTTGTCACAAGTGGTAAGCAAGTCACATTGTGAACTGACCAGAGGCGAAAATGGCGAATAAAAAAAAATCTGCTGTGCAAGAACGAGCACGAAACGTAGCTCCAAAACCGTATGAAATGCTTGCTCAACATGTCATCCATAAGGAATGCCTGTTCCTGCAGAGAGGGAAAAGTGTTGTGGCTCCATTAGGTAAATTCGCTATGGGAAAAAACATCCAAAGCCATAGCTGGTTCACAGAAGCTGATGGGCTATCAAAAATCTACCGGGTAATTAGCGGCTGCCGGCCGAAAAATGTAATAGTCACGGCCCAAAACAGCGCCGAAGGAGAAAATTTTTATTTTTATAACGGCTCACAGTCCCATTGACCGACGGCCCACCGGGAAATTTCCCGGTAGCTCCATCGCCTCTGCTGGTTCAGTAATGCATGCTAGACTGTACAGCAGTCCAGGGCCGGAGGCGCCAAACACAGCTACAAAAAATTCATTAAAAAATACTCTCGCGTATGTGAAAAAATCACATCACACGGAGTGGTCAGTGAAAGCTGGCACTCGGCCTGCAGATAGGAAACCTCCATCATCTACAAACCACCTAAAAAAATTAAGGTTTACCGAGGTAACTCGAATAACCTCACCTAAATATTTTGATCGGCACTCATACTAATCCAAAACCAAATCTAGTGTGTCTCATACTAAAATCGGAATCAAACATGTCGAGCAAAGAAAAATTTAGTTAGTTGCAGATGTTAAATAAAGCGTTGACTCGCCTGAGTCCCTGACTTAACCGTCGAGTCAAACAGTTAGTCCACAAAAAATCAAGCTCCACACGTTGGTCGCCAAGAAAGTGAAACACAAATTGCCACGCTGATCTGCAATGGAATGGCAGACAGACCAGCTAAGGGATTACACCCCCGTCCAGTACCAGAGCATGGGTCGCGCGTACGAGGTTGTGGGTTCTTTTTGGCAATTAACTAAGGAAAAATGTGATCGGGCGCCAGTCTTTTAAATAAAACGCAAAAGTAGAAGGTTTAGTTTTATTTATACAGCAAAAGTCGAGTTAAAAGATGGGGTTGACAATGCTTGATTCCAAAACTCCATATGGAAGACACACAAACACATAACCAATCAAGTTTAATCCAGGATATACCCTAAAGGGATACCCTGGGAGAATCAAATCAAAATAAAAGAACTAAAAACTACAAATGAGTTGCCATATGAAAAAAACCCACAAAAATATAAATCACACATCTAGGAAACTGCTCAACTACAGACCGATATCCATCCTTTCCTCCATCGCCAAGATAGCGGAGAACATCATACTCTCCCGCCTTCTTGACAAGGTGGAAAGACTCGGCATCCTCCCCGAAGAACAGTTCGGCTTTCGCCAGGGTCACTCGACCACCCATCAAATTCTTAGAGTAACAGAAAAGATCACGGAAGGTTTTTTCAGAGGCCATAAAGCTTTGGCTGTCCTGCTGGACATAGCCAAATCCTTTGACAAAGTTTGGCACACAGGTTTGCTGTATAAGCCTTACATGGCTAGAGTTAACCAAAATGTAGGATATTGTAGTTCATAACATGCTGATAAAAAGTGTCAATGGGCACAAAGCCAAAAAATGAACAGTTTCCGAGATATAAGGCATTACAGAGTTAGTCCAGTCATTCTACGAAAGACACAATGATAAAGTCAAAATCGATACTACCCGGAAATAAAAAATAGGGTTGTATAGAACTATAGATGAAGAAATTCTAAAGAAGATAGCGTTTTAAGCATCACTCTAGCTAATATATTACATAACCTAAAAAATTAAACAAAGTCGAAAAAGCGGTTTCTTGCGATTTAAGAAAGAAAAACAAAAACGGAAATTTTTGACGGCATTTTTTGTTTTCCTCAGAAAATAAATAATGAATCTTCACTTTAACTTTTTACAACTTATTTTCTACAACTTTTTTATTTAACTTTTTTTTGTAGAAAAATTCGTTTTTTTTAAATTGTAAAAAACCGCCTTTTCTAATATGTTTCATTTTTTAGGTTATGTAATACACTAGCTAAAGCGATGCAAAAGAACGCTATCTTCTTTAGAATTTCTTCATCTACACAGCCCTATTTTTTGTTTCCGGGTAGTATCAATTTTGACTTTATCATTGTGTCTTTCGTAGAATGACTGGACTAACTCTGTAATGCCTTATATCTCGGAAACTGTTCAATTTTTGGCTTTGTGCCCATTGACACTTTTTATCAGCATGTTATGAACTACAATATTCTACATTTTGGTTAAATTTGACTGGGACCCAAAACCCATAAGGCCGTAGTGAGGTCCTTTTTCGATCAATCCGTATGTTGTAAGAAATCGAGCTGTGTTTTCCATCGACTTCCATAGGACCCCTTGTGGTAAGAATTCGCCTATATCTAGAATTTGCAACCATGCCATAACTGCTAAACAGCTCAACATTAAATTCATGGATATATCGATGCTAGAATTCAAAAGACAATTTAGAAATATACTGAACATGTAACTTCATCAATTGCTTTTTTTTTTAATTTATAGTTTTTAAATATATTTGAATTTTTGTTATATTTGTTTTTTTTTTAATAAATAAATAGTTCTTTCTTATTTTGTGGAGAAGTGCAAAAATTTAAATTTAAAAGCCTAAACAGAATGAACGCGAAACCAACGCGACGTAACGTCCGTCAAACGCTGACGTTACGCTTTCAAAACGATACTGCGAACTGCACAGAATAGCGCGAAACCGACGCGACGTCGAAAACCTAACCTCACAGCCTAACCTGCATAATCTTAAAATAAGTTGTTGACGTGTTAAGAAGGGCATTTTTTAGGGCCCTTTTAATTTAATCAACAGATGGCGCCTACTTAAATATTTTTATAAAATAAGAGGAATTTGCTATATTTAAAATATAGCCAATTCGTTGAGATAATACTATTCTATAAACAATATTCTTGATCTTAAGCTATTTTGAGTGGTATCCTCGACGTTCTTGAAAGGTTTCTCGCCTGGGTGATCTTCCTTGCTGCGGGCGGGAGTAACCATTGTACCTCGGTTGAGGGTATTCACTGCACCTCTTGTAATTGGCTGTGTGTGGACCGTTGCAGTTGGCGCAGGTGGCTGGAGTGTCCGGCTTCTTTACGCACGTTGAGGTATGGTGATCTTTCCCGCATTTTACGCAGCGGGGCTGGAGCCTGCAGCATCGTTGGGAGTGTCCGAACCTTTGACACCTATGACATTGCGGCGGGGTGGCTTTGGGTCCTTGTCCTAATGGGTATCTCTAGTCCCGATCTCACGATCTCTACTAGTTTCGTTGAATGAGTGGCTTAAATATGACGTTCGGAGTGCGCATAACGCACCCCTCCTGTCGCTCTAAGCAGACCCTCTCAAGAGGCCAGACCCCCCCTACTCTCCTCTGTGGGTCCTTGAGCCGTGGTTGTGGCTTTGGTACCGACTTCGGGAGGCGGATTGGGAACTTCGGATCGGTAACTCCGGCAGAGCCGTGTTATGCCGACGTTAGAACCCAACCGCTCATCCTTCCGACCGGCCCTCTGCCTTATCCCGACTATAGTCCCGTGGAGAGGTGCATGCTCCGCTGTCGCCCTCGACGACTTTGGAGTTTTGGCACGTCCCGGGGAAGGACTTTCCAGAGGAAAGAAGAGGGGAACGATGGCTCGAGAGAGTCGCGAACGACTTTTAAATCGATGGCTTGAGCCTTTCAGTGAAATGCGAGGGGGAGGGAACCCACCTCACGGTGAGTCTCCCCGCCCTCTTTTGTAAGTTCTTAGGCCCCGTCTAGTCGCTCTTCACAACACACCGGTTTTTCGGGAGTACCGCGTACGATACACCGTCCCATGTCCGTCCGAGGAAAGTTGGCAGGTGTAATCCGGCTGAAGGTCGGATTACACAGTTAAAGGTGGATCGTCCGTTTGTCAAACGGTCGAACCGAACCCCAGAACCCGCCGTAGAACCCACCGTCTCCTAAGTAGGGGCAAACAACCAGCAGTGTGGTGTTAAGCACATACTGGCAGGCTAGAGAGCATAATTCTGCGGTTCTATTCCTAGTCGCGCCATACACACTGCTGGGAAATAAACTGATTGCGTTGTTATGTGCGAGTTAATCGGCTCAGCCGCCTCTCGTTAATTCATAATAATAATAATAAAAAAACTAGGCACGAGCACGGAAGAGAGCATAGTGCCCCCCCCCTACGTGGTGCGGTTTGCGATGCTATCTGCCGACCGTCGAACTCGGTTCCCCCCCCTTTTGCCCGTCCCGAGGCTCCCTCTGATCGTTGAATGATCGAAGTTGAGGGTGGCCAACGGGTCGTGCTCGAGTCGGGGGGCCCCTGAGTTCCGTTGGCTTTTGGATAACTTTGGTTATGGTTATTTTCTCCCGTGGTGCCTCCTGGCGGATCTAACCTGTAGAAGGGGGGAGAAAAGAATTTTGAATTTAAAAGAAAAAGTGCCAATGAGTGCACTGGAAAAGGGGAGGGGTGACATTTGCGCATGCGCAGTTGCACGATCCTCCCGTGAAAAGAACTACACTGTGGCCAGACCTGCGGTGTTAGGGCGACGCGAGGAGATGAGCCTCCACCGACGGAAACGCGGCTAGGTTGACCATAGGTACTGTAAAAACAAAAAGTTTAAGCGAGCTCCGAAAATTGCCGGTTTCATACTAGACGTCGCTGCACGGGGAGTCCTGATGCTCCCAAGGAAGGTGCTACGGTTGTCGTTCTGAAACCGACCAAATGCAGGGCTCGACATAAAAATTTACGAAAAACGGTACCTACCTTATTCCCAGTAGGCACCAACAAAACGAAAAAGATCAAAGAAATTTCGAGAATTATATGTCGGTTATGTACTAGAAGCTAGCCGCAAGGGGCAGTGGATGGGATCCCTACGCTGAACGGGATCGCCATGTGCTCTCGCATGCAGCAGTTATCGTTCCAAGGTTGACAATACTCGGAACTTGACAAAGAAAATTCACGAAAAAATTGGTACTTACCTTTGATAATTAGGCGTGGCAGTGTTTTTGACGAAGCGTTTCGTCTTGATTTTCCCGTTGATGGATTTTAACCCTTGATGGTGTATCGCACTGCGCCTCTCGTCGAAACAAAAACAATCCCTTTGATGGTGGTTTCGGGGCATGGCGGTCACCGAGGCGATCAGAAATATTTGATAAAATGTTTTAAGGCATTTCAACAAATATCCCCAACATAACCTCGATAACCATTGCCATGCCTCGGCGGTTACAGTTTAACGTACGTTAGCTGTAGCTGACACTTGGCATCTGCGGAGCAGATGCGGGCGATAGCCCGCTTATCTCCTTCATCTGGTTTTGAGACCTGACGTTGAGATTTTTATACAGGGATTTCAAACCCGAGGAGCGGCGTCGAGCCGGTGTCTTGTTTATTATTGCGCTATAAGGTAAGCACTGCGGGGCCGGAGGCTAACGTCGGATTGTCCACGCGTGCACGCACGCGTGAGATAATCCACGCGCCTGCGGCGGCGCGATGTGCTTACCTTGGGCCCCTTCTACAATAACAGAGCCTCAGTCGCGCCGTTGCTACAGCGTTTTTATTAAAATATAAAAAAAAATTTTTTTTACAATTTACAAACTTAACAATAATCTAAAAATAGGCGCTGAAAAAAAAAAATTAAAAACACAAGCTGAAAAAGAAGAAGATTAATTGGACAGGACAATGACGGATATTTGTAACCTCCCCGAGGCAGCGTGAACACTCCTCACTGGAACACGTCGTTCTCGGAGTCAGTGTCTGAATACGTGACGTCTGGGGCTGTGGTCGTTTTTCATTGGTCAGCCCATTGGCGTTCCAATAAACGACTTTTAGGGCTGCGGGAAAAGTTGTCGTCATGAGATTTTAGAAGTGATGGCGTGAGCTGGAGGACAGGAAAGAAGTTAGTCGGACCTGGCAAAATGGCTGAGGGTTTTCTGGATCTCCTCGGAGGACATTCCGAACCTGACGAGCTCCAAGGTAACCCTGGCTATTTCTTGCTTGGAAGCGGTGAATCTACCGTTGTCGTCGGTAGGAAGATTATTAGAAGGCTTGTCTTTTTTGGGAGCCTCAGATACATTCTGGGGGGAAGCTGGTTGGGTGAGTTTTGACCTGGTCACCTGGACGTTCTGGGAGAGAGCTGATTGGGTGGGGTTTGACCGGGCCACCTGAGCGTAAGAACGTTCATTGGTCACCGGTTTGTACCGTCTTGCCTGGTTGTTGAGGGGAACTGGTCGAGGGGGAGCTTGCGCTCTCCACATTTTGGGGTACGATTTGCAGCCCTGGTAGCTAGCTGGGTGGTCACCACCACAGTTAGTGCAGGTTGCCGTACCCTTGGGCCTGCTGCACTCGGCTGTCCAGTGCAGGCCTGGACATTTTACACACCTGGGTGTGGCCTTGCAACAACTCTGAGCATGGCCGAAAGATTGGCAGCGATGGCACTGCCCAATCTTAGTTTTAGCGTGGGGCACTTCTATTTTGACGCATATGTCATGAACCCTATCCTCGTTAAAAATATTGGCGGAGGTCGATGTCTTGGGCATGGTGACCATGAGAAGAGGAAGAGGTCTCCTGCCCCGACTGCTCCTCATTCTGCCCACTGTGCAGTCGTAACCTTTTGCAGTAAGGTCCTCCTGGACCTCTTTTACGTCTATGTTGATGGGAATGCCCCTAATAACCGCTTTTAGGGGCTTTTCCTCTCTCAACTGGTGGAAATACCATCCACCTTCTTCGGGAGTAAGTACTTCCTCGAAGTACTTATATATCGCCCTGTAGTCGTTTTCGCTGGCGGGAGTGATGCTCAGTCCGCCAGCGAGTAATTTAGCTTTTGTGAAGCGGATCCCACGCTTCCCGAATTCACTCTTTATGCTGCTCCACTTGGCAGTATCCCTTAGAACTAACGGAGGGATTCTGGTTTTAAGTGGAACTGCCAAAGGGGATTCTTGACGGGTCGTCTGGCTAGGGGCTGGAGAAGTGTTACGTGATTTATCTATATTTGAAGTGGGGAGTGATTGGTCGGGTAGTTCTTGCTCTTCCAATTGGATGGTCTTCTCGTCTACCAACATTGGTTGGATGTGGAGCACACCCGCCAATTGGGAGCCAATAAAGTCCTCTAGTGGAGGGAGGTTAACAAAATTATCCGTTTCGTTAGTACTTACCTGTACGTTACTAATCGGCTTCTTTTTCTTTGAGGATCTGTCTCGGCTTCCTGACATACTGCTTGAGGCAGGTTTCGACTTTTTTTGTTGCAGCTTGCGCCTGCTTTCCCGATCGCGCTTTCTCTCCACATCTTTTGGCACATCCTGCACTTTTAATTTGCTGGATTCGGTCTTTCCTGAATGGTTGGCCGGTAAAATCGGCTCCTCCTTTTCCGGCTCTTCGGTGGTCATCGTGGCTTCATTGTTTTTGGCAGATATAGGGTTGCTCGGAATAACCGTTTTCTCTTTGGTCGCGCTTTGCCGCTTGTCCTCAAACTTTTCCAAGCAAGAGGTGATCATGTTCTTGTAACCCATCAGCTTCTTGTGAGTGCTGATGGCGTTATCGTAAACCGCCTTTACATTTTGATAAGAGCGGCTATTCGGTCTTTCACCCAAACTCTGATAAAACGCCTTCGTCGGGCTCGATCCATACGCGTCTAATTCTTTCTTCGTGTTGGCTGCCAAGTTGGTCTGCTCCAGTAGGGAAGCTTCCAAATTGGCTAGCATGCGCTGAAGTTCCACTTCGGTTAATTCGGATAACTTCTTGGAGCTTGACATATTCTTCGATGACAGTTTGAATCTTGGCAGGGAATCTATTCTATCGATTTTTTTTTTTTAACGTACGTTATTGGTAAATGGATTTATCTGTACAGATGTACATTACATTACTTGCGACAATATTAGGTGGCGCTCTCTACGCGACTAAGTACCGAACTAACTTTTAGGTCAAAAAGTGAATTTTCTTTATAAATCGTTTTTTCGTGAATTTTTGCGATGTTTTAATAGTTATTCTGCTATTCGAGATGGCGAGAAATCCAACAAATCAAAGATCATAAAAATCGGTTCAGCCGTTCTCGAGTTATAAATGGTGTAACTAACTGGACTTTCTTTTATATATGTTACAGTTAAAACCCGAAATCAGTTAAAACCCGATCTAACTAGTAAATTCTAGTTTTAACTAACCGCCTTAGTAAATTCTAGTTTTAACTGAAATAAGTTTAGTTAAAACTAGAATTAACTGATTTCTAACAAATTTCTTCAGTAAATTCTAGTTTTAACTAAAATTATACCAGTTAAAACTAGAATTAACTGAATTCTAACAAACATCTTTAGTAAATTCTAGTTTTAACTGGTATACGTTTAGTTAAAACTAGAATTAAATAAAAGTAGACTTAATATTATAGATAAAAATTGTTTTATTAAACAATTATTTTATACATTATTATCATTATATTCTACTTATTGCCACATGGCATGCTGTTGTAACATTTTGAATTGTAAAGTGCATTTGGCGCTTGTTCTTGAGTCAAAAAAACTTTAGAATTTTCTTTAATTTTTTTTTGTTATCGTCACTTTCAAATAGGTAAATTTAACTTTTGTTCAGAATTGCATTAGATAGTAATAGAAACCAAACTTTACGGTTTTTAACGATTCGATAACGATAGTTGATAACGAACAATCTCGAAAAGTTACCAAATGGGGAGGAGAGGGAGGGTTAAGCTCAATTTTTATGTATCCGTTTGTACGTTTATCCGATCATACAGAAGCGCTCTCATTGGTTCAGTTACTTTAAAAGTGACAATGACAAAAAAAATTTAAAAAAATTCTAAAGTTTTTTGACTCAAAAACAAGTGCCAGATGAAGAAATTTCCCTAAGGACTGCAGCGCAAAGAGCTGCAATTGAATCTGGACAAGGGTTTGTCCGCTGTTCTTGTAAAAAAAATTGCGCCCCAAAACGTTGCCTTTGTTTAAAAAGAGAAATTATTTGCAATTCAAAATGTCACAACAGCATGTCATGTGGCAATAAGTAGAATATAATAATAATGTATAAAATAATTGCTTAATAAGACAATTTTTACTTTAATTCTAGTTTTAACTGGTATAAGTTTAGTTAAAACTAGAATTTACTAAGGCGGTTAGTTAAAACTAGAATTTACTAGTTAGATCGGGTTTTAACTGATTTCGGGTTTTAACTGTAATATATATATAGAATATATATAATTTTCATAAGATCACATAAAAAAATATTCGATAAAACACAAGATTTAAACAAACAATAACATAACATAACAAAGGCGTTCATTCCCAAGGAATATGCCTACTTCCATTGGAAGTTTTTACAATCCATTTCTTCATGTGGATTACTCCTGATTGTCTGTTCTTTCTTCAACTTATAGTTTAGTGCATGTTTAGGCTTCTTTCACTACTCTTCTCCACAAGTTCCTGTTTCTGCACTTCTTTCTCCATTCCTTAACTCCCATAACCTCGAGATACTGCACAAATTCAAAAATCAAAAAGAAGTTATAAATTTAAATCAGTTTCTTTACAGTTGAAGTTTTAAGTCCCTATACAAAAATAAGCCAATAGAACAAATTGACAACTTCACCTAAAAAAAACTAGGTGGTAAAGATGATTCATATCGGGAAACACGAAAAGTATCCTTAAATACCTGCGTAATTACGAAGGCCCAAAGTTCCTTGTGTTCCCTGAACGACCCACAGTTCATGGCAAGGTCGCACGTTATCGAGGAAGAAAAGTCCGATTGAGCAGGCTAGGCAAAGTTACTGAATAATCCTGTTTTATTTTAGAAAGTTTGGAAAATTATAAAATCGAAATTTTATTTAATTTAATGGAAAGTTTGAACATAAGGATTATTTTAGTACATTTTTTTTTCGCTGCTCACAAATTTTTTTTTTTTTACTAAAATTTAAAAAAAAAATTGTACTAAAATAATCCTTCTAATTTTCCATCAAATTAAAAAAAAATTCAATTCTATAATTTTTAAAAAAATCCAAAACCAATTTGCAGGATTATCCAGTATCATATAGCCCAGCTTAACTCTGTCGATAAACTTTATCGCACCGCTCACGCGCGACCTTCTAATAAGAAAATTTTTCTTTTTAAAAATTTAATCTTTTTTTCTAAAATAAATCAAAAGAAACACAAGAAAACTTTTCGCTGCTCACAAATTTTATTACTTTTTTCAAAATTTACATATTCAATTTTGCAATCCACAAAACCGCGACCTTGCAGCACCGTGGGTAGCTTGCAAGTCCTTATCAAAATTTTTAAATTTCCCCACCTTGGCTATTACACCAGAGGAGTCACAAAATTAAATTTTCAAAAATTAAAATTACAAAAATTGTCATCAACTAATAAATTTCTTCATCCCAAAAAATATACGACAATATATTTATAAAGAAAAAATTGCAGATTGCAAAAATGTTAAAAAAAAGACATGTTGCTATTTGAAAAAAAAAATTGTGTTTACTTCTGGTTGAGTTTGAAGTATAAAATAGTAGTTTATATCACAAGGGCGATAAAGGGGATCTTTTCATCCACCGGGCGAAAGTTTATGAAACGAGCCGCGCAGCGGCGAGTGAATAATCGACCGAAGGATGAAAACCCTTATCGCCCGAGTGATATGAACAATTTTTCGTTATTTCAGGAAAAATATCCTACAAAATTCGCGATTTTATATAATAGCTCTAAAATAACAATCGATAGATGGCGTGAAGCTTGCAAGTCATTTATCAATGTTTGTCTCTTTGGAGCGAAAAAGGATGATTTTCTTTTGAAATTTTCGGAGGAGGTGAATTAGGTGAACGGGCTAAGGAGAGGACTCTAGTTTGGCGAGGCTAGGTTCGATCCCCAACCCGGCCACAAAATTTATCCGACTCCGTGGTTCGGATTCCACGTAAAGCTGTAGGTCCCACAGGTTAACACAGCCAGGACTTAGCTTCGCGCTAATTTTCAGAGGTATGCCTCAATAAAAATCATCCGATGTAACGTTGCGGGCAAGCCCGCAACCTTACTCTTCAAGTCTGCGAAGATATGGGGCAACAGCCCTGGTGCTTCGCACCAGAATAAATGATGAAATTTCCTAATGACGGACAATTTGGTCTGACGGACAGCATGTTGAAATAACGGATGGTCCGTCGTATTGACGGACGGATGGGTCACGTTATGCAATTATTGCAATAAAATCTCGAATTTTGTCGGATTTTATCTAAATCTATGATTTTGTAAATAAATATAAAGTAACACTTAATTTAATTGCCAATTTTTTAACTAAAGGTGTCGTAATTTCGTTTTTTTTTTTTTGGGGATAATCCATCCCACAAAATTCACGATTTGTTTGCTCTGATATAACTATCGGTAGATGGCGTGAAGATCGCAAGTTGTTAGTCAAGTTATTGACAACATAAGCGAAAAACAGGAGTTCACCCGAACGGATGAATCGTTCGGGCAGGTATCTCAACAAGGACTGTTTTTATAGGTCCTAGGACCTTATAAAGTTAAGTTTTATAGGTCCTAGGACCTCATAAAACTTAGTTTTATGGTCGGGTTGGTCCCCCTTGAGGTAACCTTTTGAGAAAAGACCCCTTTTATAGGGCTCAAAACAGATACGTAAAGGGGTCATTTATAACCTGAAATAACGAAAAAATATACTTTAGACAGTTTCCAATAGAAAATTTGGAGTTGAATAAAAAACTATTTAAACTTTTTTTTGTAGTAAAGTAGGTAATATTTAAGAATTATTCACTGTTACCACTTTTCGTGAACATACTGTATATGAGTCTAAAAAAAAGTTTTAAAATAAAAGTTGTAGCCACTTTTTTGTTGTAGCGGGCGATAGCCCGCTTATCTCTTTCATCTGATTAGAAACCTGACGTTGAGAATTTTTCACACGGATTTCAAACCCGAAGAGCGGCGTCGAGCCGGTGTCTTGTTTATTATTGCGCTATTCGCGTTTTACATTAACAAAACGCCTCCACGCGGAATAATTTCAAACTCGTTTGTAACGTATAGTAAATACCAACATAAACACCATAAACAAACATTTTCTTTTGTTTACATTAACAAAACGCCACCACACAAAATAATTGGAACTGCTGAATGACGTAATGTTGTTATTGACGGTGGCGCCACCAACGGTAATGTAAAACGCGAATAAGGTAAGCACTGCGGGGCCGGAGGCTACCGTCGAATTGTCCGCGCGTGCATGCACGCGTGAGACAATTCCCGCGCCCGCGGCGGCGCGATGTGCTTACTTTGGGCCCTTTCAGTCAGTCGCGCCGTTACCACAGCGCTTTTATTAAAATAAAAAAAAAATTACAATTTAACAATAATCTAACAATAGGCGCTGAAAAAAATTAAAAAACACAATCTGAAAAGGAAGATGATTAATTGGACAAGACAATGACGGATATTTGTAACCTCCCCGACGCAGCGTGAACACGGGATGGGACGTTTCGGCGCAGCCGGTTTGGCGCGAGACCGTTTCGGCGCGAAACCGTTTTGGCGCAAGCCCATTTCGGCGCGAGCCAGTTCGGCGCGAAGTCTTTTCGGCGCGAGCCGGTTTTGCGCCAAGGTTTTCGGCGCAAGCCCATTTTGGCGCAAACCAGTTCGGCGCGAAGACTTTTTGGCGCAAATAATTACAAACATTTAATTTTCCTTGAATTTTAGTCTTTGAATTTTTTTCTTTGAATTTTAATCAGGCAGACATTAGATACAAAAAGATACAACTAATCATCTAATAGTTACAAAATAATCATTTGAGTTTGACTTTAATCGCACTTGCTTAAGTTTTTTTCTGATAAAGACTAGAAATTCTATGAGCGTGGAATCGTTACCAGAAAGATGGCAAAAGGTCATCAGACAAAATGGAAAATATATAATAAATTGATTGAAGTTTATTTTTAGTACAAAAACAAATTGCAACAAAGACGTGCTCAAGGGGGGGGGGGGGGTGAGGAAATACTAGAAAGCCGGCAGTTTTTAATCTAGAATTGGGGTTTTTGTATAAGAATGTCAATACAGAGCATTATATAAGGGGGGAGTTTGGGGGTTTAAACCCCTTGCATGACATAGCTATGAAGTAAAAAAAGTTTTAAAAGCTTTTTTTTTGGTAAAACCCTTCTCATAGCATAAAAAAAATTTGTTTTAGGTAACCCCCCCCCCCCACATGACTTATGTCTAGCTACGGTCCTGTGTCAATATGACATCCATAGTTTTCTGTAAGTTAAAATGCATATATGATTAATTGAATAAACCATTAATTAAACCGACCGATCAGATAAAAGTCAAATAATAAATAATTTTCTACATCCGCATAAATAATGATTTATGTTTATAAAAAGTATTTTATGCCTATGATATTAAATTCTCACGCCGAATCTGCTTGCGCCGAATTGGCTCGCGCCGAATCGGCCTCGCGCCGAACCGCCTTGCGCCGAACCGTTCTCGCGCCGAACCGGCTCGCGTCAAACCGTCTTTGCGCCAAACCATTCTCGCGCCGAACCGTCTTCGCGCCGAACCGCCTCGCGCCGAACCGTCCTCGCGCCGAACCGGCTCGCGCCGAACCGTCTTCGCGCCAAACCGGCTGCGCCGAAACGGTCGCGCCGAATCGGCTGCGCCGAAACGTCCTAGACCGGCGTGAACACTCCTCACTGATTCAAAGTCAGACCACCGAAGTGTGAACACCTATCAAGATTACCAACCGTTTTATCGTGACCAAGTAAGTTTTGCCAATTTTTAAATTTTCCAAATATCTTACGATGTTGCCAAGATAATAAACGTGATTGTGAGTGATTTTGTGTTGCGCCCATCGCAAAAAGTGATTAGCCCAAAGGCTAATATTCGTTCATTCGATATCGAACAACGTTCGATCTTACCACGGGGCGTTTCTAGGTTAGGTTCAATATGAACCAGCAACTAACTACAAGTCTAACATGAAACCAACACGCAATGTTGTTCTCGACCTTGCAACCCAGCACGTTGGAAGAATCGGAGCTTCCCTTCTGGATTGAATGCCTGACCGAATTGATCAAATCGCTCAAGGCTGACATCGCAGCGCTCCGAGAATTACTTCATCAGTACAAAGGGACCCCCTTCGAATATTGGTATCCAGCACCTCCCGACACGGATACACTCTTTAGGAACAAACGCGATGTCATAAGACGTCTAGCATTCTACCGTGCTGAGCTAGCAGTCAACCGTGCAAAGAAAAAGGAACTAGTGTTCTACATGACCGCCCCAATCAAGAACTCAAAAAATCCAAGCAACGGTAATCTGGACAATAAAAAGAAAAAGAAGAAGAAAAGCTAGAGACCGTATACCAAAGATGCAAGAAGGACCACAATTAGCGACGGGAACTCAGACGCCCCACCCCATCCGAACAGACCAATCAAAGTCAAGGACCAGCCCCAAGACTACTGCGCAACAGGGATCGCGACAAAAGACCTGTTAATCCGGGTTACGCTGATCCGGATTATTACGAAGAAACCCCCCCCCCCGTAATAAAACGACAACCACCCCCCATCCCAACCAAACTCTACGTCAAAATACAGGGACCA
Source organism: Rhagonycha fulva (assembly GCA_905340355.1). Classification (NCBI taxonomy): domain Eukaryota; kingdom Metazoa; phylum Arthropoda; class Insecta; order Coleoptera; family Cantharidae; genus Rhagonycha; species Rhagonycha fulva. Next base: position 22,184,765 of record HG996554.1, read on the forward strand.
ACCAAACCTCAACCAACAGAAGATAGAACCGAACTCTCAAAAATCAAGACCGCTCATACATTTATTATTATTTTTGTATTGTATTTTCTGTTTTTATTGTAAACTACCAAAATCCATACCAACCCAAACTACAAGTAGCCAGGACCGTATTCTCAACTTGGAAGCCCGTATAATTTTACGCGTAGTGTGTTATTGTTCTGTAATGTATTTGCACATTAGTTTAGTTTAAAATAAATGGTGGTAGGGGTGTGGCTGATGCTCTCGGTAACAGGTACAAAGCATTCAAAACCGTCAGGGCTCGATGCCATCCTGGGTTTGAAATCCCTCAAAATTCCCAAAGCCAGTCTCGCTCAGATGAAGGAGAAAAGCGGGCTTCGCCCGCATCTGCTCCGGGTTGATATGTAACGATATCGACACTCCTCACTGAAACACGCCGTCCTCGGAGTCAGAGTCTGAATACGTGACGTCTGGTGTTAGGTTGTTTTGTTAGGGTGATCTGGAGTGGGGAGGTAATACAACTGTTTTAGGGATAATTATATCCTTGAGCTTAGGCGTTCTTGGGTAGTCGTTTGTATCGTAACGACCCAGGGCTTGGATGAGTGGATTGGGGCAGTCGGGGCTTTTCAAGTACAATTTAGATGTTAGGTCTTGTAAGATGTTGGTTTTTAAAATTGAATTTAGCGTCAACAACTTATCAGCGATGACACGGAAACTTCCTATAGACCATCGATCTTTTATTACACTAGATACCGGACTCCTGTCTAAATAGCATTGGTTGTTGTGAAGCCACCCATAACATGTTTTTGTTTACCTTTTCTTTGTTTACTATTTACATCGGTTTCTCTCGATTTATGTCCTACGCGCATGCATTTTATTAGCAAAAATGATAGGCAACCCATAACTTAATTATATACAGGATATTTCAAAATGTAAATATAATAATCTGCAATATTACAGTACTAAAAGAGAGAAAAATAATTTTTTGTCTTTTAAATAGTAAAGTGGTCAGTACATTAAGCACATACCTACAACTAAAGGTAACGTAAGGCAACAAAAATTATAAGTACATAGTACATCACATGTAACATCATATTTAAAAAGGCAACATCATAGTATGAGTAATATAATCTTTTAAAACATCAATAGAAGCTTGGGGCACTTTTTGTAGATGAAGTTATTACCATGGACTATAAATCGACATACTTAAAACCTATTTTACTGTACGTTTGTAGACTGTCAAAAGCAAGACGTTCGATGTATGTCCATTTAAAGTACATATGTACATTCAAGGACTATAAATAGACATACCTAAAACTTACAGTACTGAACGTTGTTGGGACCAGAGCTGAAAGTATTTCAAGTAAAAGACTTGCAAAAAGTAATTCAAGTACTTAAAAGTACTTGAAGTACTTTAATTGAAGTACTTTTGAAACTAACTTAAAAGTACTTGGTACTTGAAGTACTTTGTAAAAGTACTTGAGTATTTGGTAATTGGATTTAACAAAATTTGAGTAATTGAAGTACTTTTAAAGTAATTGAAGTACTTTAAAGTAATTGAAATACTTTTAAGGTAATTGAAGTACAGTCGAGTCGCGAAATAGTGAACTACCGGAAATAGTGAACACAAAAATTTTAACATTGAGTGTATATGGGACTCCTATATAACGAACAGCGGTAACCCCGATACAGCGAACTGCGTACTATAAATCGTGCAGTTTGAATGACATCTTTTAGGGGTCATCCATAAATTACGTCACACGTTAAAGGGGGGAGAGTATCACCAGAATGTGACATTAGGTCTGTTTGGTACCACAGTCCTAGTGCTACACTAACTACACTACTATAAATTGATTGGTGGTACAATTACCAACCCACTTTTTACACCAATAAATTTGTAGTAGTTAGTGTAGCACTAGGACTGTGGTACCAAACAGACCTATTGTGTGACAAGGGGCAGGGGGGGGGGGGCAAAAGCTTTGTGACGTTACAGTCGTTTGTTTTCTCTATTATCAAAAATATTTGACTTTATGTTGATTTTATAAAAGATTATTTAATAAAAATAAGAAAAAAATGAAAATAACTGTTTACTTTTGATTATTTTTAAATAAGTACATGCATAAAATTGAAAAATGTGTGACGTCACATCAGTGGGGAGAGGTTCTAAAGATGTGACAACCTGTGATAAGGGCGGGGGGAGGAGTTAAAAAGACCTAAAATTCGTGTGACGTAATTTATGGATGGCCCCTTATAGGGACTTCCCCAACATTGAGAATTTACATTACGTATTATATTTACACTTCATTTCACGCGTAACGTTAGCATAGAATGGAATTTTTATATGTTGGTGTATCAATTTAAAGGAAAAAGTATTAACTATTAAATTAAATAAAAACAAATACAATCAAAAATAACATCATTTTTCCTAATTAATAATTATTTGTATCAATTTTTTTTAAAATAAAGCTTTAATTTTCAAAACGTGGCTTTATTGTAAATTTTGTAAGTACGGAAATAGTGAACAACCCCGAAAAAGTGAAAGGTCTTTGCCATATTTAATTCACTATTCCGCGACTCGACTGTATTTTTGAAGTACTTTTAAAGTATTTGAAGTACTTTTATGGCCAGTTTATCAATCTAGTTAAGTGTCCCAATTAAATTTATCTGACAAGTATGAATTTTAACCGATTATCGGTTAAATTGCTGTTAGTAACACCGCATTGTCTATAAGCAGGGCTGGACAAGATAAATTTTTATTTGTATTTGAAATACAAAATATAATTGAAAAATGTGTAAAAATATTCAAATACATTACTTTCTATCATCATTCATTGTTTATCCTTATTGTGAATGTCCTCAGACCTTTTCTTCTCATTTCAAATTTTGAATACAAAAAAATAATCTAAATCGTTTATGCCTGTTTGTGCAAAAATTATTTTTATTTGTACCCAAATAGTTTTTGAGAAATTTCAAAATTTAACTGCCGGGGGGGGGGCAGAATATAAAGGATAACTATATATTAGAGAGCCAATAATACATTATTACTTTATTTACAGTTTGACCAATCAGTTTTCGTTTGGAAGGTTTAATAATTTTTATTCAAATCAACTCACAATCAGTAAGACTACCTGATACGAGCGGTTTGGTTCATGATATAATATTCAGTTTGGTTCAGATTATGTAGTCTCCACGTGACGTCATGCGCAACATTTATCAAAATGCAATTTATATGTATCATATCATTGGTTTAAGATATGATTTGCGCAGAATTTTACTCTCCACGTGACGTCATGCGCAACAATTACCAAAGTGGAACTCGCATAAACACTGTTATAAATTACTTAACTAATCTGTTAAATACAATCCTAATGAAGGGACCAATACGGTGTACGTATTAACGATTTTTCGTGACGGCTCAACGTGACAATGTTCTACGTTTAGCATTACATAATTAATCAAAATTTAAAATATGCCACGACACAGTTCCAATAGCAATCTTTAAAATTCTGCATTAAAATTGTTTAAATTTCAGGTATTGTAAGTGCTGTAAATAAAATCTGGCCTCGACCAAAATTTGAATGATTTCAAAAGACGCGCCATATGAAATCAATGAAATTTTTCTTTCATCCTTTCAAACCAATGAGAAACATCATTTATAATTAAATTACAAATCTAAACCGTTTTACAAAATCTACTTTAAAAAACAAGCCTGCGCCAGAGGCTTTTTAAAACACGTGCATATTTTGGCGAAAAATTTTTAAATATATTTTTTTATAATTTAAAAATGGCAACAAAGTGAAATTTATTGAATAATGTATTTTAAATACATGTAGTTGCAATCTGCCCAGCCCCGACTTGAAAATTAGGTAATTGAAATACTTTGAGTAATTGAAGTACTTTTAAAGTAATTGAAATACTTTAAAGTAATTGAAGTACTTTTAAAGTAATTGAAGTACTTTGGATAATTGAAGTACTTAGAGTAATTGAAGTACTTTATTTTGCGTAATTAAAGTACTTTGAGTAATTTGGCGGTACTTGAATTACTTTTTGGTTAATTTTGAAATATTTGAATTACTTTTCATAAGTACTTGGTAATTGAAATACTTTCTTTAAGCAAAGTCCTTAAGTACTTGATGCTTCAAGTACTTTTAAGAAAATATAGTATTTGATACTTGAAATACTTTTGAAATTAGCAAAGTACTTGGTAATTGGTACTTGAATTACTTTAACAAAGTACTTTAGACAGCTCTGGTTGGGACGTCAAGAATTGGACGTTTTTATATGTACAGAGTCATCCTTTCTCAGGACGTAGTACATCCATAAACTATAATTAGCAGTGGCGGATTTAGCACTTGAGAGGCCCAGGCGCAATTCAAATTTGAGGCCCCACGCCATAACAATTTTGTATGCAATGATCTTTTTTTAGCTATATAATGCTCCGCGGCTCGAGTGTAATACTTGATGTGGCTCTTGGTGGTAAACGAGTTGTTTGACATTTATTTTGAGGGCTGAATTTTGAGGCCCTTTGGATTTTGGAGGCCCGAAGCGCGCGCTTCCTGCGCCTAATGGGAAATCCGCCACTGATAATTAGACTCACTTAAAACTTACAGTTACGGACATTTTTTCCGGCTTTTCTGTAGATGTTCACGGTACTTTAAATGGACTTTCACCGACGTTCAATGTTAAATGATAAACGTCCAGTTACAGACATTTTAATAACGTCCGGTTACGTACGTTTTCAGAAAGCACAATGTTATGCCAAACGGCCTTTCTGTGAGCGTTCACGGTACTTTAAATGGACTTAACGGATGTTCAGTGGACGTACAGACGTACGTTCATGGGTAAAATACGGACGACCACATAACTACTTTGTACCACTATATGGGTAGTATTCTGTTCAACATTTGAGTGCAAATTCATGACAAAATTATGTGTATTAAAGAAAAACAACAGAAAAATTAAAGAAACATAACAACATTGTCTGTAAAATTAGTTCAATCGGTGACCGTTGGTGGCGTATCGCTTATCTTGAATCGCATTTTTCTTTTTCCTAAACAAATTGTTATTATTCAGTTTTTTCTTATTTCAGTAGATGGCAATGCTATTGCTAACTAAGGCAAGATGGCGACGGCTATCGTCTATTTTAAAGCCTCGTTTGTTTTTGTTATCAAATGAATTTGTTCATCAGTCGACGTTTTATTTTGTTAAATTGAGAAAAGTGAACAATTGGCCATAGATACAGTTCCAAAAAGAGTTAGAAATTATGAAACGGATCGACCAAGTATCGCAACCTCCATATAATTCTGGTAGCTGTAAAATTAAAGTAGAAGAGCTAGAAGATGTGAAGTTTAATTTGGAAGATTTACATCATTCGATAGACATCAAAGACGAGAGCGAAGCAGAACAATTAACATTGAAGGAACCCGTAAGAAAAACTAAATACTTAAATTGTATTTGTCAGTTTTGTGACTTTAAAAGTGCACATAAATCAAGTTTAAACCGACATTTAAAAACTCATACAGGGGAGAAAACTTTTGTTTGTGAGATTTGTGACTTTAAATGTGCTCAAAAATCAAACTTAAAAGGTCACATAAAAACTCACACAGGAGAAAAACCTTTTGTTTGTGAGATTTGTGACTATAAATGTGCTCAAAAATCACGCTTAGAAATTCATATAAAAATTCATACAGGCGAGAAACCTTTTTATTGTGAGATTTGTAACTATAAATGTGCTAAAAAATCGAACTTAAAAGTTCATATAAAAACTCATTCAGGAGAAAAACCTTTTGTTTGTGAGATTTGTGACTATAAATGTGCTCAAAAATCACGCTTAAAAATTCATATAAAAACTCATTCAGGAGAAAAACCTTTTGTTTGTGAGATTTGTGACATTAAATATACTCAAAAATCATCCTTAAAAGTTCACATAAAAACTCACACAGGAGAAAAACTTTTCTTTTGTGAGATTTGTGACTTTAAATGTGCTCGAAAATCATACTTAAAAGTTCACATTAAAACTCACACAGGAGAAAAACCTTTTGTTTGTGAGATTTGTGACTATAAATGTGCTCAAAAATCTCGCTTAGAAAATCATATAAAAATTCATACAGGAGAAAAACCTTTTGTTTGTGGGATTTGTGACTATAAATGTGCTCAAAAATCACGCTTAAAAATTCATATAATAACTCATTCAGGAGAAAAACCTTTTGTTTGTGAGATTTGTGACTATAAATGTGCTCAAAAATCACGCTTAAAAATTCATATAAAAACTCATTCAGGAGAAAAACCTTTTGCTTGTGAGATGTGCAACTTTAAGTGTGTTCAAAAATCAAACTTAAAAGTTCATTTAAAAACTCACGCTGGAGAAAAACTTTTTGGTTGTGAATTCTGTAACTATAAATGTGCTCAAAATTCACGCTTAAAAGTTCATTTAAAAAGTCACAGAAGATAAGCCTCATGCTTGTAATTATAAACTTGGTCAAGAATCATCTTTATAAATCTAAATATTAAAATAAACTTTTTTAAATATTTGAGTATAATTATAATTTTATTATTTTTTTTTTTTAAATATTGCTCTGTTATTAATTATAATTATGTAATCTGTATTTTCATTTAACTTTTGTAACTCTAAACTTTAGTTTAGTCAAATTTTACTTTGTTATTTTAAAGTAATATTTTCTTATATACCTAAGTAATTGCTTTTAGGTTTGTCTAGACCACAAACTAAGTTTTGTAATCAGTTTAAAATTTTTTTATGTTTATGCAACTTGTATTGTTTTCAATTCAACATTTTAATTAATAAATCTTTTTTAAAACATTAATAATTGTTGACTTGCGAACTTAATTATATGCATTTTACTTAAATTACAGGATAAAAATTTCAATATCATCATTTAGGATCATGCCGCATCGAGCCGGTGTCTTACTTATTACAGAAGCAGAGCATCAGTCGCACCGTCACCACGGTGTTTTTATTAAAATAAGAAAAATATTACAGTTTACAAATTTTAACAATAATCTAGTAATAAGTTCTGAAAAAACAAAAACATAGGCTGAAAAAGAAAGAGAGTTAGTTAACGGGAAAAAGACGGATATCTGTAACCTTCATGATTTCGTCATGAAATCTTATGAGCGATAATGGCGAGCCACGATGGCGTGGGCTGAAGCGCTGAAGGACAGGAAAGAAGTTAAACGACTTTGACGAACTGGCTGAGGGTTTCCTGGATCACCTCGGAAGACATTCCGAACTTGATGAGTTCTAGAATGACCCTAATTATTTCACGTTTGGACGCGGTGAATTTACCGCTATTGTCTGTAGGAAGGTTGTTGGAGGGTTTGTCTTTTTGGGGAGCCTCGGATGAGTTTTGAGAAAGAACTGATTGGGTGGGCCTTGACCGGACCACCTGGACGTTTTGAGAGGGAGCTGGTTGGGTGAGGTTTGACCGGGCCACCTGAACGTAGGACCGTTCATTGGTGACAGGCCTGTACGAGTGTCTCGGTTGACTGTTGAAAGGAATTTGTCGAGGAGGAGCTTGCACTCTCCATTACGTAACATTACATAGCAAAAGAGCTATTACGGGCTACGCCCGTTTATTCTCGAACATCGAACTTTGGACAACTAGCAGAGGGAATTTTGGTGATTTCAAACCCGAAAAGGCGTTGAGTCGGGTCTTGATGATGATGGGGATACCAAAAGGTCCCCCCGATTACTCTAGCTCGAAGCATTAGCGAGCTCACCGACGACACCGAAGTACACGTTTATTTATTTAAAACAAAATGTACAGAAATTTACAATGTTTTAAATTTAATTATAAAAAAAATTAAATAAAATAAAAATTAAAAATTTCATCCTATCCCGTTAAAGGAATTATTTGAAAAACTTGACACTTGAGATCTTGATTTGGTAATCAGTCATTGAGTGGAGACGCAGGAACATTCGACCAATTATATTTGAGCTTCTTGAACCGATCATGTAAAATTTCGAAATCATCCTCTTCTTCGTTCACGGACCTCGTTTAGGACCTTAATACAGTCCTGGTATAATTTCTTGTGTTGCGTTGATGAAGAAACTTAGTCAATAATTTCATATTGTTCCGCAAGGCGCTTGATCTTTGCCGGGTCTATAAAGATTACGGCGACCTCGTGAATTAAAAATGCGAAGTGTCGCAAAGAGTCTTAATTTTCGGTTGAGGTTCCTGAGGTTCGGCTGCAGGAATCTCGTTTTTGGTGGTGGGGGGAGGGCCTTGATATGAGGCGTTTTTGTCATTTTGAGGAAGTTCAGCTGGAGGGGCTTGATAGGACTGAGAAAGAGGAGGGGGATGCGGAAGATTCGCGTTTGAACTTGGGGCAGAGAAAGCTTTTGATTTAGTAGCTTCCAAGTAGGAGAGTTGACTGGAGACGGGCCTGAAATGAAATCTTGGGGGCCTATCAAATTGGGGAAACTGTCTAAAAGGTTGTTGATAGGCGATACGATAGGATAGGATAGGCGATACAGCCTTGATAACAAGCCGGGTGGTCGCCACCGCAGTTTGTGCAAAGGGATCTGGCGTCTTTGTGCTTAGTGCAGTCTTGCGTCCAATGAGCTCCGGGACATTTGACGCATCGAGGAGCAGCTTTGAGCGTGCCCAAAACCTTGGCACTTGTGGCACTGACCAATCTTGTTCTTTGCGTGAGGTACTTCGACGCTGATTTGGATGTATCTGATGCTAGTCTATTTAAAAATATTACGAGCGTGCTCGCTTTTAGGCATGGCGACTATAATAAAGGGGAGGGACCTTTTGTCACCGCTTCTCCTCATTCTGGCCACCGTGCAATTGTAGCCTTTGTTTTGGAGATCTTTTTCCACTATTCTTATGTCGAAGTCACTGGGAATACCCCTGATTACGGCTTTTAAAGCTTTGTCGTCTTTCAATAGGTGAAAATACCATCCACCCTCTTCTGGGGAGAGGACCTCCTTGAAGTGACGGTAGATGGCGGTGTAGTCGTTTATTGTCGCTGGGGTGATACTGAGGCTTCCTGCCATAAGCCGAACTTTAGTAAATTTAATTTCTTTGGCTTCAAAAGCCTTTGCTAATATGTCCCATTTTTTGGTGTCGCGAAGGATTATGGGAGGTATTTTTGATCGTGATGTCTGATTAGAAGTTTGGTTAGGGGATTTACTGATTTGTGGATTTGACGGGATTGAAGTTTGGGACGGATGGGAATCCCGGAAGGAGGAGAAGATCGGTTGGTGTTACGTGGGAGAGTTGTCTTGAGGGGGTGGTTGGGATAAGCGGAGGAGAATAAAGCGACAATTGATTGGTTCTGAAAACTGGAGTTGTCTGATTGGTCGAGGGGAGGAATAATCGGGGAGACGAGTGGTTGCACAGCAGTCGTATAGTCCATCTTATTGGTACTTACCGATGTGTCTTGGACTTCTGTGGCGCAGGCAATCTTCATCTGAGGAAGACTGTTTCTCGTGGTCTTGTTCGGTGTTTTTAAAAAGGCTTTTCCTTTTCCTGATACTTACTTCAACGGTATTTGAGTCAGTATACGGCTGACTAACAATCTTTTTGATTGGGGAGACCTTAGGGAGTCTTTCCTTGGACTGGCTGTTAGATCGTCTGGATTTCCGCTTGGACTTTTCAGATGCCACCGAAGATTTTCCTTTTTCTTCAGATTTAACAATTGAACGAAGTTCCTCCCTGACCTTATAATTGTTGAGTGTGGTCTGGTCGGTATCGCGGGTTGACTTGATCGTATTACGTCGTTCACGTTCTGTCTGTTCTGTTTCAAACATTTTCGAGGGGCTGCTCAGAGCGTTTAGCTTCGCTAATTTTTCGCCACTTGCCTTGATTTCAAGTGCAAGGTCATCGATGGCAGCGGTGAGCGAGTCAAGCAGATGCTTTCTTTCGTCTTTTCCCATTTTTCTGGACGACTCTGGAGTGTTCGCCAGGATTGCGATATCGAGCGTAAAAATTTAAATGTGGAAAACACGTTGATCGGACAAAGCACAAATGCCCCAAAAAATTTAAATTTTTTTAAAGATTTAGGCAAAACTTACTGTGGCACGATACTTGCTACGGTTGGTAGTACTTCTTTGGAATCACGCCTCGTGGTATAAATCAATCGAAAAAAATCAAAAACTGGTGTTCACTAGTACAATCTTGAAAACTTGCGATGTTCTATATCAATCGAGTCTTTTTTCACTTTTCATTACACTTTCACTTGTTTTCGGGAATATCTTGGCCAAAGTTCACCTTTTTCACTATTTTCTATCTAAACGATGGTCACCCTTCGGAGGTCAGCACTCTCCACATTTTGGGATACGATTTACAGCCCTGATAACTAGCTGGGTGGTCACCACCACAATTAGTGCAGGTTGCCGTACCTTTGGGTTTGCTGCACTCGGCCGTCCAGTGCAGGCCTGGACACTTGACACACCTGGGGGTAGCCTTACAGCAGCTCTGGGCGTGGCCAAAAGATTGGCAGCGATGACACTGCCCAATCTTGGTTCTTGGCGTGAGAAAAATAATTTAGCCCCGGTGGCTTTACAACCAAATGATAGACTTGAGAATTTAAATTTAGGAATATATTGTTGTGCAATTTCATTTTTGATAAATTTAAAATTTCCACAATTAAAAATCCATTATAATATTTTTCTCGAATTTGAGATTTTTCTGTTTAGTTAGACGAATGAAAAGTGATTTGTTTTCAATTATTGTACCGATGGTGTGGTATGCCGAAAACGGAATTTTCTAGCTGGAAAATTTTCCGAAAACCTAAAAAAAAAATTAAATTAGTCTAATTGGACGTTTTTTTTTAATTATTTTTTTTTGTATTGTTTACACTGCTTATCATTTAAATAAAATTGAGTGCGGATGAAGCGAGCTGTAATTTATAATTTGTGCTGAACAGTATAGAATATAGATGGTGTGACATGCAATTTAAATATTGGAGGAAATTGGTAACATTTAATTTTTTGTGAAATTTTCAAATTTGGCTGGCTGAATTGACCAATAAGCATCGGACACGATTTCCAAAAACCTAAAAAGAACTGGAAGTTGAAAAATTTTGGAGAAGGAAGGGAGTTGCTGGCAGACGATGATGGTGTGAAGTCGTCAACTTAACCACGAGATTTTATAATTTGGTTTTTTGATAAATTTAACAATTTGAATACAATTTGCGAGTTTGTGAAGCAATGAGTTTATTTTTAAGTAACTTGGCAGCGCAATGACAATAGTGTGTTGGAATTTTGGATCATGGAGTGAAAATTTGGAAACGAGATTTACCTGTTGATTTGGATATGAGCAAATACCAACCCGCCATATTGTTGAAAATTTAAGATGTAAAATTATCCAGCTTGTACATGGCCATAGGAGGACTTCATTATGGTAATTAATGATTGAATTTAATTAATTTGCGCGATTCCATCATAATTTATCTACAAATTGAATATCAGCGGAGGTTATGGCTCACAATCACGTTTTTTTACATACCACATTTTTATGCTGAAGAATTTCGTATACAAATTTTATTGGATCACATTAAACACACTTTGAATAAATAAAAGCACAAAGAGAACTATTTTAATTATTGGTTTAAGGCTAGGGTTTTGCAAGTGCCGGACTAAGAAAATGACTCATTTAAGAACGGCTTGACGAATTAACTTGAAATTTTAGAAAAATTTTGGAAAAATATTGACGCATAAGCTAATCTATTTTATATTTTAAAATTTTTAAAAACAATATATTTTTTGTCGAGATATCTAGTTTCTAATTTATTTTATTCAAATCAAAATAATTCACAGTTTATAATGATTACTGTTATAAACAAAAGAAATTTAAAAATTAAAATTTTATTATTAATAACAAAGTTGAAAATTAAGAAAATGACCCACTCAAAAATGGCTTATCAAATTGATCTCAAATTTTAGGGTAATATTTACATACAAGAGGAACTATCATAAATAGAGAAGGACAGATACTTGCCTATGCAAGTATGACATGGTGAAGGCAATTGAGAAGACAGGACTGAAAATTAGCGAGAAGAAGACAAAATATATGAAATGCTTAAAGAACGCAAACGGTGGTTTGGGGGACCTGGTGATAGATTCGAAGAGGTTAGAGGCTTCAACTACCTTGGAACCCATATAGACAGGAACAACAACAGAATGGAAGAAATCAGAAGAAGAGTGCAAGCAGGTAACAGAGCCTTTTACGCCAACAAAACTCTACTTAAGGACCAAACGCTGACGAGAGGAACAAAACTGAAGATATACAAAACACTCATCAGGCCAGTAATTACATATGCCTTAGAAACAGTTTGCATGTCACAACAGGAAGCAGAAGTCATGAGGGTGCTGGAAAGGAAGATATTGCGCACCATCCTGGGCCCCAAGAGAGATGAGAACGGCGAGTATAGACAATGGATGAACCATGAAATAAAAGCTGCAATGAAAGATTAAGACTTAGTTAAGATGGTGAAGTCACGGAGAATGGGATGGTTTGGACATGTAATAAGAGGTGAAGAGGAAAACATGGAAAAGAAAATTACTCTGTGGAAGCCGAATGACAGCAGAACGAGAGGAAGGCCTAAGATGAGATGGTGGGACTAGGTTGAGAGTGACCTGGGAGCGATGGAGGTCAAAGAATGGTGGATAAGGGTACAAGACAGAAACCAATGGAAAGAAATAGTAAGAAAAGCGAAGACACACGCAAAGCTGTAGAATGGTGCGAAAACAAGAAAGAAACTGATATATAACATGTTAACTGGGGGCTAATCCTCCCCTTCAAATGGATTTGTAAATCCCGCAATGGGATAGCAATGTTTTACTTAGAATGTAATGCTTTAAATAAAAAATAATAATAAATAAATCCATTGAAGAAATATCCACGAGTTGAACTTAGGTTAGCGTTAAAAAACTTTTTTTAATAATTGGGGACCATTAATAGAGAGATTCACCGGTCGAGCTTAGGTTAATGTTAGGAACCAATTTATTTTTTATTAGCAGATCTTTAAAAGAGAGATCAACCGGTCAAGGTTAGGTTAGTGTTACAAAACGATTTTTTTAGAGCAAACCATTAAAGAAATATCTACGGGTTGAGCTTAGGTTAGCGTTCAAACGTCCCTGCGTTCAAACGTTACTGCGTTCAAACGTCCTCGCGTTCAAACGCAAACTAATGCGTTCATTTATTTTGATTTTCTAACATTCATTTATTTAAATTTTAAGAAAGCAAAATCAAATGTATTAACTAATCATAACACCACTTGGTAAAAATAAAAAATTAAAGACTACCATAATTCATTTAGTTTTGTTTTCTGGCTTTTAAGATAGTATTTTGGGGGACGCGATTCGAATCATTAATTAATTTTTTTGTTGTACATAATTTTTTATTAACATTATATAATTTGTGAAATTTGAAATTTGTGATTTTAATTGATATTATTAATTTTTTTTTGAAAATATTTATTATTTAAAATGTTTAATTAAAAAACATTACAGGTTACATAAACATAAAAAAGTTTTAAATTAAGGTGGCAGATCAATAGGGGCTAAACTTATGTCAAGTTCAATTCAAAAACGAATAATCGTATGAAATTGAAATTTTTAGAATATACGTAAAATATGATTTTACTTTACATAAGCTATTTTTGATTTAAAAAAAATTAATATAAAAAATGTTTTTTTTTAATTTTCTATAAAATTAATTTTTGTTGTAAATATAAAATAGCTTATGTTATGTAAAACCATCTTTTATGTATATTCTGAAAATTTCAACTTTCTACAATTATTCGTTTTTGAGATGAACTTGACACTAGAATTGAAGCAATATACATGAAATGTCAAATTTTAACCAATCACAAGTAAAGGATCGATTAGAATCAATAAAATACACCAATAAAATATCATTAAGCAACTAGTGACATCTGTTGAATATTATTATCTACTCCTATTGATCTAGGACCTTAATTACAAAAATTATTTTGTGCTCTAGACAAACTTAAAAGCATCGACTTAGAAAAACTTTCTAAGTCCATGCTTAAAAGTAATTAATTAGATAAAAAAATATTATTTTAAAATATTAAAGTAATGAATTTGATTAAACTAAGGTTTAGAGTTACAAATGTTAAATGAAAATACAATTTACATAATTATAATTCTAATTAATAACAGAGCAATATTTTTATAAAAATAATAAAATTATTTAAATTAAATTTATTTAAATTATTTAAAAACAGTTGATTTTTAATAATTAAAGTTCTAAAGATGATTTTTGACCAAATTTCTAGTCACAAATCTCACAAGCAAAAGGTTTATCTGCTGTGAGTTTTTAAATGTTTATTTAATTGGTGTTTGTTTGCACTTGTGTAGTCGCAAATCTCACAAGCAAAAGGTTTCTCCCCTGTGTGAGTTCTTATATGAACTTTTAAGTTTGATTTGTAAGCACATGTATAGTCACAAATCACACAACTCAAAGGTTTATTTAATGTGTGAGTTTTTAAATGATTATTTAATTGGCGTTTGTTTGCACTTGTGTAGTCGCAAATCTCGCAATCAAAAGGTTTCTCGCCTGTGTGACTTCTTATATGGACTTTTAAGTTTGATTTGTAAGCACTCGTATAGTCACATATCTCACAAGCAAAAGATTTTTTTACTGTATGACTTTTTAAATGATAATTTAAATATGATTTTCGAACACATTTATAGTCACAAATCTGACAAGCAAAAGGTTTCTCGCCTGTGTGACTTTTTAAATGATCTTTAAAATGCGATTTGTATGCACTTTTGAATTCACAAATCTCGCAAGAAAAAGGTTTCTCGCCTGTGTGAATTTTTAAATGTAATTTTAAAGATGATTTCTGAGCAAATTTATAACTACAAATCTCACAAGCAAAATGTTTCTCGCCTGTGTGAATTTTTAAATGATATTTTAATTGCGATTTTCGAGCACTTTTATAGTCACAAATCTCACAAGCAAAAGGTTTTTCGCCTGTGTGAGTTTTTAAATGATCAATTAAATGGTGTTTGTTTGCACCTTTGTATTCGCAAATCTCACAAGCAAAAGGTTTCTCGCCTGTATGAATTTTTAAATGCTGTTTTAAACTTGACTTATGTGCACTTTTAAAGTCACAAAACTGACAACTAAAATTTGAGTTTTTAGTTTTTCTTACAGGTTTCTCCAATGGTAATTGTTCTGCATCGCTCTCGTCTTTGATATCTATCGAATGATGTAAATCTTCCAAATTAAACTTCACATCTTCTAGGTCTTCTACTTCAATTTTACAGCTATCAGAATTATATGGAGGTTGCGGTACTTGGTCGATCGGTTCCATAATTTCTAGGTCTTCTTCTTTAACTTTACAGCTATCAGAATTATATGGAGGTTGCGGTACTTGGTCGATCGATTCCATAATTTCAAACTCTTTGAAGAAGTTTTTTTAACTGTATATGTAGCCAACTGTTCACTTTTCTCAATTTAACAAGATATAACGTCGACTGATGAACACTTGAACACAAAAAAACGTAGCTTTAAAATGTTAGCCGTTGCCATCTTGCTTTAGATATCACTGCCATCTATTGGATGGACAAGACAATAGACAAAACTGGTAAATTTCTTATTGTCAAGGGAAACAGTTGATGTTTATTTCAAAAAAGGTTGTTGCCGAGAATAAAAATCAAATTAATAACAAAAATAAGGGTATGCAAACCAATATAAAAAATTTACACTTTATCAGTGAAAATTTACCTCTATAATTTGGATTGGTGCGACTGAATTCTGTTGCAGTGCTCTGACTGACAGTCTCCAGTGCGCTGACTCTTTCGTTGTAAGCTGTCGTAGATGTTGATCGATATTTTGCGTCTTGCATCTGTGCCTTTAGATGTGTGGGCAGAAGGGACGCAATTACCAACGCAGCGTCTGTAGGGATGGTTCTATATGCTCTACATATTCTAAGGGCGCTTTTCCTTTGGACTTTTTTCATTATTTTTCTATAACTTATCTTCTCCAGGAAAGACACCCATATAGGAGCTGCGCACAGCATGATGGAGTCCGATATAGTGCTCATGAGCCTCCTTTTAGCCTCGCTTGGGCTTCTTACATTGGGCATAATCTTGTGTGGGGCCTCTGTCGACGTTGTCGCCCTCTTGGTGACTCGTAAGATGTGAGGTTTGAAGGACAAATACTTATCGATGTCGATGCCCAACACTCTGGTCTGGTCACCCGTCGGAATGGCCTGTCCGACGAATAAGAACTGGACGGGTCTCATATTTCTTCTCCCAGAAACCTTCACCGCTTCGGTCTTTTCTGGAACAAGCTTCAGGTCCCTGTCATTTAACCAATTGTAAATATCGGCTACGGTCTTATTTACTAAATCCCCGAGTTCGTCTTCCGTGCGCGCCTCGGCCACTACTGTGATGTCATCCGCGAAACCGGTTATTGTCACACCCGGTAGCGTAGCGAGTCTCAGGACACCGTCATACATGGCGTTCCATACCAGAGGGCCGAGCACTGAGTCCTGCGGGACTCCGCTGAACACCGGCAGGGTGTGTTGCCAGAGCTTCTCGTCAACCATTAGTCGTCTTTAGTGGAAGTAGCTGGCGATTATGTTAAGGAGCTAGGGTGGTACTTCTCTGCGTTCCAGTTCTTCCATTATCCTTTCTCACCTCGCCGAGTTGAACGCATTTCTGACGTTAAGCGTGACCAGGGCCACAAACCGTCGTGTCCTCCATGTACGCTCGACCGAGTCGACGGTGGATTTCCCTTTACGGAAACCAAATTGTGCATCGGAGAGTTCTGCAAACTTGTCGATTTCTTGCTGAAGCCTGTTCAGTATTATGTCCTGCTGCTCTTGTTGTTATGGTATAGAGCAGTGGTGCTCAACCTTTCATATAACTTGATCTAATTATCAATATCTGAAAGTCTTGAAGATCTACCTTTTCTACTATATTAAAATACTGTGATCGACCAATTTACAAATTTTGGAGAAAGGGACTGTAATTCGGGTTTTCGTACAAACACAGATGTTACATATGAACGAAACATTTATCATTTTTTTTATTATTTATTTAATCAGTTTGAATGAAATTTTCTTGGGATCTACTGAAATTAGCTTTGCGATCAATCGGTCAATCGCGATCCACGGGTTGAGCATCACTGGTGTAGAGCATTAAATCCTGAGCCGCTCTGGCGTGGTTTAGGTTGATCTGAAGGAATTCCGTGTTTGTGGTTCTTCTATTTGTGCAGGGATCCTCGGTAAGGCTATAATATAATAGTCCCGGCTTCGGGTAAGATCGGTGAATTCTAGATTTGATCTTGGATTTGGTAATATATCTAGTAATATTTAGTTAGTTTCTGTTTATAACCATTATTAGTATCTATTTTATAACAATAATTTTTTATTTTATTATTAATTTTTAAAAAAATTTAATTTTTAATATTATATCGTCGTTCCTGTTCAGTTCCTATAATAAAAGTATTAATACTTTTAGTATTA
Organism: Rhagonycha fulva; assembly: GCA_905340355.1. Lineage (NCBI taxonomy): Eukaryota > Metazoa > Arthropoda > Insecta > Coleoptera > Cantharidae > Rhagonycha > Rhagonycha fulva. Next base: position 22,202,237 of record HG996554.1, read on the forward strand.
ATATGAGGGTTAATACACTATGACAACATAGCAAATACGCATGCGCCACAATGATCTGAGAATTAATCTTGGTCAGAGCAAGATCGTTTTTCGAGGTTCTGTAGTGATACATATCCACGATCAACTTTTTGACAACTCTGTATATTCTTTCTGTTGGTACCGTGATGAAATGTTTGTTTACTATATAAACAAAATAACATTTCATCATTTAATAATAATCTCTAACACAAACAAAGTTTTCAATAAAACGACCTAAATCTAAAGTTCAATATTGATCTCGGATCGTGTTGGATCCAGGATTATTGCGACTATTGGTAGCATTTTTGAGCGATCTGAGAATTAATCCGTGATCTCGGATTGATCCTCGACTATTAGTACAGGCACAAGTAATGCGGTTGCCAGTCTTCCGCACTGTTGGCTCTCTTTGAGTTCTACCAAAATATCGCCTCTCCTAGTCTTCCTAATTGCACTCATGAGAAAGGCTTCCTCTGCCTCCCTTACTACGGATCTCACCGTGCCACATACAGTGATTTGTCTAATCTGGGGGGACAAAATTATTTTCTGGGTTTATTCATTTTAAAACTGGCTAAAAATGAATTTTAAACTATACTTTAGCATTATTATAGCTAAGAAGCAGGTGGAAAGAACAATATTTAAATTTGAAAAAGTTATTGCAGAAAAACTGTTTGCCAACTTACTTTTGATTGCTACTGTACATTGAGGTACCCTCAGTTTATTAAATAAAAACAAATACTTGTTTAAAACTTGTAACAAGAAAAATAAATATATTTATCAGAAATATCCATGAATTCATTCTTCATCAGAGCTGATGAAATCATGGACTGGGTTTTCATCAGGACTCAGAGAACATTGAAACATGGATATCGTCTCTTTTGAAAATGGTTCTGAGGTTCTGCGACTGCTTGGCGGTCTCATCCCTGTCATCAAAGGATCAGAATTGATCAGTAACCTGTTTAATATGTCCACATTACAAGCAGTACGAGAGAATTTTCTAGCGAAATTCTGTCGATATAGACGAATATACTTATTTCTAGCTTTAGCTGTCTCCTCCGATAGTTGCCCAATTGGCAACAGAGCTTTTTCTATGACTTGCGCTCCATGGATAAGGATTTTATGGAGGGTTGGGGTCATAGGATGCCATCCGTACAGTTCAACATGCGGGTGGACTCAGAGGTTTAGGTATGTTTGTTGAGATATTAGGTAATTTGCAGTGGAATATTAATTAAATAAGAAGTCTTGTTGGAGAAAAAGTTTTAATAAAAGATAAAAATTGAGTATATGTCCAACCTATTTGGTTGCTAAACAATAACTAAATATGAAACAATGAACACTTATAATATTGGGTGATTTTATGCCTACAATGGCCTTCACCCTTTACGATCGTAAAAAGCATGTAATTTAATATAAGCTCAACAATGTTAATTTTTCCGTCCAGCCATTTCTTGTTCTGTTTTCCAAACAAACCTTCTGTGTAACGCGAACTAGAAAACCTTGTCTTAAAATCTCTTTTGAATCGACAAACTTCTTTACGAAAAATTGCAGTGTCTTCGTCAGAAAATGGTCCAAAGTTGAACAGATAGGTTTCGAGGTTCTTTAGCTTTTCTCCAAAATTTTCACCTGAACAATCAAACAAGAAAGAGACCTGAACAATCAAAGAGACCAGACGTGCCTTTCGTGCCTTCCAAGTTTTCAAAGCGACCAAGTTATTAGTAGCAGTGTTAGTAGACATTATCTGTCACAGACTAAAATCAAGTTTTAGTCTCTACACCGCTCTATTAACGACCGATAAAAAAAAAAAAGAATTTATCAATTCTGAACTAATCTCTTCCTTTCCAGCATTTTTAACAAGCAAAGATCATCTGAAAAATGGCCAACAAAATCCAAACCGCCGCACTCCAGGAACTCGACGCCTACTTGGTCAAGATGGCTGCTCAAATAGAGGCATTACGATTGGAATTGGCAGCAGGACAACAGAAGAGGGCTGAAATTATGAAGACCCTGATGGACCCACCTTCCCAACCGGAAACCAGCTCTAAGAAGAATGAAGAAGACGATTCATTCCGAAAGCCCAGGAGGACCTTCAAACAGAAGAGGAGCAGGTCCAGCGGTTCCATGGACGATGAAGACACCTCCGCCTCCAAGAATAGGTTTTACCCCCTATTCAAGAAGAAGGCGACAACTACCTCAAATGAAGCGGACTCAGCAACCATGGAGGTCAACGTCCCGGCTGTCATCCCTACCACCCGGAATGACTCACGCGTTAGTGAAGAACCAATCAAGGCCTCCCAACCAAAACAGAAAGAAACAAGGTCAACCACGCAGGAAAGCAGAAGGAAAGCCGATGCCCCAAGGATCCCGCCAATCGTCCTCCACGATACGGCAAACTGGACCAAGATAGCGGAGGAAATAAAGAAGACAGGAATCAAAACAACCTCCGTCAAAATGCTGAAAGATTCTATTTCTATCCTGGTCGCAACTGAGGAAGACTTTTCCAAGCTGGACAAGTTCTTCCTGGCGAAAAACCTTCCCACGCATTCGTATCTCCTACCTAGGGAGAAACCACTTAAGGTCGTGATCCGAGGTCTCGCTGGCAACACGGAAGTGGACACGATAATTGAAGACCTGAATGGCCAAGGGTACGACGTCATTTCGGTCAATCAAATGAGAAGAGGACCCGCTAGACGTCCCATGCCGCTCTTCCTTGTTCACCTCAATAAGACGGACCACGGCAAAACGATCTTCAACCTGGAGAAGATCAACCACGTCAATATCACCGTTGAAACCCTCCGGCCTAGATCGACCCCTCCACAGTGCCATAGGTGCCAAAGATTTGGGCACTCGTAACGTTGCTGCAGGCTCCAGCCTCGTTGCGTGAAATGCGGAAAAAACCATCACACCTCGACGTGTGAAAAGAAGCCCGACACGCCAGCCACCTGCGCCAATTGCAACGGCCCTCACACGGCCAACTACAAGAAGTGCAGTGAGTATCCTCAACCAAGGCTCAATGCATACTCCCGTCCGGCCCAAAGATTTCCACAACGGCGAGAAACTTACCAAGGTCACCGAGGACAGCACCCCTTCTCGCAGCAGTACCGCTTCTCACAACCCAGGATGTCAGAGGACCGCCGCTACAATCGTGATCGCCAGCAAAGAAGGAGGGAACGCAGTCGCAGCCCATCCCCGGAATCCAGCAGGAATCGCTCCAGGTCCCAAAGCAGGAGAAGATCGGACCGACGAGAAGACACCAACAGCCCCTCCCGATCCTCTTCTACCCGAACTGAAACCCCCTCCCGTTCCTCTTCTACCCGACCTGAATCCCTCCGTAACGACCCTGACATAAATAAATTATTATCCGCTTTATCTAATAAAATTTATTCATTAGGAAACTCCGCAGAAGCCAAAAAGTTGAAAAAAAGATCGTAAAACCAATCCGTTCTTATCTTGCAGAAAGAACCTTCCGCATCGTCGCCGACGGGACCAAATCCGAACCTCATCGAATGGACGCAGGGGTCCCCCAAGGTTCGCCACTTTCTGCACCCCTTTACAACATTTACATGAGCGACATTCCCAAGCCAATCCACCTGCAGGTCAACAATTTCTACTTCGCGGACGACACAGCAGTAGCATCAACTTCAATTTCCCCGGACATCGCCACGCAAAGAGTTCAAGACGTAGCGGAACAAATCGAGCAATGGATGGGAGACTGGCGTATCGGAGTCAACACTAACAAGAGCGTAGCAGTCATCTTTGCGCGATGTAAGAAAAGGACCACTGCAAAAGCCAACATTTGGATGAACGGGTCCCTCATCCAATGGCAAAAATCGGCGAAGTACCTTGGCGTCACCATGGACCAAAAACTAAATTGGGGCCAACACATCACCAACATCACGAACAAATCAAGGGGAACGATGTCGCAACTCTACTCGCTCGTAGGTCCAAAGAGCAAAATGTCGCCGGCCAACAAACTTCGCGTCTACAAAACCATCATCAGGCCGGCTCTCACGTACGCTGCACCAGCATGGGGTCACGCAGCCAAAACCCACATCAACAATATTGAAACAATACAAAATAAGCTCGTCCGCTACGCATGGAACCCGCCAAGAAGAGTAACAAACGTCCGTCTCCGCAACGATTCCAAATTAACCATCGTCAAAAAATTCATAAGGAACCACACCGAGAAATTTTACGCGAAATCAGAAGACCACCAAAATCCGCTAATCAACCAACTGGGAAAGTACGACAAAGAAAACCATCCGAAATACAAGATGCCAAGGGAAATCATTGATGACGCCGACCCCTAACGACCCCGCATAAGTAAAAAAGGACTCCTGCAAACCAAAAACCACGCCCAAGAAATTCAAGCCACGCCCACAAGAAAACCGGCCACTTTAGGGAAAAACCAACACGAATGAGCAACGCACACGAAGAAAAGGTATTCAATTAAAACTCCCATAACCCATCCACTGCATCCTATTCTACCAAACCTTTCTCTCGCGGATCCCTTGCGGGTGAAGCCAGCCAGGACTTAGCTTCGCGCTAATTTTCGGAGGTACGCCTCAATAAAAATTATCCGACGTAACGCCTTGCCAAAATCGTGGAGAGGATCATCCTCTCCAGATTAAATGAAGAGATAGACCGCCTTAACCTTATCCCCAACGAGCAATTCGGTTTCCGAAAGCAACACTCCACTACCCACCAAGTCCTCAGGGTGGTGGAGGAAATCACCTTTGCGCTCAGCAAAAAACTAAAGCCCATGGCGGTGCTCCTAGACATCGCCAAGGCATTCGATAAAATTTGGCTCAAAGGGCTTTTTTTCAAACTACTCCAATCCGGCATGAAACTCGGTTTGGTTCAGCTCATTGCCAGTTATCTCGACGAACGCAAGTTCTGCGTTAAAATAGCTGATGTTCGCTCCACCCCCAGATCCATGCTAGCGAGGCTCCCTCAGGGCTCCCTACTCTCTCCTACCCTTTTCAGTCTTTTCCAACGAGACATGCCCCTTCCCCCCAAGACCCTTCTTGCCCTTTATGCGGACGATGTGGCGATCGTTGCAAAGTCGGCCAGTCGCCCACATGTTATCAAGATCATTCGAGATGCCATAAAGCTCCTCCAACCTTGGTATCGCCTCTGGAGGCTGGATGTAAATCCCTCCAAGAGCGAGGCGATAATGTTTGGCCGATACGCTCGTCAGCCGTTCGATATTGTGGAAATGAACGGCACCCGTATTCCCTGGAAAGATTCGGTCAAGTACCTCGGTGTCACGCTAGACTCAAGATTATCGTGGGTCAAACATGCCACCAACATAATCAACCAAGCCAAAGCACTAAAGGGGGCGCTCTACCCGTTGATCGGCGCGAAAAGCAAGCTCCCCCCCAAATCGAAAGTCAGAATCGTCAAGTCAATTATCAGCCCAATTTTGACATACGCGGCGCCGGCATGGGGTTTTATCTCAAACAGCCAGATGCATAACCTGGAAACCATCCAGGCGAAGTGCCTCCGTCAAGCCCTTTCTGCTCCCTATTGCGTCTCCAACAGACAAATCCGGGCAGCCACTAAGTCCAAAACAATTGAGCACAACATGAAGGAACAAGCCATCAAACTCTACGAAGGTTGCGCTCGCTCCTTAAACCCCCTTATCAAGGGCTTGGGGAAATACGATCCTATGGCTTTCTCCACCCCGAGACCCTTGCACGTCATCTCAAAGCCGAATCTAGATATTGTTCGAATACCGCAACAAGCTCCTTCCTTGCACGCACTCTTCACGGATCAATTTGCAGACAAAGATGAGGAGGATAACTTTGAAATATTTAGCTGACTGGTTAAGTATCTCCACTAGGATTGGTCGTTTTTTCCTGCGACCCTCTCATTGGCCGATTTCCAAAACATGATTGCAAGGTTACAAGCGGATACAACATCGATTGGTCAAGCGCTCGGGCGCTCCTCTTTCTGGTTGGATCCGTACCAGACCCTCCACATCAAGGTCAATAATAGATGATAAGGATAGGACAAGGTTTTTTTTTTTTTTTTTTTATGGATTTTTGTAATTTTTATTTTATGTAAATATTGTAAACTCTGTACATTTTGTCTTATGTAAATAAATGCACATGTACTTCGGTGTCGTCGCGAGCTCGCTAGTGCTTCGGTATAAAAATCGGGGGGTCTAGTACCCTCCCCTTTACGCCTTCTTAATCAAGATCCGGCTCGAGGCCACACGGGTTTGAAACCCCCAAAATTCCCTCTGTCATTGGTCTTCAACCGATGTTTGAGAATAAACGGGCGTAGCCCGTAATAGCTCATTTGCTATATAATGTTACCTGTTACCTACTCCCATAACCCATCCACTGCATCCTAGTCTACCAAACCTTTCTCTCGCGGATCCCTTGCGGGTGAAGCCAGTCAGGACTTAGCTTCGCGCTAATTTTCGGAGGTACGCCTCAATAAAAATTATCCGACGTAACGTTGCGGGCAAGCCCGCAACCTTACTCTTCAAATCTGCGAAGATATGGGGCAACAGCCCTGGTGCTTCGCACCAGACCAGAATAAGATGAAAAAACATCAGAGGAGGTGAATTAGGTGAACGGGCTAAGGAGAGGACTCTAGTTTGGCGGGGGTAGGTTCGATCCCCAACCCGGCCACAAAATTTATCCGACTCCGTGGTTCGGATTCCACGTAAAGCTGTAGGTCACACAGGTTAACACAGCCAGGACTTAGCTTCGCGCAAATTTTCAGAGGTACGCCTCAATAAAAATCATCCGACGTAAGGTTGCGGGCAAGCCCCGCAACCTTACTCTTCAAGTCTGCGAAGATATGGGGCAACAGCCCTAGTGCTGTTGCTGTTGCATTAAAACATCGCAAAAATTCACGAAAAAACGATTTATGAAGAAAATTCACTTTTTGGCATATATCTTCATCTTCTATCTATCTATCTTCTTCTATCTTCTTCTTCTATATTGACGTGGATTGTGATAGGTTCAAAATTCCGAAATTATCCACAATTTAAAATTTTAATTTGGTCAAAGTTTTGTTTAGAAATTTTCTTAGATTTAATTGGACGAATAGTAGTCACTTGTTGTTTTTCAATTACGTGTCAAAGAGATACGTGCAGAGACGAGATTTTAGGTTTGGAGATTAGTCCATATAGCCTAAAAATTAAACATTTCAAACATGAAAACGTTAAAATAATTGACTAATTTATTTTTTATTTGTTTTGAAATTGTTAACTTACGTTTAAAAATTGAGTTGGTACAATGGTAGCTACGAGCATCGAGGCAGTGTTTTTAAACAAAAAGTGTAGTTCGCAATTAAAATTTAGTGACATCAAAATGTTGAATTTGGCATCTAAAAATTTGAATTTCGCTGGAAAACCAACCAACCAGAGTGCGACACGATTTTCCTGAGAAAACTTTGTACAGGAAACGAGATTAGATAGTCAGTTGCTCGAGAGTATTGGAGGTGTGTGAAGTCTACGACTTAGCGACTTCAAGGTGTTATCTTCGAATGTGTTTGAAAATTACGGATTTGTAATTAATTTTTGCGAAGATTATGAGCAACTGGGTTTTTGTTGATGGTATGTGCTACAAAAGAAGAATATTATGAAATTCGTTGTGATTTCTGAAGACTTGGAAAATTTACTTACCAATCTTGACGAGGTCGCCATTTTGTCAATCGTGGATGCAAGGAGTTCGAAAGTCAAACATTGATTATTCAAGCCATCATTTTGGTAAATACCATTTGAATTAATTATTCACACTTATTCAACGATTATCTTCATTAATTTGTCACGATGCTTTGGAAGAGTTTGAGGTTAAAAACACCTGATGTTAAATTCGTATTTCAAGTCGCGTTTACGAACGAACTTTTACACTTGGTTTATTAAAGACACCAGTGGAACAATTTTAATAATTAAGTCGTGTTATTTGACTGCGAAATTTAAATTTATGTGATAAACTTTTTCATACGGTTTTTTGCGTATTTGGTAGTGGCTACCATATCAACAACGGTACCAACTTTCGAACAGTTACAAAGGCGCTAATATTTAAAAATTAAACAATTTTTCTCATTTTTTGTAAAATTTTTATTACAGATGTTTTGTTTGAATTACAATAGAACGTTGATTATCTTACAAATTGGAGATACTGTTATTGAAGTTTAAATGTGTAAATTTGTAAGATAATTCTTCATGTTTTTGGAATTATCGATTGAGTTGATAAAGTTTAATTATAAGGTTTCGTCTCAATTTTTTTTATTAATTTGATTATGACTAATACTTTCATCGAATTAAATTATAATTTCATCCCAGAGTTTTTTTTTGTTTCATTTATTGTGGATAGTTTAAGAGCAAAATTTTTGGAACCTACTCCTGAGATCGTCTCAAAAGTGCAAACTACCGACCATAACGGCTACGGCTTTTAAAGAGTTGTTCGTCAGAACACGACAATATATATAAAAGAAAGTCGTGTTAGTTACACCATTTATAACTCGAGAACGGCTGAACCGATTTTTATCTCTCGAATAGCATTTTCATTTCGAATAGCAGAATAACTATTAAAATAGAATAAAAAATTATTGATTCTGTGGCGGTACGAAGTTCGCCGGGTCAGCTAGCTAAGGGAACACACCCACGTCCAGTACCAGAGCTGGGTCGCGCGCACGCGTTTCGCAGATTCTTTAAATAACTTACCTCACTCAACACAACAACCTTAATGTTACTGCTAACTAAAGAATTAATTGTGGGCACCAGTAAGACAAGAAAAAAATGAATGACAAGTTTTATTGTATTACAAAAAAAGATGGTTGATCAGATCAACCAAATACACACAGATGGAAAGTGATACTGCTATTACAAACAATACAGTAAGCCGGACTCGAAGTCCCAAACAGAAATGTTTGTAGCTGAAGGTGTAACAAAAATTTTTTATTTTCGTTGTGAGTCCGCACGCCGCTGGTCACCTAAGGTTCATGCGCAGCGCGTATGATTGGCCTTGACATCACTTCCGTTAAAATTTTCCTGTCAGAAGAAGTTATCTGTCAAGTTTGATGCAATTTTAGCTCAGCATGATATTTTAGATCCTTGCATGGATCGATGCAGATAGTTTTCGTTTATATTTTTATTCGTTGATTATGGATGCTTCAGTTATTCTGGAAAATCGCTTTTGCGGATTTTATGTTTTTCAAAATTTCCAGTGTTTGTGGTTCGATTGAGGATATTTTCGTAAGACGTTTTGTTCGATACTTGAATGCCTTTAGTTTGGAAATCGCTTTTGCGGAATTATTTTCCATGTAAGTTGCCACTTGTTGAGATACTTTTTTCTGATTACCGTTTTCGATCTTTTAGATTATTTTGTCATGGTTGAGCATACAGCGGCTTATTAACTTTAAAACCTTATGCTTTAAAACTTTATTTGGTTTTATAACTTTATGAATTTATGGCTTATCAACGTCCCGGCTTTATGATTTTACCTCTTGGTTTTTGAGTGGGAAGATAATGTTTTATCTAGACGACCATTTTTATTATTCCTGGTAACACCTGCACCACCTGTTGATTGCACTACTATATCTGGAGATGAGTTTTTGGGTTCCTGTTCTGTTTATGGTCAACACATTTGTTTGGAATGTTTGTATCAACATCTTGAAGAGAGAAGAACAACTATAATGAGTATTTTATGTAATATTATCTTTTGTAATCACGTTTAAGATCTTTTAGGTGAGTGATTTTGCTTATTGTAGTTGTTTTTGATTTAGCTTTTGACACCACGATACTTGGTGTGTGTTGTTCCAGACACCTGTGGTGCCAGCAGACAGAAATTTTGGATGTTTTCACTTTTATTAACCCAAGTGTTCTCTTGTGCTTACTGTTAGTCATATTAAAGTTTATTTAATGTTTATTTTGTTTTACTACTTCGAGAAGCAATTAATACAACCCCATCACCCAGCCGCCAAATTATCATTGAGCTAGTTTTTTACATCAGGGTCTTCGCACGTCGAATTTTACCAGTTTTACTGGGTGTGCGGAGAATTCTCTTTTCGAAGCGAATTTTTCTTACAAAGGCTACTAAAAAAAAAACCACCAGGAGACTGGTTGGTTGCCCCAGCAATAGGCTTACTTGAATAAAAAAGTAAAAAGCACTACCAGCGAACAATGACAAAATGTCACTTCGCTCAACCAACAAAAATGTAACCTTAACAGGTAAGATTGAAAAAATCGCTAAAATCGGGTTAACAAACTGAATATAAATAATATCCACCAAGTGGCCTACCTTAAGTTTGCTTGTCCTGGTAATCAATGGGTATTTATTTGACACCAAAACACTATCTTTCAGCAGAATCACTTCCTTCCGAGATCTCATCCAAAAGTTCCTTTTACCAGTGTTGAATTTGATTTCAAAAGCTAAAAATAAAGTAAACACACTTCGCAAATTATAAATATACCCTGTCTGTCACCTCAAGCGTTTCTGTAATGAGTCAAAATTGGTTGAACAAAAGTAAACACAGTGTTACGCCACTGGAGTGCGTTAAATAGTAAATGACTAATTATTAACAATTGATTTTCGCAAAACAAAGTTAAATAATTAAGATGACTGGTTGTTTAAGCGGCAAGCCATTAATTTGTAGCCGGTGGCGGGCTTTGAGCCACGACCGAAAAAGTTGGAAGAAGCGCATGAGCGTGGGAGAAGCATGTGTGAAGTGTACATAAAATGAGCGCTTGTATCATCAAAGAAAATAAAAAAGGTTTAAAACTAAGTTGCACTGAAGTTTTTATTTATTAAAAATACAGTCCACTGAAATCAAAGAAGGGCTTCAGTCGCAAACATTACTGTCAAATTATTCATATAATGTGGAATACCGACCAGGAAAGTTGCATGGGAATGCAGATGGGTTGAGTCGATTACCGATACCTAGAAAGGATGACGAAATGATACCTCCAGGAGATATATTGCTTTTAGAAGCAATGGAAGAACCCCCAATTGCGGCTAAAGAAATTCAGAAATGGACAAACCAAGATAAAATTTTAGATCGAGTCCGGCACTGGGTGCTACATGGATGGCACGAAGATATACCCAGCGAAGAATTCACGGCGTATTATAGGAAGAGAGACTCACTATCCGTACCCAAAGGTTGTCTACTATGGGGAAGTCGGGTGATTATTCCGAGTCGAGCGCAGAAAGAAGTCTTGGAGTTATTACATGCAAATCATCCGGGAATTGTAACAATGAAAGCATCGGCGCGAAGCTACGTTCGGTGGCCCAAATTGGATGAACAAATTGCAGAAACCTTTGCACAATGTGAAAATTGCCAGCTACACCGAAACAACCCTAAGAAAGCACAAAGGCAATTTATCGAACCACCCAAAAATCCATGGTCTAAGTTGCATTAGGATTTCGCGGGACCGTGTCAAGGAAAAGTGTTTCTGATTGTTGTGGATGCGATGTCCAAGTGGCTGGAGATCAAGCTGATGACGTCACAATCGTCTGCTGAGGTAATAAGGTGTTTACGTCAATTGTTTGCCACACATGGAATTCTAGACACTATTGTATCTGATAACGGAACTGCGTCCGATACCAAATTTGAACGCTACTCAGGTAAGCAACCGTTTTCTGCCTTTAACCACGCTCGAGGATACCCGAATCACGGAAGAAAAAGAAGTAGAGGAAATGATCGTAGAAGAAGACGATTTCCGGGAGAATACTGAAAAAAATAACGTAACAGGGACGGCGGCAAAGAGGGTAAAACCACCGCCCATTATTATCGAAACAAGTATCGATGGTCAACAGGCGGCGTTCCGTCAAATTATTAAGGCGTACGCTACCAAAGGTTTTCAATTGGCGTACCGTCACAATTCAGTGGCGGTATACGTCAATGATAAGAAAGAGTACTCCTTGCTATTGGCGCAATTGGAGAAAAGAAATTTTATGCACCACACTTTCACTCCAAAGGACGAAAGGACGCATGCTTTCGTCCTATGGGGTCTGACTCAGGACGCAACGACAAACGAAATATGTGAAGAATTAAAATCGAAGGGAGTAAACGCAACAAAAGTTTACCAAATGAAAGGTACAAGGTCTGCGGCTTTTCTGGTAGTTACCTCCAATGAGGTGACGTTAAAGGCATTGAATGCAACAACAAGGCAGCTATTGGATGCCAGGATTCGGTGGGAGAGGCACACCAATAACAAGGGCATCATACAATGCCACAGGTGTCAATTGTGGGGACACGCAACTGCAAATTGCAGGCGTGCTTTTAAGTGTCTGAAATGTGGAGAAGACCATGACACCAAAATCTGTGAACTACAAGCAAATCAAAAACCAAAATGTGCAAACTGTGGCGGTGAACACACCGCTAATAACATAAAATGCGAAGTTTACATAAAGAGAATAAATCAAATAAACGATAAAAAAATAAACAGGGTCTCATCTCAAACTATTAGCGCACCGCGTTACGTGCCGGCCCCCCTTCCGACGACCTCACCATGGCACAAGAACACAACACCAACACCGATGTTTACTCAAGCACCACCTCCGACGTCATTCCAAGCTTTTCCCCCATTACGTACTCCAAGAATCTCAACAGCTGCACGTGTGGAACAACCAGAAAGACAACAGGAGCCGCTGCAAGTGCCCAGGACTAAACACCGACTACATCAACAACAAAGGAATCAAGACCAACGACTGCCACAACAGGGACCAACCGACAACAATATGGGAGACACTTTCGCGGAATTTGCCAAATTATGCGAAGAAATTAACCAACAAACAAATATGGAGGAAATGCTTCGAGCTCTGAGGGATTACAGCAACCTCCTCAAGGGCTGTAATAATAAAACAGAACGCCTTAGAGCCTCGATAAATTTCTTTTCAACTTTAGAGTCCTATGGCATCTAAGTTGAAAATTAATTTATGGAATGCTAACGGGTTAAGTAACAAAATTTACGAACTCAAAAACCATTTGCTCAAAAATAAAATTGATATTTGCTTAATTACAGAAACGAAACTGACCGAAAATAGATGCCTCAAGGTCCAGGGATACACCGTCCATAGACAAGACAGAGGCGGACACGGAGCGGGAGGCGTGGCAGCTCTGGTAAAAAACGACATTCCACACAGACGTATACACAACATAACACCAGGTAATAGTATGGAAGTTTTGGGGATTAAACTCCAACAAAACACTACACTCGTTGTTGCTTACAATAGACCACTAAACACTTTTACTAATCACGACTTAGACACGCTGTTTGGATTGGATGCTAAGGTAGTACTGGCTGGCGATTTTAACGCCAAGCACCCCCACTGGAACTGCCATACGTCCAATTCAAACGGCAACACACTACTCGAATTCTGTTCATTAAAATATATCGACATATTACACTCAGACTCACATACACTTATACCATCAAACAACACGACCCCGACTACGATCGATCTGGTCCTGAGTAAGAATTTAACAAATATATCAAAACCAACCGTCAAACATACTCTGACTTCGGACCACAACGTGGTCCAGTTTTACATAAACAACTTCACTCGTAACAAGTCCTTCAGACCGGTTACGAGCTACAAAAATACCGATTGGTCCAAATTTCGTCGAAGGCTTGACGACCTCATTACCATAAACAATAACATCACAGACAGGGAAACACTAGACAGGGAAATTGACACACTTACAAAACACATAAACACGGCTAAGGCTGAGAATTCCAAAACGTACACTAAAGACAACACCAGGGACGTCTTCCCAGAGGACATACAAAACACCATCACGCAACGAAACCGGTGTCGCAAGTTGTGGCAACAAACCGGGGACGTTCGACACAGACAGGACATGACGAACTTAAACCAATTGGTACAGGACAAAATCAAAACACACAAAAACAAAACCTGGGAAGATCTACTGAAGTCCCTGAATACAAAAAACAATACATTATACAAACTTACAAAACTTTTACGAAAACCCTATAAGCCAATCCCGGCTCTGCAAGACAACTCCAACACAAACACGGCCATGACGGACGCCGAAAAGGCAGAACTCTTGGCCAACACATTCCAACAAGTACACTCTCTAGACGACATGACCGACACACCCGAACACATACACATAAAAGACACCGTGAAGGAATTCTCAAGCCAAACCTACAACATACCCACAAAACAATACGCCACTTACATGACTTCACCCACAGAAATACAACACATACTTAAAACACTACCGACAAACAAGGCTCCAGGCCCGGACAGAATTGAGAATAAAATTCTCAAAAATCTGTCCCGGAAAGCCATTGCGCAGCTTCATTATATTTGTAACGCTATATTGAAGCTCCAATACTTTCCGACGGCCTGGAAGCACGGACACACAATACCCATACACAAACAAGGCAAAGACCCCAACCTTCCTCTCAGTTACAGGCCAATCACGTTACTGAACACGATGGCCAAGCTAACTGAGAGGATAATACTTACTAGACTATTAGACGAAATACAAAAACTAAAAGTCACTAATCCCTCGCAATTCGGATTCACGGCGGGCCTTAACACGACCCTGCAAGTGACTCGAATTGTGAAGGACGTGATAGACCACTTTAACAAAGACAACGTAACAGTTATGACTTTACTGGACATCGCAAAAGCCTTCGACAGAATTTGGATTGAGGGATTGATATATAAAATGTTAGAATACAGATTCAGTAATTACTTAATTAAATTAGTACTTTCATACTTAACGGACAGATCGATTGCAGTCAGGGTAAACGACACTATCTCCACAACAAAGCACATACACGTTGGAGTTCCCCAAGGCTCCGTACTAGCACCCACACTTTTTAACATTTACATAAACGACACCCCATCATTCCCAAAAACTAATTTGGGAATGTTTGCAGACGACATGGCTATCTACGCGCATTCATTCAGCGCGCAGGTAGCCACAAAACAAACACAAATACACATTGACATAATTAAAAAATACTGCGACAAATGGAAAATCCGGCTGAACGCCGATAAGACGGAGACAATAGTCTTCGCCCGAAAGCGTACGAATCACCGGGTCTTCCAAAAACTGACAATGGACGGACACACTATAATACCAAAAACACACGTAAAATATCTGGGAGTCACGATGGACTCCAGACTCAACTTCGACACACACTTAAAAAACAGACGACAACTCTCCTATGCAACAATGCGCAAACTTTACTCGCTCATGAAGAGCGAGGTTATGACTTCCGAAAACAAACGTGCGTTATACAAGGTCATCTTGAGACCGATAATAACGTACGCTTGTCCTGCTTGGGCGAACGTGTCTAAGACACGACTTCGACCCTTGCAGGTTTTTCAAAACAAATGCCTCCGACTCGCCACAGGAGCGGACCGGTACACTAGACTAACCACACTACATGACGATACACAAGTAGAATTTCTCGGGGACCACATAACGCGTCTATCCGAGAAATTCTATAAAACGCAAATACCAAAAAGCACACTCACAAAACACATGACACAAGACAACACCAGACGCAAATACTTACTTCCATTTCAAAATCTTCCTTCTTTTAAGACGCATACGACTACTTCTGACTAATGTACTTTTGAGCAGCCACTCCAATGGACGGGTATACCTGAACCTTGGGATGACGCGAGTGAAAACCGGTAGCATTCCGAGCTAAAGCGCTACAAAAGCATTTCCTCCATACATTATTATGGTTGTTTCTTTTTTTCTTGTTATTTATTTGTTGTTATTTAGTGTTTAATTGTTATTTAGTCTTTTAATTGTTATTGTTATTTTATTCTGTTTTGTCTCCCAATTGTTGTAAGTTGGTTTTTTGTTCTTAATTTTCCAACCATTTAACACGAAACGACGCCACAAGACAAACGAAAATTGGAGCCCTTACATTACCGATGAAACAAGAATTTCCAAAAAACCTCTGCGTAGGTTCCACGTTTAGTAATTGGGGGATACGTGCCAACAGGAGCCCCTTATTGTAAATATACTTGTAATATTGGTCCAAACGGCGCTATGCGTCGAATGGACCAATAATCTGTTTTATTGAAAATCAATAAAGAATCTTTAAATCGTAAAAATCGCTTTTGTGTCAACAGAAATTAAACAATTTTATTTAAAAAACGGAATTCAGTCCTATACAGTTGCACCATACCACCCAAGCAGTAATGGGCAAGCCGAACGCATGGTACAGTATGGTAAGGCCGAGCTTGAAAAATTACAGGTAGGTGATTTCAAATTGAAATTGGCAAGAGTGTTATTTAAACAACATACGACACCAAATCAAACAACCTTAAGGACACCGGCAGAACTGTTAATGGGCAGAAGACTGAGAACCGCGCTGGACAAACTGCATACGTACACAATTAAAAAAGAAGGTATGGAACAATCGACGGCAGTGAGAACATTCAAAGTGGGAGAAACTGTGTATATCCGAAACTATCTGTCGAGAGAGAAGTGGATTGCGGGAGAGGTTATTGACATTACGGGTCCGGTGTCATACGTTGTAAAGACGGTGGCAGGAAAAATGAGGCAACATCTAGATCAGATGCGCAAGAGGACGTGTAATGGAAACCCAGAGGAAGAGGCCAACGAAGTAGAAGGTACCATCTCGGGTGAGTTGGAGCCAAGAGCAAGCGAAGAAGCAACGGTAGCACCCACAGAGGCCGTAGCAGCTAAAGAAGTACCGAAACAAGCTGAGGCACCAGGAGCGGATTTGCCGATTGAAGTAGCAGAAGCACAAGCAGTAGAACTACTAGGAAGACCAAGCCGCAACCGCCGAGTGCCTGAACGTTACGCGGATTTCGTCTGTACTTAAGTGGGGAGGATTGTTGTGTATTTGAATATCGCGCCTCGAGTTGGGTTGGCACTACCCTAGTGTTAACATACGGGACTAGGAGGATCGAGCATAACCTCGTGGCATAATTATGTAGATTCAAGCAGTTGTTGTATAACTTGTACATTATGTTATGTTATGAATAAATAGTTAGCGAGCAAGGATGTATTACACACTTATTTACTTCACTTTTCGTTTGCTTGGTTTTCTCTTAAATATTTATGTCAACAAAAACATTTAAGTCGTTTTTTTGCGTTCAACTGGTTGAACCAATTTCGTGGTTGGTTCAAAAAAGTGTATTTTTGCGTTGAAACGGTGACGTCAGAGACGAAATATTTTGAACCTGGTTCGAACTGTTTTGAAACGAGCGACGAGAGCGTTTCAAACCAAAAATTAGTAGTGGGAGTACGCAAAGTTTAAAACAGTTTAAAATATTCATAGGTTATGTTTTTTATTTGTGTTTATAGAGAAATTTTTCCATTATTTTCTGGTTTTCAGTGTTACGAAAACTTGTGAATTTTTTTATTTTTAGCCTCTACATTTTTCGATTTATTGCTACAAAATTAGTTAAGGATCAAAGGCAAAAGGATGTATGAAAAGCGGTATTTTAAAAACGTAATGGGTTCTTAGATAATTTTAAGTAGTATTATTAGAATAATAGAATTTTGTAATAAATTGGTACTTTACTTTTATAATAAATAGTTTCACATTAAATTATTGGCAATTATATTTCTCTTATCTACGGCATTAATATTAATTCTTTTATTTCAATTTTCATCTTCGTCTGCGTAAACCACTTCGTACGTGTCCCAAAATCATTATTTAAAAGTTATGAAGTATCGTGCATGCTGCAATGATGTGGATTGCTTTTTCAACAGAGTTTACATTTATTTAATTTAGTATTCTCCATCGGGACTTCAAGATGCTAAAGGAATGCTCTACGACTATCCTCGTTACACTATGACAATGATTATAATGCCGTTCTGTAGGATTCCGTCCATTGAACAAATTCAAAATTGTTTATAAAGATATCTCTTTTATATAGACAAATATTTGCTCGATCTATTGTAAATTATAACCTTTAATTTTAAGGTTAGGTGATTAACAAATGACAGATGACACCTTGAAATACTGGTTTGAAACTTGACATTTTTGCGGTCGCAAAATTTATGACGTCATTTTGAAATTGGTTCAAACCATTTAACGAACCAGGTTCAACGCAAAAAAACAGCTTTACACTCGTCCACATATTAAAATGTTTACCAACCGCAAAAAAATAGACATAACAAACTGTAAAACAAAATACCTTTTAGTTTAAAATACCTTTTTTAATTTACTTAAAATAACAAAAATTCTAAAAAAGAAACGTCAAAGCAAGTATCATCTAGCGGCCAATTTTTCAATGCGCAGAATAAGACGAGTTTTCGTTCAAGTGTAGATCATACCTTGTAATCTTTCAATAAGATGGGATGATACCATGGACTTAGATCTTTCTAAGTCCATGGCTGATACTTAAGTACAGTTTTTTCTCTTGCTTTTTCCAAATCAGACAAATCGCAATTGTGAAAATAATCAGTTCTAAGCAGAGCCAGATATAAGCACGCAAGACAACAATTAATATTCTAAAAAGAGATTTATTAATTAAAAAGTTGGATTCAAAACATTACATGTTACATAAACACAAAGAAAATTTAAATTGGTTATAAAAATTGGTTTATGTCTAGAAAAACACAAAAGAAATTAATCAAATGTGATAATATTACTTTAAAACAACAAAGTTATAAATTTTATTAGAGTTTTAAGTTACAAATTAAGTGAGATTACATATTACATAATTTTATTAATAACAGAGCAATGCATTTTTAAAAATTTGCAATTAACTAACCAAATTATAAAGATTTTGGTATACCTATTTCATACAAAGACATAAAATAAATTTTAGTACAAAAATTATAGTAACTTTCTATATAAATTTACAATAAAATTGTGAATTATTGCTTAAATTTCATAGTAAAATTAAGTTCAACATCATGAAGTAAAAATTATCCAAATTTGAAGTATTCTAACTAGGTATC
Source organism: Rhagonycha fulva (assembly GCA_905340355.1). Classification (NCBI taxonomy): domain Eukaryota; kingdom Metazoa; phylum Arthropoda; class Insecta; order Coleoptera; family Cantharidae; genus Rhagonycha; species Rhagonycha fulva. Next base: position 22,221,158 of record HG996554.1, read on the forward strand.
AATTACGGAAATTTAAAAAAAAAACACTCGTGGAATATTTTACTATAATCAAAGAAACATTTCTCAAAACTACATCACAATACGCGTGAAACAATTAATATACTTAAATTATTGTAAATTGTACTTCAAAATATTTTCTATAACGTTGAAGTAAATTTGACTAAATGATTCTTGTTCGTGCAGTGTGACATTTTAAATGACGTTTTAAAGATCCTCTTTCAGCACATTTATAATCACAAATCCCACAAGCAAGTTTCTCGCTTGTGTGCGTTCTTAAATGGCCTTTTAAAGATGCTTTTTGTGCACATTTATAGTCACAAATCTCACAAGCGAAAGGTTTCTCGCCTGTGTGGGTTTTTAAATGTTCTTTTAAATTTTCTACGTGCGGCAATATTCTGCGAGACTTATCCCTCGAGAAGAACTTCGTTATAGTATACCCGCCCGAACACACGTACTATCAAGGGCCGCGACATCAACCGTCCACTCTCGACATCTTCCTCCTCCAAGGTGTCGGGGAACACACCACACCTATGGTCCTGGAGGACCTATCCTCTAATCACTATCCGGTGGTGATGACCCTCTTCCTAAACTGCGACTTGCACGAAAGAGAAATCCGCACGACCAACTGGCAACAATACAAACAGCTCTGCAACGAGCGACTGGCGATCGACACAAACATTGTCACCAACGCAGACATCGATGAAGCCATCACAAAATTCACTGAAGTAATGCAATCTGCCTTCAAAGATGCTACCACAAGAAAGAAAGTGAAAGAAACCTACAAAGTAGATCCCAAAATCAGGAGGCTGAAAACTATCCGAAACTGGGAAAGAAAGCAATGGATACGAACGGGAGACCCAACACACCGCATCGAAAAGAATCTCATCTCCGAACAGATCCAGCAATTACTACAAGAAGAAAGAAAAGAAAAATGGAGGAAAGTAACGGAAGGCCTAACGCTCCGCGACAACTCCCTCTGGCAGGTCTACAAAAACCTAAAAAACAAACACGACGAGATCCCCATAATCAAGACCAGCAATAACGTCAATCTTTACACGGACAAGGAAAAGGCAGACGCTTTCGCAAATGTTTTTCTGGATGCCCACAACAAAACCGTCAACGACGTCTCTCCAATGGACGACGAAGTAAACGCCACCTATGAAAACCTCCATCTAAATCCGGATAATCTCGACGAACGCCCCCTCAGCACGAACCCGGCTACAATTGCAAAAATCATTCGAGGGCTGAAGAACAGAAAAGCTCCAGGTCTGGACGGCATCTCGAACAGGCAAATTAAATACCTTCCCAGGAAAGGAGTGTGCCTCCTATACTACATCTTTCGGGCATGTCTCTCTAATTGCTACTTCCCTACCCAATGGAAGCTCGCCAAAGTAATCGCGCTGCCGAAACCTAACAAGGCAAGAAACGTGGCGACAAACTACAGACCCATCAGCCTTCTCCCAACCCTCAGTAAAGTGCTTGAAAAGATCATCCTGGAGGAGCTCAAAAGTCACCTAAGCGAACACGGGATTATCATTAACGAACAATTCGGGTTCAGGGCCGGACACAGCACAACGCATCAAGTAGCGCGTATCAAGGAGAAGATCGTGCATGCAAGACATATAAACAAAGACACGGGCATGGTGTTATTAGACCTGGAAAAAGCTTTCGATGTGGTTAATCGCAAAGCACTTATTTATAAGTTAGTCAAATTTATTAAAGCTCCAATAAAACTAATCCTGATCATCGCAAGCTACCTAGAGGGTAGACAATTCTTTGTCAACGTTAACCAAGCCGTTTCCTTCATGGTAGATGTTCCAGCCGGCGTTCCGCAAGGCTCACTACTCGGCCCCATCTTGTTTTCCATCTTCATCAACGACATTCCTCGGCATCTTAAAACAAGTATAGGGATTTACGCAGACGACACAGCTATTTTCGCCCATTCCAAGAAAACCACGAAGTATGTCCAGTATCTAGAAGAACACACTCAATTAATTCTCGAATATTTTAAAATATGGAAGCTTAAAGTAAATATACCAAAAACGGAAGCAATTCGGTTCACTTTCAAACGGAAACCTCCCGAAGTCGCAGGAGTTAAAGTTGGCGACGACACCATCCCGTGGCAGAAGACGGTAAAATACCTGGGCACCACATTGGACTCGAAGCTGCTATTCGGCCAGGAAATACAGTCTCGACTTGACAAGACTAACTTTGTGATCCAGTTATTATATCCATTCATAGGTCCCAATGCTAAAACACCCAAGAAAGAAAAAGTAACTCTGTACAAGGCCTGTGCCAGGTCGATACTTACCTACAACGCACCCATCTGGGCTACCGCCTGCAAGACGAAGATGAAGTCCATCCAAGTCATGCAAAATAAATTCCTGCGGTTGATAGGCCAATACCCGAGATACACCACCATCGATTTCATGCACAAAGACCTGGAGATTGAAACCATCGACACGTTCATCAAAGAGAAGACCAAGAAGATCATGGAACAAATGAAGACTCACCAGAATCCACTCATCGCCCAAGCGGTTTCATATGACGACAACGATGATCTTTTCGACAACGTGAAGAGATCTATGAAACAAATTTTAAATTAATTGTAATCTACCATTGTAATATTTTTCCTCTCATTTGTTTGTAATCCTTGTGTATTGTTTGTTTTTGTCATTTTTAACGTAATTTCTTTCCACCTTGTTTTTTGCAATGTCACTGACTTATCATTTTTGGCAGTTTTCTGTAACTCGCCTATGTTTAATGAAGGTTTAAAGTCAGCGTCGCACCGAAATTACAATATTCCTCAAATATTGTAATTCTAAGGCCGGTGTCACACTGATAATTTTTTTTTTCTTTATTTTTATTTTACTTGGCTCAATTAGAAGGTACGTGGTTAGTTTAGATGTTGCATCAAGAGCAATCGCTTCGTGCGCGACATGGTAGTGCATCTCTTCGGAGTTACCTGCCAATTCGTGAACGGACTGCGGTCGCGCTTAAGCGCGACATTTAACCTGTCATAACTTTCTAATTTGGTCAACAAAAGCAGGTTTTTGAAACTTTTATCCTGCACCTTACTTAACTTCAAACTTCACTAAATTTTCACATACCTAATTAAATATAGAAGAGAGGGCTCAGCCCTAATATCTATAACATATGTAATTTTCGGGAATTGTAAGGTGTCCTCGTGCCTCGTACTTAATTAATAAATGTTATATTATATATATTATATTATAAATTTTCTCTGCGTGCAGATTTATAGACACAAATTTCACAAGAAAAAGGTTTCTCGCCTGTGTGCGTACTTAAATGACTTTTTAAAGATTTTCTATGTGCACATTTAAAGTCACAAATATCACAAGCAAAAGGTTTCTCGCCTGTGTGAGTTCTTAAATGTTCTTTTAAATGTCCTCTTTGTGCACATTTATAGTCACAAATCCCACAAGCAAAAGGTTTCTCAAAAGGTTTCTCGCCTGTGTGAGTTTTTAAATGTCTTTTTAAAGATGCTCTTTGTGCACATTTATAGTCACAAATCTCACAAGCAAAAGGTTTCTCGCAGGTGTGCGTTCTTAAATGTTCTTTTAAAGATGATTTATAAGCACAATTATAGTCACAAATCTCACATGCAAAAGGTTTCTCGCCTGTGTGAGTTATAAGATGTGTTTTTAAAGTTGTTCTGTGTGCACATTTATAACCACAAATCTCACACACAAAAGATTTTTCGCCTGTGTGAGTTTTTAAATTTGTTCTTTGTGCACATTTATAGTCACAAATCTCACAAGCAAAAGGTTTCTCACCTGTGTGAGTTTTTAAATGTTCTTTTAAATTTGCTCTGAGTCTACCATTGACTACCAAGCGCACCACACCTACCTAACCTCAAAATTACAAACTGCAGAACATAACCTCACAAATAAACGTGTAAGTAAATTGTTTTGCAAATTATTAACTTAGTTTATTTTTAGAATAAGTTGCTGGAGATTCCTTCTGCGACCGTTACTAAACAAAATACCCTTATTAAAGGGAATTCACGAGTATACAAAACATACTCTAAGAAAAATTTAGACAAAGACTCACGTGGTCTTTCTATTAATACTGAACTTAACAAAACCATCAACGAGATGGCTCATTCACAGGAATATTTAGACTCAATGACGGACGCTGGTCTACTGATGGACTTTGCAGAGGTGCCCTTCGAAACCCCAACCAACAAAAGGAATTTAAAAGGCGTCAGCCCTCCTTCAAAAAAGAATAGGCCGGAGAATTTCATCTTGCCAACACGAAACCGCTTTGCAGCCTTTCAAAGGGAGACCGAGAAGAAGCTACCATCACCGGTAGTCAACCAATCACAAGAACCAGCAGTACCAAAACCCAAGAAGATAAGACCCACCCCTATCATCTTGAAGCGTGGACTCATCGGTGCCAAGGATTATAAGGATACTATCACCGATATTAAACAGGTAATAAAAAATAATAATTTTTCCATTAAAAATTTAGGTAATCAGACAAAGGTTATCGTGGAGACGATGGACGACTACAACCTCCTGGTACAAGACCTTAGAGAAAAGAAGATTGAATTCTACTCGTTTGGTACCGAAGACACGAAACGAAGCTCTTTCGTACTAAAGGGTACGAATGAGATCGATCCAGAAGAAATCCTGGAAGACCTGAGGAGACAAGGACTCAAACCGGAAGCATGTAGATTGCTCGCCAACAAAGCGAAGAATGACGCTCCGATACTGTATCCGAAGTACAGGATATCTTTTGCAAACGGGACAACACTTCAAGAGGTACGAAGGGTTAGGCACCTAGTACACAGCACCTGCTACTGGGAGAAATACAGGCCCCCGAGGAATATCATGCAGTGTGGAAACTGCTTAGAATTCGGCCATGGTAGTAGATACTGCCATTCGATGCAAGTCTGCGGTCACTGCACCCAGCAACATAACACCTGGAACTGCCCGATTCAGGAAACCGAGCCGAAGTGTGGAAACTGTGGCGGTAACCACCGAGGCACATCTATTGAGTGCCCTAAATATAAAGCTGCAGAGGACAAAGCCAATGCTAAGAAAACGCAACTGACCCAGAAGCAGCAGTTCAAATACCAGGCGAGGAGAGGCTACTCTCACGACCCCAGGGAGTACCCCGAACTACCCCAAAGACCATCGGTGAAAACACAAGTGGAACCCCCATGCATTACACCACCTGCATGGCAGACGAGTCACCCTTGGTCCACACAAGGACCTAGAAAACAAATGCCACCAAGGACTACTCCGACAAGCACCACAGCTGGAAACTCTGCTTTCGAGGAGTTTATGAAAGAAATGGACGACATTAACAAAATGTTCGATTTCAAAAAACTTACAGAAATGCTAAGGAAGCTAAAGCATCAACTAGCCAATGCGACAAATGCAATGGATATGATGACGGCCTGCAACGAGGCAAACGAGGCATTTGCTGCCATCCGAAAGATTAAACCAACTAATGGGTAAGACAATTTTAAACAAATTAAAAATTGCTAACTGGAACGCTACCAGTGTGGTCAATAAAAAGGAAGAACTGGAGGACTTCCTTTTGTCAAACGAGATAGACGTCGCACTTATCAGTGAAACCTGGCTAAAGCCAGAAAACAAATTCAAATTAAAAAAGTACCACTGCTACAGATCGGATAGAATAGCACACGGCGGAGGAGTTGCCATTATCATCAGAAAAGGCATCCCTCACGAACCAGCCAAACCCGAAATTTCCCGTAACTTAGAAATCATCGTGTACAAAATCAAGACCAGCCCACCACTCTACGTCGGCGCAGCCTACAATCCACCCCAGCTTCACGAACACCTAGCGGAAGAGCTGAATGTGTTCCTCAGCCAGTATCCCAACATCGTCATTGGAGGAGACTTCAATGCAAAACACTCGTTTTGGAATTGCAGTACGAACAACACGTGCGGCAATATCCTGCGAGATTTATCACTAGAAAAGAATTTCGTCATAGTTTACCCGCCCGAACACACATACCATCAAGGGCCTCAATATCAACCATCCACACTCGACATCTTCCTCCTCCAAGGTGTCGGGGAACACACCACACCAACTGTCCTCGAAGACCTCTCCTCAAATCACTATCCAGTGGTGATGACCCTTTTTCTCAACTGCGACTTGAATAAAAGAGACATTCGTACCACCAACTGGGAAACTTACAAGCAATTCTGCAACGAGCGAATGGAAATTGACACCAACCTCGTCACCAATGCAGATATCGACGAAGCCATCAAAAAGTTCACGGTGGCAATGCAATCTGCTTTCAAAGATGCAACCACGACGAAGAAAGTTAAAGAAACCTACAAAGTGGATCCCGAAATCAGGAGGCTAAAAACGATTCGAAACTGGGAAAGGAAGCAATGGATACGAACGGGAGACCCAACACACCGCATCGAAAAGAATCTCATCTCCGAACAGATTCAGCAATTACTTCAAGAAGAAAGAAAAGAAAAATGGAGAAAAGTAACAGAAACCCTTGCGCTCCGGGACAATTCACTCTGGCAGGTCTATAAATGTTTAAAGAACAAACACGACGAGATCCCGATAATCAAGACCAGCAACAACGTCAACTTATACACCGACAAAGAAAAAGCCTATGCTTTTGCAAACGTTTTTCTGGAAGCCCACAGCAAAACCATCAACGACGTCTCTCCCATGGACAAGGAAGTGAATACAACCTACGAGAACCTTCACCTTAACCCAGACAACCTCGACGAAAGCCCCCTCAAGACGACTCCGGCTCAAATCGCAAAAATCATTCGGGGGCTGAAAAACAGAAAAGCTCCAGGTCAGGACGGCATCTCGAATAGACAACTCAAATACCTCCCGAGGAAAGGAGTTTGCGTCCTGTACTACATACTTCGTGCATGCCTCTCGAACTGCTACTTCCCTACCCAGTGGAAGTTGGCCAAGGTGATTGCGCTGCCAAAACCCAACAAGGCAAGAAACGTCGCCACTAACTACAGGCCCATTAGTTTGCTCACAACTCTCAGTAAAGTCTTGGAGAAAATCATACTGGAGGAGCTCAAGAACCATTTAACTGACCACGGAATCATTATCAACGAACAATTTGGGTTCAGAGCTGCACATAGCACGACGCATCAAGTAGCGCGTATCAAAGAGATGATCGTGCACAAAAGACATATAAACAAAGACACGGGCATGGTGTTATTAGACTTAGAAAAAGCTTTCGACGTGGTTAATCTCAAAGCACTTATTTATAAGTTAGTCAAGTTAGTTAAAGCTCCTATCAACTTAATTAAAATCCTAGCCAGCTACCTAGAGGGTAGACAATTCTTCGTTGTCGTCAACCAAGCCGTCTCCGCTACGGTAGACGTTCCAGCTGGCGTTCCGCAAGGCTCATTATTGGGTCCGATCCTTTTCTCCATTTTCATCAACGACATTCCTCGACACGACAAAACAAGTATTGGCATTTACGCAGACGACACAGCCATTTTCGCCCATTCCAAGAAAACCAGAAAATACGTCAAGTATCTAGAAGAACACACTCAATTAATTCTCGAATTTCTCAAGACATGGAAACTTATAATCAATATACCCAAGACGGAAGCAATTCGGTTCACCTTCAAACATAAACCTCCCGACGTCGCAGGAGTTAAAGTTGGAAATAACACCATCCCGTGGCAGAATACGGTGAAGTATCTTGGCACCACACTGGACTCGAAGCTACTATTTGGTCAAGAAATAAAGGCTCGACTGGATAAGAGCAACTTTGTTATCCAATTATTATACCCCTTCATCGGTCCAAATGCTAAAACACCGAAGAAAGAAAAAGTCACTTTGTACAAAGCTTGTGCCAGGTCGATACTTACCTACAACGCTCCCATCTGGGCCACTGCATGCAAGACAAAGATGAAGTCCATCCAAGGGATGCAAAACAAATTCTTGCGAATCATCGGCCAATATCCAAGGTACACCACCATCGACTTCATGCATGCAGACTTGGAGATCGAAACCATCGCCACGTTCATCAAAGAGAAGACCAGGAAGCTCATCAAACAAATGACCACACTCCAGAATCCACTTATAGCCCAAGTGACTTCATATGATGACGACGAACTTTTCGCAACCGTGAAGAGATCCATGAAACAAATTTTAAATTAATTGTTATTTCACCATTGTAATGCTTTTCTTTCTTTCCTCTTTTTGTAACCCCCTTTTTTCTTTTGTTTGTTTTGTCATTTTTATGTTTTTCTTGCTCTTTTTGCCTCTTTTACAATGTCATTCACTTACCAATATTGGAAGTTTTCTGTAACTCGCCTATGTTTAATGAAGGTTTTAAAGTCAGCGTCGCACCGAAATTACAATATTCTTCAAATATTGTAATTTTAAGGCCGGTGTCACACTGATGGTTTTTCTTTATTTTTATTTTTGGCTCAATTAGAAGGTACGTGGCTAGTTTAGATGTTGCATCAAGAGCGATCGCTCCGTGCGCGACATGGTAGTGTATCTCTTCGGAGTTACTCTGCCATTTCGTGAACGGACTGCGGTCGCGCTGAAGCGCGACATTTAACCTGTCATAACCCTTTAATTTGGTCAACAAAAGCAGGTTTTTGAAACTTTTATCCTGCACCTTACTTAACTTCAGCATTCACTTAATTTTTCACATACCTAATTAAATATAGAAGAGAGGGCTCCAGCCCTAATATCTATAACACATGTAATTTTCGGGAATTGTAAGGTGTCCTCGTGCCTCGTACTTAATTAATAAATGTTATATTATTATTATAAATTTGCTCTGCGTGCACATTTATAGTCACAAATCTCACAAGCAAAAGGTTTCTCGCCTGTATGACTTTTTAAATGGTCTTTTAAAGATGCTCTTTGTGCACATTTACAGTCACAAATCTCACAAGCAAAAAGTTTCTCGATTGTGTGACTTTTTAAATGTTTTTTTAAGTTTGGTCTGCGTGCACATTTATAGTCACAAATCTCACAAGCAAAAGGTTTCTCGCCTGTGTGCGTTCTTAAATGGTCTTTTAAAGATGCTCCTTGTGCACATTTATAGTCGCAAATCTCACAAGCAAAAGGTTTCTCGCCGGTGTGCGTTCTTAAATGATCTTTTAAATTTCCTCTTTGAGCACTTTTATAGTCACAAATCTCACAAGCAAAAGGTTTCTCGCCTGTGTGAGTTTTTATATGTCTTATTAAATTTGATTTCTGTGCACATTTATAACCACAAAACTGACAAATAAAATTTGATTTTTTAGTTTTTCTTACGGGTTTCTCCAGTGGAAGTTGTTCAGCATCGCTCTCGCTCTCGTCTTTGATGTCTATCGAGTGATGTAAATCTTCTAAATTAAACTTCACATCTTCTACTTTAATTTCATGGCTACTAGAATTATCGAGAGGTTGCGATACTTGGTCGATCCGTTCCATAATTTCTAATTCTTCGATGATATTTCTGGAACTGTGTGTAATTGTTCACTTTACTCAATCTAACAAAATATAACGTCGATTAACAAAAATATTCATTTAGCCCACTACAGACAGACGTGGCTTTAAAATGGTACTGTGGCCGTCGCCATTTTACCTGAAAATTGCACCGTCATCTACTCGCTCCGTCCAATACAGTGGCGGCGCCAGGGGTGGGAGCGGTTGTGCGAGCGCCTTACCTAAATTGTTCTTGCCCAAAGCCCAGCCCTTCGCCCAACCTGCTAAATAGAACAAACATTTAAGCAAAATGTGTTAAAAAACTATGATTAAGTAGATTAACCGCTTTTAATATTATTACAATAATTATTATAACTTTAGAAAATAAATCTTAAAAAGAAAATTTCAAGAATTAGGTGTGATATTAGTAGGTATGTGTCGTAAAATATAGAATTAAACAAACTTAACCAAACGTTAAAAATTTTAAATTTTTAACCGTAAGAAAAGAAATAACATACAAGAAATTTTATAAAAACACTTTAAAAACCATTTGAAACTTTAGTGACAAGGTAAAACTAGATAAAATGTTAAAAAAATGACTAAAAATTTTGAAAAAAGGGGGGGGAGTGATGAAACGCAAAACGTGGTATTTAAAAATTTAAAAATATACTAAAATGATTACAGAATAGTAATACGATAGATGTAGCGCTATTTGAAGGTAATTGCCTATCTTCAGTCGTATGTGTTCTTCTTCTTTAACTTTTTTGAGATCAATGATCTGTTTAATTTTGTCGAAGTTCATATGTTTTCTTGAGAGATAGATTGCCAGCTATCTCTCCATCTTTTTGGTGGCCTTCCCGGTGGACGACGTCCTCTTGGTTTTCCTTCGAGAGCGATGCGTGGTAGTCTGTTGTTGTCCATTCGTTTAACATGATCGTGCCAGTATCGTCTACGCTGTCTTCCCCATCTGACGACATCTTCCACTTCACACATCTCTCTTATGTCAGTATTTCGCACTCTGTCCCTACGAGACTTGCCCGCCATCGATCTTAACGTTTTCATCTCGGTGGTTCGTAACATACTCTTTGTTTTAGTCGTGTCCGCTCTAGACTCTATTCCATACGTCATTATAGGTCGCACGCATGTCTTGTATATTTTAGTCTTACTTTCCATCGCCATATACTGCAGCTTTATTCACCTGACTTGTTAGGTCTGTTACCGGATCGTGACTGCTCGAGATACCCACACCAAGATATTTAAAATGCATAACCTGTTCAATAGGTTTATCTTCTACTACCAGTTTACATCTCACAAGATCTCTCGAAAATGTAAGGCTTTTGGTTTTTTTAATGGAAATAACCATATTATATCGTTGGGCAGCTTGATAGAATTTATATAGTAGTCTCTGCAAGTCATCCTCCGTCTCTGCCATAAGTGTATCGTCATCTGCATAGCATATTATCCCTATGATGTTGTTTCCTAGTTTATAACCCAGGTTTAGGGAGACGACCTCTTCTATGATTTCGTTTATAATGAGATTAAATAGAAAAGGGCTAAGACTGTCGCCCTGCCTGATTCCGCTTGGTGTAGGTATATCGTTGGTTGTTTTGTTATCAACTCGTACTTTGGTTGTGTTGCCGTTATATATGTTGATTATTGTCCTGATGATTGCGGAAGAAACCTTTTTTTGTATAGTATGCGGACCACGTCCTTCAATTGAACCCTGTCAAAAGCCCCCGTCAAATCAATAAAACAAATGTATGCGTTGCTTTTATATTCGTATGCTTTTTCCTTTAACTGTCGGATGGTGAATATTGCATCGGTAGTTGATCTGTTTCGTCGAAATCCTTGTTGCTCCTCTCTATTTTGGATGTCAGATTGGAGTTTTGCTCTTATAATGCTTGTGAGCAACTTCAGTGTTGAGCATAGAAGGGTAATCCCTCTAAAATTTTCTGGGTTGCTTTTTTGCCCCTTCTTGAAAATTGGTATGGTAATGCTTTTATGCCATTCTTCTGGTATGGTTTGCGATTGAAGAATTTTATTAAACAACAAGGTTAATGCTTCAGCTAGCCTGGTTCCACCATATTTCAGAAGTTCGTTTGGAATGTTGTCCACGCCCGGAGCTTTTCTGTTTTTTAATCTTCTTATTTCTTCAAGAACATCTTTGCATTCGATGTTTTCGGCGTTGAAGTTTTCTATATCTTCTGTTTCGTGGTTTACGTTTTCATTTGCTTTTGCACTATATAGTTCTTTAAAATACTTTTCCCATGTTGCAAGTGTGATTTTGTTTGTTTGTATGTCATCATTAACGGGCTTCTTTCTATTTTTCAACATCTTCCAAACTCTCCTCTGTGCACCATATAGATCATGCTCCATGTCTTTTGTGAATTTTATCCAAAAGTCTTTTTTTATTTCTTTTATTTTTGAATTAACTCGGTTTCTTACTTCGACATATTTACAATGTTTTTCCTGAGATGGTTCACTCTTATATGCCAGATAGCTTTTTCTTTTTTCTTCTGCATGTTCCTTAACCTCCGCCGTAAACCAGGGTTTGGTATTATTTTGAGCGTTTATGTTAATTGTTCTCTTTCCGATAGCCTCTGCCGCAGCTTTCTGGATACATTTTTTTGATCTCACTCCAATTTTTTTCCACGTCGCCATCTATGTTGCACTCTTTATTTAACTTCTCGGTCAATCTGTTGTTATATAATTTTTGAGAGCTCTCGTTGGCGAATGATTCTATATTGTATCTTTCTATGAATTGAGGTATTTTTTTAATTTTACGCGGTTGATCCATTTGTATTTTGCCGAGCACAAGACCATGATCAGTACCCAAATTAGCGGAAGTTAAAGTTCTGACATCCAGAATCTGTGTTGGTGGAATCAGTCTGTTTGTTATTATAAAATCGATTACGGATTTTTGGCCTCGGTTGTTACTAAAAGTAATTTTATGTTGTTCCTTATGTGGGAAGTATGTATTATTAATTCTCATTTCATTTCGGGCACAAAAGTCAATCAGCATTTCACCGTTTTCATTGAGAACATGTTCGTTATATTTTTGCTTTACTCCATGTATTGTCTCATTACCAATTCGGGCGCTCAGGTCTCCAACTACTATTATCTTATGTGTTGTATCTATCCTATCTATAAGGTCTTGTATTTTTGCGTAAAAATCTTGAGTCTCCTCTCTAGGTTTAGATATGTCCGGAGCAGAGCTGTCTAAAGTACTTTGTAAAAGTAATTCAAGTACCAATTACCAAGTACTTTGTTAATTTCAAAAGTATTTCAAGTATCAAATACTATATTTTCTTAAAAGTACTTGAAGCATCAAGTACTTAAGGACTTTGCTTAAAGAAAGTATTTCAATTACCAAGTACTTATCAAAAGTAATTCAAATATTTCAAAATTATCCAAAAAGTAATTCAAGTACCGCCAAATTACTTAAAGTACTTTAATTACGCAAAATAAAGTACTTCAATTACTTAAAGTACTTCAATTACTTTAAAAGTACTTCAATTACTCAAAGTATTTCAATTACCTAATTTTCAAGTCGGGGCTGGGGAGTATTGCCATGTATTTAAAATACTGAAGTGTTTTTAGCTAGACACCTCACAAAAGTGCGCCGGCAGCTCTCTAAAAAATGGGAACGCTCGAAAAAATCTTTCTCAGGGTTAGGTGGGCATCAGATGAAAATGAAATTACCATTGACTGCATCAAAAAGATGAATAATTGAGTCGCAATTAATAATATTAAAATTTAATTTATTCACAATCAATAAAAATTTATCAAAAAGACCCCTTTTGAACTCACAGATTTGAGTTTTGAAAGTGTATGGTGTAAATTGGTGCTAGCAAATACGAATGCGCTATTGAAACTGAAATTAAACAATCATGAATAGCAAAATAACGCATTCGCACCCACCACGGTGTATTCGTGTTCGCAAATAATAAAATTTACAAAAATTTCAAATATCGTGAATTAAATTATTCAAACTATTATCAATGAAGTTTATCGGCGCCACAAAAATTTTCAATATCACAAAACGCGTATTTATAAAATGCTAAACAATTCTTACTTGAGCTCAAATATCTTGAATATTGTAGCTGGAACTCTTCGCTCGACTCACATTGAACGTCGATCCATCCACCAAGACGTCTACAAATCTTCCAAATCTAGCAAATTTTCCCAGACACCACGGGTTCAGCAAATCAAATATTCTCTTCTCCAATTTTAGACAATTCCAAACCACAGACCAACAACCTCGGTCAAACGCCAATTCAATCTTCATAAATTCTGGTCCTTACAAGTCCAAGGACGATCTCACTGATCAAAAACACTCAAATTTTTACACCTTTTTCGGCGGCCAAAAATAACTCAAACAAAATGGCTCAAATGTTCGCTTTCTTACGACACTCAGTCGATTGATTCCTCTTTTATTTTTTAAATTTTTATAATTTAAATAAATTTTCAACCTTTTGCCGGGATCGAACCGGTAATTCCTACATAATAATCAACGACCGCACCTGCTATCACACCAGGGCGTCTCTTTGATAAATCGTAAAATATTGTAAAAATTTGAAAAGAACACAAAATTATCAACTTCGACTCAATTTTACCAAAAACAATGATTTTTTTTAACGTCGTTTCACGACAATACATTAGGTATTATTCAATTTCACTTTCTTGCCATTTTTAAATTATAAAAAAATTTATTTAAAAATTTTCCGCCAAAATATGCACGTGTTTTAAAAAGTCTCTGGCACAGGTTTGTTTTTTAAAGTAAATTTTGTAAAACGATTTTGATTTGTAATTTAATTATAAATGATGTTTCTCATTGGTTTGAAAAGATGAAATAAAAATTTCATTCATAAGGCGCGTCTTTTGAAATCATTTAAATTTTGGTCGAGGCCAGACTTTATTTACAGCACTTACAATACCTGAAATGTAAACAATTTTAATGCAGAATTTTAAAGATTGCTATTGGAACTGTGTCGTGGCATATTTTAAATTTTAATTAATTATGTAATGCTAAATCGTAGAGCAATTTCACGTTAAGCCGTCACGAAAAACCGTTAATACGTACACCGTATTGGTTCCTTCATTAGGATTGTGCTTAACAGATTAGTTAAGTAATTTATAACAATGTGATTAGTTAAGATTACTGAACAGGGTAAACCAATAAACCGCCCATATTAGGTGGTCGTACCGATTTGATTTGAATAAAAATTATTAAGTCACCCAAACGAAAACTGATTGGTCAAACTGTAAATAAAGTAATAATGTATTATTGGCTCTTTAATATATAGTTATCCTTTATATTCTGCCCTCCCCCCCAGCAGTTAAATTCTCAAAAACTATTTGGGTACAAACAAAAATAATTTTTGCCCAAACAGGCATAAACGATTTAGATTATTTTTTTTGTATTCAAAATTTGAAATGAGAAAAAAAAAGACTGAGGACATGCAGAATAAGGATAAACAATGAATGATGATGGAAAGTAACGTATTTGAATATTTTTGCACATTTATTAATTATATTTAGTATTTCAAATACAAATAAAAATGTATCTTGCCTAGCGCTGCGCATAGACAATGCGGTGTTACTAACAGCAATGTGACCAATAAATTTAATTGGGACACTAATTAGATTGTTAAACTGAACCTAAAAGTACTTCAAATACTTTAAAAGTACTTCAATTACCTTAAATTAATTACACTTTAAAAGTACTTTAATTACTTTAAAAGTACTTTAAATACTATAAAAATACTTCAATTACTTTAAAAGTATTTCAATTATTTTAAAGTACTTCAATTACTTTAAAAGTACTTCAATTACTCAAATTTTGTTAAATCCAATTACCAAATACTCAAGTACTTTTAAAAAGTACTTCAAGTACCAAGTACTTTTAAGTAAGTTTCAAAAGTACTTCAATTAAAGTACTTCAAGTACTTTTAAGTACTTGAATTACTCTTTGCAAGTCTTTTACTTGAAATACTTTCAGCTCTGGTCCGGAGCATATGTACTGATAATCTCATATTTTATCTGTTTAATATTAAGTGTAACCCTTACTATTCTGTCATTTACGTATTCGATGTCTTCGATGTGTTGGGAGTACCTTTCGTGCAGAAGAATTCCAACCCCAGAATGTGCTCTTTCTTGTCTGGCCTTTCCACTGTAGATCAAGATGTAATTAGCATACACAGAAGTTCCTTGGCTTTTCTTCCTTGTTTCTGAGAGCCCGCATATGTCAATTTTGTGTTTGTTCATTTCTAAAATAATTTCTTGGTCCTTTCCATTCCATGACTTAATGTTCCAGCATGCAAGTCTCGTAACGTGCCGTTTTTGTTTCCAAATTCCGTTATTCCTGTTTCTCGCCGTGGTCGTCAACAATTGGTTCCGTCTGTTGAGCTTATATTAAATTACATGCTTTTTACGATCGTAAAGGGTGAAGGCCATTGTAGGCATAAAATCACCCAATATTATAAGTGTTCATTGTTTCATATTTAGTTATTGTTTAGCAACCAAATAGGTTGGACATATACTCAATTTTTATCTTTTATTAAAACTTTTTCTCCAACAAGACTTCTTATTTAATTAATATTCCACTGCAAATTACCTAATATCTCAACACCGTCCAGTATCCGAGGCAAATTCTTCGATTCTGTCAGCAAATAATGTTTTTTATCCCAGGCAGGGAGCTAACCTAACCCAGGAACCCTCCTTCTTTATCCGGGCTTGGGACCGGCAACAACCCCGACTGAACTACTCGATCCATCCAGCCGAAGTTGCAGGCGAAGTTTCAGTCGTATGTAACTAGAAAAAAGGAAAAAAGCATGAAAATGACTAAAAGAAACTTTAAAAAAAAAAACTATAAAAAAACTGTAAAAATGCTTACCAAAAGAAATAATAAATTAGGCTAGACTTTCTTGCACGTGAGTTCAAGATGAAATAAAAGGTTACTATAAAAATTTCAGAATAACTGTCACAGACAGGGTCAGTGTTGTCAGATTTTAGAAATCTGTGGCGCCAATTTTTAAGTGAAAAAACGCCCAAAACCGCAAACCGTGGCGCCAACATTTAAATTCAATGTTAGAAATCCAAAATAAAATTGAAATTTATTAATAACTTGATTTTTAAAAGTTCAAAATTTTTGTTGATATGAAAATGAGCTATTATTTTCTTCAAGAAGATTCGTAACTAAACATTGCTAATACTTGGGGGGGGGGGGTATGGTGAACACAATAATAATGATAATATTATTTTTTTAATAATAATAATTCTTTGGAATTACTTATTCTATGGGGGGGTTCAATGGATTCAAACCAATGTTTGCACAATTAATGACGTCATCACTTGGCCAGTCGATAACCTTTGGCCAATTGTGCAAACTATATTTTGATATATTGCCACCAAAAACTTGCCTGTACTGATTATTTAGTAACTGTCTAGATTAACCCCCCTATTTTGTCACTTTTCGTTATCGTTCGTTAACGTTACGAAATCGTTAAGAACCGTAAAGTTTGGTTTTCACATACCTTTACATTACTATTTAATGCAATTCTGAGTGTAAACCTTAGATCATATATATTACATAGATACCAAGTACCTCCTAAAGATAGTGAATCCAGATCGTTACGAAATAATAATTTGTAGTTGTCTTTGTTAAATACTACAGTTTACCATCTTGTATCTCTCTCAGAGTCCAAAATCGAACCGCGCATGTGCAATTTTATTGTAATATAATAAAGGCAATATTTGAGAAACCGTCAAATGTAAAAATTTGCACATGCGCCGTTCGGGTTTGAACTCTGAGAGAGATACAAGATTGCCTCTATTGACTATAAGTATAACAAAGATAGCCATACTTATTATGTCGTAACTATCTAATTTCACTAGCTCCAATGCATAGGGATAGGGCACTTGGTATCTATGTAATATATATGATCTAAGGTGTAAACCAAACTTTACGCGGTTCTTAACGATTTTATAAGGATAACGAAAAGTTACAGAATTGGGGGGTAAGTTTCTATAGAGAGCGTGAAAACTAACGTTAGCGTTTTCTAGAGTTAAAAGTTTTTAGATAAAAGTTCACTTTTTTAACGCTAGAGGTGCTAACGTCAAACTTACTTGCTTTCTTATTGGAGAATTAGCGAAAAAGCTCGGCGGTAGAGCCTCTAGTGTTAAAAAAGCAAACTTATTATATAGTAGTTTATATCACGAGGGCGTAAGGGGTTGTTTTTCGTCTCGAGACGTAGTTTATGACACGAGCCGCAAGGCGGCGAGGGGAATAATAGTCGAGAGATGAAAAAACCCTGCAGCCCGAGTATTATGAACAGCTTTTCGTGAATTTGGGAATAATATCCGACAAAATTCACGATTTTTTTGCAATAATTGCATAAATTTCATAAATTTATAACACGTTTTAATTGACATCGTGGTAGTGTAAAACCAACTTCTACTTGTAACCATGGTGTTTTTCTTGGCACCAGTTGGTACCCTGGAGGGCGGCCATGTTCATTTTGATTTTTGATCTCGAAAAGGTTGAACGTTTGTGTATTGTGTCGTGTGTTTTCAATTAAAAATGCTTAAAAACCAAAAAATAATCGTTAAATAATCAATAAATACGACATTGTGGTCGCATCTATCGATGTTCATGGACACGTTGCAAAAAAATCGCAAATTCGATATTGATGGATCACGTGGTAAGTATTATCGCGTTCAGCAAAAAGCGGTATTTATGGGGCGAATTTATACATTATTTACTATTTCAGGCTACATAGCCACGATAATCGATATACGTGTTCCAGGGATTTTTTATGCGCCGACAGGCGCATATTTTGAAGATCAAAAATGAAAACGACGAAAAGCACGTTCGCCGAAGACAACCGCAAAACGTTGTCGATATGCAAGACACGCAAGTTTTTCACAATTGTGTGGTTAAGATAAAATATGTAAATAAATGATTTTTGAAAATTTTTGTTTTTTTGAAATTTTTTTACTCCCGGTATTTTTTTACTCCCGGGAGAAAAACAAAGTGTGACGAAAAGAGCTTCTTTACTCCCGAAAAACCGGGTGTAAAGTAGTCACTTTACACCCAAAATCACGAAATAGTAGTTTATATCACGAGGGCGTAAGGGGAGTTTTTTCGTCACGAGACGTAGTTTATGACACGAGCCGCAAGGCGGCGAGGGGAATAATAGTCGAGAGATGAAAAAACCCTGGAGCCCGAGTATTATGAACAGCTTTTCGTGAATTTGGGAATAATATCCGACAAAATTCACGATTTTTATGCAATAATTGCATAAATTTCATAAATTTATAACACGTTTTAATTGACATCGTAGTAGTGTAAAACCAACTTCTACTTGTAACCATGGTGTTTTTCTTGGCACCAGTTGGTACCCTGGAGGGCAGCCATGTTGTAACGCCATGTTCATTTTCATTTGTGATATTGTGGTGTGTAGATGCGTGCCTGTTGTGTGTCAGTGTTTTCAATTAAAAAAGCCTAAAAACCAAGAAATAATCGTTAAATAATCAATAAATACGACATTGTGGTCGCATCTATCGATGTTCATGGACACGTTGCAAAAAAAATGCAAATTCGATATCGATGGATCACGTGGTAGGTACTATCGCGTTCAGCAAAAAGCGGTATTTATGGGGCGAATTTATACATTATTTACTATTTCAGGCTACATAGCCACGATAGTCGATATACGTGTTCTAGTCTCCCCTACAGGATTTTCAAAGATTTTCAAGATCAAAAATTAAAACGAGGAAAAGCACGTTTACCGAAGACAACCGAAAAACGTTGTAGATACGCAAGACAGGCAAGTTTTTCACAATTGTGTGGTTAAGATTAAATGTCAATAAATGATTTTTGAAAATTTTTGTTTTTTTGACATTTTTTGGTATTTTTTTACTCCCGGTATTTTTTTTCTCCCGGGAGAAAAATTTTTTTACTCCCGGTATTTTTTTTCTCCCGGGAGAAAAATAAAGTGTGACGAAAAGAGCTTCTTTACTCCCGAAAAACCGGGTGTAAAGTAGTCACTTTACACCCAAACTCACGAAAAATTTTTTTCGTGGGAGAAGGAAGCTTTGCCGCTCCTTTCGTCACTCAATTTTTTTTTTAGGTGTAAAATCTAATGGCAATTCACTAAAATTAGATCTCAATGTCTATTATTTATCGCAATAAACCGCAACTTCACTTTTCAGAAATCGCCCAAATTGCGGTTTGCGGTTTTTCAAAAAATTTAAGCGCAAATTATCTACAAAAGTCGCCCAATTTGCGATAAATCGCCCAATCTGACAACACTGGACAGGGTTTTTCAAAGCAGTGATACACCGTACCAACATAACTTCGAGAAATAAATTTGAAAAATATTTTCAAATTTTATCACAAAAGAAAGTCAAGCAAGAAAGTCTAGCTTAATTTATTATTTCTTTTGGTAAGCATTTTTACAGTTTTTTTATAGTTTATTTTTTAAAGTTTTTTTTAGTCATTTTCATGCTTTTTTCCTTTTTTCTAGTTACATACAAAATTTTTAACGTTTGGTTAAGTTTGTTTAATTTTATATTATAACTTTATTTGATTTGGTGACAGGTGGCCCTGAGCCACTTGACCTGGCCTTGCGACAACTGGCCTTGGCGAGAACTGGCCCTGGTGACAACTGGCCTAAGAATTTTCACAGAAATATTATAGGTTCTTTTCAACCGACGGTTCTAGAACAGTACTTGGACTGTTGAGCATGCGCGTTAATAAATTTCCTTTCCAACCACAAAAATTACTAGTTCCAAGTTCTGAAATTACAACTTAAACGTTTTCCAACCACTTTCGGGGTTGTAATATAACAGTCATAGAACAGTTCTAACAGTCCTTGGTTCTAAGCAGTTACAAGTAGTCAGACGAAGACGCATTGTCGCTGTGTTTCTAAATTTAAATTTGATAGTTAGCAATTGTAACAATTCCGATTAAGCTCCAAATATATTAAATTTTTTCCCGATATTTAAAAAAATCACAAATTATTAATTATTATAAGTTCGAGAAAAAAATGCATAATGAAATAAAGTTAACAAAATATGAATTTAAAAATTCAAAATCGTTTAAAGCTGTTTTTATTATTTTATTACTGTTTTACGATCTAGTAGTTCGTACATCGATGAAGATGAAGGGTCGCATAAACCCTAGAATAGTTTTGAATACAATAATGGTTCTAAAAATTATGTAGGTATATAAAATAGAAAATTTTTACTTTTTACTTTTTTTGTGATTTGTTAACTTATTTTTGTAACGATTCACAATTGAGTTAAGTAAGCAAAAAACTACAATTTTTTTTTTACTCGACAGAGTTCCACTTTGTAGCTGTACCATTGATAAATTAAAAGGGTAATTTTAACTTTTCTGAATGCTTTTTTGCAGCATTTCCGAGTCATTTTAAAAAATAAACCTTTTCATGACATTAGAAAGTCCATATTCAATACAATGGCGAGTTAAATTAAAATTTATATTGATTTTAACTCTTGTACAGGGTGGCTCAATTTCGATCCTTCTTATGGGGAAATCGGTAACTATGGGAGATATCAAAAAATGGATGGCGCATCCTCGATCTCTTTTTTTGAGAAAATCTCAATAGCGAAAACCAGAATTTGCTATCTTTTTTTGTTTTCAAGTTATAGCCAAAAGTTCGATAATTAGACTTTTCTATAAATGTCGATATTTTGGTTGTTTTTGAAGTTACCAAAAAAATGTTATCACTTTCTTCAGACACTTTTTTAAGGGCAACAAAATGGAATAAAGAGATTTTAAATATCTAGATTAGTTTCCGAAATATAACATAAAGTTGTGTTTTGTTAAATAGAAACCATAGTTGGCTATGACATTTTTAAATGGCGTTTTTTATCCTCTTTTCAATGATGTATAACATGTGGAGTCTAATATTTTAGTTTCAGCCCATTTTATTAAAAAATGTAATAAAAATATAGAAGAATGAAAAATTTAATATAATAATAGTAACTGTTTTTAGTAGATAACAATAAAAAATATTCAATACTTAACAAAAATTAAAAAAAAGTATTCAAACTGAACTCAGTTGTTTACAATAAATATAACTTTGTCAAAACAAACACTACGAAATTGGCATCTAAAAAATTCTTTTACCCATTAGTTTTGAGGTAGGAAAATATTTGTTTGGTTAGATAATTACTAAAATATTATGTTGCACATGCAAGAACAGCATTTTAACTAGCTTGAATGAAGAACTCCAACATATCGTATTTTTCATAGTGTTCATAAGCCATTTTACATTTACGTGAAATAACAGGTAAATATAATAACATATTATTAGAATTGCAAATAAATATTTAATATTTTAATTACAGTAACTAAACTAATATTTTCCTACTAAAAACTAATTGATAAAGGAATTTTTTAGATGCCAATTTCGTAGTGTTTGCTTAGACAAAGTTATATGTATTGAAAATAATAGACTTCAGTTTGAATACAATTACTTTAATTTTTGTTAAGTATTGAATATTTTTTATTGTTATCTACTAAAAACAGTTACTATTATATTAAATTTTTCATTCTTCTTTATTTTTATTACATTTTTTAATAAAATGGGATGAAACTAAAATATTAGACTCTACATGTTATACATCATTGAAAAGAGGATAAAAAACGCCATTTAAAAATAGAATAGCCAACTATAGTTTCTATTTAAAAAAACACAACTTTATGTTATAACTTGGAAACTAACCTAGATATTTAAAATCTCTTTATCTCATTTTGTTGCTCTTAAAAAAGTGTCTGAAGAAAGTGTTAACACTTTTTTGGTAACTTCAAAAACAACCAATATATCGACATTTATAGAAAAGTCTAATTATCGAACTTTTGGCTATAACTCGAAAACAAAAAAAGATAGCAAATTCTGGTTTTCGCCATTGAGATTTTCTCAAAAAAAGAAATCGAGGATGCGCCATCCATTTTTTGATATCTCCCATAGTTACCGATTTCCCCATAAGAAGGATCGAAATTGAGCCACCCTGTACTTCCTATGAAAAGAAATTTTTATTACTTCTTAGTCGACCCTGCCCTTCTAAATAATGTTAACGATAACAGAATTTTTCAATCTTATATTTATATCTTGTTGGGTTGTGCCTTGATATTGTAGTGTGTTCTTGAGTTTTTGACTTGATTTCTGATACTACTTTGAAGTTGTAACAAAAATTAACTCAATTACCTGTCTGAAGTTGAAGAAATTAAAATATAATAATCAAATCAAAATTTGATTTTAAACGAACTTAACAGCAATTTGTTAATTTAGTGTTTGTTAACTGTTTATCTTTACAAAATCACTTTTTTGCTTATCTATGCATATATCAAACGTCAACGCCTACTGCCACCACCACTACTATTTTAAATGGTTCTAGAATGGTCCTAAAACCTTTTCAACTTGCAATTTGTGAACTGCAGTAATTTTACAATATTCGTTGGTGCACGCGCATTTAACTGTCCGATTACTGGTTGTAAACTGTAACAGAACCATCGGTTGAATTGGGATATAATGTTAAGATCTCAGCGCCAGTGCGGATAAAATATCAACTACAGCGGGCGGTATGATTTGTGTTTAGGTTAAGGTTTATATGGAGGTTACATGTTTAAAATTTTGTTTTTAAACATATAAAACAATCATTTTAAACGATTTAAAATTGTGTATGCCTTAGTTTTGTTTGTCGGTAATAAATTAATTACAGTTTTGGTTATTGTTAACGAAGTTTGTACGATTTATGATTATGTAAACATACTAATGTAATGTAAGAACATCGTATTTTAGTTCACTGTATTATGGATTGCAAAGAAGAAACACATATTTCTGTTGAGCTTATATTAAATTACATGCTTTTTACGATCGTAAAGGGTGAAGGCCATTGTAGGCATAAAATCACCCAATATTATAAGTGTTCATTGTTTCATAGTTAGTTATTGTTTAGCAACCAAATAGGTTGGACATATACTCAATTTTTATCTTTTATTAAAACTTTTTCTCCAACAAGACTTCTTATTTAATTAATATTCCACTGCAAATTACCTAATATCTCAACAATTTCTTTGTTGATTATTTTAAATAAGTGAATAGAAATAGAAATTTAAGAAGTTTAATACCAGGCATGTAATTTTGGGTGGTGTTTTTAATGCTTTATTTGTGATGTAAAGTTGCTGCAGGCACTAACAGTTTAGTACAGTGTAAAAGGTATTATTTTTGTATTATTATGGTAATCTTTTTACTACATTACTATAGTTATGATTTTTAGAACTTCTATTACAAATTGGAAATAATATCGCAGACACATATTGAGGGTTCGTGTTCAATGTTTTTTCTCATATTTTCGAATACGTATACCAGATTATAGTTTATACTTTATAACAAGAGACACATGCTAGAGAACTCTTTGAAGTTTTGAAGAAAAACTAGTAACGGATATAAATAAAGTTATCGCAGCAGGATTGGTAGTATCTCGGTGTGGTAGTATCTTGAACGGAATATGTCGGCTACAGGAGAAACATAATTATCATGGCCAAATACAATTATAAATGGCATTGCTTAATTTATCATTGTGTTACTTTGTAGGTTATTGATCGTTTTGCCACAGTATGAAAATTTGCACGTGAATTAGTCTTTAACGTAAAAGAAAAATATTTTAAAATGTTACACGATTATTACAAAATAAAAGACTTTTTCCATTATTTGTTTTTATTTTCTATTAATGATTAAAGTACAAGTAGACAATGTCAATTTATAAGGTACCTATAGTAACCTGCACTTCAAAATTTCAAAAACTCATTATTTTTGTGTAAATAATCTAATGATAATAAAACATTTGCAACTTTAATTTCTTCCACTATGAACACTTTCTAAAAAAATTTCATCCACATTCGTAGAATAATCTGGATGAACATCTTGTATGGGTTCTAAGCATTCCTTTCTCGACTCTTTTTCAACATCAATTCGATGTTGATGATTTAATGGACCACCACCTGGTCATAGAAACTGAAGTAAATGTAACAAACTGTCATAAAAAGGATAACCATTTTCCTAATTTTTAAAGAGTCTGGATTCTTTTTCCTCCAAGCATATCATTGAGTTAGGTACGTAACAAAATTAAAAATAGGTAACACAACCTATAACTTTCTGGTATCTAATTCTTCTTATTTTCACAATTTAAAAACTTCTTTGGTACATAAATTTCACTACATATACGCGACTATAACTGTATTACATTCTATTAATTTAAATATTGTCATTACTGTACGTAAAAACATAAACAATCTAAAAAACTGTAACATAACCGATACTTTGCATGTAATTAATGTTTGTTGTTCTCGCCCGCTGTAGTTCTAAAATCCGCCGCCAGACAGCGTAGTCCTTAGCTGGATATCCCAAAATTTTAACCAAAACATGGTGGTAAAACTTCACCAAATGCCTATGTGGTAAACTTTACACCAAAATCCGGTGGCCTTATATAGACCACTTTTTGTGTAAAATTTAACACCACATTTTTTCTAGTGTATATGCACGTGCACCTGCACTATGTATTGCTATCTCGTTTGCAATGTCATCAGTGGACCACCTTAGACGCTTATTAGAATTTATCAGCCTTTTCATGTGACCAGTGTTACGACTACGTCGAACAATCCTCAAATTCATTTAAAATTTCGATTAAATTATAGGAATTATTTGAACGAGCCTGGTATATGTGACAGACAGTCGTCTCCACTTAGTTATTTTTAGAATTTATCTACGTGAGAATAGGCGATTCTTACTAAAGATTTCCTAGAATTTTGTCCTTAACTTGCTAACAAGCAGAATAAAGAATTACGTCATGTACCTCGACGAGAAAAATAAGAAATCGGTTCATTTTGACTCCTATATCTATGCAACCCATTAATCTTTGAAGAAACTTTGAGTAAAAATCTTTGTTAAATTTCAAGAGCCATCTTGAAAAACGACTTCACTTTCTGTTCGTCAGTCAACCAAGTAACTTCGTAAAAACTTTCCTGGTGCTTCTAATCGAGCAAAATGTGTTAATTTTTGTATCGTGCTTCAAATAAATAACTAAGACTTTATCTTGTGCCTCCAAACGAATACCGAGTTAATTGTTTCGTATATCTGAAGTTAATAAATAACTTAAAATAACTATTATTAATTATCTCGTGCCTCCCAAAACCAAAATAAATTAAATTAATGTGCGTAAACCAATAATGATGTGTATTATCAGAAAAATCTATCTCGATCATGGCAAATTTTAAATAAAGGCAAGAAATTCAATATTTTCGACAAATACCGACGATGCGAATTCATTTAAATAAAGTAAACAAATTATTAATTTACGAAAATAACGTGTACTTATTGGATGAATAAAATTTGGATTATCAAGGAAATAACGTGTACCTATTGGATGAAGAAAATTTGGATTATCAAGTAATCAACGACAACTACAAGAGAAATGGATTTAGAATGACGATGTAATCAACATGTGTACCGACAACCCAGCTTTTTTGAGTTTGAATTCAAAAAGTGAATCATGTGTGCACGACTTATCACGTTTAGCCAGGTCAAAGGTTAGTTTTTGTTAAATTTAAATGTATGTAACCACACGCATAATTGATAACGATGGATTTGTTGTAATGCTTATTCAAACGACTAATTGGTCCATTTTACAGTATGATTACAATAAAAATCGATCGTACAATTACGTATATTTTTTATCTGTATAAATTATTTATTTGTACAAATTATCGAAGTTTAAATCAATCCTTAAAGGATGACGTATCGTCAATTGTTTATTATCATTAATTATTTGCTAAGTAACGCAGTTACTAAATACTTTTAAGTAGTCTTGCGGAAGCTTCCTTAATAAATTAGGTAAAATTAAGGAAAGATTGTATCTATGTACCGTATTTGTGTCGACGTTTTGTTTACCTTCATTATATTTTATTACAACAAATATCTTTTTATTATTAAACATTAAACATCTGAAATATTGACAGTAAATACACATAAAGGTCTTTTTAACGTAACTCGCTTGCCGTTTGGATTGTCGGCAGCTCCTGGACTTTTTCAGAGATTTATGGATACTTTGCTAGTGGGAATAAAAAGAGCGGCAGCATACATTGATGACATCATAGTTTCGGGAAAATCACAAGAAAGAACATGACAGGATGTTGCAAGCAGTGCTATCAAAATTAGACCAGGCTAATTTAACGGTAACCAAGAAGAAATGTTTGTTTGGAGTGGAAGAAATCGAGTTCTTGGGTTTTCAGATGTCGAGCAGGGAAATTAAGCCTACTGGAAAAAGAGTAGAAGCTATCGTTCAAGCACCGGAACCTAGGGACAAACAAGAACTTCAATCGTTCCTAGGGATGATTAACTTTTATAATAGATTCCTACAAGACAAAGCATCTCAGGCTGAAAAACTACACCGGTTGTTGGATAAAAATGTAGAATTTAAATGGACGGAGGAACATTCGATGGCATTTAAAAAGTTAAAGGGGCTGTTGCAATCTGCAGAAGTTCTGGTACATTATGACGAAACAAAGCCGTTAGTGCTATCGTGTGACGCATCACCTTACGGTGTGGGAGCGGTACTGTCCCACCGTAACACAGATGGAGCGGAGAACCCCATTGCTTCAAGAACATTGAGCTCCAGCGAAAGAAACTATGCTCAGGTGGATAAAGAAGCACTAGCTGTGATATACGGTGTGAAATATTTCCATCAATACCTGGCGGGTTGAGAATTTACAATAATAACAGATCACAAACCGTTATTGGGACTGTTAAACCCGGAACGACAGATGCCCGTTATGATTTCACCAAGAATGCTAAGATGGAATTTATTACTTGTTTAAGCGGCAAGCCATTAATTTGTAGCCGGTGGCGGGCTTTGAGCCACGACCAAAAAAGTTGGAAGAAGCGCATGAGCGTGGTGGGAGAAGCGTGTGTGAAGTGTACATAAAATGAGCGCTTGTATCATCAAAGAAAATAAAAAAGGTTTAAAACTAAGTTGCACTGAAGTTTTTATTTATTAAAAATACAGTCCACTGAAATCAAAGAAGGGCTTCAGTCGCAAACATGGTCCTTCGAGCCGGATTAAGAAGTACAAATAAGAAAATCGAGTGGTGACGCTAAACAAAGGAAAATCGCCCTTAACGACACGCGGCCGGAAGTAACCGCAGATAGAACGAGGTCAGTTCATTTTATTCCTGTTAAAATTAAATCCTATCATCCAACAAGCAAGGTTCACATTGAATTTAATTTATTTAAATAATTAATTTGTTGCATGTTAGCAATTAAGAACTTGTTGGGCAAAAGTATAGTACGTTATTATTTAAAAATAATAAACATTGAAGCATGGAATCATTCGATGAACTCGTACGTAAACGGGGGGTTATAAAGAGCACATTAACTCGATTTACAAATTTTATCAAAAATAATCCGCAAGATATAGCGTTTCATAAATTTCCATGTTCGCAAAAGGAAATTCTGTCTTAATTCCAAAAACTAAATTATCACCTATTCTCGCATAAGAGATATTTTCATCTTCAGTAAATGATCGTCCTATGATAACATCGGTGTGTTGTACGTTATTTGGTACCACAAACATTTTTACCTTTTCGACTCGCGCCGTATCAAGCTCTATCGCCGCTTCGATAAAATTTTTACAGATTACTGGCGCTTGGTCACCAAAACCGAAAAGTTTTTCGTGCGTATTTTCCACTTTAATCCCTGGAATTTTCCGCATACAGTTTGCTTTGATTGTACAGATAGCGCTACCATTATCTACAAAGGCGTCCATTTTGAGATCAATTACTTTCGCTCGTCTTAAAAATTTTAATATTGCTTTTGAGTTTTCATATTCCTCTCCAACTTGCATAACCGTGTTAGTACGTTTATTTAAAGGGCAATCCTGTTTAAGGTGGTTGCTCTTCTTGCACAGGAAACACAAATTGCTATTCCGCGGTTTGTTGCAATCTCGTGAAAAATGACCGCTTTCGGCACAGTTGAAACACTTTAATTTCGCTGGTTCGCTTTTGGCATTTACGCTTTGCCTCGCATCCTGACTTGAACTTTCACTTAGGTGCTTTTCCGTTTTATTGTATCCTTCTGTATACGCACTTTGTCTTGGGTTTTGCGCGACCGCACGATGTAATACTAAAATGTCATGTAATAAATCGTTTATCGTCTCATGCTTATTCGCGAACAACCCCGGTATAAGTTCTTTCCTTTGCAACCCCGCTAGTATTTGCTCTTTCGCATCACTAAAGTTTAATTTTACATCGCAGCACAATTTGTATTTTCGGTGGAAATACGCTTCCACATTTTCGCGCGGATATTGCACTCTGGCCACTAGTTTTTTCCACTGATCTCCGACGCTTTCGCGCAAAAAGAATGTTGCTTTAAATTCTCGCTCGAAATCTTCCCAACACCAAATCTTATTCTCCCACGTCTTCCACCAGTCTTTTGCTGGTCCCGCTAGATGAATTTTTGCCGACTCCAACTTTACTTCATCATTCCAAAAATGTAAAACGACACAATTATTAATTCGTTGTAACCACTCTACCGCTGATTCACCGGCTTCACCAAAAAAATCTTGGATGGTCTTACTTAAATCTGGCATCACGCTGTATACTCTTGGACTCGTTTCAACTCTTGGATTTGTTGTTGTCGATTCGTTTATTCGCATTGTCAAAAATTGACGTAACATCGCTTCCGTTTCACAGCGTCCCCTTTCGGATCGTTCTAGTAACTCAAGCAACTTGTCCTCGCGGTTACGCGCGCGCACGTCTTCGTTATCCGTATCAACTCCACTACTTCCGCTCAAATGTTCGTTCAACTTTTGACCTTGATTCGCCATCTTTGCACTTTTATTCAGAACGCTTTCACACTTTTTCGCACGTGTTCACGGTTGTCTGAAACTTGTAATCTTCGCGTGATTACAATTTTCACAATGACTATCCCACTTCTGATTGTTAAATTAAAAGAAAACTTGGTTTTGTTATTAATTTAATTAACGCTTTTAGTTTACACAGGTTTCTCGCTTTGAGTCTACGCTTGTACTGTCGCTTATTCATACATCCGTGCTACTCTTAGTACACTACAATTACAGAAATCTGTAATCATTTACAGTTTTCTTAACACTTGTAAATGTTAACACCACCTTGCAACAATTCAACGATGTACAGTTTGATAGAACTTTTAGATTCAGTTGCTATATGTAAACTTAATATATACACGGCAACCTCCCCCTAGAGAGCTATCGGGGACGTTTGGTACTACGTCCAAAAGCCGCTGAGGTAGCCAGCATCCCTATTCCCTTCGAGGGCTGCAAGACCCAAGAAAGGACTCGTAGGTGTCGAGGTTCCCCGACAAACAGGCCGGGTACTGATCGGTGCTACGTTTCCCAAGAACCACCAGCCACTGCGATTCCACCTCAGTGAGCAAGCTCACAAAGACGGGGAGGTTAAGCAAGCATACGCGAGAATTAACCCCGGGCTCCCGTCTTCCCGCAGACGGTTATTTATTCGAATCCTCCCGTAAATCGTGGAGTTTAACTGATTCAGGGACGTCGCGTTAACGCCCTTTAGAGATTTACTTGCCATCTCAAAGTTCAAGCCGAGGCTTCGGAGTCCACCGAGATCAGCAACCTACCGCGCTGCCCAGGTCTCCCTGTGACAGGTTAAGATTGTGACCCCTTAGTTATCCGTTTGGTTTCCGTCGGGTGATGAGATTTCAATTCCATACGGCGCTACCACCGTAAGGGTTGAAATGATTCATCCCCTCTGTTCACCAGAGAGAAAGGTTCCCGTCGGGTCCCAAGTCACCCCATCGCGTGATACGAGTATCCCGCGGTGCCAACTTTTCCGTCCCCTCTGTTCACCTATGGTTTCCTTTGGGTCCCAAGTCGCGCCATCGCAGAATATAAATATTTTGCGAGGGGACTTTTCCGTTCCCTCCGTTCACCAGAGTAAGGTTCCCTTTGAGGGAGAGGTTACTTCCATGCAGTTCGAGTACTACATG
This sequence comes from Rhagonycha fulva, assembly GCA_905340355.1. Taxonomy (NCBI): domain Eukaryota; kingdom Metazoa; phylum Arthropoda; class Insecta; order Coleoptera; family Cantharidae; genus Rhagonycha; species Rhagonycha fulva. The sequence continues at coordinate 22,251,661 of HG996554.1, forward strand.
GGTTAAACCTCCACATCCCCTCCGTTCACCAGAAGGTTCCCTTTGGGTCCCAAGTCTCGCCATCGCGGAATATGTATATTTCGCGAGGGGACTTTTCGGTTCCCTCCGTTCACCGGCAGTTCCCTTTGGGTTCTAAGTCTCGCCATCGCGGAATATGAATATTTCGCTAGGGGACTTTTTCGTTCCCTCCGTTCACCACTAGGCTTCCGTTGAGGGAGAGGTTACCTCCGCAAGTAATATGCGGGTTAAACTTCCACATCCCCTTCGTTCACCAGAAGGTTCCCGTTGAGGGAGAGGTTACTTCCTTTCAGTACAAGTACTGTTCGGGTTAAACCTCCACATCCCCTTCGTTCGCCAGAGTAGGCTTCCTTTGGGTCCAAGGTCGCGCCATCGCAAAATACTTAGTATTTTTACGAGGGGACCTTATTGGCTCCCTCCGTTTGCCAGTGGGATACAGTGAACTTTTGCACAACCAAGACCCGGCAAGACTTCTGTAATAGTACTAGTGTCCCCAGCAACATCTCTCTGATGAGGCCGGTTAAAAAGTCACTACTCTATTACTCTTGCATACGCTAACGCGCACACGGTCATTGTTTAAAGCTACTATATGCCAGGAGCCTTACCGACTGTTAGTCAGCAAAGAACCCCGTTGGTCATTTCGCAATCAAGGTCTGTGTCCAATGTCTGCCGGGTGACGTCCCACCATTGGTAACCGGGCCAGTAAGATTTCTCTCCTCGGGATCGCCGCGTAGGCTCTTACTTACTGATCCTTCGGGTTCACGGTCGGGAAGTCATGGATCAGACACCCATACCCAGGCGTGTTAATCCTAATTCACGAGAGGATTATGCCTTTGGAGTGTAGATCTGGTTTCCTTAGACCGATTCGTCCCAGCAGTCTCCGGTCGCGCACAGAATGGCTGCGGACTCTTGCCCATCTGCTGACCTAATCGCTAGTAGCCATTAGTGACGCTTTGCGCCGCGGCCGCAAAACGCCCTTCCGGGGCCACCTCGTGGAGGTTGACTACTTAACGCTTGCCGTGCAACCCTGAGACCCCGAGGGGTCTATAAAAGGGGGCACGACCGTGGCACGTAACCTGCCCTCAAAAATCACCAAATATCACCAACTAGCAGCAGAACGCTCACTAATTAGATGACGAGGCATTTGGCTACCTTAAGAGAGTCATAGTTACTCCCTCAACGATGTACAGATCGATAGGACTTTTAGTTTCAGTTGCTATACCTTGAATTAACTATTGTACTGCAACCTCCCCCTAGAGAGCTATCGGGAACGTTGGGTACTACGTCCAAGAGCCGCTGAAGTAGCCAGCATACCTATTCCCTTCAGGGGCTGCAAGACCCATGAAGAGACCCGTAGGTGTCGAGGTTCCCCGACAGACAGGCCGAGTACTGATCGTTGCTACGTTTCCCAAGAACCACCAGCCACTGCGAATCCACCTCAGTGAGCAAGCTCACAAAGACGGGGGGGTTAAGCAAGCATACGCGAGAATTAACCCCGGGCTCCCGTCTTCCCGCAGACGGTTATTTTATTCGAATCCTCCCGTAAATCGTGGAGTTTAACTGATTCAGGGACGTCCGTTAACGCCCTTTAGAGATTTACTTGCAAATCTCAGAGTTCAAGCCGAGGCTTCGGAGTCCACCGAAGTCAGCAACCTACCGCGCTGCCCAGGTCACCCTGTAGCAGGTTAAGATTGTGTCTCCTTAGTTATCCGTTTGGTTTCCGTTGAGAAATGAGATTTCAAGACCATACCACGCTACTACAGTAAGGGTTGAGATGATTCATCCTCTCTGTTCACCAGGAAGAAAGGTTTCCGTTGAGGGAGAGGTTACCCCCGTGTAGTGCAGGCACTAATCGGGTTAAACTTCCACATCCCCTTCGTTCACCAGGGAGGTTCCCTTTGGGCCCCAAGTCTCGCCATCGTGGAACATAGATATTCCGCGAGGAGACTTTTACGTTCCCTCCGTTCACCAGCAGTTTCCTTTGGGTCCCAAGTCTCGCCATCGTGGAACATAAATATTCCGCGAGGGGACTTTTCGTTCCCTTTGTTCACCACAAGGCTCCCGTTGGGGGAGCGATCCCCCTTTGTTTGCCGTAGGGTTTTCGTTGAGGGAGAGGTTGCTTCCGTGTGGCGGAAGTTTCCACATCCCTTCCGTTCCCCAGAAAGGTTTCCTATGGGTCCTGAGGTCGCGCCTTCGCAGAATACAAGTATTTTGCGAGGGGACCTGTCGGTTCCCTTCGTTCACCGGCAGTTCCCTTTGGGTTCCAAGTCTCGCCATCGCGGAATACGAATATTTCGCGAGGGGACTTTTCGTTCCCTCCGTTCACCACTAGGCTCCCGCTGAGGGGAAGGTTACCTCCGTGTAGTGTAGGCACTGCACGGGTTAAACTTCCTCATCCCCTTTGTTCGCCGCAAGGTTCCCGTTAAGGAAGAGGTTACCACCGTGCAGTGCAGCCACTGTTCGGTTTAAACTTCCACATCCCCTTCGTTCCCCATAGAAGGTTCCCTTTGGGGCCCAAGTCTCACCATCACAGAATTTAAATATTCCTTGAGGGGACTTTTCGGCTCCCTCCGTTTGCCCGTACAGCGAACTTTGCGCGACAAAGGGCCGGCAAGAGTTCCTGTAATAATAATAATGGCCCTTAGCAACATCTCTTTGATGAGGCCAGGTTGTGATGCCATTACTCCATTGCTCTTGCGTGTGCTAGCGTACACGCGGTCATTGCTTGAAGTTATTATATGCCAGGAACCCTACCGACTGTTGGTCGGCAAAGTGCCCTGCGATTGTTTGCATTTTCATGCAGTTGCATCACTTTCTGCTCTCGGGTGTTGCCCAGAGCAGAGATTCTGGGAATCTTGCCGGTGACAACCGGCAAGACCCCCATCCGTTCCTGACCTCCTGGTAAGTCAGGGCCGCCAGGACCGGATTTCCTAGCCTGGCCCCCTAGCCTTGTGTTTCCACAGGTTTTGGTCGCCAGGCCGGGATGGCGCGTGTTCACCATCTGCAAGAAAGGGGTTAGTGCGTAGGATCGGGACCCAGAAACAAAAACAAAAACAAAACTTAACGAAAACTTAACAAAAACAATAACAGTAACAGCGGATAAATAAATAAATAACTTTGTGTAAAAATAGATAACTATGTGTAAAAATAAATAAATAAAAATAAATAAATAAAATAAATAGGGATAAATAAATAATTTAAGTGTATATGAAAACTATGTGTAAAAACTTTGTGTAAATAGATAAGAATTTAAGAATTTGGGGGGGGGGGGGGAGTCACTATTGAAGTCGATTTAGAAAACATAAGGTAGAAAGAAAAGAAAGGTTTAGGGAGATTAGAGAGAAGTCCTGTTTTGGCGTGTTGAGAAGACCTCTTCCGCAAAAGATTCTAGTTTCTGGTAGCCCTCCTTGGAGGCTAGCAGTTCTTGGATCAGGGCTATGTTTGGGTTGGGGCCTAAAAGCTCCCTTGTGTGCCGATAATTAGAGCACTGAAAGAAGACGTGTTCCCACGTTTCGACCTGACCGCAAGTGCAGTCAGTGGTGTTGGTGCTGTTAAAACCGAATAGTTTGTAATTGAAGCTACCATGCCCTGTTAGAAGGAAACTGAGTCGCATGGTAGGAGCAAACCAGGGTTTGTCTATTGCGTATTCTACGCTAGGGATGAGGGTTTTAGTGACTACCCCTTTTGTGGTCTCTGTCCACCTTTGTTGCCATCTTTGAGTGAGGCGCGTTTTAAGTATCTTTTTGAAGGCCTTCTTAGAAAGCCTTCTCTCTGCCTCTGTGGTGATGCTGTTCTGCCCGGGGGGGATTTCTTTTCTCTTCTCATACCACTCTTTTCTCTCTAGGACTACCAAGTCCCAGGGCAGTGTCCCAGATAAGACTTGCATCGCTTCTGTAGAAACCGTACGCGTGTAATTCCCCGTGGCCATCAGCACCGTTCTTTGCGCTCTTATCAGCTTCAGGGCATATGTTTCTTTTGCCATCTCGTGCCCCCACACACTTGCTCCGTAGGTCATAGCCGCTATGATTAGCCCTTCGTAGATCACCTTCAGGGAAGCCCTGTTCAATCCCCAATCCTTCTTTATTATCCTTCTTAATTCCCCCATTATCGCGCAGGCCCTTTGTCTGATGTCGTTTAGATGGTTCCCGAAGTATAACCTGGGGCTTACGATGATCCCCAGGTATTTGGTGTGTTTGATGACGTGTTCTATGGTTGTGCCGTTAACTTTTATTGTTGGCGGCCTACTTTTTGCAAACTTCCCTTTCAGCATCATGCTCACGGTCTTGTCCTTGGATAGTTCCACCCCCATTTTCAATCCCCATTCAAAAACTAAAACAAGTGCCTGATGGGCCAAATTTTCTAGCGTTGCCCGCGCGTCCGCTTCTATTAAAATGAGAATGTCATCGGCGTACGCGATGACCTTGAAGCCCAGAATTCGGAGCTGCACGAGCAGCTCATCTAACATAAGATTCCATACATAAGGTCCTACGATGGATCCTTGTGGACACCCCCTTTTGACATCTTTGAAAATTGACTTATTAGCCCCACACACCCTGACTAGTCGCTCATAAAAATAGTTTAACCAAATAAGAAGCTCTGGGCAGTCAAGGTCTATGAGCTTACGGGTGATTTGACTCCAAAGGAGGCCGTCGAACGCGCCTTTGAAGTCAATGAAAATACCGATGACATATTTGAAAGTTGAGATACTGACGACGGCCTTAACCCTATGCCACGCATCTTCGGTGCTCCTATTCTTGACGAAGCCAAACTGAGCCTCATCCAGCCGCTCACCAATTCGTGCGTCCAACCTGTCTACAAGTATCCGTTCCAGAGCTTTTCCCATGACTGGTAGTAGGCTGATGGGCCGGTACGATGTAGCCTTCGATCTTGGCTTAGTGGGCGACTTCAGGATGATGACCAATCTGGCCTCTTTCCATTTCTTCGGGAAACAGCCTGTCCTGACGCATTTGTTGAATAGTGAATGGATGTATGCCGGGATCGCCTTCCAGGCCACTTTCGCGATTTCGGGTAGTATCTCGTCCCCCCCCGGGGCTTTGTTGTTCTTTAAGTTCGCAAAGGCCTTATCTATTTCTTCTTCGCTTATTTCCGTCGGCGCGTGTGTTTTCTCTGGGGCCTCCACTGCTGCCTCTCCTTCTTTGAAGAAGTGGTCCAGCAGGATTTCCACACTCTGTTCCCAGGACACCGCCCGGAGAACTTCTTCTCCTCTCACATACTCGATATCCGCTAGCGCTTCCTTTTTCTTTTTGCTCCTTACGATCTTGTATGCAGCTCCCCAAGGTTCTTCGTTTCCCTTCTCTCTCACAAACTCTTGCCAATCTTTTTCCTTTGCTTCTTTAATCTTATTGCTGAAATCTTTCGCCAGGACTTTGTACTCTTCATAAAAGGCATCATCACTATCACTATCACTGTCTTCTTCTGTGTTGTCCCCGCTGTCCCCCCTTCCCCTCTTTTCCCCCCTTTCCCTCTCTTCCCCCCTCCCTCTTCTTTTTGCCGCTTTATTTTGCCTTCTTTTCTGTTTTCTTTGCTGTTTCCTTTTATACCTTCTTTGGTTGCAGATTTTCATTCCCCTCACTTTCTTCTTCATGGTGTCCAGTTCTTTGGTCCGATGTACAATGGGAAATTGAATCAAAAAGCCCCATTGACGCGTTAAAGGGTTGCGAGGAAGAAAGGGATAGTTTTGAAAATAGATATTACGCGGCCGTTAGGGATGCGGAAGAAATAATAAATGCATGGGCCGCAACAAATGAAACGAATGTATGTAATGCAAATTCGTCATCGGACCGATCTTCACAAAGATCGTCGTCAGAAGCGGGTGGAAGTCAAGTGGGGACTTTTCACCATCAAAATATTGCGCAAGGGGGCAACGTACACCTCCCAAAAATTAGCTTACCCACATTTGACGGCAAACAAATAGCCGAATGGCAATGTTTTCAGGAAACATTTGACTCCATGATAAATTCAAAAGTTGGCCTAGCAGACATACAAAAATTTCACTATCTAAAATCATGTATAAAGGGCGCGGCCGGCGAAGTTATAGAATCATTGGAGGTCACTGGTGCAAATTACACAGTGGCGTGGGAGCTTTTAAAAGAAAGGTATTCAAATAAAAAAACTTAAGAGCGATTTTTGAATTACCTACGAACATGCGCGAATCTCTTAGCGGGTTGAGGGCAATTTCGGACGGAACGTTAAAACATTTACGCGCTTTGAAAACTTTAGAGCAGCCAACAGATCATTGGGGTACCTTGATTGCATATGTAATCATGAGTAAATTAGATGGGGTTACAAAGCGCGAACTAGAGAAAATACATCCAACCGAAATACCAACAGTCGAGGAGCTAAGCAAATTCATAAAAAAAAAAGCTCAGATATTGGAAAACTTGCAAGCAAACAGCTTAAGTAACAATTCAAGTCAAAAACCAAAAAGTAGCGCAAGCTTTGTAGCGACTTACGAATATAAATGTTACCATTGTGATAACAAACATGCGTTGTACCATTGCGAATCCTTCCAAAAGTTAAAAATTGGTGAGAGATACTCGCGTTTAAGAGAGTTAGGGTTATGCGCAAACTGTTTAAGAAAGGGCCACAAGGCCAGTAATTGTAGATCGCGCGGGTGCGGTAAGTGCAAAGGAAGGCACAATTCATTACTTCATGACGCCGAACGCGAAAAGAAAGTAGAATGCGAGCAACCAGCCGCAGAAGAAGTAGAACTTCCGAACGCCACAACCACGGTGATGTGCACAACGTTTAGCGGGCTTTCTCAGGTTTTGTTGTCCACAGCCATCGTCGAAGTGCTAGATAAAGACGGGATAGCGCACACAGCTCGCGCTTTGCTCGATAGTGGATCTCAGTCCCATTTTATAACTCAAAAATTATTAGAAGAATTAAGGTTGCCAAACACAAGAATTGAATTTACGGTGACAGGGTTGAATCAGGTAGGCACGGACGTGAAACGCCAAGCCAACATTAAAATTAAAGCAACCCACGGGTTTTACGAGACAAATATGTCATGTTTAGTAGTACCAAACATTGGGGGGCACATCCCGGCTATACCTGTGGATGAAGAAAAACTAAAAATTCCCAACAGAATACGGTTAGCAGACAAAACATTTGGTAAAGTTGAAAAGATCGACCTATTGATAGGAGCTGAAAAGTTTTGGCCTCTTGTCAAAAGCAGACAGCTATCATTGGGGAGAAATAAACCTATTTTACAGGATACCGAGTTGGGGTGGGTCGTAGCCGGACAAGTGCCCATAAAAACACAAAAGGCGAGTACCGTTTATTGTGGTTTGATAAACGACCAGTTAATAAGCGAACAACTTGCAAAATTTTGGGAGATAGAGTCGTGTCCAAACCATGAGATACGATCACCAGAAGAAGCAGCTTGTGAAATCAGTTTCAATACGACCACGACTCGATTAAATAATGGTCGGTTCGTGGTAAAATACCCATTGAAAGACTCCATTGACAAGTTGGGTGAATCAAAGCAAATAGCGTTAAAAAGGCTCATTCACACAGAGAAAAGGCTCGAACGAAACCCAAATCTAAAGAACGAATACGCCAAATTTCTAAAAGAATATGAAGACTTGGGCCATTCGACAAAAATAAGGGAGCCACAAGATGTTGGAGCTTATTACTTGCCACACCAATGTGTGGTACGTCAGGAAAGCTTGACAACAAAGATTCGAGTGGTGTTTGATGCCTCCGCCAAGACTACCAGCGGTGTATCGCTAAATGACATTCAAATAACCGGGCCTAATCTTCAGCAAGATCTGTTTTCGATAATAGTGCGGTTCCGAAAGCACAACGTAGTCTTAACGGCGGATGTTACGAAAATGTACCGCCAAATTCTAATCCATGAGGAACAGAGACCACTTCAGCGAATCTTGTGGCGAGATGAAACGTCAGGAGAAATTAATTGTTACCAACTCAATACAGTGACTTACGGCACTGCCGCTGCATCATTTCTGGCTGTGAGATGCATGATTCAGCTTGCAAAAGAATGCAAGCTCAGTAATCCCAGCGCTAGTGCAATAATAACAAACGATTTTTACATGGATGACTTACTTACAGGCGGGGAAACAACTGAAGAAGTCATAAAGATTCATCAGGAAGTCACAAAGATTTTAGGTAACGGTTGTTTCCAGCTCAACAAATGGAGTTCCAATGACTCAAAGGTGTTGGAAGCAATAAAGAATCATCTACCTGATGTTATCTTGAACATAGGAGAGCAAGGTGAAACAAAAACACTGGGACTATCTTGGTATGCGACTCGCGACGAGCTAAAATATAAAATGAATTTCAAAGAAGCTAATGGAGTACTCACTAAGCGTATGCTCCTTTCTGCTGTGGCACAAATATTCGACCCATTAGGGTTACTTGGGCCTATTGTTATTGTACCAAAGTTGATGCTGCAGAGATTGTGGCAATATGAGTTGCAATGGGACGACCCTGTGCCAGTGGAAATGAGTGAAAGGTTCGATAAGTTTAGAAGGCAATTACCAATTATAAATGAAATTAAAATTGAAAGGCGGGTAGTGTGCCAGGGTCCGAATAGGATCGAACTGCATGGGTTTTCTGACGCGTCAGAGGCCGCTTACGGCGCGGCTATCTATCTACGTAGCACAAATCAAGATGGAGAGATCAGTAGTAAATTACTCTGCGCAAAAAGCCGGGTAGCGCCACTAAAAACGTTGATCGTGCCACGACTTGAGTTGTGCGCGGCCTACCTATTGTCACAATTGTACGTGAAAGTGGAAAAGGCGTTAATCATGAACATTGATCAGGCTTACCTATGGTGCGATTCCCAAATAGTGCTGGCGTGGATAGCATCTTCTCCACATTTGTTAAAAATATTTTGCGCTAACAGAGTAAGCGAAATTCAAACGATAACGAAGGCAGAAGACTGGAGGTATGTGAATACAAGCGAAAACCCAGCTGACTTGTTAACAAGAGGGGTCGATCCAAAAGATCTCGCAGGAATAAAGAAATGGTGGCACGGGCCTCCATGGCTACAAGAAAGTGCTTCACAATGGCCGCATTTCAGCCAAAGGAACGGCGAAACGGAATCGGCAGAGTTTCAAAAAGAGATCAAAAAGGTGCAGGTGTCAATGGTCACCATACAAGAAGAGACGAATACGGTTTTTGAAAGATTTTCGACTTATAGAAAACTGCAGAGGGTACAAGCCTATTGTTTAAGGTTTAAGAACAACATGAGAACCCCCAAAGCCGTTAGACAAATAGGAGTTCTGACTCCGAATGAGATGGAGGACGCTGCGATAAGTTTGCTTAGGGCTGCGCAACGCGACAGTTTCGGGGATGAGTTAAAGAATTTAAAAAAAGACAACCCCCTCAAGAAGGGTAGTAGGTTGATTGCTCTAGATCCATTTGTGGATAATGACTCCGTGATACGCGTTGGAGGTCGGTTGAGGCGGTCCGATTACAATTATGGTAAGAAACATCCAGCATTACTAGACTCAAAACATCGCTTGTCGGTTTTGTTGATTAAATTTGAACATGAGCGGCTGTTACACGCGGGTCCTCAGACGGTCTTGGCTTCATTACGAGAGCGAGTTTGGATAATTTCGGCGCGCAACGTAGTTCGAAAGGTCGTGCGCAATTGCGTAACTTGTTTTAGGTTAAAACCGGTACCACTTGAGTATATAATGGCTGATTTGCCAAAGGCGCGCGTAACTCCTTCGCGGCCGTTTTCTAATTGCGGTATCGATTTTGCGGGGCCGTTTTTGATAGAGAACAAGAACGGAAGAAAATATAATGTAACTAAGGGGTACGTTTGCCTTTTTGTGTGCTTGGCTTCCAAGGCGATTCATTTGGAGCTAGTTAGTGAGCTCACTACAGACGCGTTTAGGGCTGCTTTACATAGGTTCGTTTCTAGGCGTGGCAACTGCGTTAACGTGTATACGGATAACGGCATAAATTTCGTAGGGGCTAAAAGGGAGATTTACAAATTACAAGACGCAATCAAGGGTCAAAGTCCTTTTGAACGAGTTACTTGGCACTTTATACCCCCCCGCGCTCCACATTTTGGTGGAATATGGGAAGCCGGGGTCAGGAGTTTTAAACATCATTTTTATCGGGTAGTCAAAGATACAAAATTAACTTTCGAGGAATTTTATACGGTTTTGACTCAATGTGAAGCTTGCTTGAATTCACGCCCACTCCATCCTTTAAGCACCGACCCAAACGATCCAAATCCTTTAACCCCAGGACACTTTTTGATTGGCGAAGCAATTACTGGTATGGTGGAAGCGCGATTGGAGAAGGTGAAGATCAGTCCTTTGCGAAGGTTCAAATTAATACAACAGCTACAGCAATGGTTCTGGGCTCGATGGTCTACAGAGTACGTGGCGGAGCTACAGACCAGATGCAAATGGAAACAACGGCATTCTACACTTCTAGGCGTTGGATCGTTGGTCGTCGTGAAAGAAGATGGGCTCGCACCGTTGAAGTGGGAACTCGGACGTGTTCGAGAACTTTACCCTGGACCAGATGGTGTGATCCGTTCTGTGTTAATAAAGACTAAAAATGGCGAGATTACAAAGCCTACAGTAAAGGTGTGTGTATTACCCGTGACGGACCATTAGATCGTTAAAAGTGCAACGAGTGCGATAAATTTACTATGAGAGTGATTATTAGTGTCGCTGTTAGAATTAAGCTAGGATGAAAGGACATTGTTATTTTAAGTTAAGGAATTGTTTATTTCAAATGTCTTTTTTGTGTTAATTTAAGTTAAGAAATTGTTTGTTTTAAATGATACTTGCGTTAACCTCAGTTGAGAAATTGTTTATTTTTAAATGGTTTTTTGTGTGTTGAAAGTAGGTTCTTTCAAAGAGGGCGCCATGTTTAAGCGGCAAGCCATTAATTTGTAGCCGGTGGCGGGCTTTGAGCCACGACCGAAAAAGTTGGAAGAAGCGCATGAGCGTGGGAGAAGCATGTGTGAAGTGTACATAAAATGAGCGCTTGTATCATCAAAGAAAATAAAAAAGGTTTAAAACTAAGTTGCACTGAAGTTTTTATTTATTAAAAATACAGTCCACTGAAATCAAAGAAGGGCTTCAGTCGCAAACACTGGTGGTAAAACAACGATGGCCAAACAAGATAGTCACGGAAGCAACAAATGGTTGACACGCTGGAGGTGGAATATCAGAATAAAATAACGATACACAAACCGTCTTGGTGATGATCGTAGCTGAGGAATTCCGAAATTAATAATCAGCTGATGAATAATAATAAGGACTCCAATGTTTATATTTGAAGTTCCAACGGATCACATAGATGGCGATTTATGCAGTTCCAAAATATAAAATTCCTTATCACCACATGTAACTCCCAGTTCTTATCTGTTCTACCGTGCTGCTGGTAAATCACACTCTGACGAAAGTGTTTCGGGCGCTAGTCGGAACGACCAATTAAAACTCAAAAAATGTGTAATTAACTAGAAAATAACTGATTTACATCCAAGCACCAAAAATTGTTAAACTGCCATTTTTCATTATCCATCAAAAAGCCTTGAGTTTAATTGACCAATCCCGGGCGTTCAAATTTGATAAGCCTTAATCAAAAATAATATACACAGTACGTCGTAAGGAAAATACCGGAGAATACATAATTTGCATTCTGTATGCGACACAGCTTTCACTGACCACTCCGTGTGATGTGATTTTTTCACATACGCTAGTGTATTTTTTAATGAATTTTTTGTAGCTGTGTTTAGCGCCTTCGGCCCTGGACTGCTGTACAGTCTAGCATGCATTGCTGAACCAACAGGGGCGATGGGGCTACCGGAAAATTTCCCGGTGGGCCGTCGGTCAATGGGACTGTGAGCCGTTATAAAAATAAAAATTTTCTCCTTCGGCGCTGTTTTGGGCCGTGACTATTACATTTTCGGGCCGGCAGCCGCTAATTACCCGGTAGATTTTTGATAGCCCATCAGCTTCTGTGAACCAGCTATGGCTTTGGATGTTTTTTCCTATAGCGAATTTACCTAATGGAGCCACAACACTTTTCCCTCTCTGCAGGAACTGGCATTCCTTATGGATGACATGTTGAGCAAGCATTTCATACGGTTTTGGAGCTACGTTTCGTGCTCGTTCTTGCACAGCAGATTTTTTTTTATTCGCCATTTTCGCCTCTGGCCAGTTCACAATGTGACTTGCTTACCACTTGTGACAAAGCCGAAAAAATGTGCACCTGATTCGGATTTCCAAATTCGATTCATTGTGGTCACATTAAATATTAATTTAAAATAATAAGGTAATAAATTTGATTATACTTACTAAGGTTATTGAGTTACAAAAGTTAAATGAGATTACAAATTACATAATTATAATTTTTATTATAAAAATTAAATTACAATTACTCAAATATTTGAAAACTGACTTAAGCTAAAAATAAATTTTTGTAACTATTTAAAGTTGAGTAAATAAATATTTACTATATTATAAAGATGATTCTTGATCACATTTATATTCACAAGCTTAAGTTTACTCGCCTGTGTGTTTTTACATGAACTTTTAAATGTGATTTTTGAGTACATTTATATTCACAAATCTCACAAGCAAAAGGTTTATCTCCCGTGTGAGTTTTTAAATGAACATTTAAATTTGATTTGTTAGCACATTTATAGTCACAAATCTCACAAGCAAAAAGTTTATTTCCTCTGTGAGTTTTTAAATGAACATTTAAATCATTTAAGTCTACCATTGACTACCAAGCGCACCACACCTACCTAACCTCAAAATTCAAACTGCAGAACATAACCTCACAAATAAACGTGTAAGTAAATTGTTCTACAAATTATTAACTTTGTTTATTTTTAGAATAAGTTGTTGGAGATTCCTTCCGCGACAACTACTAAACAAAATACCCTTATTAAAGGGAATTCACGAGTATCTAAACCCTACTCAAAGACAAATTTAGACAAAGACCGACATTTAACCTGTCATAACTTTTTAATTTGGTCAACAAAAGCAGGTTTTTGAAACTTTTATCCTGCACCTTACTTAACTTCAGCATTCACTTAATTTTTCACATACCTAATTAAATATAGAAGAGAGGGCTCCAGCCCTAATATCTATAACATGTGTAATTTTCGGGAATTGTAAGGTGTCCTCGTGCCTCGTACTTAATTAATAAATGTTATATTATTATTAATATAAACCTGATTTTTTAGCACATTTATAGTCACAAATCTCACAAACAAAAGGTTTTTAACCTGTGTGAGTTTTTATGTGAACTTTTAAGTTTGATTTTTGAGCACATTTATAGTCACAAATCTTACAAACAAACGGTTTTTCTCCTGTGTGAGTTTTAAAGTGAACTTTTAAGTATGATTTTCGAACACATTTAAAGTCACAAATCTCACAAACAAAAGGTTTTTCTCCTGTGTGAGTTTTTAAATGAGCTTTTAAACGTGATTTTTCAGCAAATTTATAGTCACAAATCTTACAAACAAACGGTTTTTCTCCTGTGTGAGTTTTAATGTGAACTTTTAAGTATGATTTTCGAGCACATTTAAAGTCACAAATCTCACAAAAGAAAAGTTTTTCTCCTGTGTGAGTTCTTATGTGAACTTTTAAGGATGATTTTTGAGTAAATTTAATGTCACAAATCTCACAAACAAAAGGTTTTTCTCCTGTATGAGTTTTTATATGAATTTTTAAACGTGATTTTTGAGAACATTTATAGTCACAAATCTCACAAACAAAAGGTTTTTCTCCTGTATGAGTTTTTATATGAATTTCTAAGCCTGATTTTAGAGCACATTTATAGTCACAAATCTCACAAACAAAAGGTTTTTCTCCTGTGTGAGTTTTAATGTGAACTTTTAAGTATGATTTTCGAGCACATTTAAAGTCACAAATCTCACAAAAGAAAAGTTTTTCTCCTGTGTGAGTTCTTATGTGAACTTTTAAGGATGATTTTTGAGTAAATTTAATGTCACAAATCTCACAAACAAAAGGTTTTGCTCCTGTATGAGTTTTTATATGAATTTTTAAACGTGATTTTTGAGAACATTTATAGTCACAAATCTCACAAACAAAAGGTTTTTCTCCTGTATGAGTTTTTATATGAATTTCTAAGCCTGATTTTAGAGCACATTTATAGTCACAAATCTCACAAACAAAAGGTTTCTCCCCTGTATGAGTTTTTAAATGTCGGTTTAAATTTGATTTATGTGCACTTCTATAGTCACAAAACTGACATAAAAAATTTATGTTTTTAGTTACTCTTACGGGTTTCTCCAACGGAAATTGTTCTGCATCGCTCTCGTCTTTGATGTCTATCGAATGATGTAAATCTTCCAAATTAAACTTCACATCTTCTAGCTCTTCTACTTTAATTTTACAGCTACCAGAATTATATGGAGGTTGCGATACTTGGTCGATCCGTTTCATAATTTCTAACTCTTTTTGGAACTGTATCTATGGCCAATTGTTCACTTTTCTCAATTTAACAAAATAAAACGTCGACTGATGAACAAATTCATTTGATAACAAAAACAAACGAGGCTTTAAAATAGACGATAGCCGTCGCCATCTTGCCTTAGTTAGCAATAGCATTGCCATCTACTGAAATAAGAAAAAACTGTATAATATCATCAACGAAGTTTTCGGTGTTTTCGGTGAAGTTTTCATAAACTTTTTATCGCCGAACTTTTTATCTTTTTGATGAATAATAACAATTTGTTTAGGAAAAGGAAAAATGCGATTCAAGATAAGCGATACGCCACCAACGGTCCCCGGTTGAACTAATTTCACAGACAATGTGGTTTTTGCTTCTTTAATTTTTCTGTTGTTTCTTCTTTAATACACATAATTTTGTAATGAATTTACACTCATATGTTGAACAGAATGCTATACTGCCCATATAGTAGGTACAAAGTAGTTATGTGGTCGTCCGTATTTTACCCATGAACGTACGTCCGTACGTCCACTGAACATCCGTTAAGTCCATTTAAAGTACCGTGAACGCTCACAGAAAGGCGCAAAAAAAAAAAAAATGTAACAAAAAAGTCAATGGAAATTCAAAGAAGACCGTGCAGCTGCAACTCAACGAGTGCGAGGACATGGAGGTGGACCCCCACCCGCCCACAACTCTCGCATCCGGGGAGCGACCAGCTGCAGAGTCTTCCGCCAAAGCAAAAATTCTCTCGGACATTCAAATCAGGGGGACTTCTACCTCACAGAGCAAGACCAGGGCCGGCCCCGCTTGCCAACAGCAATCCGTAACCGCGGAGGGGGAGGTGGAGGGGTCTCAGAGGTCAACTGCCCTGCAGGAAACCCCTGGAGCCCCCCCCTTCCCATCTCCGACGCGGCACCCTCGACGGACGGAGGGATTGCGGCTGGCAAAGCGGGCCCGGTACTGGTCACAAACTTTAACCTTAAAACTCCCCCAATATTAATTTTAGACAAGTCCAAATGGTCTGCTCTACAGGCAAATCTTAAAACTCGCTTCTCGGACTTCGGGAGGGTCAAAAACACACGTGAGGGCATCCACTTATCTACGGACTCCATTAGAATCCGTAAGGCCATAGTCTCCCTTTTAAACGAGACACGGTGCAATTACGCGGTTTTTGCCCCCCCCCCCCCAAGAGAAGCCCATTAAAGTCATTATCAGGGGTCTTCCTCAGGAATTCGCTCCAGCGGATATCCAAAAGGACCTGGTAGAACAGGGCTTTCCAGTAACTGCGGTGCACCAATTTAGGAAGGGTCCCGATAGAAGAACCCTACCATTGTTCCAGGTGACTCTTACGAAGGATCACCGCGGAAAACAGATTTTTAACCTAACAGAAATTCTAAATATTCCAGTCACCGTAGAACATCCAAATCCTAAGAGTTACCTGGCTCAATGTTTCAAATGCCAGAGGTTCGGTCACACGCAGCACATCTGTAGGTCCAGTCTCAGATGTGTTGTGTGTGCCGGGCTTCACCGCGCCGCGGAGTGCACAAACAAAAACTCCGATCGATTAAAATCTAAGCTTAAATGCGCCATCTGCGGAGGTGAACACGCAGCCAACTGGTCTGGGTGCCCTAATCCACAGGTACGTCCACAGGTACGTCAAGCTAAATCAAAAATGCAAGCCCCCCCTCTCTCAGAGGAGTCAAACGGGGCCACAACCACAACCTCCTCAAGACGATGGATTCACGTTGGTGAGGGGGAGGAAACGCACCGCCCGTAGGGCTAATGGTCGTCTACCCCCCACCCAAACTTTAAATCCAACGAATGAAAACTCTGATCTCCTGAAGTCGGTCTATTCCCTCTTCAAGGACGGCCTGGCCACTTTGGCTAAGGCAGGGTTCCAGGAGGTTACTCATGATAAGCGCCCGATGCCAGCATGCCCCTGAAACCCAAATGTAACCCTACCTCACTGCAAATCGCATACTGGAATGCCAACGGATTGAAACAACGCAGATTCGAACTTCTCGAATTTGCGAGAAGACATGATTTCGATGTCATCCTGGTATGCGAATCCCTTTTAAAGCCCGGCGATAAAGCCAAACTCCCTAGTTACTCCCTCTACAGGAACGATAGACTCAATGGTCGCTTGGGCGGCACAGCAGTCTACGTAAAATTCTCGATAGAGCATCACGTAGTAACGACTCCGGAATCCCTCACCCATGTCGAGGCGACCTCCGTTATGGTCCATATCGCCAATAAAGGATGGATCCGCCTTACATCGGTGTACAGATCCCCGATCCACAAGAAGCTTATCGATTCTGATATTACCTCCTTCCTGGGAGGGCCAGGCGAACAAGTCATCATCGCCGGTGATCTTAACGCTAAGCACCCTGCCTGGAACAGTCGAAAGACAAACCAAGCAGGTAAAAAACTTCTCGATCTAGCCGACAGCAACCGCTTCTTAGTCGACGCTCCGGCAGACTACACTCACATCAGGTACAACCCTTCTATCCTCAGGAACCCCCCGATGACCGTTATAATCCTGAACACTTCCACGACGTCCTAGACATTACAATTATTCAAAACCTCAAATTTTTGCATAGACTCACGGCTGTCAGTGAACTATCTTCTGATCATAACCCGGTCCTTCTCCAACTGGGGGAGGACAGGGAAGAGAAAACCAAATTTATGAGAAATAAAACTATCTGGCCAAAATTCCAAAGTTGCTTCCTTGACAACCTGGGCTCAATCCCCACCATCCATTCTTCCGACGACCTGGAACGGTACGTCGACTTCTTCGAAGGGAAAATTGTCAAGGCAACTACCGATGCCACCTCCTCAGTCCCTTACCGCGATCCCCGAGACCAACTCCCAAGCAGCATTCGGGAGCTTATCAGAGAGAAAAACCGGGCCCGTAAACACGCGCAGTACACCTGCAACCCGGTCCATCGGACCGAGTACAACCTTCTTAACTCCCGAGTTAAACAGGAGATCAGAGATCATCGTCAGTCCCTATGGGATTCTGAGCTGGAGGATCTTTCCTTGCAAGATCAACCTAGAGTCAACCTGGCACCAATTGAGCCAGCTTCTTTTCAGGAGATTTGTAAGATTGTCCGCGGCCTGAAGAAACGTAAAGCTCCGGGCCCGGACGGCATTACAAATCAAACCTTGACTCAGCTCCCCAAGAAGGGATTAGTGGCTCTTACAACCATAATAAACGCGGTATTAAGACTAATGCATTTTCCCTCTAAATGGAAAATCACAGAAGTCATCATGATACCTAAACCGAAGCAAAATCCGCGGAACCCCGGCTCCTACAGGCCGATCAGTCTTCTGCCGTCACTGGGCAAAGTGTGCGAAAAAGTGATTTGCACCAGACTGGTCAACCAAATGTTGGAGAAAGCAAATTGATCCAAATGAACAATTTGGCTTCCGTCCGGGTCACTCCACGGTACATGCCATATTGGGGCTAGTGGAATCAATCCTTGAAAGCTGGGAAAAGAAAGAAGCGGTGGGAGCAGTTTTCTTGGATATCGCCAAGGCTTTTGATAGAGTATGGAAGGAAGGATTACTCTACAAAATGCTCAAGGCGGAAATCCTACTAGTCTTAATAATTCTACTGGCTTCTTTCCTTACGGATCGCAAGTTTAGGGTGAGAGTGGAAGAAATTCTTTCCACCCTTAGGAATATCCTCGCGGGGGTACCCCAAGGGTCCATTCTTTCCCCGGACTTGTTTTCCTTCTTTACGCACGACCTTCCGGCCATACTGACGGACCCCCGCACCCAGATCAAACTTTTTTGCGATGACGCGGAGATCGCCGCCAACGGAAAGAGTCCGGAATTTGCCATCCGAAGGTTGTTGGATGTCCTGGCGAGAGTAAGTGACTACTACCGTAAGTGGAGGATCGCGGTAAATCCTTCCAAGAGTACGGCCACTTACTTTACCAGGCGTAGCGACCAAAACCTTCGAAGAGTACAACTCTACAGACCGGGGAAAAGACATCGTCTTCCCCAAAACCCGTTAATGATGAACGGCACCGCCATTCCGTGGTCCAGGACTTCAAAATATTTGGGGGTTATTCTGGACGAAAGGCTAACTTGGGGTCCCCACATTGATTATACCAGAGACAAGGCAAGAAGGGCCAGAGCCGCTCTTCAAGCCGTCACTAAAGGGGGAAGCAAATTGGGACAAAAACAAAAACTCCAGCTCTATAAAACCTGCGTCCGGCCCATACTCACATACGCGTCAACGGCGTGGGGGTATGCGCACCGGGCGAAGATTAAAAAGCTGGAGGTAATTCAAAACAGAGCTCTAAAGCAGGCGATGGACGCGCAATGCATGCGCGTAACAAACGCCCAACTCAGGTCGGACTCCAACACGGAGTCCGTCGCAGAATTTATCCGCCGCCAGGCGGCTAAATTCTACGAGGCTGCGGGTCATTTCGAAAACCCGTTGATCTAAGGACTGGGTAAATTTCACGAGGGTTCAACTCGGTTTACGAAGCCCAAAGCCATCCTGAGCCGGGATCTTTCTTCCCCTTAATTATTTAACTTTAGAGACTCCAAGGGAACACCAACCAGCCCCCAACCCAGGGACCCCCCGACCTGCGCCGAATCTAGGACCACCCTCCACTTGACCATTCAACGGTCGGAGGGGGGCCTAAATCCCGTCCAAGGGGGGGGGAGAACCGGTCCTACAAAGAGTCTGGCAATTCAAAATGCATATCAATAGTCGCATTAATTTTTTTTTTTCCTTTTTCTTCCCTTCCCCTAAGTTAGATACTACCAAGAGGCACCACGGAAAGAAAACTAAAGGAAAACTAATCATCCAAACTCAGGGACCCCCCGACTCGAACTCGACCCGATGGCCACCCTCCAACTCCGATTATTCAACGATCAGAAGGAACTCCGGGACGTGCGCGAGGGGGGGAGAACCGAGTTCGACGATCGGCAAGGTAGCCTAGCAAACCGCACCACGTAGGGGGGGGGGGCATTATGCTCCCTTTCGTGCTCGTGCTTAGTTTGCCCCTACTTAGGAAACGGTGGGTTCTACGGCGGGTTCTGGGGTTCGGTTCGGCCGTTTGACAACGGACGATCCACCTTTAACTGTGTAATCCGATCTTCAGCCGGATTACACCTGCCAACTTTCCTCGGACGGACATGGGACGGTGTATCGTACGCGGTACTCCCGAAAAACCGGTGTGTGTGATGAGCGACTTAGACGGGTCCAAAGAACTTACAAATAATTTGAAAATAAAATATTCAAATGAATATTTTGGAACAGGAATTCAGCGATCCTAGCGGTAGAAGTGATGAACCCATACGGTTAAGAGCTCGCCATTTTAATCTTAGTTGCTGGTCCTATCTTTCTAAGTCCATGATTATGCGTTATACTGTTTACGCCAGCCATTACTGTACTTGAAATTTCAGCCGCTAGACGGCGTTTCTTTAATATTTTTTGCCTATATCAAATTTTGAACAAAATTTAACCATTTTAAAATTTAACCATTGATGATAATTTCTGATTACTAATAAAAGTTTGAGTGATTGTTTGAAAGATCTGGAAAATTGCCCAAATCTCTCCCGGCGACAGTTCAAAAAGTGTGAGCTAAACTCATCTTTAAACCGTGCAAGTGTGGTATATTTGTCACTAGAAGACACTCTAGGAAAACGGATGCCCACCTCGGCTAGAACATAAAAATCGGTTCAATGCCGTCTTCACAACTGTAGACCTTGCACACACAAACAAGTTCCGAAATTACTATCACTGGCCAGGTTGAATTATGTAGAGTTGAAGGTATTATAACAATTGAGGATTGGTTTATTTTGCTCCGTGAAACATGGTATTTTAACCCTGTTTAATCTAATCACATAAAATTACAACCAGTACAAACTTTACCCAAATATTGATTACTTGAATTATTGTTACATCGTGAAGTCAAATTATTACTTGCCCACTACGGTCATTCATTTCCGTGTGTTTATCTACTGGGGGTTTTACCAATTTTACTCTTTGTTTTCTTTGCTACAGTCGTTATCCTTACAGAAATAATCTGGAAATAAAGATTTGACTTAACCTAAACATATGTGTTTTATTTGTGTTGGAAGTTATGATTGTTTCCTCTTTCGGAGCGATTATTTGTTTTGTTTCAGTACCAAGTGTTCAGCAAATTGTATTAACTTCGGAAGAAAGAATCTGTTACTAGATGGCGTAAGGTAAGAAATTATACAACGTGGTGGTCTATAGGAAGTTTCCGTGTCATCGCTGATAAGTTGTTGGCGCTAAATTCAATTTTAAAACCAACATCTTACACTGTTAAACGTTAATCATCCAGTTACAGACGTTTTAATAACGTACGGTTACGGACGTTTTCAGAAAGCACAATGTTGTGCAAACGGCCTTTCTGTGGGCGTTCACGGTATTTTAAATGGACTTAACGCATGTTCAATGGACCTACAGACGTACGTAGAGGCAACATACGGACGTCCACAGAACTACTTCGTGCTATATGGGTAGTATGGCATTCTCTTCAACATATGAGTGCAAATTCATGGCAAAATTATGTGTATTAAAGAAGAAACAACAAAAAAACGAAATAAACTATAACAACATTGTCTATGACATTAGTTCAACCGGCGACCGTTGGTAGCGTATCGCTTATCTTGAATCGCCCCATTCGTAATTGAATCTGTATTTTTCCTTTTCCTAAACAAATAATTGTCATTATTCAGTTTTATCTTTTTTCAGTAGACAGCGGTGCTTTATAAAGCAAGATGGCGACGGCTATCGTCCATTTTAAAGCCACGTTTGTTTTTTGTTAGCAAATGAATTTGTTTATCAGTCGACGTTATATTTTGTTAAATTGAGAAAAGTGAATAATTGGCCACAGATACAGTTCCAAAAAGAGTTAGAAATTATGAAACGGATCGATCAGGTATTGCAGCCTCCAGATAATTCTATTGGCTATAAAATTGAAGTGGAAGACCTAGAAGACGTGAAGTTTAATTTGGAAGATTTACATCATTCGATAGACATCAAAGACGAGAGCGATGCAGTACAATTAACATTGGAGAAACCCGTAAGAACAACTAAATATTTAAATTGTATTTGTCAGTTTTGTGACTTTAAAAGTGCACATAAATCAAGTTTAAACCGACATTTAAAAACTCATACAGGGGAGAAACCTTTTGTTTTGAGATTTGTGACTTTAAATGTGCTCAAAAATCATACTTACAAGTTCACATTAAAACTCATACAGGAGAAAAACTGTTATAGTGTTTTTGTAGTCGGCGGCGCCAATAAGTCCACGCTTGAGGATGATCGGGGTAGGCCTTATCTTCCTAGGTGCTGGTTGAGTTGCCGGGACTACTCCGTTACCTGGTACGTTCAGGGTCTTTCTGGTTTCCTTTTCCTTTTGGAAGGCTTCAAAGCGATTCCGAGTGGGCACGATGAAATTCTCTGGCCTGCTGTTCTTGGCTGAGTGCGAAGGACTGATGTTGTCTCCGCTCCTTTTGGAGTTGGATTTTTGCCATGGCAACTCCGAGAAGTCCATGAGTAGACTTTCGTCTTTGTTTTGGTTACGGTCAGCCACTTGATTCATTTTTTTTAATGAATTTGTTAATTATCTTAAGATTGGCGTGACCACGACGGCCTATGGTGATGTTACTCTTAAGGTTTTGTTTCCTAGGAGTGGTTTGTGAGTTCCCCTTAGTAAGGGGATCTTGTTTAGTTGTTGTCGCAGGAGTAATCTCCAACGACGTATCTAAAAATAAAAGAAGTAAATAATTTGCAAAACAATATAGTTACCACGTTTATTGGTGAGGTTATGTTCGATAAGTAGTTTTGAGGTTAGGTACACGTCCTGTTCGCTTGGTAGTCTCTGGTAGTGTGAAACAAACACCATTTAAATGATCATTCAAAAACTCACACAGGTGAAAAACCTTTTGTTTGTGAACTTTGTGATTTTAAATGTGCTCAAAAATCAGGTTTAAAAGTTCATATAAAAAGTCACACAGGAGAAAAACCTTTTGCATGTGAGATTTGCGACTACAAAAGTGCTAGTAAAAAGAATTTAAATGATCATTCAAAAACTCACACAGGAGAAAAACCTTTTGCTTGTAAAATTTGTAACTTTAAGTGTATTCAAAAATCACACTTAAAAGTTCATATAAAATCTCACACTGAAGAAAAACCTTTTGCTTGTGACATTTGCGACTATAAGTCTGCTAAGAAATGGAACTTAAAAGTTCATATAAAAACTCACACGAGATAAAAACCTTTTGGTTCATTTAAAAAGTCATAAGAGATAAGCCTTTTGCTTGTAACTATAAATTTGGGCAGTAATCATCTTTATAACTCTAAATATTAAAAAACAATTTTTTAAAATATTTGAGTATAATTATAATTTTATAATTTTTTTTTAAATATTGGTCTGTTATTAATTATAATTATGTAATCTGTTTTTTCATTCAACTTTTGTAACTCTAAACCTTAATTTAATCAAATTTTACTTTGTTATTTTAAAGTAATATTATCTTATATACCTAAGTAATTGCTTTTAGGTTTGTCTAGACCACAAACTAAGTTTTGTAATCAGTTTAAAAATTCTTTATGTTTATGCAACTTGCATTGTTTTCAATTCAACATTTTAATTAATAAATCTTTTTTAAAACATTAATAATTATTGTTTTGCGAACTTAATTATATGCATTTTACTTAAATTACAGGATAAAAATTTCTAAATCTGTTGAAATATATCTCAAATACCCTGTATATAGCATGAATGCAACGCCAACTGTTCATTGTATAACAGCAAAGAAAATATATAGAGAGAAGTGATACCTGCGTGTTAAATGATGGCAACACGACGCAACGACACCACCTGGTGCTCGGGTGCCCAACTAAACTACACTAAACGCGCGTAAATTTAAAAGAACTATGCACTATTTAATTTTTTTACATCTTCTGAAAAACGTATTTAATAAATATTTTCTATAGTACACTTTACAGTAGTAGTTATAGAAAATATCATTTAAATACGTTTTTCATATATTTATAACAATTATTTGCTTATTAGAAAGATGTTTAACAAATAAAATTCATAGTTAAGTAGTGCGTAAATATTTATTTTAATAAATCAAAAATGTTACAATGAACAAAATAACTATACAACAAAAAAGAAACAATATAACACAATAAATAATAAGAACAAATGAGATATAATTAAAATATTTCAAAAAATAACAACACACTTCTTGCGGCCATGTGAACTAAAAATAACAAAACGTGTCCAATCCCAAAATTGTTTCACTGCTTTATTATTTATAAAAAAATGTTTATTTTTGATTATAATCGATATATTTCTTATTACAAAAAACAAAATAGTACGTTATTGTATTTATTAGCACTTCACTTTTTACTTGCACTTGCACGTTTGCAAAACATTAAGTTTGTATTGGTAAGGTTAGCAGTAGATACGAGAATAATACGCAGTGATCATATAAAAAAATTTAATAATAACAACTACTTAACAACATAACAATACAAGAGTAACACTAACCTGTATGACAACGGTTGTTGACATACTTACAGGTTGTAGCTGTAGCTGACACTTGGCATCTGCGGAGCAGATGCGGGCGATAGCCCGCTTATCTCCTTCGTCTGATTAGAAACCTGACGTTGAGAATTTTTTACAGGGATTTCAAACCCGAGGAGCGGCGTCGAGCCGGTGTCTTGTTTGTTATTACGCTATAAGGTAAGCACTGCGGGGCCGGAGGCTAACGTCGAATTGTCCACGCGTGCATGCACGGGTGAGACAATCCGCGCGCCCGCGGCGGCGCGATGTGCTTACCTTGAGCCCTTTCTACAATAACAGAGCCTCAGTCGCGCCGTTGCTACAGCGTTTTTATTAAAATATAAAAACAAATTTTTACAATTTACAACAACAATAATCTAATACAATAATCTAATACAATAATCTAATAGGCGCTGAAAAAAAAATTTAAAAACACAAGCTGAAAAGGAAGAAGATTAATTGGACAGGACAATGACGGATATGTGTAACCTCCCCGGGGCAGCGTGAACACTCCTCACTGGAACACGCCGTCCTCGGAGTCAGAGTCTGAATACGATCAAGGTCATGGTCGGCAGCAAAAATCTGCAGAAGGAAACGTTTCTCATTGGTCAGCCCATTGGCGTTCCAATAAACGGTTTTTAGGGCTGCGGGAATTGTAGTCGTCATGAAATCTTATGAGCGATGGCGTGGGCTGAAGGACAGGGAAAAAGTTAAACGACTCTGACAAACTGTCCGAGGGTTTCCTGGATCACCTCGGAAGACATTCCGAACCTGATGAGTTCTAAGGTGACCCTAACTATTTCGCGTTTGGACGCGGTGAATTTACCGCTATCGTCTGTAGGAGGGATGTTGGAAGGCTTGTCTATTTTGAGAGTCTCGGATAGTTTCTGAGAGGGGACTGATTGGATGGGCCTTGATCGGGCCTTCTGGGCGTTTTGGGAGGGAGCTGGTTGGGTAAGGTTTGACCGGGCCACCTGAACGTAGGAACGTTCATTGGTGACCGGCCTGTACGAGTGTCTCGGTTGGCTGTTGAATGGAGTTTGTCGAGGGAGAGCTTGCACTCTCCACATTTTGGGGTACGATTTGCAGCCCTGGTAACTAGCTGGGTGGTCGCCACCACAGTTAGTGCAGGTTGCCGTACCTTTGGGTCTGCTGCACTCGGCGGTCCAGTGCAGGCCTGGGCACTTGACGCACTTGGGGGTAGCATTACAGCAGCTCTGGGCGTGGCCAAAAGATTGGCAGCGATGACACTGCCCAATCTTGGTTTTTGCGTGGGGAACCTCAATCTTAACGCGTATGTCGTGAACGACATCCTCGTTGAAGATTTTTGCGGAGGTCGTTGTTTTAGGCATGGTGACCATGATGAGGGGAAGGGGTCTCCTACCCCGACTGCTCCTCATCCTGCCCACCGTGCAGTCATAACCTTTAGCAATAAGGTCCTCTTGGACCTCTTTAGCGTCTATGTTGATGGGGATGCCCCTAATGACTGCTTTTAGGGGCTTTTCCTCTCTCAACTGGTGGAAATACCATCCTCCTTCTTCGGGAGTAAGTACTTCCTCGAAGTACTTGTAAATCGACCTATAGTCGTTTTCGCTGGCGGGAGTGATGCTCAGTCCGCCAGCGAGTAATTTGGCTTTTGTAAAGTGAATCCCGCGCCTCGCGAATTCAGCCTTTATGCTTTTCCACTTAGCAGTATCCCTCAGCACCAACGGAGGGATCCTAGTTCTGAGTGGAACGGCCAAAGGGGATTCCTGACGGGGCGTCTGACTGGGAGGTGAATGGACTGGGAGAGTGTTACCTCACCAGGTCCGGACACCGGAAGGATTGACAGATTGAGAGCTCTTTCTTGATTCGGTGGGTGGTGGTGCATGGCCGTTCTTAGTTGGTGGAGCGATTTGTCTGGTTAATTCCGATAACGAACGAGACTCTGGCCTACTAAATAGGCGATTTCGACATCTCGAAGGCCCGCCGGCCGACGTTCGCGCGTCGCGCCGTGCGCGGTTTTTACTGTCGACGCTATATAAATTCTTCTTAGAGGGACAGGCGACTTCTAGTCGCACGAGATTGAGCAATAACAGGTCTGTGATGCCCTTAGATGTCCTGGGCCGCACGCGCGCTACACTGAAGAAATCAACGTGTCTCCTTGACCGAGAGGTCCGGGTAACCCGCTGAAACTCCTTCGTGCTAGGGATTGGGGCTTGCAATTGTTCCCCATAAACGAGGAATTCCCAGTAAGCGCGGATCATAAGTTCGCGTTGATTACGTCCCTGCCCTTTGTACACACCGCCCGTCGCTACTACCGATTGAATGATTTAGTGAGGTCTTCGGATCGGTACGCGTTGACGCCTTTTAGGCGTTGCCGGTGTTACCGAAAAGATGACCAAACTTGATCATTTAGAGGAAGTAAAAGTCGTAACAAGGTTACGACTTACTAAGTCTAACTAAGACTTACTTACTTACTAAGACTTACTAAGTTGATAAGGTACTTACAGGTTGTAACAGTAACCATTATATTTACCTGTGGGTAAAGAATGGTTAGGTACACAGATGGGCAACGCCATCTGTTGTACATCGGAACTTAACATTCCAATACCTCCACTAGTTACGATGCAACTACAACACTAGACCCATCTTACTTGAGCAATATTGATGTTTTTCTTTTCCTAACGCTTTTGTTAGCGAATCGGCCACCATTTCTTCTGTTCCAATATGTTTGACTTGAATTTCCTTCAATTCCTGTCTTTCCCGAACGAAATGATGCCTGATGTCAATATGTTTTGTTCTGCATCGATATCCTACGTTTTTGCTGAGATCGATTGCTCCTTTGTTATCGCAAAATATAGGAATCGCTTCAACATCCTCCCGTAATTCTTTCATTAACCCTCGAAGAAATATTGCTTCATGATATGGAACATTAAGTATTTCTTCATCTTGTTGAGTATTCATCGATAAAACTTGAGTTACGTCGAACGGTGTTGTCACTCCATTACATTGGTCCATTTTGAATTTTTTTAAAATTTCATTGATGTACCTCTCTTGGTCCAATGTTGTAATTCCATTTTGTTTATTGCGACTTATTCTAATTCCCAAGCAATAATGTGCCTCACCCAAATCCTTCATGTTGAATGACTTCACTAATTGACGTTTTAGGTCATTTTTCATACCATCATCTTCAGAAAAAATTAAGATGTCGTCCACATATATAGCCAAGATTAACTTTTTGCCGTTTTCTTCCTTAATATATATGCACGGATCAAATTTAGATTGTTTGAAATCTAATTTCTTAATGGTTTGGTCAAGTTTTTTGTACCAAACTCGACTTGCTTGTTTTAGTCCATTAATCGACTTTTTTAACAAACACGTTCTTTTATCAGGCAATTCCATATAGATTTCTTCGTCTAATTTTGGATGCAGGAAAGCCGTCACTACATCCATTTGGTCGATGTTCCAATCGTTCTTAGCTGCTAAAGCAATTAGTAATCGGATCGAACTATGTCTTACTACTGGAGCATACGTTTCATCGTAATCAATACCTTCCTTTTGAGAAAATCCCTTGGCAACTAACCTAGCTTTGTATCTATCTATAGTTCCTTCAGCGGTATATTTTGTCTTGAACACCCATTTACTTTTAATGGCTTTTCTTTCCTTTGGCACACTGCATAAAATCCAAGTCTTGTTATTTTTGTGTGCTTCCATTTCTTCATCCATTGCTTTTCTCCAGTCGTCACTAGATTCACTTTCGAGAGCTTCTTTAAGAGTTACTGGATCACTTAAAGCTGCTTGATAAACCACAAATTCTGGGTTAAAAATATTTGGATTGGGCTTAGCTAAACGTTGTGAACGTTTTGGTAAATCTAAAGTCACTTGCTCTACCTGTTCTTCATTATCAGTTTCTTCCATATTAACTACGGCGTCGTTAGTTTCATCGACAGTTTCAAGCTCGGCATTGGTATCATCGACTGTTTCAAGCTCGGCATTGGTTTTATCGACAGTTTCAGACTCGGCATTACCTTCATTAACATTATCAATGCTAATAGTGTTGATAATATTGTTAGTGATATCGCCTTGATTAGAGTGCACTAATTCCACATTACTTTGTTGCGGAAATAACTTTTCGATAGAATCTCTATTACCGTCACCCATCATTTGGTTTTCAAAAAAAACGACATCTCTTGATAATTTTAGCTTCTTTGTAATAGGATGGACAAACCTATACCCTTTAACAGTATCACTGTAGCCCACAAAGATATATTCTTCAGCTTTCTTGTCAAATTTCTTCCTGAACGCCTTTGGAATGTGTACCAAAGCTTTACAACCAAATATTTTTAAATTTGACAAGTTCGGTTTCTTGCCCTTCCACGCTTCTTCAGGTGTCATTTTATTTAAACTTTTAGTCGGACACCGATTTTTCAAGTACGTTGCTGTGAGTATAGCTTCGGCCCAAAATTCACTTCCCAAATTCGATTCCGTCAGCATACATCTTGCACTTTCAACCAACGTTCTATTAAGCCTTTCCGCAACCCCATTTTGTTGTGGCGTATAAGGAACACTAGTTTGATGTTGAATACCAAAATTTTTTAAATGGCACAAAAGATTTTGATTAACATATTCTGTTCCATTATCAGTTCGTAAACACTTAATCTTTTCTTCGCACTGATTTTCTACAAACGATTTGTATTCTAAAAACTTCTCTGTAACTTCGCTTTTGTTTTTGAGACAATAAACCGTTGATTTTCTTGAAAAGTCATCTGTAAACGTAAGGAAATATTTAGCACCTCCAACCGATTTCACATTCATCGGTCCACATACATCCGAATGAATAAGTTCAAGCTTCTTTGTTGCCCGATAGGTACTATATTTATTGAACGGTGCTCGTGATAATTTACCTTTTACACAAACTTCACATGGTTCACTGTTTCTATCTTTAAATGAAATACCTTTAACTAAGCCATTATTTAACAAGTTCATAGAAAGACTATTTATATGGCCCAATCGTCGATGCCACAACGAATGATTGCTGCCCATTTTCACAAGATTTACTGAACAATTAGTCGGCTTATTTAGTTTGTACATACCATTTTCTAATTTTGCACTACCCAGCACATTCTTGTTAGCAATGTTTATTTTTATATTGGTAATTCTACAACCATGCCTTTCATCAAACACTAATGTATTCCCGCGTTTGACCATTTGTCCAACCGAAATCAAGTTCTTTTTTACATCGGGCACATGAATAACTTCTTGAAGGACCAACGTTTTATCACCTATAAGATTAATTGCAACTTTCCCTTTACCAGTGCTGTTCATTGTTGTACCGTTTGCAGTTTCGATGCTACACTGATTGAAATTTTTATAGGTCTGAAAATTGTCAATATTCGGAGATAAATGTACCGAAGCGCCAGAGTCCAAAATCCATTCGGTATTGTCATTACACATGTCACTACACATACCCACAAATTGAGTTGATTCTGATTTAAAGTTGTTCTTCGAATAAGATTTCTTCTGCTCCGAGCACGAATTAGATTTGTGACCAATTTTTTTACACTTAAAACATCTAATTTTTGATTCTCTTGATCCATGTTCCTGGTTTTTCTTCTTACTGTAAAATACACCCGATTCTGTATTCACATGAATTTGTTGTACACTTGGTTGCAACATCAAATTTTTAACAAACTCTACGGTTGTAGATTGTTTCGAACCTTGAATACCCAACAATAACGGTTGATATTCTTCGGATAATCCAGCCAGCATTAAACCTCCAATCACATGGTCCTTAAATGGTTCACCAATCGTTTCCAATTGATCAGTGATATGCAACATTTTATCGATATAATCTTGCATACCATCGCAATTTTCCAATCGTATTTTGAATAACTGTGCATACAAACTAATCAAATGTAACGTACCCGATTGTTCATAAATTTTGTTTAATTTATCCCAAGCTTCCTTTGCTGTTTTCACATTTTTGATTTCAGCTGCTGCTCCTGGTTTAATCGACAAATTAATTTTTGCAAGTACTCGTTGATCGAAGTCGGGATCCAATTTAGTATCAGACGTAGGTTGCACATATTTCCACATACCAGCATCGATTAAGAAATTCTTCATGGTGTGCTTCCATTCACTGTAATTTTCGCCATTCAAGTGCTTGGATTCAGGCAGTCCTCCCATGGTTACCACAGTTGTCGCGGCTGATTGATTCTTCAGCCTTGATTGCAACTGTTCGATCTGTTGTTGCAAAATTTCCAATTGCGCCTCCATAATTTTTTATTTATAAAATTATAAACGCAATAATTTGCACAAATTCAAATCAAACGATCAACACTGCTTTATTCTCTTTAATGCTACTGGGCCCATAACCTATTGGTAAGGTTAGCAGTAGATACGAGAATAATACGCAGTGATCATATAAAACAAATTTAATAACAATAACTACATAACAACATAACAATACAAGAGTAACACTAACCTGTATGACAACGGTTGTTGACATACTTACAGGTTGTAACAGTAATCATTATATTTACCTGTGGGTAAAGAATGGTTAGGTACACAGATGGGCAACGCCATCTGTTGTACATCGGAACTTAACATTCCAATAGTTTGGTTATAAGAAATAATGTTACCAACATCTAGTTTCTAGTTACTAATTAAATCACCAAATTTGCGTTAGGTACCGTTCGATACTAAGGTGGCAGAGCGAAAATACTGTCTTCGGATTTCATCGGCTGTTGCCAGTTTTCCTATCTTAGCTTCACCCCTATGTATAACAGTTAGTAGTAGTTTCGCCTATGTACGTTAGAATAAGAAGTATTAACCATATCTTGTACCAATTATTCAATATAATATATTGTCGTGTTACGTTGGAACAAGCGCTCAAAAGTCCGGACTCAGGTTGTTCGGAAAACATGAGACTCCCCCAGATAGTCGGTTCAAAATTTCAAAGAGTTTCCACAATCAAATATCAAAATACAGTGAATTAACAAAACTTTAATTAAACGAATGTTGCTCCAAAATAATATTATGAATAACAACTGAAAACGAATTTTTGTTATGTAAACCGACAAAACGCAGTTTGAAAATCAAAGTTGAACGTATTTCGCTCACAAGTCTACAAATTTAATTATGCAAAATTTTACTTGTTTCTTGTGTACGAAATAGCGTATGTAATGAAATTAAATTGATAATTAAAATTGTACAAAATAAAATAAATTGTTTTTATTTTCAAATATTTTCAATCTATCAGATGATAGAACCACAATCCCAGAGCCTATGGCACCGGATGAAAATTTTAACCAAATGGCTGGGGACACTCAGCCGATGACAATATATGAAAATCCTAACCAAAAGGCTATTACAGCGACGAAGAGGTTAATACAGCCTTACAAGGCTTTAAATTAAAAGAGAAAAGGGCTAAACTGAGTGGAGCTGGTTGCAAACGAATGAAGTACTTCATTGAACAAGGGCACCCGGCTGACAGAGCCAGGGAACTTGCCCTTACAGGATATCGTCCTAATAAAGCTGCCAAAAGGAACAGATCTGATGGCAGCACACCGGAATCCCACGATAAAAAGCGGGTAGAGACTAATGACGGTACAGTTGCACCTGCTAAAAGTGCAAAGCCGACCTTCAGCCAGGCCTTAACCGGTGTCAAGATAGGAATCATGCATTTTTCCTATCCAAAGGAGCTCCTAAATATGGAACAGCTTGAAGTCATACAGGAAGCAATCTTGGACAAAATTATGGAAAAAGGAAAAGAGGCTAATGTAAAGCCTACATTCCATCAAATCCATAAAAAACTAGGCTGGCTCAGTATCACGTGTACCAATGCAGCCACAGCCAAATGGGTTAAAGGCCTTAAGACCGAATTGAAGCCGTGGGACGATGCAACATTGAAAATCGTATCAGAGGCAGAAATGCCTCACACAGATATTTTTGTGGCCTACGTACCAGGCAGTCAAGGATACTCAGATGAGAGGATCTTGGGTTTCATAAAAGCCCAAAATGAGAAACTCAATGCTTCAAGCTGGCGGATTATACGTAAGATCGCAGCCGGCCCAGACACAGAGGTAACACTCTTAGTTGACACACAGTCAGCTGAAAATCTGAAAAAGCGGAATTACAAGATCGGCTACAGATTCGGGCAGCTTCAGTTGCACCCGAAAAAGGGCAAGCAAGAAAAAGCCCAAACCACCACAAATGCGAGTGCCTCAGCGGGGAGTGTACCAAGCACCAGTGCGGGTGCCTCGACGTTGAGCGTACTAAGCACCAGTGCAGGCAAAACGCACTCTGCTCAGGGAGGACAGCAAGGAGGCTCCGGTGCGCGCCCCAAAGTGCCTAGCAAGGGCAACAGGGGAGGCAAATCGGGCTTCACTGCAAAAACTGGAAAACTGCCACCAAAAGTGGCAAACACCAGGAAAAATCCCCCCAAATCGGAGCAGAAAGGGGCTAAAAATAAGCCTTCCAAATAAAATGCGTTCAAATAAACCTCCACCATTCAAAGGCACCTTCGAGTGACTTATACTGGAGGTTTATAAAGAAGCAAATTTCCATAGGGCTAATTCAAGAGCCCTGGATAAATGGAGGTAAAATCAAAGGTCTACCTGAAAGGACGGCAAACATCATTGCCGACTACAGGTATGGAAATCCAAGAGCAGCACTAATGCTCAGGAAAGGTATTAACTTTGTTCCCATTCCAGAATTCAACATCAGGGATTTGGCAGCTGCCATGGTTAAACCGCCAATGGAGGGAGGCAAGAGGAATGTAGTAATAGCCTCAGCCTACTTTCCGGGCGATGAGACCGAGGTTCCACCAGAGGAAGTTCAACGCCTCATCATCTGGTGTCGAAGGGGTAATAAACATCTACTTCTGGGCTGCGATGCCGATCAAGGCCGAAGGCCGAGTTCGTGAATTTAAAGCCGAGAATGGAGAAATAGTTTTCCACTAATATCGAACAATATTTTAGTTTAAACTTAAGTTTAAATGGTCTAAGTATTGTTGTGGAGCCAACCATTGACATTTTAAAATTTCCACAATCGAGATTCCAACTTTGCTTTTTTTAAGTTTGAGATTTTGATTTACTCGGACGAATAGAAATTGTTTGTTTTCAATTATTATGTCGAACTAATGGCATGCAGAAACGTGATTTTCATAGGTGGGATATTGTCCTAAAACCTAAATAAGTTAAATCAATCAAGAATGGCAAAGCGTTTAATTTTAGTAATTTAATTTTTTTATAGATGTTTTGTTTTCATACCAAATTGTAAATAAATGTAGTGCGGTGGTAGCAAACTGTTATCGTTGGTTCGCTTCAGAACTGCAAGATGGTGCATAATAATTTATTGTGTGGTGAATTCAAAATGTTAATTGGGCAATGAATTTTTCAAATTTGGCTGGCGAAGTTAACCAATGGGCGTTCGACACGATTTCCAAAAACCTGAAATAAGAGGAAGTAAAAATTTTGTAGGAAGGAAGGTGATAGAGAGACGAGCAGTGTGGGAAGTCGAATACGCAACGACTTCGTAATAAATTTTTGGATGTTTGGAAAATTTAATTTTTTGAAAATGGTTTGGAATAGTCTTAAGAGGGGCATTTTTTCAGGGCCCTTTTAATTTAATCAACAGATGGCGCCTACTTAAATATTTTTATAAAATAAGAGAAATTTGCTATATTTAAAATATAGCAAATTCGTTGAGATAATACTATTCTATAAACAATATTCTTGATCTTAAGCTATTTTGAGTTCGTAATATTTATTTATAAAAACACAATTCATAATTAAAGTTTAATTATCTTTTTTCGTAAGTGATTGTGTTTTGACATACTCAATACGAACTCAAAATAGCTTAAGATCAAGAATATTGTTTATAGAATAGTATTATCTCAACAAATTTGCTATATTTTAAATATAGCAAATTCCTCTTATTTTATAAAAATATTTAAGTAGGCGCCATCTGTTGATTAAATTAAAAGAGCCCTGAAAAAAATGCCCCTCTTAAGCAAGTTGAAATTGATTGTGAATGCGATAATTATTGTGTTATGGGTTACTGGTAAATTGTGGATAGATGAGTAAGGAAGATTTTACCTGTTTGTTACCGCACGAGGATCTTGATGTGAAATTATGGATATGAAAGGTCATCCGATTTAATTATGGTTTGTTTAAATCATTTTATTGGTAAATAGCATCCAAATTATTTTATTTTACGTTATTTCAATGATTATTTTCGGCATTTTCGTCACGATGCGTTTGAACATTTTGAGGTTAACCACATTTTATGTTGTTAAAATTGGATTTCAGTTTGCACTTAATGAACAATTCGTTGCACTTAATTAATTAAAATCACTAGTGGAACTATTATAATCACTAATTCGGTCTATTCGTTTAGAAAGATTAATTCATGTGTTTAACTTGCGATGTATTAAATGCGTGTTGCGTGGTTGCTACCAATTTCGTATCAGTGGTGTCATAGCTACTATAGTATTTGAACTGATTTATTCGGCGCCAGATTTAAAAATGAAAACAATTTATTTATTTGTGTAAAAATTTATTTCAGATTTATAAAATTTTTATTAAACGTTTTAATTGTCTTACAAGTTGTAGAAATTATTTGATAGTTAAATTTGTAAATTTGTAGGACAATTAAGCATAATTTTTGGTTTTTCAACTGCGTTGAATGAGGTTTAACAATAAGATCACGTTTCATTTGTTTAATCAGTTTAAAGTTAATAAAAATATTCGTCTGATTAAATTGCTATTCATTTTCTGTACGATTTTGTTTTATTTAATGGTGGAAATTTTGAAATCTCTCTTGAACTCGCTCACTGGGAGTCTCATATTGCAAACTCCGATAAATTGGGCACGGACCTTAAAGAGTTGTTCGTCAGAACACGACAGTATATTATTATCCTATATTAATTAAATGATCTAATTTTTTTCAAATTTAAAATTATCCCCCCTGGAATCGAGTTACACACCATGTAAATTTCAACTGAGATACTTATATATAAATTTTATCTCGGTTAATCCGAGGATTATCTATCCAGAAAATTTAGTATTTGATTTTTACATTTTCAATAAATGTATTTCACAATAATAAACGGCCAGCACACGCTACTCCTCTACCTCCCCCATTTCCTTCAGCGTGCCATTTTTTAAGACACACAACGAACTCTGATTGGTTGTTGTCGTTGGTTTTTAGCAACTTTAAATCAACTCCCCTGGGATCGAGTTGCACACCAAACGAGTTTCCAACGTTGCAACGCGTTGGTGGGACGCCCGTCCGCAATTGAATCGGGTATATAATCCTTATTATTTTTAAACTATAGGACGTTTGAACGTGAACAATTAAAATTGTCAGTATTAATCCTTAAGGATTTATTTTTTTTAATGAAGATTGTAATAAAAATTTTTACAAAAAACCTTTTATTTAAAATAACAAAAGTGCATTAAAAAGTAAAAAAAAACTTTTTAACAAAAAATTAAACCGACCTCAAAAAGGAAACTAAAAAGCATAAAATAATAAATATATTACATTTTGAGTCTTAATAAGTAATGTAAGTAACTAAGTTTGAGTCGGTGCAGTGTGGGTGACTTTTGTTTTAATAATTTTTTTAAAGTAATTTAGTAATCGTTGATTTTTGCACCGACTCAAAATTAGTTACTTACATTACTTATTAAGACTCAAAATGTAATATATTTATTATTTTATGCTTTTTAGTTTCCTTTTTGAGGTCGGTTTAATTTTTTGTTAAAAAGTTTTTTATTTTTTAATTTTTAGTGATTAAAATCTACTAATTACTACCTTAATTAATTAATTAATTAATTTTCTCGATATAAAGTTTTTCTCCATGCCAAGTTTCAACAGAATAAGTTGACAAGTGAAATATCAATAAATGAAAAACAATCATTCCCGATTTTCTACCCTTACGGGTGCAATTTTCCCTTATTTTTTACCCTTACGAATGGAATTTTTTTGTGAAATTTAAATGGGACCACCATGGAGGTATACTCTAGCGAATAAAAAAAAATTCATCAAAATCGGATCACTCTGTAAAAAGTTATGCCCGAACATACATAAGAAAAAAAAAAAAAAAAAAAAAAAAACATACAAACAGACGAATTGAGAAACTCCTCCTTTTTTTGAAGTCGGTTTAAAAATAATTTTAATAAAAGCAAAGAAAGCTTGAAAACATCAATATAAAAGCGTAGGGCTGTTTATTTATAAGTGGGTAAGCAGCAAGCTCACCGTTGGTGTCCGAAATTCACAGCCCCACGCTTTTATATTGATGTTTTTAAGCTTTCTTTGCTTTTTTAAAATTATTTTTTACTTTTTAGTGCACTTTTGTAATTTTAAAGAAAAGTTTTTTTGTAAATTTTTCAATTTTTTATTTTCTAATTTTTTAGTCATATATTTTCAAATACAGCTTCTGTATTTAAATTAATATAGGTTCATCCTATCAGAATTCTCTATTTTACAATAATAAACGGGCAGCACATGCTGTACCTCTACCTTCTCCTTCAGCGTGTCATTTTTGTAAGACACACAACAAACTCGGATTGGTTGTTGTCGTTGGTTTATAGCAACTTAAAATCAAATCCCCTGAGATCGAGTTGCAAACCAAACAAGTTTCCAATGTTGGTGAGACGCCCGTCCGTGATTGAATCAGCTATATTATCATTATTTTTAACTTAAAAACGTTTGAACGCAAACAATTAAAATGGTTAGTATTAGGGATTTATTTTTTTTTATAAAAAATGTCAAAAGACAAATCCATCGATTGTGCTTAGGTTAGTGTTGATGTTTGAAAAAGATTTTTTTTAAATTAATACTGCTAAAATAGAGATTCACCGGCTACCCATCTACGGAGCTACCATCATACGGAGCTACCCATCCGTAGACGGGCTTCTCAACTAGTTTATATATAAGTATCCCAGTTGAAATTTACTGGGCGTGCAACTCGATTCCAGGGGAGGTGACTTTAAATTGGAAAAAAATTAGATCATTTAATTAATATAGGGTAATAAAGACGGGCGTTCCGTCAAGGTTGAAAACTTGATTGGTGTACAACTCGATCCCAGGAGATTGTTTTAGAACACACAGCGCACTCTGATTGGTTGTTGGCGTTGGTCGTACCAACTTAAAATTACCTTAGTACTCCAATCAGAAAAGGTTATATATATTTCTATATGGAGTGGTAAAGTAACTTTAAGTTAGTATGACCGACGACAACGACCAATCAGAGTGCGCTGTATGTCCAAAAAAAATAACGCGCTTGAGGAGTAGCAGCAGTAGCAGCGTGTCATTTTTTAAAACACACAACGCGCTCTGATTGGTAGTTGTCGTTAATCATGCCAGCTTAAAATTACCTCCCCTGGGATCGAGTTCCACACCAAACAAATTTCCAACGTTGGTGAGACGCCCGTCCGCAATTGAATCAGCTATATAATCATTATTTTTGAACTTAAGAACGTTTGAACGTGAACAATTAAAATTGTCAGTATTAGGGATTTATTTTTTTAATGAGAATGTTAAAAGACAAATCCATCGGTTGAGCTTAGATTAGTGTTGGTGTTTAAAAACAATTTTTTTTTTAAATTAATACTTCTAAAATAGAAATCCACCGGCTAGCTACCCGTCCGTGGACGGGCTTTCCAACTAGTAGTAATATATTGTACTCTCCTACTGCTGTTTTTAAAATTTATTAGAAAAAAAAACTCAAAAATCATGGGGGAAAACTACACGCAAATATAAGAGCACAAACTTTGTTGCTCCGGCCAGCCTTTTATTCGTTAAAAAAATTTTTAAAGTAAAAAAAAACGATATGAATATTCTAACACAAAGTTTAATATTATAATTAGAAAAGGAAAAAATTATTCGCAGATAAAAAAAATAAATCATATAGCACTTTGGTTATTTGGTTTGAACCAAAGAAATGCAATTCAAAGCCAACGATTCACTTAACGTGTCTGTAATCAGATACTTTTAAATTTAAAATAACCTACTGATTACAAACATGTTGTGGAAATAAATTTTACAACTATAAGAAAAAAACGTTGGGTACCTTTTTTTTCTTAGATGTCTTCATCCAATCTTGTGAAGTAATACTGCCTTTAAATTCTTAATATCCAAATAAAAATATCCAAATAAATGTCACGATGTAAGATAGTGATACCGCTATACGGGAACGCAAAAAAAACAATTCTCCAGCCTTCCAGAAATTACAAAACTCCTCACACACTTGATCAATACCACTGTGTAAGATTATACCAAATAATAATATGTGAAAATTGGTCCAAACTGGACATTTCAAAAACGCTCTGGAAAAACTCTCAAAAATCGACGTCTATCATACTTGACGTCCCACACCAGATAATCTTCAATCATTTATTTCCGGTCTTCCGCCAAACTTCCAAAATCAAAAATTTCCACTTTTCATTTTATTTCCATCAGGTAACCGCTGATGCCAACTTACACTTTTCAAATCTCTAACTTTACAAATCTAACAAATTAATATTCAAATTTCCTCTAATTGGAAACGTAAGCTATTCAAACTCTATACAAAAAAGCACAACCGCTTTATAAAAAAGAACAAAAGTGTTATGGTGACTTCTTAACAACAGAAGTCAAAATAATAAAAAAAAACTGCGCCAACAAAATAAAAAAATTTTTCCTTTTAAAACTTAATAAAATCTTTCAAATAAAAAAAAAAATAAAAATTATCATTCATATCGCTTGTTTTCTATTTTGTGTTTTGTTATACGACAATATATGATCTAAGAGCATGGACTTAGAAAGAAAGATCTTTCTAAGTCCATGTCTAAGAGAAATACATATAGCCTTTTCTAAATGGAGGTTTCTAAGGTGATTTTAAGTTGGTACGACCAAAGACAACAACCAATCAGAGTGAAAAATGACACGCTGGAACAGCAGCAGCAGCGTGCTGGTCTTTTATGTTTATGATTTAAGTAGGCGCCATCTAAGAGGGGCATTTTTTTCAGAGCTTTTTTAATTTAATCAACAGATGGCGCCTACTTAAATATTTTTACTTTACCATACCGAATGGGAAAGTTATGTAATCAAAAAAAAATTTTTTTTCAGATTTTCACGGATTTATATTCCTTGAGGTCTAACGAGTTGAAAGAGACCCAACATCAAGAAATGTCTGTGTGTCTGTGTGTCTGTGTGGCTGTGTGTCTGTGTGTCTGTATGTCACTTAATTTTGTGTGCGCTCTAGCGCCCAAACTAATAGGAATTTCTCAACCAAATTTTATATTTAGTACTTTTATATTGAAACTTAAATTTGATTAGATTTTGGTTAAAATCGGTCCACGGAAACGTGAGATTGGGATAAATTAGTGACGCGATGAGTATGTTTGGTACTGTGGTCGGTAGAGGGCGACACCTAATAATGTCGCAAGTTATGTTATGGGCAACTGTCTAGATAAATCCACTTACCGAAAGAAAAATTTATAACATCGAGTTATCGATAAAAGGAATGATCCTTGGAAGGTGACTTGGTATAGAGTGACAGCCGATAAAATTTTCGCACATGGACACCAAATCATAGGGAGCGGCCAAAATCGTTAACTACGTTTTTGTAAACTGTATTAAATTAGTGTGCAAGACATAATATCGTACCACAAGATTATTGTATGGTAAAGTCATGTGATGGCCACATCTCTCATCCAGTGAGGCCGAAGGCCGAACAACCACATCCGACTCACATCCACTCGTTATAAAATAAGAGGAATTTGCTATATTTAAAATATAGCAAATTCGTTGAGATAATACTATTCTATAAACAATATTCTTGATCTTAACCTATTTTGAGTTCGTATTGAGTATGGCAAAACACACTCACTTACAAAAAAAGATAATTAAACTTTAACTATGAATTGTGTTTTTATAAATAAATATTACGAACTCAAAATGGCTTAAGATCAAGAATATTGTTTATAGAATAGTATTATCTCAACGAATTTGCTATATTTTAAATATAGCAAATTCCTCTTATTTTATAAAAATATTTAAGTAGGCGCCATCTGTTGATTAAATTAAAAGGGCCCTGAAAAAAATGCCCATCTTAAACAATTTAATTTGATTAATTTTAAAAATGAATGTATATTTAAAGCTTTAATTGCGGTGATTATGGCATAAGGGGGACGATATATTCACATTAAAAAATAACTTTATATATAAAAGAAATGTTACTTTTTAGTAACTCATATTATATTAATATCATAAACATAAAAGACCAGCACGCTGCTGCTGCTGCTGCTGCTGCTCCTCCAGCGTGTCATATTTTTAGGACACATAAAGCACTCTGATTGGTTGTTGACCTTAGTACCTTAGTACTAAGTACTTTAGGTACTAAGTACCTTAGTTTTTTTTAGGACACATAAAGCACTCTGATTGGTTGTTGGCCTTAGTACCTTAGTACTAAGTACTTTAGGTATTAAGTACCTTAGTACTCTAATCAGAAAAGGTTATATATATTTCTATATGGAGTGGTAAAGTAACCTTAAGTTGGTATGACCGACGACAACGACCAATCAGAGTGCGTTGTGTGTTCTAAAAAAAAAATGACAAGCTGTTACTGCTGTTGCTCCTCCAGAGTGTTATTTTTTAGAAGACCCAACGCACTCTGATTGGTCGTTGGTCGTACCAGCTTAAAATCACCTACCCTGGGATCGAGTTGTACACCAATCAAGTTTTAAACCTTTGATATAATGAAATAAATAAGGTATGACAGATGCGAGTTCCACTTTAGTAATTGTTGCGCATGACGTCACGTGGTAAGTAAATACATGGTACAGTAAATAAATGAATCAGCTCAAAAACTAAACGTTGTACCAGTGTAATTCTTGGAGGCAATAACCTACTTTGAGCGCTTTAAATCACATATATAAAAGACCAGCACGCTGCTGCTGCTGCTCCTCCAGCGTGTCATTTTTTTAGGACACAAAAAGCACTCTGATTGGTTGTTGGCGTTGGTCGTACAGACTTAAAATTACCTTAGTACTCCAATCAGAAAAGGTTATAGATATTTCTATATGGAGTGGTAAAGTAACTTTAAGTTGGTATGACCGACGACAACGACCAATCAGAGTGCGCTGTGTGTCCAAAAAAAATGACGGGCTTGAGTAGCAGCAGTAGCAGCGTGTCATTTTTTTAAAACACACAACGCGCTCTGATTGGTAGTTGTCGTTAATCATGCCAGCTTAAAATCACCTCCCCTGGAATCGAGTTGCACACCAAGTAAATTTCAACTGGGATACTTATATATAAATTTTATCTCGGTAAATGCGAGGATTATCCATCCAGAAAATTTAATATAAAACTTTTACATTTTCAATAAATGTATTTCACAATACTAAACGGCCAACACACGCTACTCCTGTACCTCCACTTCCTTCAGCGTGTCATTTTTTAAGACACACAACGCACTCTGATTGGTTGTTGTCGTCGTTGGCTTTTAGCAACTTAAAATCAACTCCCCTGGGATCGAGTTCCACACCAAACAAATTTCCAACGTTGGTGAGACGCCCGTTCGCGATTGAATCAGCTATATAATCATTATTTTTGAACTTAAGAACGTTTGAACGTGAACAATTAAAATTGTCAGTAATAGGGATTTATTTTTTTTAATGAAGAATGTTAAAAGACAAATCCATCGGTTGAGCTTAGGTTAGTGTTGGTGTTTAAAAACAATTTTTTTTTAAATTAGTACCTTTAAAATAGAAATTCACCGACTAGCTGCCCGTCCGTCGACGACCGACGACAACGACCAATCAGAGTGCGCTGTGTGTTCTAAAAAAAATTACACGTTGGAACAGTAGCGGCGTGTTATTTTTTAAAAACACACAACGCGCTTTAATTGGTCGTTGTCGTTAATTATACAAACTTAAAATCACCTCCCTTGGGATCGAGTAGCACACCAATCAAGTTTTCAACCTTGATTTCAGGCGGTTCAGGCCTGTAGCCAGGGGGAAGGCACCTTGGGGCACGTGCTCCCCCTCCCCTCCCGAAATGTTCAGAAAAAATTTTTTTTAAGTAAAGGAATATTTGTTTAAATAATAAAAATTCTCGGAAGGGGAACCACCAAAAATTTAAATTTTTTAAGTGCCCCCTCCCCCCAAATTAAATCCTAGCTACGGGCCTGCCGCGGTTGAACCAGCTATATTAATTAAATGATCCAATTTTTTACCAATTTAAAATCACCTCTCCTGGCATCGAGTTGCATACAAAGTAAGTTTCAACTGGGGTACTTCTACAGGGTAGCCCTTTGAAAACGAAACAGACGGGATTGTGGCCAGCAGAATTTTTTTCTTAAGAAATACAAAAACACGTCAATTTTATCATTGAGAGGGACAACTTTTGCGACTAATGTTACTTCCGTATTGTTTCATCCTTTTGAGTTGCGATGACAACCCCTAAAATGATAATAGGGATGATATGGCAAGTAACACCTCATTTGAAAGGTCTTGCTTCCCTGAATTCAGTTCTATAATTTTTTTAAAGTTTTATCAATTATTCAACAAAAAAATTGAAGCTGCAAAAATGCGAAATAAATCCGATATTTCAAGACATTTAAAAATAAAAAAAGGAAAAACGCTTGGACAGGTCTGTTTCGTTTTCAAAGGGCCACCCTGTATATAAATTTTATCTCGGTTAATCCAAAGATTATCCATTTAGAAAATTTACTATTCGACTTTTACATTTTCAATAAATGTATTTCACAATAATAAACGGGCAGCACATACAACTTCTTAAGCGTGTCATATTTTTAAAACACACAACGCACTCGAATTGGTTGTTGTCGTTGGTTTTTAGCAACTTAAAATCTACTCCCCTGGGATCGAGTTACACACCAAACGAGTTTCCAATGTTGAGGACGTTTGAACGTGAACAATTAAAATTGTCAGTGTTAGGGATTTATTTTTTTTAATGAAGATTGTAAAACAAGAAATCCATCGGTTGAGCTTAGGTTTGTGTTGGTGTTTGAAAACCATTTTTTTAAATTAATACCGCTAAAATAGAGATCCACCGGCTAGCTACCCGTCCTTGGACGGGCTTTTCAACTAGTTATATTATAATCATTTAAAATAGAATATTTTTCTTATAATTTTTTATTTAAATTTTCTAACAAGTTTGTTTTTACTGGTAGGTTTTTATAATGGTGAAAAAAAAAACTAATAAAAAATGTATTCTTGCCCCCATGCAGAATTTTAAACGACGCGCTGGTGTGCAAACGTAGACTTGGTAGGCAGTGTTGTCAGATTGGGCGATTTATCGCAAATTGGGCGACTTTTGTAGATAATTTGCGCTTCAAATTTTTCAAAAACCGCAAACCGCAATTTGGGCAATTTCTTAAAAATAAAGTTGCGGTTTATTGCGATAAATAATAGACATTGAGATCTAATTTTAGTGAATTGCCATTAGATTTTACACCTAAAGGAAAATTGAGTGACATAGGGAGCGGCAATAATAAATTATTTTTCAATTTTGCCCTCTCCTGAAAATGGTCTTATGGACGCTCATGCTCCCCATAAAAACTCAATCTAGACAATTACTAAATATTCAGTACAGGTAAGTTTTTGGTGGCAATATATCATAACATAGTTTGCACAATTGGCCAAAGGCTATCAACTGGCCAAGTGATGACGTCATTAATTG
Organism: Rhagonycha fulva; assembly: GCA_905340355.1. Taxonomy (NCBI): domain Eukaryota; kingdom Metazoa; phylum Arthropoda; class Insecta; order Coleoptera; family Cantharidae; genus Rhagonycha; species Rhagonycha fulva. The sequence goes on from HG996554.1 coordinate 22,295,370, forward strand.
TGCAAACATTGGTTTGAATCCATTGACCCCCCCCCCCATAGAATAAGTAATTCCAAAAAATTGTAATTATTAAAAAAAAAATATTATAATTATTATTATTATTATTGTGTTTACCATACCCCCCCCCCCCCCGTTATCAGCAATGTTTAGTTACGGATCTTCTTGAAGAAAATAAAAATAATAGCTCATTTTCATATCAACAATCTATGTGGTAAAAATTTTGAACTTTGAAATTTTAAAAATCAAGTTATTAATAAATTTCAATTTTATTTTGAATTTTTGACATTGAATTTAAATTTTGTCGCCACGTTTTGCGGTTTTGGGCGTTTTTTTAGTTAAAAGTTGGCGCCACAAATTTCTAAAATCTGACAACACTGTTGGTAGGTAAAACAGTTCACAATTTTATATGATACAAGCCAAACTTTTAGTTAACGTTAGAGATGGGAATACTCGTTCACTTGAACGAACTAGTTCGCGCAATCTCGTTCACCAAAAAGACTAGTTCATTTTTACAGTTCGTTCGCGAACTACAACAGAATGTCTCTTATGTTGACGGGAAAGAGATTAGGAGCAGACCGACTCATTCTCTTTCCCATTGAACGAAAGGAACGAATGAGAACTACCACCATAAACTACAACCCGACTCGTTCTCGTTCCCATTGAACGAAAGGAATGAATAATAACTACAACAAGAGTTCGGTTTAAAAATCAACAACTTTATCAAAATCATAAACATTATAAACAAAAGCATTCATAAAATTTTGAAAACAATTAATTAATAAATCAATAGGTATGATTATGTAAAACGTTTATAACTTCAAAGACGTTTTTCTTAGTTTGTTTTTAATTTTTTTATAATTTGATAAAAATCATTTTATATGGTACATGGTACAACTTATATAAGTAAATACAGTATCGATTCAATTCGCTGAATTTGGCATTAAATCATATCAAATTCAATAAATTTTTTAAAAACCGGTAAACGGACTTACTTTAACACGTGCTTTTATAAAGCACGACCAAGCATAAAGCAAGACCATTATTTCATTTATAGAATTCAATATGAGTACTAATTTTAATCAAATATTATAGGTAATAATCTATAGTATTTGTTTTAATTAATGATTCTTAATTTTGTTTGAGGTGAATATGAATTATGAAATCTTTTTAAAACTGATTTATGTATAAGGTTTATTTTTCTTTACGCCGAACGTTCATACGGCATGCGATTTAGTACCTACAATATTTCAGAATGGTATCAATCGATAATGAACCTTATTAAACCCCAATACTATGTAATGTAAAATGAAAATTGTATCTTTTACTAAGTACCAATCGTGTCCTCGTTTCGTCGCTTTTCGTAGTTACTCGGGAGGGTCTATGGCCATGCCAATCTCAAACCAGTTCGTAGATACTCGTTCGTATCTCAAATCTGAAAGTTATTCTATCTCATTCTTTGTGCTAATATCTGTATTTAGCCGACTCGTTCGTTTTGAACTAGTTCACTTGGATTTGCCGAACTAGTTCATTTAGTTCGTGTAAAAGAGTCGTTCTTTTTATTAGTTCGTTCGCGAACTACCCATCTCTAGTTAACGTAATCCCGAAAATTGCGTTGTAAGGGCCATCAGTTAATTAATTTGTGTTTGCACTTTTGCAGTATGGATAAGTTGTTACCGTTGACCAAGTTGGAGAGCATAGAAGAAGCTATGGATGGTTTGCGAGCCCTCAGTGATGATCAAGAAATTACAGCAGACGAAATGGAGGCCATGGATGCCAAATTAGAAGATTTGCACCACTCCATCGATATTAAAGAAGAAGACGATGCTAATTTAGAACATCAAGAAGATATGAATGAGGTAAACCATGAACTATAATATTATTTTTTGCCAAATTAATGATGAAGATTTTGACAAAGTAATTTTAAAATTGCTCGACCGCTAAAAACAATATGCTTTAAAGTTTTAAAAACTGGGACGTTTGACTATCTCGAACCATTCTAGTTTTTAGTACTTTAGTTTTACAATTTCCTTAATATCAATCAAAAACCTAACCGAGTAGATTTCAAATGCTTCTTAAACGTATCGAATAATTATTGAATCCTCAGGGGGTCGCTCAGTAATCTCTCGTAATTTCTTTTGCTGTCAATCAATTTAATGTCATTAAACGGATTGATTTACTTAATAAATTAATTAAAAAATATATCGTATTTAATATAGACTGCACCGATTATCAGAAATTCATCTTTTTTTTTTGGGTTTTGACTGAAGGTCATAATATGTAAATTGCATCGATGGTCATATGTGGATTGCACCGATAAAAATAATTAATCTTTTTAAGGCTGTTCAGTACGGATTAAAAAATTAGTAATTTTTGATGAAAAAGCTGATTTTCTAGTAATATCCTTATATATTGAAGTGACTTTTACTAAAAAAATAAGCTGTAAAAAAATTAGTTTAGCCACAATTTCCAATTAAAGTATGAATTTAATTTGTAAGTTCATGCACAATCTAGAAAAGATACAAAAATGTGGCTTTCACTAAGCTCAAGAATTTTTATTTTACTTTGTCACTATATAATTTTTATTTTGATAAATATCATCATATATTTATACGTGTAGTTTGACTACCAAGCACCAAAACATCAATGTACGTTTTGGCATACACAAGAAGAATGTCCTTCGAGACCTCTTATATTTAGAATTGTGTATTAGGGCGCTGTGGAACTTTTTTCATTATGAGTGCCTAAGTCACCTCTTTGATATTTTGTTGTGTTATATTTATAAATTTCTATCCACGCTTATAAAATCATAAAAGTACAGAGGGCGCTCTTCTAGTTTTTATTTTATATGAATAATTTTGTTGGTGTTTCAATACGTTAAGGCTCCTTATCGTTTATGCAATAGTTTGACGTTTAAGAAGGGCATTTTTTCAGGGCCCTTTTAATTTAATCAACAGATGGCGCCTACTTAAATATTTTTATTTACGCGCCTACTTAAATATTTTTATAAAATAAGAGGAATTTGCTATATTTAAAATATATCAAATTCGTTGAGATAATACTATTCCATAAACAATATTCTTGATCTTAAGCTATTTTGAGTTTGTCAGAACATACTCACTTAAAAAAGAAGATAATTAAACTTTAATTATGAATTGTGTTTTTATAAATAAATATTACGAACTCAAAATAGCTTAAGATCAAGAATATTGTTTATAGAATAGTATTATCTCAATCATCATTTATTCTGGTCTGGTGCGAAGCACCAGGGCTGTTGCCCCATATCTTCGCAGACTTGAAGAGTAAGGTTGCGGGCTTGCCCGCAACGTTACGTCGGATGATTTTTATTGAGGCGTACCTCTGAAAATTAGCGCGAAGCTAAGTCCTGGCTGTGTTAACCTGTGGGACCTACAGCTTTACGTGGAATCCGAACCACGGAGTCGGATAAATTTTGTGGCCGGGTTGGGGATCGAACCTAGCCCCGCCAAACTAGAGTCCTCTCCTTAGCCCGTTCACCTAATTCACCTCCTCAGTATTATCTCAACGAATTTGCTATATTTTAAATATAGCAAATTCCTCTTATTTTATAAAAATATTTAAGTAGGCGCCATCTGTTGATTAAATTAAAAGGGCCCTGAAAAAAATGCCCCCTCTTAAGCGCGTCAGTAATTTGTACAAGTTGTTTTACTTTGTACTTAGATGTGTAATTTAATAACCATAAAGTTTTTTAAAATTACCCCAGAAAAAAAATGGAATGCAAATAAGAAAATAATTTTATACGGGTATTGCAATAGAAATGCATTGGCAGCTAAAAAAGAATACCAAAAAAGATATCCCCGGATATCCCCAAAGAAAGCTTCCAGATGCAAAAGTCTTTTCTAGGATACACGGGTTTGTATAAAAATTATTATTAAATTCATTAAGATGCATTGAACAATAAATTATGTAAAAATAAATCTCTAGAAATTTAACAGAATTTGGAAGATTCCAAATACGTATAAAGAAAGAAATCGGCATGCTGTCGATGAAGATGACTTACCACACAGCTAAGACGTTTTGGATATAGTAGAAAACAACCCGGCAACTAGCATCACAAAATTGGCAGCTGAACTACAAATAAGTCAAATTAAATAGTACCTACCTATTGTTTTTAAAGAATTTTTTAAAAAATTATGTAAGATTAATTTGACCTTTTACAATTAGATATGGAAAATTTTATAAAAATACCAGTAGGTACTACTATATCCATATCATTCATATCCGGTGAATGTATTGGAGAATGGAGATTGTGGATCAAGATTAATTTTTTCTAAATATTTACGAGGGCAAGCAAATGCACAAAGATTTGTTACAAAGAGATGGTGTAAACAATTGAAGAGATGAACATTAATGGGCAGTGGAAAATTATAGGGAAAAACTTGAGAGAGGACATCAGTGACGTTTCAGTGTGAATTGTCGGTGTGGAATACAGGGAAGCCAAATTATAAGTCCTTATTTTTTTCCAACAACATAAGGCTTACAGCTGATGCGAATACCTAAACTTTTTAGAAGAAAATCTTCCATTATTGCTAGATGATATTCCACTGGCATCAAAGCAAGAAATGTGGTTTCAGCATGATGGTGCCACGGTACATTTTGGACGACAAGTACAAAATTTTTAAAATAATGAATATCCAGAAAAATGGATAGAAAGAAGAGGATTTATCAATTGACCGGCACGATCAGCCGATTTAACACCTCTCGATTATTTTTTATGTGGTGCTCTTAAAGCTATAGTTTACAGCAATAGAAGAAATACCGAAACTAGACACAAATTAATGGAAAGAATACAGATAGGTGTGACAGAACTTAACAAAAAAAGCGCCATTCTAAATAATACCGTGCAACCTACACCTTGTTCATTATTTTCTAAATATCTGTAAAAATAGTTGGTTTCCCAAAAAAATTATTTTGACGAAAGTTGAAGCCTATACGACTATATATTCTCTATACGGTTTAGGCAATCGTTTTTTACTAAGACGTTTTGTTTAAAAAATACGGGGTTTGCAAGAGAAGTAAAAAAAAATAAAACCTGCATTTTTTTAACAGTTTTTTCTTTAATTTAATTTATAACTCAAAATCTGTTGATTCTAGACGATAAAGGATTACAATATAATTTGTAGATAATAAGCAAATGATCTTTAAAAAGTTTTATCCATTAAGCCTAAAAAATTAATAATATCGGAGCTATGGCCGTTTGAAATCAAAAATTAAAAAAATTGCTTTAAAGAGAGGTACCCCTTTCACCCCACAGGGTTTGGACTTGGACAAAAATTTTATTTAAAAATTTGTCTTAAAAAAGTGTTCTTTATCGCCACTTCAAAGATTCTCTACTTTTGAATGTTTTTACCAGCGTTTTGCCAACTTTCTGAGATATTGGGGGGGGGGCACGGGCACGTCCTTGAGACGATTGTTTTCGAATAATCGATTGTTTGATTAATTGATTGTTTTAAATTAATAGATTGTTTTCGATTAATCAATTATTATTGCTTGTTAAATCTAACAATCGCCCAGCTTCAGTTCATACAAACGAACGTTTTTATTTTGCACTAACTTGCTCGGTTCAGGTTAGGTCAACAAAAGAACACACCTAATACCAATTTTATACCACTATTGTAGAACGCATTAACTTTTATACTTTGCATAAATTATCGCATAAGTTATACCAAAAACATCTATTCTCGACTTTATATGTACATGCATTGTAGAACTGACCATAACCATGGCCTAACCGTAATGGTAACTTTGTTACAGGGTCCTCTCTCACATTCAAATCTTTACTTCAAAATTAAGAGTGACGAAATAGAATTGGATTTGGATAAGTTACATCATCATCCCATTCATAGTCGAGAAGAGATTTCAGTTCATTTTCAGAAGACAAAAACAGATTGTAATTCGTTTACTACGCCTGAAATTTCCAACTATAAGTTTAAGTGTGAAATTTGTGACTACATATCTGCATGTAAAGGAGATTTAAAAAGTCATTTAAGAATGCATTCAGGAGATAAACCGTTACAGTGTAACATTTGTGACTACAAATGTGCACATAGGAGTAGTTTAAAACATCATTTAAGAACGCATTCTGGAGATAAAACGTTTCAGTGTGAAATCTGTGACTACAAATGTATAAAAAAAGAAAGTTTAAAAAGTCATTTAAGAACGCATTCAGGAGTTAAACCGTTTCATTGTAACATTTGTAACTACAAATGTGCACATAGGAGTAGTTTAAAACATCATTTAAGAAAGCATTCTGGAGATAAACCGTTTCAGTGTGAAATTTGTGACTACAAATGTATACAGAAGGGAAGTTTAAAGAGTCATTTAAGAACGCATTCAGGCGATAAACCGTTTCAGTGTGAAATTTGTGACTACAAATTTGCACAGAAGGGAAATTTAACAAATCATTTAAGAACGCATTCAGGAGATAAACCGTTTCAGGGTGAAATTTGTGGCTTTAAATCTGTACGTAAGCAGCATTTAAGAACGCATTTAGGAGATAAACCGTTTCAGTGTGAAATTTGTGGCTACAAATCTGCACATAAGCAGCATTTAAAACGTCATTTAACAACACATTCAGGCGATAAACCGTTTAAGTGTGAAATTTGTGACTACAAATCTGCATGTAAAGGAGATTTAAAAAGTCATTTAAGAACGCATTCAGGAGATAAACCGTTTCAGTGTAACATTTGTGACTACAAATGTGCACATAGGAGTAATTTAATACGTCATTTAAGAACGCATTCATGAGATAAACCGTTTCAGTGTGAAAGTGACTACAAATCTGCAAGTAAAGGATAATTAGCAGTAGTATAATATTTATTTAATTTTAAATATTTACATAATAATGTTAACAATTTATCCTAATTATGTTATCTATTATTAGGTTACGGCTCTTTGTTAAATTTTATTTATCTACAATATTATAATTTTTAATAGAATACAATAAATTTAGTCTCAGGACAAAACTTTCAAAAACCTGATAATTGAATTTTACAAATTAATAAAATGATGGAAAGGAAATTGGGTAAGAGAGGATAGTGTTTGATTTGCATTCCCGCTCAACCCGAGAAATCCTTTTAATAATATCAAGAGAGGATAGGTTGACAATTATATATACAGGATGGGGATGATATGATATATAAAATTTAATAAAACACAGAACATCAATCACACGCAGAACTTCCTTTTCATAAGGGACGGTCCATCTAGCCATAGAATAATTTATTCAATAATTTATGTTTCTTTTTAATTAAAGTTTCGTCAGTAAGCTACTGAAGTTTTTCAGTAGCTTGTCGGTACTTTGTTTTATAAAGTCTCCGACAAAGTCGATTAGGTTATTGTCGTGCATATGGTCCAAGGTTGTGTTACTAGGATAGTCATTGATGATTCTGAGAAACTTATTTTGCGCACGCTGTACTGCAATCAAATTGCTTTTAGCAGCAGTTCTCCAGATACTACAACCGTAGGTCAGAACCGACCTGGCGCAAGTGCGGTATAGTAACAACTTGTACCTATTCTTTTGGTAAGCTTACGTCTTGTTTAATTAACGGATATAACAAGTTTTTAACACGTTCAGCTATGCTTTTTTCTATGTAAGGCGTTGATCTAGAATTAATCCAAGATATTTGATATCTTTTTGTATTTCAACGTTACTACCGTTGATTACAATGACAATTGTTATTACTTGACAAGTAATCGGTAAGTTCTTTAAGAGTAATCTTCTTGAGAATTTTACTCATAGACGAAAGTAAACTTATTGGGCGGTAATTTGTGGCTTGACTTTTGTCTTTGTTTGGCTTTGGAATAGCCAGCATTTTTGCTGTTTTCCCAGCGGTTGGAAAGTAGCATTGTTTCAGGCATGCTCCTAGTATGTAATAGAATTGCACGGTGCAAGGTAAGTAGAGTAGACGCTACAATAGAATGCATCGATTCACCAATCACGATAGCGACTTAGCTTGAAATTTGCTGTGAAAATCGAAGTTTTTAAAATCGATTTTTGAAAAAACTGGTGGTTTTAAGGCCATCTTCCACATCTAATTCAATTATTTAAAATATGCTCTTTCAGAATTCATCGTGGTTTCAATCGTAAAATTTGTATTTTAGCGTCTACTCTACTTACCTTTCCCCCATATTACCTACAATAAATTCTATTTTTAATCTTTTTCTTTATAGAGTATTTTTTGTTCTTTCCATCAAGTTACCGTTACAGGTCCTAATTTTACAAAATTGAAACAAGCTTTGTTGTATTGTATCTAATAAAATTTTAAATTTTTGTTCACAAAAACTCGCAAAACTTCTATAGGTTATGCAGGTATGTTTTACAGGTTATAGTGGGGTCCCTAAGCTCAAAATTATGCCAAAATATTTCACTTCTGGTAACCAATGCGCCCTTTCGGATTTAGATAGTACATGGGTAGCCGAGTCTAAAAAGTCCGGGACACAAAATTTCCTGGCCCTCTAGCGGATTTTACAGCTCATTTACTGGAAGTAACGTATTTAGCGCTAACTCGGAGAGTATATATTGTCATAAAATAATCCGACCCAAAAGGTGCCGAACTTATCTATGCATATCCCAGCTCGCTCAATCGGACATTCGCAATGGACGACCTTGTAAATTTTTACACCAAGTAATTTCTTATTTCAATAAAAATCTTAACTGAAAATCTTCTAATGTTCTTCTCTGGTTAAATTAATTCTAAAATAAGAAAAAGCACAATTATCCAAGTAACTTTTATTTTTCCTCATCAACTCAAATTAAACCATTTTCTAACTAACAAAATCAAAAACACAACCGTACGACTCGAAAAGTCGCACCGCTCTCCCTTATCAAAAACTTTGACTCCCCTACCTCGACTATTTCCAGGGGCGTCTCAAACATTTTTACATTTTATAAAATTTTTATAAATTATGATTATCAAAATAATCATAGAAATTAAATAGCTAACCTTCTTCATCCCAAAAATAATACGACATCAAGCCTCCCTAGTTTTCGATAAATCCAAAAGGGATTTTGAGAAAAATACTCGAAGTCGTATCTTTGGAATGAAAGACTAACTTTTCAAATTTACAAAATGTTTCAAACTTAATTTACAAATAAAAACTATCTACAAATCACGAATGCAGTCATCAACGTTTATCCATTTCACACTAACACTTCTGAAATCTTGACAAATTTTCAATCTTTTCCGGGATCGAACCGGTAATTTCTACACAGGAATCAACGTCTGTGTCTGTCATGCCACCATTGGCACACTCAGAAGTGGTGACCTCAGCGAATTTCCATCTTGCACGCCGATACTGCCATTTCTGTACAACAGCCTCCCATGCGATTCGGACCACTACCATCTTCTCTTTCCAAATCCGACCAACAAATATTTTTCTCTCGTTATTTTTCTTCTTTTCAAAAAGCACTTTCATTTCAGGGAACCAAATTAATTTGTCGGACGGCATCTCATCTTCATCTTCGTCCTCTTTCATGATAGAAATCTTTTTCTGGAAGATAATTTTCACTTTTATTTTATAATTTTCTCTGCCAATTCTTTGCTTTATTTTCAATTTTTTTGGATTCTGGATTCTTCTTCTTTTGTTTCGTCTTATTTTGTTTCTTTTTAATTCCCCTGAATTGCTTACTAGTGCCCCCGTTTTGACACTTTTGTTACAATTTCCTCCATTTTTTTCCAACAAAATGACTTCTTCTTTTGATTTTGCTTTGATCACATCAGGAATAATTTTTTCTGTTGTGTCAGTTTCTCCTATATTATTACTTTCTTCTTCTTTCCATGATGAGGATTCACTTTTATTTGCCCAAAATTCCTTTCTAAATTTACCAAACATTTTATCCATTTCTTCCGACATTTGTCCAAATAATCTTATAATATTAAATTCAACATTTTTATTTCCTTCCATCATAACGTAGACGATGGCAAACTTAAAATTTCCAAAATAAATATCTCCAACTCTAAAATTATCTCAGGGTAAAGGTAAGTTCTGAGATAAAATTTCTTATTTTATCTACTAGGCCCCACGTAATGGGCACGCCAAATGTCATAAAATAATCCGACCCAAAAGGTGCCGAACTTATCTATGCATATCCCAGCTCGCTCAATCGGACATTCGCAATGGACGACCTTGTAAATTTTTACACCAAGTAATTTCTTATTTCAATAAAAATCTTAACTGAAAATCTTCTAATGTTCTTCTCTGGTTAAATTAATTCTAAAATAAGAAAAAGCACAATTATCCAAGTAACTTTTATTTTTCCTCATCAACTCAAATTAAACCATTTTCTAACTAACAAAATCAAAAACACAACCGTACGACTCGAAAAGTCGCACCGCTCTCCCTTATCAAAAACTTTGACTCCCCTACCTCGACTATTTCCAGGGGCGTCTCAAACATTTTTACATTTTATAAAATTTTTATAAATTATGATTATCAAAATAATCATAGAAATTAAATAGCTAACCTTCTTCATCCCAAAAATAATACGACAATATGTTACCGGAAATCCGCAAAATCTGTCAATTTGCACAATGCCTAGATAATGTGCAAACCGATTAAGTCGTAAGGTCTTGTGCAAATTCACTAGTACTTTAGGCAATCTGCAAAATGGCTACGGTGTTTCAGGCAATGTGCACATTGTCTATGTTGTTAGTTAATGTGAGTTTTGAATATGCGCGTACTTCACATAGCCTAGACATTGTGCGAGATGGCGATCGTCAAACACAAGATATTTCTTGAATATGTGAATAAATTATGCAGTGAAAAGAATTATAATAATGTATTTTTGTCTTTTGAGGAAAGAGAAAATATAATTAATATGTTAAAGAGTGTAGATAGAATTTTGGATTCGTTCTGGAGGGTAAGACAAGCTCACTCGCACTTAGACCACCAAATCGGGCCCATTGTATTACCTCCGGTTTCAGTTACACCCCGATCCTGTCATTCTTCAGTAAGCCAATCCAGCTGTAGGATGAACTCTAAGATCCTAGCAAGCGGAGTGTCTCTGATTCTGGCCATGTCGGGTCAGAAGTTCCCCTTCACAGATCCTCTTATTGAATAACGCCGGACAGTAACAAAGTACATGTTCGGCTGTTTCTTCCTCTTTATTGCATCCACGACATATTGGGTGTTCTGCATATCCCATCATGTGAAGATGTTTGTTTAATCTGTAGAATATATTCCTGCACCTGATCTAGCATTACTTTTAGAGCCATCCGAGTATAAATGTATGTCATAGTCAGGTGCTCTGTCAGTATTTAACAGAACGTTATACTTTCTGTCAAATATGTATTTAGGTTGGATTCTATCTGGCTCAAAGTGCAGTAGAGATATTCCCTTGAAATATTCCTCCAAAATCCGCATATGTGCTGTAGTTCCATGCCTATTATTGTCCCATATCTTTCAACTAGTCTAGTCCGCGATTTGAACCCAGAATTTCCGCTCTGTACTCAACCAGCGCCCACATCACTCCACCGCTGATGTCACCCTGATGACAAGCACAAATACCTACGATAGGTTAAAAAAGCGGTATGTATAAATGTTGAGAGAAACAAGACAAAAATTTGTCAAGATCTTCAAGCAAATAAAATGCTTGAAAATTCTGCAAAAAGATTAAAGGTTTGCACTACTGCATAATTTATTCACATTTTCAAGAAATATCTCGTCTTTAACGATCGCCATCTCGCACAATGTCTTGGCTATGTGAAGTACGCGCATACTTAAAACCTACATTAACTAACAACATAGACAATGTGCACATTTCCTGAAACACCGTAGCCATTTTGCAGATTGCCTAAAGTACTAGTGAATTTGCACAATACCTTACGACTTAGTTGGTTTGCACATTTTCTAGGCATTGTGCAAATTGACAGATTTTGCAGATTGCCGGTAACATATACACGATTCTGACTAAACTAAGCCTTCTAGAGCAAAATATACATCAGTATGACCCCCCTCCCCCCAAATGTGGCTATAAAATCTTCATTTCCGTGTTAAAATCAGCGATATGTTGCACACTATAATATAAGCTTAAAACATAAGTGCAAGACACAAACAAATTTACATTACAAAAGTAATATTCCACTTTAATATCCAATTACAATAATATTCTACATAATATAATCAAATACATTAATGTCAGTTTTGACGTACCCATAAGGGGGGAACCCCTCTCCCCAATATTTTAGGAAAGTTTGTCAAGTTAGTTAGGCCATTGCCATCTTTAGTTTTACAAGCCGTGAAGCTACATTTGGCAACGTCGCATTGACAGCGCTTGGTGGTCCTATTTTCAAATGTCTCTTAAAAAGGAAAAATTGTTGTGTGTTATTTTATGTTAGTAAACAGATAAAAAAAATGATGCAATTTTATGTTTTAAAAGTTTATTATGAAAAATATTAATTAATTGTTACAAAAACATATCTTAAATTATAAAGATTAAATAAAAACAATACATAGGTTTACGATAGTGTTTGTAGTTTTCTCTTTTTTGTTACAGTTTCAATACTTTTAACTGATCATTCTTTTGTTTCGTATAATTTCGTATAATAAAATATTATTAGAATGATTTTACACTGATACATTCAAAAATAACATCTCTAATAACCGTTACACTGAGAGAAATACACTTTAAAGACAAATGAAAACGTAGTTGAATCAAACATTTTTAAACATGAAAGACAACCTAAGCTGGAAATCTTTAAATTAAAAATGTAATTTTTAATATTAGTATGAAAACTGTACAAAAAGCATTGTAGACTTAAAAACGAACCATATTAAACTAAAAGTAAAATATGTTTTATTTAAAAATGTTAATGTTGAAGTAAATAGTTAACAACTTTTAATTTAAAATAGCAACACAATTGACTAAAAGATAAAACTTTTTTGATTCAAATGTGGAACTATCGATTCAAAAGTGAGCAATTTTCGTATTAAAAGTGTAGAATATATTATTTTAAAAGTGGAAAATGTTAACTCAAAAAATGAAAAACTTTCAATTCAAAAGTGGAGCACTTTGATTCAAAATTCAACAATTTTCGTATTAAAAGTGAACTATTTTAAAACTAAAAGTTAATATGTGAACTCAAAAGTGAAGAATACTGTATTTGAAAGGTGCAAAATGTTGACTCAGAAGTGAAACATTTTCAAATCAAAAGTGCAACAATTTGATTCAAAAGTGCATAATTTCTGCCTGTAGTATGAGGGCTTTTAAATTAAAAATTCAGTTTTTAAATTTAGTTTATTTGAACACAAAAATAATTATATTAATTATAAAACTTACAGATAATTACAAAAATTATAAATTATTTCATAAAAAATAATAAAATTATAAAACACTATAGAAAATTATACTTATTATATAAGTTGAGTAAATACATTCTACATAATATACATAACAATCATTTCACAAATAATTTTTATTTCTTAAATATGTTTTACCATTATTAATTTGGTGTATATTCATTGGTATACTAGTAAAATATGAAATTTTTTTAATTTTAATAATATCCATTTTTCGTCCAATTTCAAAGGACTGAAAATGATGGTCAAATTTGCGAATTTCTATTGGATAACAAAATACATATATTTCGTTATTTTCATACATAAACCATTTAATTTTATATAACTCATAGATCAACTCTACACTATGTGCTAAGTAATTGTCTGTTTGGTAAAGGGTTCCTTTTAATACTACTGATTTTGAAATTTGTGCAGAACAGTAGTTCAAACCTTCAATTGTCTCTATTATAGAAAAATATTGTTCTTTTGTTACATTTATTCTTTTGAATTTGTCAAGATTGTACAGTGGTGGGAAACCATTCTTATATCGAATTAAAAAATATGCATTAACTAAACCGCTTTTTATTGCGGCTGAATGAGATGGGTTAACTCTAGAAGTAATATTATTGAAATAGCTTTTAATTTCTTTATGTTTTGCTTCAAAACGCATACACCAAATATTTTTGAGAGGACCACACATTTTTATTGCTCGGGGGTAGTGCAATAAAAAGTGATGTTTTGGTTTCATAGAACCATAATGTTGAGTGTATAGCTTATGATGTTTTTCTATGATGCCAGACAATTCATTTAAATCATTATTTGAATAACTGGATTTGAATAAAATATCTAATATTTTTATTGTTAAAATAAAAAATTTCCAGTGTTTATTACCACTGGGTACCAAGTCTCCAATCATCAGAGGCAAAAAATGTACAAAACAAAATGTTTCACTAGCCGTCATTTTTAAATTATATTTTTTTAATCTATTAATTTGCAAAGCTATGGATGTGTTACCGACATTAGTATTTCCTAAAGGAAAAAGCTGTTTTCTGCTGTTAATAGTATCTAGTGAAAGTATGTTATTCTCAATCAAACCTAACAAAACATTGCAAACATCATAAACACATACTCCCTCTAGAATATCATGCATCATATCAAAATAAAAATTCTCTGTTACATGAAAAGTTTTTAAAGAATTGAAAATGCAATCGTATTTTACTCCAGTTTCTTTAAAATCGTTCATTAAAAGATCATCATTATAATTGACCTTATTCCGTAAAGAAAGTGAATTTTCTAATGTATCATTCTGCATTTCAGTCTTGGTACTACGGCAAGCCCGACAGTACCGTTTACTATTAAAAGATTGTATGAATCCTAAAATGCCGTTAACTCCTAAATTATCGCCAACTATTAATCCTGCTATAAAATGAACTTTGACCGTTTTTTCCGGTAGTTGAATATTAATTCCTTCTTCCAAAATTTTCATTTCTTCTATCAAATGGTAAAATGAAGTTTCGTTTCCGCAATGCTTTATGTGATTTGTAGCTAAGAAACAAGCAATAAAAATAAAATCCAGCTTGGAGAGTAAATAATTTGGCATTGTGGGAAAATTGTAGTAACAACCACAAATAGAGAAAATATGACTACCAAGTGCGTTATTGATTTGAAAATCATCAAAATATAAATTATACGGTATTATGTATTCAGAGTCAATTCTCGCCTTCCTAGATTTAAAAATTTCCCCGTTTGCAAAATTAGTAAAAACATTTTCTACTTCAAATAATTGTTTCGTGTTTTCAATAGTTTCTTTAAATATATTAGGTAGTTCAAATAGAGCTTTAAACTGAAAATGTAACGGCATTAGTTCAACACTACAAGGTCTTGGAGCTAAAGTTGGATTTCCATGACTTATCCTCTCAACAACTTCATTTCTAATGATAATAGATTTGGGGTCCTCATACAATTTCATTTCTTTTAAAACTTTCAATATTTTATGTTCAGAGCTGATGATTTGGAAGGGATCTTTACAAAAATTAAAAATAGTATCTAAATCTTCATTTGACGTTAACACGTTAGAATTTGTAACTACTAATTTTATACAATTTGAAACAAACGAAAGTAAGTCGGAAATCATGTTTTGGATCTTGATAACTTCTGATCGTGGCATTGAAGATTTTGCATACAATTTTAAAGTCAATGTAAGTACTTCTGTTTTCAAATTAACCAAAATTTGTTGAATGTTATAATTAATATTTACATTTTCAGTCGGCAGCAACGATAGTTCTGCTTCGGAAGATCTACTTTCGTGTGGCATATTTAACTGATTAACCTCAACTTTGTCAATGCTTTCATCGTTTTTTACAATGCCATTATGTTGTTTTAATAAATGACGTTTAAAACAACTGAAATTAGTAAAAAGTTGCTTACAGTGCATACATTTCAAAGTACTATTTTGTAACAACAAATGATCAGATTTAAAATGTTGAACTAAAACTACTGGCGAGGAAAAACTATTCAAACATTTAAAACACTGATACATTTTAGATAAATAAAAACTTTAATTTTAATTTTTAATCTATAAAACTTAGGAGCGAACTCAATTTTGGTGATTTTTTGTCAAATTCCGAATCAATTTTGTAAAAATATTTCTGAATGAAAGTCCACGGCAGATCACAAATTTGAGGATATTTTAAAAATAATGTCTGATATATTTTAAAGCAGGTATCCAAGCTCTCGATAAATGAATTAAATTTATATAATGTTTTATCAAAATAAACGTAAAAAGATTTAAGTTGGTCTAACTCACATCCTTCAACAATCAAAAATGGTTGAATGGTTAAACCACTAGAATAATATTTTCCAATTATCTCATTAATGTGTCGTTGTAAGTCGTTAATGGATATAATATTTAAAACGAAACTTTCATTTGCGTCCTGTATAGATGCCTTCTTGGTTTTTTTTCCCTCCGTGCCCTTGAATCTTGCGGAAGGCGGTAATACAGAATTTAGCAAAATTGCCAAAATATAGTCTTCAACATCTTAAAACAATAAAAATATGTAAATAAATAATTACATGAGCAATTCAATTAAATGTTTCAAAAAGTGTTACTTACCTATGCTTTTAGTGGTTTTTGCAATTTGCAAAAGCTTTTTGCAGGCAGGGTTGCGAATATTATTTTCGTAAAAAATTTTTATTTTTTGCCTGAAAGTTTCCCATTCACCAATTAATAAGTGTTCTTTATTAGGGTACAAAATGTTAAAGTCAATATTAATCTGTAATAAAAATATGAAATTAGAATACGTTATTAGTTTACATAATTTTTCATACCAATTGTGGAGCTCTGGAATCTTTTAATTTTGGCCAAGCATTACAAAATTCTATACTAGACAATTTTCGTACTTCTGCTTGCCGGAGAGAAAAAGTTTTTTCCCACTTATCGCAAGTATCGCTCCAGTTGGAATTTTCTCTTTGCAAAGTAGCTTTTAATGCTTTGGAAATTGCTTCATCCACTTCAACAAATTCGTAATTTCTGAAAGTATTGGAAGAATCATCAGAACTCGAATCCAATTTTAATTTTTTTGTTTTATTATTGAAGTATTTGCAATACAATTTGCCACCAGGATTTTTTTTGGGTTGTCGACGAATATAATAGTAGTCCTTGAAAATTAAATTAAGTTATTAAGTAAAAAAATAATTTTTTTAAAAGCCTTACAGAAACTTTTTTTTCGTTAGGAAACAATTCTATGATTTCCTCAACTATTATTTCAAAATCTTTAGGTTTTAACGTAATTTTTGAACATAAAACGTCTTCAACTATAATTTGTACCAATTGGTTTCGTTGTTCTTCTGTAAAAATTGCATTATCAATATAATATTGTATTAAATTTTGTCCTTTTGCAGTTTGATTTAAAACGTTCTTGACAGACTGAAAAGTAGGGTTTTAAAATTATTTTCCTAGAAAAATTACTTTCACGTTGATACCTTTCGCAGATTTTGTGCTGAAGAAGTTGACGAGAATGAAGAATTTGTTAAAGTACTTGCACTTTCTTCCTCGTAATTAAACCATTGACTAATTTTCGAACCAACCAAAGTGCTCTCTTCTTCGATTCCAAACTATGTTTAAAAAAATTTAAATTATTTCAAAATTAAAAAACTCAAATCGCCTGATTAAAAATAGTTTAAACTTCAGTCGACTCCCTTGTCAGCTTTGGTTTCAAGTTAAATTTCTTTAAACTCAAATTATTCAATAAAAAAAAACAATAAAAAAAAACAAATAATAGGGTTGTTATTTGTTAAGTTTGTATTGTTATTATTTTTTCTAACTTGAACCTCTGTCTTACTTAAAACAGTTCAACATGGCAGTGATAATTTGACTTAAAAGAAGTCAACTGTTTTGCACTATGTATTACTTTATTTTAAATACGGCAGAAATCCCTTTTTAAAAGCTTTTATTTAACTTGGGAAGACCGTTGTCCGTCGTCCGTGTGGGTCGACCGCTTTGAGGCCATTTTTAAGCAACTTCCCGACGTCCTAGAGATCTGAAATTTGGTACACAGCTTTCACCTGCAGAGCATTTTCATATTTTTTGATTTTGTTTTTCTAAAATTCTAAAAAATAAGCGAAAAATCGGGAAAAAACTGAAAACCATTAAGCGCATGCGTCGATGCGCATTGGACAATTTTATCATACAGGGTGGAAAGTAACTTAGAATTCTAAATCTCATTTTTAAGGACCGCATTCAGGGTAAAGTTTTTCGTCGTAATGATTTATACAGGGTGAAGTATCAAACATCTAAAACACATAAATAAAGAAATCTGATAGGATGAACCTATATTAGTTAAAATACATAAGCTGTATTTGAAAAGATATGACTAAAAAATTAGAAAATAAAAAATTAAATAAAAAATTAAAAATTTTTAAAAAAAACCTTTTATTTAAAATTACAAAAGTGCACTAAAAAGTAGAAAATAATTTTAATAAAAGCAAACAAAGCTTCGTGAAAACATCAATATAAAAGCGTGGGGTTATGAATTTTGTACACCAATAGTTAGCCTGCTTATCCACCTATAAGCAGCCCCACGCTTTTATATTGATGTTTTCACGAAGCTTTGTTTGCTTTTATTAAAATTATTTTCTACTTTTTAGTGCACTTTTGTAATTTTAAATAAAAGGTTTTTTTTAAAAATTTTTAATTTTTTATTTAATTTTTTTTAATTTTCAAATAAAATAAAATTAGATTTTATTTCAAAATAAAAATAATTTACATTTAAATTTAGGATGATTATAATTGTTTGTACTTTTTCGTTTCAAAATTAAAAATGTTCACTTTTAACTCATAAGTACGTGTAACATCAAGTAGTAAACTTACGTTTAGATAAAACAAATTATAATCTACCTTTAAAACATATGCAAATAGATAAATGAAGGAAAAGCGGTTAAATAATAAAACTTACTGAACAACGTTGTTAATTGAGTTTGTTAAAATTATCGTTTATAATGAGAAACTTATTTTTCACATTCACTTATGTGTGGATGGTTTATTTTAAAATAACTGCCCTGCATTAATGATTTGTAGCGAGCTACTGCATTATTCTTAAAGATTGATGCAATAGCAGAAATTAATCTTGAAACAATTTTAAAATAAAAGTGTTGCTGTTAATTTTATTTTATGGTGTTAATATTAAAAGTGTTCACTTTTAAAATACTCGTACTACATACCTCTTTCTTTTTCCAAGCAAAGAGCTTTTCTCGGAACTCGATTCTCAAACCAAACGGTTTTATTATTTCGGCGATATCACATTGTTTCATATATCTTAATGACCGATATGTAATACCACATGCTGAAAATGAAAATAATTAATATATTATCGTACTTCATCGTGGTGATTGCACGGATTTTTCTTACTTTTTAAATTGGAATACAAATTCTCCAATTCAAATTCTCTTAAAAGTTGAAATAACTTTTCATCATCTTCATCACAAATAAGGGTAAATATGACATCATCAGTACTGCTTCCCTCCACATTTTCCTGCAGTTCAATTACGTTCTTCTCATCTCTATTTTCCGGCATTAACATTTTTTTTGATTTTAAATCACAATTTAAAACAATAACTATAATAAAATTCTCTACACTTTTGCACAATAAACTTAAAGAAACACTTTGTCACTGTTACACGTTACCATCGGTTATGAACTATTTTGCAGATGAAACAATTTTCTTCCCGGGTTTTTTTTATCAACGAGACTAACAACCCACGCATGAATAGTATAGGTATTTTATTTCAGATTGCATAGTTACAATGTATCACGTATATACATCTTTACACCTTCAATTTATACTTTAAACTTTAGAATTAACATTGCAACTTTTGAATTAACATTGAAGCTTTTGAATTAACACTGAAACTTTTGATTCGAGCAAATATTAACAAGCCATTCTTAATTTTACCAAGCACACTTTAAAATTAAAAATGTTGCTTTTAAAAACGCAATAAATTATATGAAAATAAAAACTTTTGAATCTAAAGTGTTAACATTTATTTTTAAAGTACGAAATTTCTCTGGGTGTAATTTGAGCAATTAATGAATTATTACTAACAAAGTGCTATCACTGTCATTGAAAAATAGGACCACCGGCGACGTTGCCAAATTTGCGTCTTCACGGTTTGTAAAAATAAAGATGGCAATGGTTAGGCACATTCCTAAATGTCAGCTACAATACTCTAAATAATACTCGCCTGCAGTCATTGATTCTGTGAAGATCTGATGCTTGATCATAAAATAGAATAACGAATCGTTGCAACAGATCTTGAAATTCATTATTAATATCAGAGGTGCCTGTACACAGCTGATGCCACACACCATCAATTTCACGAAATGATATCCAGACCTACCAAGCCGTCTTCTTACCAATGCCACAAAATGTCGAAACTGTGTCGCAACCAGTTATTACAGAATGAAAAGCCAATAAATTTCTGCAAATTTCCGGTGAAAGTTTGGCACAAATTTCATGAATTGGAATAAATTTCCTATATTTCCTACAACCATACTCAATCCATAATTCTTCAATTTTTTTTATTTGTGAGAATAGTGATATTAAAATAACCACTACATCGGAGTCTACAGTTCGAATTAAGGTGCGAGTATGTCCATTTTCTACTGTATGCTTAACATGAAGAAGTAAACGGCCATCTGCTTCTTCGTGTGAGGAGGGAGAAATACTAGCTACATCCATAGTTGTTGACGTGAAAACTCTGTCATTATAAGTACAAATTGCATGTTTTCCTGGGTACTCATTTCCCACAATTTTCTTAGCTAGCAACTGGAACAATTGTGTCTTGTTTTTGTTAACACATATGAATTGCTTTGTAATTGCAGTAAAGTCTGTAACTTTATTACATATGCCACTTCCTCTTGATTCTCGGGTATCTGCTTTCAAACCAAAGAAACTATATAAAAATCATATACAAAGAAATAAACAAAAATAGAACTTGTACGAACAGGCACAAACAAAGTACAAACAATAGAAAGTATTTTAAACTTGATCCTATAAGCGGACACCGTCATTTCGGCGATTCCAGTTCGGCACCGTCATTTCGGCGATTCTGATTCGGCGACAGGCAATTCGGCAACCCGATATTCGGCACCGCCATTTCGGCGATTCCAATTCGGCACCGGCATTTCGGCGATTTTGATTCGGCGACAGTAAATTCGACTACGTCGATTCGGCGACGAAAGATATACTTTTAATTTATTCTTCCAAATTTAAAATTTAAATGTACACAAAAACCTTAGTACCGACGCCTACGGCTTTTCGAACTTTTATTTAAAAACTCATAGTTAATAAAAATTGGTTTTCTCCCTACCTCTCTTAAATAGATCCCTTTTTTGTTATTTGCTCCTTTTCAATAATACTTATTGTATTAATCTTTCTTTGGTTTTCCCCATTTCAATATAATTCTTATGTATATCCTCCTTTTCAATAATGCTTATTGTGTTAATCTTTTCTTGGTTTTCCCCATTTCAATACAATTCAGCCTTTTCAATTAAATATTACCGTTTTCCTTAAGTATCTTTTCCAAAATTTCAATTAGCTCTCCACTTTTAGTAACGGTTTTCGAGGAGTCATAGATGGCATTTTGAGTTGAGTTCTTTAGTCAGTTGAGTTTTTACGCTAAAATAGTCAGTTGAGTTGGGTTTTGGTATCAAAACATTTCAGTTTAGACAAAGAAGAAGTAAGTGGAAGCGTTTCAGCGTAACATGTTATTAAGGTAAGTAACTTAAGTAAGTTTATAAGATTGCAATAATTGACATTTTATCTCCAGTTTATAGATTTCGCTGTATAGATTTTAATAAAAGTACTCCAGTGTAGTGTTAGAAATCAATATATTAATTTTTAATTCATAATACAATGGAAGAAACTCAAATAATTTTAACCAAACGAAGCAATGAAAAATATGCTCGTGATGGGTACCTCTATGTTAAAGATAAAATTAACACAAATAGTACTATTCAAGTCTGGCGATGTGAAAGTAAGCATAAGGGTTGCAATGGCAGAATATGGACCAATATTAGAGACGGTTCGTTCAATTCACAGCGAAGGGAGCATTCCTGCAGGACCGTAGGAAATGCAGAAAACGTCGAACTTCAAAAACTTAATACTGTTATAAAACTTTTAGCCGAAAATACAATGAACAATCCATCGCAAATAAGAGCACGGGCTATTGCAAATGTTCCTGATGCCATAAAAGGTAACATTCCAAGCAATTCTGTCATGAGCAGAACGATACAACGGAAACGTCACCAAAATTCTGAAGCACCAGCAAATCCGGAATCTAGGGAACTAATAATCATACCGGAAGGTTATTCCACTTATGAGTTTAGCCCTGGTAATTTTGAGAGATATCTTCTTGCCGATTCAGGGAGTGAGAATTTGGACTCTGAACGTATTATGATATTTGGAAGAGAATATAATTCTAGTTGGTGTGAAAATATGTTAGAATTGTTTATGGACGGCACTTTTCTAATTTGCCCGTCTCTTTTTTCACAAGTATTCGTTATACTTGCTAGAAAAGATGGAAGAGCAGTGTTTCCTGTTTTGTTTTGCTTACTACCTAATAAGAGGAGGGAAACTTATGTAAAATTATTTAGTATGATCCGTGAATTGTGGCCTCAACTAAATCCGTTGAGTATAAGTGTTGATTTTGAGCTTGCCATTCATCAAGCGATTCGTGAAGTGTGTAACATAATGTGACTCATATATGTTGAAGCAATAAGCTCAAGTTGCATTGTTAGCAACAGTCAGTCACGTCTGAGACATTGTACTAGTAAGACCTTATTAAAGTAAATAAATAAAGTTACATAAAGGTGTATTATTTATTTAAACATATAAAGATATATGTTACATGGTGGCAACGGTAAAAAACTAGTTTATAAAACGAAATTTATTGTTAAATAAACGGTGAAATTACAAGTTATTAGTACAACCGGGTAAATTGAGTATAAGTGCATTTGTTTAAGAAAATGAAGCAAGATACAGTCAACGTACCAGCGGAGATGAGTTTCTCAGGAAATGTGGCCATGAATTGGAATAAATTCAAAAAACGGTTCACCTTGTATATGGAAGCGACAGAGAAAAACAACAAACCAGATAAACAGAAGATAGCAACTCTTTTAAATTTGATGGGAGATGAAGCGGTAGATATACATGACACATTTTCCTATTCTGAAGTAGGAGATGAGAATAAGTTCGATATTGTATTAGCAAAATTCGATCAGTATTGTCAGCCCCGTAAAAATGTGATATTTGACCGATTCAAGTTTTTCTCTAGATCACAAGAACCAAACGAGACGGTAGATAAGTATGTTACCGAGCTAAAAAAATTAGCAGCTCCGTGCGATTTTGGAAACCAATTAGAAAATTTAATTCGCGACAGACTAGTGTTGGGTATAGCCGACAAAAATGTACAAGAACGGTTATTAAGAGATGCAGATCTAAAGTTAGATAAAGCATTAAATCACTGTCGTTCAAGCGAAGAAAGTAAGAAGCAGCTACTGGAAATCGCAGGAACAAGTACGAACAAAGAAGTAAGTGTCGTGAAAAAGAAACTTAAATTTGTTAATAAAAAGTCAAATAGTGACGGGACAAATTACCTTAAGTGCCGAAAGTGTGGACTAAGTCACGCTAGTGCAAATAAGTGCCCGGCAGAAGGAAAACACTGCCTGAAATGCAAGGGGAAAAACCACTTTGCAACAGTATGCAGTAAAAGCAAGAAAGGTGTGAAAATGGTAGAAGAGCAACACGAAGATACGGAAGAATCCGACGAAGAAAGCAATTACGATTTGTTAGCCATCAAAAAGAAGATTCATGGGGTAGCTTGGAAAGAAAAGATACAAGTAAGTGGTAAAATTTTAACTTTTAAAATTGACACAGGAAGCGAGGTCAATATAATCCATAAAAGTGTTTACGATTTGTTACCTCATAAAAATGCTTTAGCGACTACAAAATCAAAATTAACGTCATATACTGGTCATGAAATTGATACTTTAGGCAAATGTTCGTTGAATTGTAGTTTAAATGGAAACAATCAAACTTTGCAGTTCTTTATAGCAAAAGGAAAAAACGTCGAGTCTATAATTGGCTTGAGTGACGCAACACGTTTAGATTTGTTGCCGAAAAGTCGCATTCATGTAATAAAATACAAGACCGCAACGGAAATCATTAACGAATTTCCAGAAGTGTTTGCAGACAAGGCGTCAAAAATAAAAATTGCGCCGTACCATATCACGTTAAAAAATGATTCAATAGCAACAATCTCACCTGCTAGGAGGGTACCGATCGCTTTAAAAAAGAAATTAAAAGCAGAATTGGACGCAATGGTTAAAAACCAAGTACTCGAAGTAGTAAATGAACCTACAGATTGGGTGCATCCAATAGTAATCGTGACCAAGCCTAACGGGTCGATCAGAATTTGCATGGATCCGAGACCTTTAAACAAAAATATTAAAAGAGAACATTACTCTTTACCGACTGTCGATAGTGTAATCGCAGAATTAAACGAAGCCGAGTTTTTTACGGTTTTAGATGCAACCACAGCATTTCTACAAGTTCCCATTGATGAGTCAAGCTCTAATTTATGCACGATAGCAACACCTTTTGGTAGGTATCGATATAAAACAATGCCGTATGGTATAAGTAGTGCACCTGAGGTATATCAAAAAATCATAAATCATATCTTTGAGGGGTTAGAAGGGGTAATTCCATACATTGATGATGTTTTGATTTGGGGCAAAACAATAGAACAACACAACATACGACTAAGGGAAGCTTTAGAAAGAGCTAGAAAATACAATGTTAAATTCAGGAAGGCAAAGATGCAACTGTGTAAAACAGAAATAAAATTTTTGGGGCATAAGTTGAATAAAGACGGTATTTCAATCGAAAATTCGAAAATAGATGCCATTAATGCTTTAAGCAGTCCAAAAAACAAGAAAGACCTACAAAGAATTTTAGGTATGATTAACTATTTAGCCAAATTTGTGCCAAATTTGTCACAAAACACAAGCACGATAAGACACTTGCTAAGCGATAA
This sequence comes from Rhagonycha fulva, assembly GCA_905340355.1. NCBI lineage: Eukaryota > Metazoa > Arthropoda > Insecta > Coleoptera > Cantharidae > Rhagonycha > Rhagonycha fulva. The sequence continues at coordinate 22,320,276 of HG996554.1, forward strand.
GGTAGAATTCATTTGGGGAGAGAATGAAGAGAATTGTTTTAAAAAATTAAAAGAAGCAATTAGTACAGCTCCTGTTCTGAAATTTTATGACCCAAATAAACAACTATGCTTATCGGTTGATTCTAGCAGCCACGGACTTGGAGCAGTTGTTATGCAAGAAAAACAGCCAGTGGGGTACAGTTCGACAGCGTTAAACAAAACTCAACAGGCATACGCACAAATTGAAAAAGAATTGCTAGCCATTCTACACGGTTTAGTAAGATTTCATGTGTATACTTATGGTAGGGAAGTGTTGGTACAAACTGACCATAAGCCTTTACTAAGCATAGTAAACAAACCTATGGAGGCACTAACACCTCGACTACAAAGAATGGTATTGAAGCTGATGAGGTACAATTATACGCTCGAATATGTCCCAGGGAAAGAATTATACATTGCAGACACCTTATCGAGAGATCCAAATATTAAACGATCAATCGATACAAAATATTTGGAAGGAAAAACTGTGTCAGTAAGTTCAATTGTTTGTACAACACCAGAAAGGTTATCGGAATTCAGGAAGTCGACACAAAGTGACCCTGTAACTCAAGAAATAATAAATTATATAAACAACGGCTGGCCGGAACATAAAAAAGCTATAAAATGTAATGAGGTAAAAAAGTTTTGGGAAATAAAAGAAGAATTACATTTTGCCGACAACGTTCTATTAAAAGGTAATAGAATTGTAATACCCAAAAACGAAATTATGAGAATTTTAAAAAATTTACATAATTCGCATCAAGGGGTAACTTCATGTCAAAATAGAGCGAAGACAATATGGTTTTGGCCTGGAATGTTAAAGGACATTGAAGAGTATGTATTAAAATGCCAAATATGTCAAAGACATTCAAGGTCCAATACAAAACAACCACTAAAAGTTCATGAAGTGCCAGATTTACCTTGGAGCAAAATTGGTATGGATTTCGCACATATCAAAGGAAACGATTATTTAATAATTATTGACTATTTTTCAAAATTTATAATAGTTAGGAAAATAAAATCAAAAAACTCGCAGTCAACAATTAAAATAATAGAAGATACGTTTGCTTATCTAGGAATACCACAAGAAATAATGTCAGACAATGGTCCACCCTTTAATTCTCTAGATTTCAACTCATTTTTGAATGAACATGGTATAAAACACTCTACGTCAAGCCCAACGTATGCAAGATCAAATGGTTTAATTGAACGCGCGGTACAAACTGTTAAGAATTTATTTGTTAAAGCAATTGAATCCGGTAACAGTTTATCATTGGCAATCCTTAATTATAATGCTACGCCTAAAAATAATTTACCTTCACCAGCGGAATTATTAATGGGGAGAAAATTGAGATCAGATTTGATGATTACTAAAAGCGCATTGACACCCAAATATGAGTGTAGCAAATCGTACAACACAATGAAGACAAACCAATCAAAACAAAAGCAATATCACGACAAAATAGCACATGAACTGTCAGATTTACAAGAACAACAGGACGTAATGGTACAAACTTCTGTGAGAAATTGGACGCCAGCAAAAGTGACGCGTAAGTGCGACGAACCAGAATCTTACGAGGTTATCACCAGCAGTGGAACTCCATTACGAAGAAATCGAGTTCATCTGAGACCACGCATAATAAGTGATAAAGTGGAAAACAATAATTCAAGTGCAAAAACAGAGGACGCTAAATCGCCTAATAGTGAAGTTTTAGACAAAAATAAACCGGAAGTGATTGAACAAAACACCGATGATGATAATGTAAATAATAGTGCCGGTAACGCGGAAAACAGTGATTGTGTAAGAGCAGAGCAAAATAAAAATAATTCGATAAGTGATAAGTTAAACAAAAGTGTGGAAAATAACAAAGACTTAAATTCAAGACCGAAAAGGGTAATTACTAAACCCGCATATTTAAGTGATTATGTGAAACACTAAATATTGTTATGCTTAATTAATATTTTATGACTAGGTCATTTTGTATTACTAATATTGTAAGTTAATTAGTTTGTTCTACTTAATGTTAATTTGTTCAATTTGATTTTGTTAAATTTGATTTTGTTATTAATTCAGTTATTCAATTAATTTAAAAATAATCTTATTTTTTAAAGGGGCATGTAACATAATGTGACTCATATATGTTGAAGCAATAAGCTCAAGTTGCATTGTTAGCAACAGTCAGTCACGTCTGAGACATTGTACTAGTAAGACCTTATTAAAGTAAATAAATAAAGTTACATAAAGGTGTATTATTTATTTAAACATATAAAGATATATGTTACAAAGTGTTTCCTGACGTTAATATACATGGCTGCTTATTTCACTTAGTGAAGAACTTAAAAAAACATTTATCGTCAAGTAATTTGTTAAAAAGGTACAGTGCCGATGTAGATTTTGCATTGCGCTCAAGAATGGTTACTTCAATTGCGTTTGTTCCTGAGAATGATATTTTTCATGCAATTACAAGTTTAGAAAATTATTTACCACCAGAATTTGATCCAATTTTAGAATGGTTTACAAATACATATATTGGACGTCTTAGAAATAATGGTACCAGAAATATTCCAATGTTTTCTTCAAATATTTGGTCTGTGTATCAACGCACGTTGGATGGAATTGATAGAACTAACAATTACGCCGAAGCTTGTCATCGAAAAATACAATTAGGTTTTGGTGGTGGTATATTTCATCCAACGTTGTGGACTTTTTTGGATAAATTAAGACGAATTCAAAAAACTTTCGACACAGAATACGAACGTATTCTAGCCGGACATGCACCTTCTAAAAAAAGGCCGCGGTACGAAGCGGCTGATTCTCGAATTTTGGCGAAGGTAACCAATTAAAATTCTATTAATATTATAGAATATCTTCGCGGTATATCTTATAATTATAGCATGGATTAAAATTTGTATGTGTTATGTATGTAAATAAATATTTAAATTAATAGTAAAAAATAATTTTTTTTAATATTTTTAATTTAAAAATTTTTAATAAATTTTAACACTTAAATAAATTTCCCGTCGCCGAATCGACGTAGTCGAATTTTCTGTCGCCGAATGGGAATTGCCGAAATGCCGGTGCCGAATTGGAATCGCCGAAACTAACATAGCCGAACATCGGGTCGCCGAATTGACCGTCGCCGAATATACGGTGCCGAATCGCTTTCGCCGAACTGCGGTCGCCGAAACGACGTGTACCGGATCCTATAAGAGCCAGTTGTATAAAAGAGGATTATCCTTGACCATGGATCAAGCTCCAATTTAAACCAACCAGGACAGTTAAAATTTTATTTTAAGTTTTCTATTGGTTTAAATTGAAGCTTGATCCATGGTCAAGGATGATCCTCTTTTATACAACTGGCCCTAAGTGTTACTCAAAATCTCGTTAATCCACTCATGCGCGTCAGTTTCCTTGATGTATTTCTTGAAAATCTCAAAAACTATTTGAGTACAAACGAAAATAAAACTTGCACAAACAAGCACAAACGAATTACAAACGTTGCAGACTATTTTGAATCCTAAATTCGAAATTTTAAAAAATTCTGTGTTTTTCCGTGCTAAAGCCCGTATGACACGATGCATAATTTTACAGAAAATTTACATGTAAATTTTCATAAAAATATTATGCACCGTTGCATACAGCAAATTTACCAGAAAATCTTGTGCTAAATTTTCATGTAAATTTTTATAAAATAGTTGTAAATTTGGAGGTAAAAGTGCGCGTAAATGTGCGCAGTAGACGTTTTCCCGTCTATAATTTGGAGTACTAGTGTTACCAATTTTTAATATTGAAAGTTGTTTAACGGTAAAAAGCTACCATTTAGCGCCTATCAGAAATTTTAGCTTACTTAAAATATATTATTTGACAAAAAATGTGATAATTTGTAAAAATTACCCTAAAAACCATTTCTTGTAAAAATTGCCTCAAGTCCGGCACTGATTTCTACTAAAAAACTTTGTAAATTTAAAAGTTGGCAACGCTATTTTGTATCAAAAAATTTTTAGAACAAGTTGTAAATTTGGAGGAAAATGTGCGCGGTAGATTTTCGGCAAAAATTGCCGAAAGTCCGGCACTGATTGACACTGATGAAAAATTTTTTTGAAACAGTTAGCAACCCTTTTTCCAAGTGTTTTTATTGAGATATTTCTGTGTTTGTGGAAACCTTGTTTCAATCCAATAACAAAAAATGTCTTGGTCTCCCGAGCAGATATCTGATTCGCGCATCAATCCTCGCTTCGTCTAGGCGGTTTTATAGCGCGAATCACGACTCGCGAAGCATTTACACTGCGAGCGGTCGGTAGGTCGGTCTCGACCGCGCGTCAAAGGTGCCTCGCACTTTTATACTCACGCGGTGTAAGCTTCGTGTTAGTGTTTCTATGTTATTCAGATACTGCGAATTCTCCTCAGTGAGCAAGCTCACAAAGACGGGGAGGCTAAGCACGCTTGCGCGAGAATTAGCCCCGGGCTGCCGTCTTCCCGCAGACGTTTATTTATTCGAATCCCCCTGTAAATCGTGGAGTTTAACTGATTCAGGGACGTGCCGTTCTATCACCCAGAACAGAAGAGAAATCAGAGAGAGATCACTCGATACATGGCAAACCAGATGGAATGAAAGCGGTAAAGTCAGATGGACGCACCGACTTATCTCAAATCTCCAAAACTAGTACAAGAAAAGCCATGGTGAAACATCATACGAGATATCACAACTGCTTTCAGAACATGGCTGTTTCGAGTCGTACCTCCACAGATTCAAAAAAACAAGAGATCCAAACTGCCCATATTGCCCCGAAATAGAGAATACGGCGGAACATACTTTTTTCGTGTGCAAAAACTGGGAAGAAGCAAGAAAATCAGCAATGGAAAAGGCAGGAAAACAACTAACTCCAGATACAATCGTGGAATTCATGCTTACAACACCAGAAGCGTGGAAAATTGTGGAGACCCTGGAAAAAGCCATAATAGAGGAGAAGGAATCTGAACAGAGAGAAAAACAAAGAAGATAAGAGAAAAGTCCCGAAAGGGCAGAAACATCGCGATGCCGACACGGTAGGAATGTCTATGAGGAAGCCCGGTCGGTATCAACGGAGTGGGGTTTTAGTCAGTAAGAATCTGACAGTCCCTCCTTATTGGGGGGCGCTTATGCAAGGTTTCCCCACTCCCAACGCACACACAAAAAAAAGGGACGTGCCGTTAACGCCCTTTAGAGATTTACTTGCCATCTCAAAGTTTAAGCGGAGGCTTCGGAGTCCACCGAAGTTTTATCTTCGCGCTGCCCAGGTCTCCCGAATGGCAGGTTAAGATTTCAACTCCTTCTCCTAGATATCCGTTTGGTTCTTCTCGGGAAATGAGATTGCAGCGTCATAACGTGACGCAGCGGGTCCGTTGACTTAGGCCTTCCAAGTTAAAATTTTTTCTCAAAAAGCTAGCTCCCGAATCCTTACAGCTAGCACCCAAGTATGAAAGCTAGCACCGTTATAGTTTTTCTACAAATCTATATTGAAACCATTGCACAGCAGGGTATGTGGCTTCAAAAAGTGGCAATAAATGAAATTCTATTTTATCGGATTTATATTATTATTATTATTATTGCTGAACGGGTGTGGTCTGTAAAAGTACTCCCACTTGCACTTTGTACCCCGCGTTCCTAGTTTTACCCCATCAAGTTCAAGTCCTCAACAAAGTTGAGTACATTATTGATGGGTGAATTTCTTATCTCCTCGGTGGTCGGATAGCGACTCCCTAGGTGTTCATGCCTTACAGTGGCAAGAGCTGGACATACACATAGCAGGTGGTATGGAGTTTCTTCCTCCTCCCCACACATACTACATGTAGGATCTTCAACGACCCCAATATTATTGAGGTGTTTATTTAAGCAGCAGTGTCCTGTATATAGTCCTACTGTTTTCCTCAACTGAGTTCTGCTCAGTCGGAGTATTTCTTTGGTCTTTTTGTCCCCGGAGGGTTCCCGAATGAACATCCGCGATTGCCTCAGTCCCGGAAGATTCCTCCAGTACACAAGGTGTTTCTCTCTTAGTAGTTCCTTGATAGTCCCTTTTACAGTCTTGTATGCAATCCCGCAAGTTGGTTCTGGACCTACTAAACTATTACATGCAGCCTCCCTTGCTAGGGAGTCGGCTTTTTCATTGCCACTGATACCAGTGTGTCCCGGCACCCACATCAGTGTTAATCTGTTGCTTTGTGCCAGTCTCACCAGTGTGTCAAGGCAGTTCTTCACAACTTTGGAGTGTATTTCTACTCCCTCCAGAGCTTTTAATGCTGCCTGGCTGTCGGTCATGATGCAGATGCGCTTATTAACATAGGCCCTCCGAATCAGTTCCTCTGCGCAGGTCATTATTGCCAGAATTTCGGCCTGGAAAACGTGTTGGCCCAGGTTTATGCTAAAAGCATCCCCTGGTCTCTTACCACTTATTCCTGCTCCAGTGCTTACGAACGTTTTGGATCTATCAGTGTACCAGATGGTTTCGAATCGTTTTCTCAGCTCCTGTTCGCCGTCCTCCGAACCCCTCTCAGGAATTATAACCTTAAAAGGTTTTCGGAAGTCTCTTGCAGTGCTGGTTCTATCCGATTTCATACAGAGCGTGTTGTTACTCCTGATGGAGTTGAAGATCATGGTATGGTGGCCCTCTCTACAGATTCCACCCCCTTGATCATTAATCGTCAGCCTGTATGCAGCCATTTGGGCCTCCATTTCCACCACCAAGTGTAGTGGGTGCAGTCCCAATAGTGCCTCCATTGCTGCGGTGGGCGTTGTTGCCATTGCCCCCGTTATTCCTAGACAGGCTAGTCTTTGCAACTTATTAAGTTTTTTAATACTTTCCTTTTTCTGGGCTTTGTGCCACCAGATGAGGGAAGCATATGTTACCGTGGGTATCACCACTTTGGTGTAGAGCCAAAGGACCATTTTAGGTTTAAGTCCCCACGTTTTACCGATCGTTCTCCTACAGGCCCACATGGCCCTAGTCGCTTTGATCGTTATATTATCAATATGTTTAGTAAAAGTCAATCTTTTATCCAAGGTTACCCCCAGATATTTGACTTCATCTGCTAGTTGCAGATTTTTCCCCCAGAGTGTGGGCATCCTCACTTCCTGCAGTTCATCGGATTTATAAGTTAGATATATATTTTGGGGCTTTTAGTAGTATCTAAAAAATACTTTGCATAATTGTTTGCACATTTATTTACTTAAAAAATGAGTTTATTTAAAAACATTTAATTTATTGGCAAAAAAAATAGGAAGGGCTTTAAAGCTTCCAAATTTAGAAAGTATGTAGCTATTAAAACATCTAAAAAAGTAATAGCAAAGCTCAGGAAAAAAATAAAATATTTAAATCCCAAAAAACTACTACTAAAAAACTACTGGAGGGGGGGGGCAGTTGTAAACATGTTTTTCCGTTTCTCTTCTCATTTTGAATGTATAAGTGCAATTGATGTTAATCAATAGAGTTTTGCTTTAGCCTGAATGAGCTTCAGTGAACAAGAGTTTAAGTTAATTTTTTACAAAGGTAAAGATAGTTGAAATTTTTGACTAAACTCCGAGCAACATGCGTTGAATTTTAAGTTTTTATAAATCTCTTAAGTTGATAATCTACATACTTTGAATATACATAACTTCTCTAAATACGCAATATTTTTTTTGTTTTTTACAAACATAAAATTTATTAAAATCGAATAATTTACCGAAATAGAAATCATACTGAGAAAATCTAATATTGATTTAAAGCAGCTTAACGTTATTATTGTTGCTAATAAAAAAAAATTTATGATCCAATGGTTAAAATGTTTTGGGGCTCATCAAATATCTGTTAGTCGGAAATAGTAAATCAATTGGGTAATACTACCATTTTGCCGAAATAATAAATTTTAAAAACATTACGAATTAACGCATGTTGCTCGGAGGTTGGTCAAAAATTTCAACTATTCATAGCTTTGCAAAAAATTACCTTATACTCTTGCTCACTAAAGCTCATTTAGGCTCAAAGGAACTTCTATCGATTGACATCAATTGCACACATAAATTCAAAATGAGAAGTAAAACTGCAAACCATGTCTACAACTTACCGCCCCCCTCACCCAGTAGTTTTTCGGGGACAACTTCGAGATTTTTGAAGCTCAAACAAAAATAATGGAAGCTCATTCAGTTCATTTGAGTAAAATATAGAGAATTTACTTATATCCAGAGTAAGAGATTTAGAAAAACTTAAGATTTAATGCATGTTGCTCGGAGCTTAGTTGAAAATTTCAACTATCCATAACTGTGTAAAAAATTAACTTAGTGTTGCTCTCTGAAGCTTATTTAGGTTCAAACAAAGCTTTATCGATTGACATCAATTGCACATACAAATTCAATATGAGTAGAAAAATTAAAAAACATAAAATATCTACTAAGTAGTTTCTTCTAGTTCTCCTAGAGCTCATCCACTAGTTTTTCTCAAATAACTTCGAGACCTTTGAGGCTCAATCGAAAATAATAAAAGCACATTCAAGCTCAAACAATGCTTTAACGTTTGACACCAAATTCATCTAAAAGTTCGATAGTGGGGAAGGGGGAGGGCACTGATATGCACCTGAAAAATGGAAGATTTATGATACTAATATGATTAGTAACTTTAGTTTTTCTTGCGGATAATGATAATTGGGATTTAAAAATTTTATTTTCTTGCTGAGCTTTGCTATATTCACGTTTTACTTGAGACGTATTTACACTAACTTTCCAAATTTGGAAGCTTGAAAGCTCTTCCTATTTTTTTGCTGATAAATTAAATTTTTTTAAATAAACTCATTTTTTAAGTAAATAAATGTGCAAACAATTATGCAAAGTATTTTTTAGATACTACTAAAAGCCCCAAAATATACCTATATCTAACTTATAAATCCGATAAAATAAAATTTCATTTATTGCCACTTTTTGAAGCCACATACCCTGCTGTGCAATGGTTTCAATATAGATTTGTGGAAAAACTATAACGGTGCTAGATTTTATACTTGGGTGCTAGCTGGTGTTAGCTATAAGGATTCGGGAACTAGCTTTTTGAGAAAAAATATTAACTTGGGGGGGCTAGCGTTGACTTGGCTCCCTCCCGGATTCAGTTACGGTTTGCGGAAAAACTAGAACGGTGCTAGCTTTTATATTTGGGTGCTAGCTGGTGCTAGCTATAAGGATTCGGGAGCTAACTTTTTGAGAAAAAATTTAACTTGGGGGGGCTAGCGTTGACTTGGCCCCCCCCCCCGGATTCAGTTGCGATTTGTGAAAAAACTATAACGGTGCTAGCTTTCATACTTGGGTGCTAGCTGGTGCTAGCTATAAGGATTCGGGAGCTAGCTTTTTGATAAAAAATTTTTAACTTGGGGGGAGCCAAGTCAACGGACCTTGCCGCAGCATGTATGGGTTGAAATTTCGTCCCCTCCGTTCACCAGAAAAGAAGGTTCTCTTTGGGTCCAAAGTTGCTACGTTGCGCAATACAAGTATTTCGCGGTACGAACTTTATCGTCCTCTCCGTTCACCAAAGAAGGGAACCTTACCGGTCCTCCGCCGGCAAAGCACTCCTTGGTCATTTTTGCAGGGAAGGTCGTGAGGCCAATCTCGCAGGGTGACGTCCCCCATCGGTAACCGGGCCAGTAAGATTTCTTCTCCTCGGGACCGATACGTAGGCTCTTACTTACTGATCCTTCGGGTTCACGGTCGGGAAGTCATGGACCAACAGCTCATACCCAGGCGTGTTAGTCCTCCCACTAGAGGATTCGTCCCAGCAGTCTCCGGTCCCGCACAGAATGGCTGCGGACTCTTACCCATCTGCTGACCTGTTTCGCTAGTAGCCATTAGTGACGTTCCGCGCCGAGACACGCGGAAAGCATCCTTCCAGGGCCGCCTCGTGGAGGGTAATAAAAGGGTATTTAAAAGGGGGGTTATTTTAGTCTCCATTACGAAATTCGCTAATTGGGGGGGCAACACTGTTCGCATTTTGAGTGATTTCAGTTTGTCTCTAATCTGCTTTTGAGTTCTATGCGGTAATATTTCAGCAATTTTTGTGGAGTAGTTTTTTCCACCACACGCAACATATTCGTATAGGAAAATTTCGGTTTCTTCTTCTGTCCACAGTGCTGTGCCCCTAGGAATATTCTTCTCTGATTTGGGGTCTTTCGGCTTAAGAAGTTCCAGCCTTTCTTTATTTTTTTTGTCCGGGTGAGTGTGTCGTTTATGTGTCGTAAGGCCACTTTTAGTCGTAAAACTTCCACTGCACCATTCACACCCTAAAGGTTCGTCCTTTTTTGGAGGGGGGCGTTTGCATTTAGGGAGATGGCAAAGACCCGCGTGATATTTCTCAAAAGTTTTCTTGCAAGTTACATATTTAAATTTGATGGTGTAGGTGTTATGATCTCCCAACAGTTTTGGCCTCGTTAATGATCTATTGCATCTTTGGCAAGTTCCACCTTCAAAGGGGAGATTGTATGTGTCACATATTCTGTTTTCATGGGCTTCGCTATCAGCGCCCAGTGGCGCATTGTCACTTCCGTCAACAGAGAAACCGTCCAACATCCGAGGCTTATCGTTATTCAAGCTGCCAACTACTTAATTTTTACTGACGGAGGTAGTTATTCTCCGCCAGCTAGCCAGTGTGGTGGGGCTGCCCCCTTTCCGACTCACTGACATGCCGGTGGAGGGCGATCTTTAAACAACGGCCCTCGCGCTGCTCTATCCGCTCCGACTTTGTTAAAACAGGGCCGCCACGCGAAGGCGTCGGATACGGTCTTGACGTTACCGGAGTATGTTTGAACGTAAACGTTCCCTCGTTTGTAACGCCCGGAGTCTGTTCCACCTGGGTGGATTAGACTCCTTTGGGTCCTCCGCCCAGCGCACCTTTACCGAGTGACGAATCACTCGCGCCAGTAGCTGCCGAACTTCGGACGGGGAGGTGTAACCCCCCCCTCTAAAGGGAGTCATAGTTACTCCCACAAGACAACACCAGACCAAATAGTTACTTCCATTTCAAAATCTTCCTTTCTTTACGACACCTATACCCTCTTCGCAAACATAAGTACTTTTGATTAGCCACGCCAATCGACGGGTAGGGGAGAGTCGGGTATTGGTGCGCACCTAAGCCAAAATTGTAATATTTCTGAAATGACAAAAGATTGGACTTACAGGTTTGCTATCAAGATTCTTTAACAGTTTGGCTGTAATATTCTCTAGTTACTTTTAAATAAAAATGCACATTGTGACTTTAAAATACTAATTTAGAAAAAATGGCGTTGCGCACAATTACCCGACGTATGCGGCTAATGGTGCGCATAGTTAAAATAATCGTGCACATTGAAAAGGGAAACAAATAACACAAGTAATTAAAGCTAAAAATATACTTATTTATTTAATAAAGCCTATATAACCTATAATTTGAAAAACTAAACTATATAAAATATAAAAAATATTATAAAATGAAAATAATAAAAAAGGTTGTTAGGGTTCACAAAAATCTTTTTTTTTGCGATTTTGTCGTTTAGCTGTATTTGGTCTTGGAAGAAGACTCAGCTCTTCTGAAATAGCAGATGTACTGGGACAGGATCATCACTATGCGCCCTGCGCCCGATTAACCGACAGTGGCAGATTCGCTTTTAAATTGTATAAAAGAATAAAAAGCGCTTTTTTGCCTAGACTACATATATCAGTGTAAAGGGGACTCATTATGCAATGTATTTACGCACACAATTATTAAAGAATGTAAAAGTGGAAATACTTACGGCTTATTTTCTTCGAAGCTCCTACTAGAACACAACATACATAAACAAAAAAGCGACCATTATAGGTAGATAAAGTACAACTATCCACCTGATTCATATGTCGTAGCACATAGGTTTGTCAAGAGATAACGCCTGAATACCAAATTTCGAATTATATCAGCCGGTTATGGAAATAAAGGCATGCGCACGATTAGCCGCCGCGCACAATTACCCGACTCTCCCCTAAAGGGTAGTTCACACTACATGATTTATCATATGACTTGTCACATGACTTCTCATATGAGAGATTTTTTAACGTTTACACTACATGATTTTTGATATTATAGAGGTTATGGCTTTTATGATTGGCTGTTGTGATGGTATGATTTTAGCCATGACTTTTCTTATGACTAAGTCATATGAGAAATCATGTAGTGTGAACTACCCTTAATACCTGAACCGGTAGCATTCCGCGGTAAAGCGTTACGAAAGCATTTTCTTCATACATTGTTATGGTTGTTTTTTTTATTGTTATTTTATTTATTTATTTTGTTGTTATTTTTATTTTGTTTTATCTTCAAAACTGTCGTAAGTTGTTTTTTTTTCTTACTTTTCCAACGACATAACACGAAACGACGCCACATGACTTACGAAAACTGAAGTACTTCTATGACTGACCAAAAAGAAATTCCGAAAAAGCTCTGCGTAGGTTCTACATATTTTCTTTGGGTTCCTCGTTTAGTAATTGGGGGAGACGTGCCAACATGAGCCCCTTATGGAAACTATATTTGTAATATTGGTCTAAACGGCGCTATGCGTCGAATAAACCAATAATCTGTTTTATTTAAAATCAATTAAGAATCTTTAAATCGTAAATTATCTGAGTTGTTCATGAACTGAACGTGTCCAGTTCATACAAACGAACAGACCTTTAGAGGTTACATTTGATGCTTTCGCTAGTAAACTGTCGCTATTGGCTGCGTTCAACTTTTTAACGGTTTTCATCGTAAAATGGGTCGGAAAAGAATAATTGTCAAAAAACGTATTTTTGGGCGTAATTTTTTTAATATGATGGCGCGAGATACAAAGCTGGCAAAGTAAAAATTAGAAAAAACCACTTCAACATATAACAAAATTCTAATTTTTAAAATTTCCTGAAAACTTTCTAATAAGTAAAATTAGTGGGCCATAACCGAACGCACCCTACATTTTGACGTTTCGTGGCCATATTAATGGCAGATGACGTTTTGTTCTACATTTGTTTTTGTGGCAATGCTGTTCTTTAGTGGAAGATAACGTTCAATCGATCATAAAATTTGAGGTAAAGTGAGAACAAAATTATTTCTGTTAATATCTAAAAATCTCAATAATGGCACAACTTTCTTTGGAAGAGTCTCTCCACTTAAATGAAAGTACTAACAATATTTTGTCAACCCCGTGCAATTTGATGAGTAACTCAGAAATTAAAAAAGAACCACAAGATGTACAATTCCAATTGGAAGACTTGCATCATACATTTGACATCAAAGAAGAGACCCATTTTTTAAAATCAGAACTAAACGACGAATTTGAATTACAACAATTTGACCTTATTAAGGTAGAAAACGTGTGTAGCTTTGAAGATTCTCAAAAAAGTACTTATTCGGTTAAAACTCACATCGATGATGGTTTATTCGCTTGTGACGTTTGTGACTTCAAATCATCAAGAAAAGGCACTTTGAAATGGCACGTAAAAGCTCATTCTAAGGTTAAGAAATCATTTGCTTGTCAGAATTGTGATTATAAATCATTTCGTAAAGATAACTTAAAACGACATAATAAAATCCATACGGGGGAAAAACCGTTTATATGTGCAATTTGTGAGCATAAATTTGTAGACAAAATCAATTTGAAACAGCATATCAAAACACATAAATTATTCGCATGTGGACTTTGCGACTATAAAGTAATAGGTAAAGCCAACAAATTTGAACGACATATGAGAACCCACACCGGGGAAAAACCGTTCAATTGTGATATTTGTGACTATAAATCAATAGACGAAGTCAATTTGCGGCGGCATATGAAAACTCATACTAGCGAAAAACCGTTCGGATGTGAAATGTGTAACTATAAATCATTGCGGAAACCTAATTTAGTAAGACATATGAGAACTCATACCGGGGAAAAACCGTTCAATTGTGAAAAACCGTTTGAATGTGATTTGTGTAACTATAAGTCATTACGAAAACCTAATTTAGAAAGACATATGAGAACTCATACCGGGGAAAAACCGTTCAATTGTGACATGTGTGACTACAAAGCTTTAGACACAACGAATTTGAAACGGCATATTATAAGAAATCATAACCCAAAACCATTCATGTGCGAAATTTGTGACTACAAAGCGATAGATATATCTAATTTGGAACGGCACGTAGGAACCCATACAGGTGAAAAACCATACGAATGTGTGATATGTGACTATAAATGTTCAAGCAAGAAATCGTTAAAATACCATATGAAAAACCATACCGGTGAAATACCGCATCAGTGTAAAGAGTGTAACTATAAATCATTAAAAAAATCGAATTTGGAACGGCATGTACGTACCCATACAGGTGAAAAACCCTTCACTTGTGAAATTTGTGACCACAAATTTTTAGACAAAACCAATCTGGATCGGCATTTGAAAACCCAACATATGAGCCAAAAATTTACTTGTGAAATTTGCGATTATAAATCAACAAGTAAAGCCAAATTTGAACGGCATACGAGAACTCACGCCGGGAAAAAGTCATATTTTTGTGGAATTTGTGACTACAAATCAAGAGGCAGGACCAACTTAGAACGACACGTAAGAACTCATACAGGCGAAAAACCGTTCGGGTGTAAACTCTGTGACTATAAATCGCTACACAAAATACATTTGGAACTGCATATGAGGACCCATACAGGCTAAAAATCGTTGCTTTAGATGGGGCTTTTTTCAATAATTTTTTCAATTTTTCTGTAATTTTCTTTATATTAATGACTTACCTTTGTAAAGGCGGGCGGTATTACTCCCTAATTGAAAAACTGCTGACCCAAGTCGTCTTCAAATATACCAATGCCATGCAAATGGAATTTCAAATTTTTTTAATTTTGAGTTACGGGAAACTTATAAATTGTTAATATTTATTTATTAATTTTTCGAAATATAAATTATTTAATAAATATATCATGTCTACAGTTGTTTTCATGTAAAATGAAGCTGACGTCATAACCATCTGAATTAAGTACCGACGACTTTATTTAAAAATTAATAATTATTGTAACAAACCTTCATATGAACTACGTAGAGATATGAAATTTGGTACACAGCTTTCACCTGCAGAGCATTTTTATATTTTAATTTTGTTTTTCTAAACTTTTGAAAAATAAGCGAAAAATCGGGAAAAAACTCAAAATCATGCGCTGCTTTTTAGTGCACTTTTGTAATTTTAAATAAAAGGTTTTTTTTAAATTTTTAATTTTTTATTTAATTCACTTGATATTATTTAAAAATATCAGACTGATACAACGACTGGTAGGTATTTGATTTATTATAATTAGGACATCCATCAGGTTAAAATTTGTAAAAATTGTCGAAAGTCCGGCACCGATTGCTTCGAGGATTGCTTGCAAATTTAAAAGTTGGCAACACTGATTTTGACCTTAATACGCAAACGCGCTTGCTAAATTGGTCATAAAAAATTGCACACGTTGCATACAGAAAATTCTCCAGTTTCGTGAACTGCTATCTTTTAAATGTCGTACGGAAAATTAAGTAATCCGCAAAAGGGTGACATATAATTTTTGTATCCACTGATTTGGTCGAGACCAAGACGTCTTGCTTAATTCGAATACGACATAGGTATATTAATATCTCTGGAAGAAACATTACTGACGTCGCTAATTTCATTCATTGTGCGCGAAACGTGCGATTTGCACTTCCTCTCTCTAGGTCTCCCAAGTTATTTCATAAATACTTTCTGTAACCACATCTGATTGGTTTCTTTTTTGCCAACCTAAAAATGAAGTTATACACACACACTGATTAACAGATAAACGTATCAACGTCTCAACGGACAATTCAATCTATAAAGGATGAAAGAATTTAACAAACTTTGAAACTGTTTGATGTTAATTTTGTTTATATTGCCATTATTGCTTACAATACCAAAATGGAATCATCTTTACCACATTTGTCATCTTCTGATAGCAAGATTGAAGATATTTTAGAAAGCGTACTTCCTCAACGTTTAGATCTTTCTCTAAATTTGTCGGAAGAAGGTGAGAGCGAAGAAGGCACAGAACTAGGAGCCAACAGCATCAGTTCAGATGTGTGTGAACTTCCAATAACAGACAGCTTGGATGTTCCATCACCTACTAACCCAACGATTGATATTTCAGTGGAAACGGAGATAGAAAAACGTTGTGACGCAGTTCAAACTGAAGCCGAAAATTGCGATGAGATTCCAATAAACCACAGCGTCGAAACGCTGCCATCAATTGCCAATTTAACGACGGATACTTCCGTCAAAAATGAAGTCGCAAAATCTAGCGACGCTGTCGACTCTAAAGATAAGAGAAGTAACAAGAGTTCAAAAACATCACCTTATAGAAACTCGCCCCCTCTGTGCAAGTTCTTTCTGCAAGGTCGCTGCAGGTTTGGAAGTCGCTGCTACAATTTACATCCCCGTAGCCAGGAAGGGATACACTCCCGTTCTCGCAATAGACGGTCAAGATACGAAAGAGATCGACGTCATGATTATGGACAATATGCACAAAATAGAGACAACAGTACAACTACGAGAAGGAATCGGGAGTATATTAGATCTCCATCGAGATCACGTGACCGAAGTTGTACCAATATAAAAAGAAGAGAACATAGAGATGACAGTACAACTGCAAAAAGGAAGCGCCGGGAGTACAGTAGATCTCCATCGAGATCACGGGATCGAAGTCGTACGAATAAGAAAAGAAGGGTACATTAGTTATCTTTGATACTATTTTTACTAATCTGTAAATGTGGATTAGGCCTCTTGGGGACACCACAATAAAAAAAACGCACTATGTACTTTACCTCAACGGTGGTGTGGAAATAAGTACCTAACTAAATTCAGTGAATGATAAATGATTTGGTTTGCAGCCTCACTCATAGTACCTATTAAATAAAATTATTAACCATAACAATATTTTTACTGTTACAGAAGCGCGCCACTAAATTTACGCCGTTGCTAAGTTTATGTTGCTTGGTTTACCGGTGCCTAGCAAAGTTTGCCAAGAAAACAGCAACGTCGTGGAGAATAAAATTTAACCAACAAAGTTTTCGTAACAAAGGTACGATCAACAAGTAACACTAGAAGGTCGAAGTAATCTAGGTAGCTGTACTGGGACACAGAGTATCTCAAACCCAGTTTATAAAAACCTGAAAGTAAAAAAACAAAGATCACATAATGATGGTATAATAATGGTAGCAAGGTGTAAACACGAATTGATGTTAATTTTTACACATAAAAATAAATAGTTATTACGGATGCACTTAGATACTCGAATCCAAGTGTCATCCCACCACACAGTACGTATGTAAACTTTATTTCTCAGGAGTATGATTCAAAAAAATAAACAGTTTTTCAGCATTATCGACAAGAATCCTTATGATTCTGCCAAAACCTTAAAGTAAAACGGTGGAACAAAGTTTATTAGAGTTTGTGAATCACAAACAAAACAAATGCCCATAGCGGGAGAACTCTAAAAGAAAAAACCTAGGAAAAACCAGTTCCTACAGAAAGGTAAAGCGAAAAATTCCATTACAGAATTCTTCAATTGGCTTTATAGCCGTGAGAGGATCCAGTCACAAACATCACCGGATTCAGTCACCAAAAAAATACTAACTACGACCTTGTGCTAAGGCCACCGTAGATAACTACGAAAAAATGGTGAGGTCTGGTTACCCGCTCATACAGAGACTACACCGTACGAAGAATCATAATAAGAAATTAAAAAATTTCCTCAAATCCCAAAGCAGAAAATAATGTTCACATTACGCACCCTCGAACAAGTAAGTACACTAAATCAAGGTTAATCAGGACGTTAATCAATCACGTTAAGGACCTTGAGGTCCTTAACGTGAAACACTCCAAGATCTTTACCCTCTTCGCTACACAGTCGGTAAGTTACTGACCCAGTAACCTCCGTTACTCGACATTTGACGTACTTAGGCGCCAGCTTTTTAGAAAACTTGTCTATGGCACTGGACAAGACAAAGTTCCTTTTCCACACGGTATCACCGCTCCTAAAAGATAACGGACGTTTCCGTAATTCATACCGAGCTTTACCACGCTCATATGCTCTGCGCATTCTTTCAACAACTGTTCGATGTAACTCACTTATATTATTAACATCGGTAACTAATTGTTCCCGGTCTCCCAATGAGAACTCTCCAGGTTCCGCCTGGTAAAGCTTCCCGTAGTAAGCACCACTATTAGGTACTGTCCTACCCAAATTCAAAAATGATGGAGTATAATCGGTAACCTCATGTACCGAGTTACGAATGGCATGAGCGACTTTGTACACATGCAAATCCCAAGAACGATGATCGTCTTCAACAAAAGAACGCAAACAAATGCCAATCACACGGTTAGATCTTTCAACCGGATTCACTTGTGGACTGTAAGAACTGTCATACCAAGTCTTTTGAACTTGATATCTAGACATAAGATCTTTGAATAACTTGCCTGTGAATTGTGTACCATTGTCGCACATGACAATCTGTGGCACACAAAACATAAGAAAAATTTCCTCGAGCTTCTACACGACCGAAGTAGCAGTAGCCTGTCTTAACGGATGTACAACCACGAATTTGGTAAGTCAATCCGATACCACCAATAAATAAGAATTACCTTTCCTAGTTCTTGGAAAAGGTCCCATCAAATCAACGGAAAGTATCTGGAAAGGATACTCAACCTTCTTGGACTTGCCTATTAATCCAGGTCTTAATTGATTGGAAGATTTGCTTGCAAGGCAAACCTCACACCTTAAAACATATCGAGAAATATCAGATTTTATGCGAGGCCAATAGTACTGCTCGGAAACCTTTTGAAGCGTCTTAAATGCACCGAAATGACCAGACAAAGGATTATCGTGGCAATCGCACATGATCTCACGACGACGAGATTTTGGCACCACGAGTTTCCACTCAATTAAATTGGAAATAATATTGTGCATATTAGGCACATACTTGTAAACATGTCCGTCCTCTACCTTAAAATTAGGGTATCGATCGGGATGTGCTAAGATGTTATCAATGGTCTTTTGATACCAAGGATCTGTATCATCAGGTGTAAGCGAAACCATGTGAACGTTTGCTGAAGATCGAGAGAGAGCATCGGCCACCACCTTGAATTTTCCTTTGCGATGAACAATGTCAAAGTTAAACTGGTTTAAACGAACCGCCCACCTAGCAAGCCTGCCTAGAGGAGAACTGATTTTACCAAGCCATTTCAACGCAGAATTGTCAGTGACAACAGTAAATTTGGAGCCTTCAATGTAAGGACGATATTTATCGACGCCAAACAGAATCGCGCAACACTCTTTCTCCATTGCATGATAATTCCGTTCGCATTTCGTCAAAGTCCGACTTGCGTAAGCGATAACTTTCTCATTCACCCCTTCCCTCTGCAACAATATAGCTC
This sequence comes from Rhagonycha fulva, assembly GCA_905340355.1. NCBI lineage: Eukaryota > Metazoa > Arthropoda > Insecta > Coleoptera > Cantharidae > Rhagonycha > Rhagonycha fulva. The sequence goes on from HG996554.1 coordinate 22,339,725, forward strand.
CGAGTCCTGAATCGGATGCGTCCGTCTGAATGATGAACGGTTGGGAAAAGTCTGGGCTACTAAGAACAGGAGCTGTCACCAAAGAATTTTTTAAAGTGCGGAAGGCACTCTCCGCTTCCTCTCCCCAAACGACTTTTTGACCTTTAGCTTTACCCTTTAAAAGACGTAATATGGGTTCAGCCACGGTACTAAAATTTGGTATAAAGCGGCGATACCACCCTGCCAAACCAAGAAACCGTTTAATCTCAGTGGATGTCTTCGGAGTGGGGTAGCAGACGATTGCTTCCACCTTTTTCGGATCGGTTCTAAGACCCATCTCATCAACTACAAAACCGAGATAACGAAGAGAATCTCTACAAAACTCGCACTTCTCTAGGTTGACAGTCAGACCTGCCCATTGCAATCGCTCAAAAACTTTACGCAAAAGAGCTAAATGTTCTTCAAACGTTTTGGCTATGATGATGATATCGTCAAGATACACAAAGATACCTTCATAACCTGGACCGAATAATTTATCCATAAGCCTCTGCAAAGTTTGAGGTGCATTGTTTAGACCGAAAGGCATCCTTAAAAATTCAAATAACCCCCTCCGAGGTACAGTGAAAGCAGTTTTAGCGCGAGAATCAGCTGATAATGGTATTTGCCAAAATGCATTTTTGAGATCGATGGAAGAAATGAAACGCGCATCTCGAAGTTGATCTAGAATATCGCTGACATATGGCAGCGGGTAAGCATCAGGCTTAGTAACCTCATTAAGGCGCCTGCCGTCGAAACAAAACCGAGTGTTGCCGTTTTTCTTTGTCACTAAAACGATAGGACTATTCCAACTCGAGTATGAAGGTTGGATAACTCCAAGACGTAACATTTCATCGGCCTCAGCATTAACTTTCTTAAGCATAGGTGGAGATAGCGGATAAAATCGCTGCTTGACTGGTCGTGAATCGCCAGTATCAATAACATGCTCAACACAAGATGTTTTGCCAAGCTTAGAAGGAGCAATAGTCTTAAAAGGATTAATGACTTCTTCGAGCTGTTGTACCTGTTCTAGAGACAGATCTGCTCTAGCATTAATAACTTTAGGAGTGGTAATTTGTTTCACCTCTCTGGGAATTTCATAAGACTCAGCTGCAAAATCAGCTTTAAGCTTGAAAATTTTACAAAATTCGTAACCAAGGATGAGTGGATAGTCAATAGAAGGTGCGACTATGACAGTTATCTCTTTAGTTACGCCATCAACAGTTAAGGGTAAAGGAACCGTGCCCAAGACATGCTGATAAGTGCCATCAGCCGAAGTTAAAGGCACCTTATCGTAAGGATTAATAGTCAAATTTAAGGTAAATATGATGTGTAAACCATCCCGACCTAACACTGTCTGGTTAGCACCAGGATCAACAAACCCAAGTACGCGCAAACCTCTTATATCGACGTGAATGTACGCTCTGTTATCGAACGGTCGATGTGTAAACAGAGTGTCAACATCAGGCGTCGCGGCGCAAAAAGATCTTACATGGGACAACCAGCGTTGCCACTCAGGATGATCAGCCTTAAAGGAGAATGGGCTGGACGGTAGTCGGCTGTGCTCTACTCCTGACCTTCTACGTTTTTTGCACAACGCGGACATTTGGCATAGCGAACTCCAGGAGTTCCACATACAAAACAAAAAACTCTCAAGGGGCGTATGCAGGTTTCAAAACGGTGACCGTTTTCTCTGCAATTGAAACACATGACATGCGCTCCTAAGCGTCTGCCAAAATTTCTAGATTTTTGTGATGTACTTTGAGAAATAAGAGCATTGATATTGGCTCCTGAATTAGACCTACCAGCGCTACTGTTGACAAAATGAATCGGCTGATCGTTATAATTTACACAATCATTGTCATAATTTAATGGAAAATTGTCATTATAATTATTCAGAGCACACGCTTTATTGAAGGTTGATTTTGGAAGAGGATCCTTAACTGAATGTTCAGGTTCCAAAGGATGAACTGTTGGAATATGAGACTTAAAATTTAGACGACGACGCTCAGCGTCTTCCAATTGTTTACAGTCCATGACCATCTCATTGACCGTTTGATAATTATGAAAGATCATTTTTTCGCTGAATTTAGGAGCTAAATTGTTAAAAATGAGACGAATTCGCTTATGTTCTGGCAGTGGTTCACGAAGTTTGCTAAACAAACTCTGCATGTGCTCCAGAAATACCAAAGGAGATTCGTATGCACTCTGTTTACGATTTATTATTTCAGAAAAAAGTTCAAGATCATAATCAACCGGCAAAAATGTGGTACGAAGCTGTTCGACAATTTCTTCCCAAGAAGAACAAAGCGGTTTAATCGTACAAAACCAAGTTAAGGCCTCGCCTTCAAAAAATTCATGCGCACACCTGAATAAAAAAGAATCTGGTAAATCTCTCGAAGTTTGAAATTCTTCGACTTTTACCAAAAAATTGTTAATACTTACAGTGGTAGTGTCACCAGTGAACTTAATATTAGCTCGTGCAATTAAGTCAGGTTTATGAAAAGAACCTGCATTTGCTGAAGACGCACGAAGTGGACTTGAAGCAAAAGCCGGTCCTGACGCACGTCGCCAAAGATCTGAAATAGCACCTGCATCATCAACCGCAGGTGGTTGTAAAATGGACAAATTTTGTTGTAAATCATTAATTGTAGTTTCGGGGAACGACAGAGCTGATTCCACATCTGATAGCAAATTCAAAATTAATTTTTGAGAGGATTTTACGTGAGTTAATTCTTCCTCTGTAATCGGTTTAACATTAATTAGATAAGATAACCTTCCTAATAAATGTGTCAATCTAGCTATTAAATTATTACATGCCACCGAAGATGGTTTCGATTGTACAATATTAACTCTTTCCCGAAAATCTACAATTTTTTCATCAATAATATTCAATTGCGTAGTCACATTTAATTTTAATATTGGATAATTAGAACGTATTTTTGGGTCTAAGCTTTCTTTGACCAAAGCCTCTTTCAATTTGACACGCCTGTCAAGAACTGAAACACCCTCGAAAGACATACCCCTAATCTCCATTTCCCATTTCAGTTCTTCAGCAAGAAGAAACTGAACATGGTTTTTCGAAGTCATTTTAATAAAATTATTTGCAGAAAAATTTAAAAATTTTATTTTTCTGTCACAAAACTAAGAGTATAAATTTTTAATGATAAGCTCGGTTAAAAATTGCCTATTCGAATAACACACAAATGTAATTTGACTGCAAAAATAAATTGATAATAAAATTGCAGATAGTGCCAACTGGTATAATCGAGATGGAAAATTTCTGTGGTAAATACACTATTGAAATTAAATAAACTGCCTAACGAAAAAAGACTCGAGCTATACCCAAATTTTACGATGACCAAAAATTTGCTCGAGTAACTGCCCCACACGTTGAGCGTCAAAACTTGTGCACCAAACTTTGGCAGTAAAGTTGGTCACAGCGCCACTTGATCCTTTTAAGATATAAAAAAAAGTAGCTAACTACGGATATTTAAGATGTTGATCTAATGTATTTATACCACAAGAAGCTCTTAGTGCCTACAGATGACACAATCTGCAATGATGGAATTTGGGCGCCAGTTGATGATAAAGGACTTATCACCAACAAAATAGATTTTTTAATTTGCAGCCACAAGATGTTAATAGAAAAGTGTAAAATCACTTACGTGAAATATTTGAAAAGAAACTTCACACCACAAGCTATCACTACAAATGCAAATCGCACAACTGGATCAAGAATTGATCCAGGAAAATCACAAAAAAGAAGTCACTTCTAGAAAATTCGACCACTTTGCTTTCTTGTTCGATTACCAATCCTGTTTTTGCCAACCTTTGTTTGCAAAATTCCCAAAGTTACCAAAGTAACCATGGTTGTTACAATGTCAACTGGTGGTAATCCAAATTTCAAACGGAAACAACTAGATTCAATTAATAGAAAAATAAATTTTGTAATAATACGTTATTTAATAATTAATTAAAATAATTAATAGAGTTGCACAGACGAACAGGAAATCGCAGAGAAAAAAATTGCTCAAGCACAACGGCAATAAGGCTGTAAGACAGGGGTTCCTAAACTTTTAAGGCAACGGAACCTTTACCAAATCCCAAAAATTTGACGGAACCCCACATCAAACGATTACAAATAAAAGACCCTGCAATTTAAATTTTAAATAAAAACAATATATATTGACATGGATTGTATTAAGTACAAATATTAAATTATCCACAATTAAATTTTCATTTGGTTAAAGTTTTCATTTTATGAAGTTTTCTTTTAATTTAATTAGACGAATGAGTAGTAACCTGTTGTTTTCAATTGTGTGCCAATGAGTACATGCAGAGACGGAATTTTATGGTTGGAATTTTGTCCAAATACCTGAAAGTTAAACATTTCAAAAATGGAAAAACGTTACAATTTGGTTAATTTGTTTTTTTTTGTTCATAAATTGTTTTACTTACTTTTAAAGTGGAGTGGTGCGAAGGTATCATACGATCATTGATGCGGTGTTTTAAACTAAAAGTGTTGTTCGCAATAAATTAAAACTTGGTGACTTTGAAATGTTGAATTTGGCATGAAGAAATTCAAATTTGGCTGGAGAATCGACCAATGGGCATTCGACACGATTTTTCTAAAGCAGAATGAACAGGAAATGAGATTAAAAAGGAGTTGCTGGAGAGAAGTGTAAGTGGGAAGTCGTAGACTCAACGACCTCGCATTGAAATTTTTCTAGTGTCTGGAAAAGTTTGCGATTTTTGCAATTAGTTCGTAATGAGTATGAGCAACTGGAGATTTGTTTTATTGTGAGTGCCATGAAGAATTTATGGTATGGAATTAATCATGTGTTATGGAGAATTTTTGAGCAAGTTTACCTGTCAGCTACCACATGATGTGGCCTAATTTTGTTCATTCGTGGATGTTGGATGTTCCACAAAGTTAATCTTGTTTTATTGGAGCCATCTATTTGGTAAATACCATTTGAATTATTTATTCACATTGTTTCAACGTTTAATTTCGCCAATTTGTAACGATGCATCAGAATTTTTTGAGGTTAACCGCATTTGACGTTGTTAAATCTGAATTTCAAGTGACACTTATAAACGAATTTGAATACATAATCAATTAAACTCACTAGTGGAACTTTTCTAATTATTTCGGCTATAATTGTTTAAGAAGATTAAAACTTTTTCACGCGTTTAACATGTGTACTATGCACTTGCAACTGTTTAGTTATCGGTTTAACGCTACCTACTACTAAAACCATCGTATGTGGCGCCAACATTTAAAAATAAAACAATTTTTTTATTTTTGTACACAAATTTATTACAGATGTTTGTTTTGATTATGTTAAAACGTTTAATTATTTTACAAATTGGAGATAATAATTTGCAGTTTAAATGTGTAAATTTGTAGAATAATTTTTCATGATTTTGAAATTTTAAATGTGTCAATAAGTTTAAACAAAGATTTTGTCTCATTTGATTATAATTTTAATAATGAATACAACTTTCGTCAAATTAAATTATAATTCATCCCTGATAATTTTGTTTCATTTAATTGTGGATTGTTTGAGAATATTTTTGGAACTTACTATCTGGGAGAGTCTATAAGTGCAAAACTCCGACTAAAACAGCTACGGGACTTAAAGAGTTGTTCGTCAGAACACGACAATATTTTTTTTTTTTTTCAAAATAATATTTTCAAAAATCAAAAAAATATTCAAAAATAAATTATTTCGCGGAACCCCGGTAACTTCTCCGCGGAACCCTAGGGTTCCGCGGAACCCACTTTAAGAACCGAGGCTGTAAGATAGTGAAAAGCAAGCTTAGGGACAGAGTAGCGATAACAGGATTAATCTTAACCCGAGTCCAGGAGGTGGTTGATGCACGTTGCTAGACATTCCGAAGGTATCAAGACAAAAGCTACCCACTTCACAGTCGAAGAACATTGAAAGCCGCGGAGCACCCAAAGGTATTCCTAACGGCCTTCAATAGATGCCTTGAAAATGGCGATTTTTCCCAAAATAAAAGAACGCCGATAAGAAGTGCCCCGGAGAGGGTCTTCGGCCCTCCACTACACCCATGAGCTCAAAAAGCCATTCTTTGTTTGACGTCTCCGCAGATGTTCCTGCAATGTCTCGATCTGCGGTCGGGAGGACGCCGTGAGGGTGGGGGAAGAAGAGTAGTGGGTTCATGCCCGTTGCGCGGGTGTGCTTTAGGCCTGCTTAAACCTTTCGTCGCGTTCCTTGGTTTTAAGGATTTCCATGACGTGTTTGGCAATTTTCTCTCAGCTTTCTTTGTTTCTTGCCACGCGATGGACGATGTTCTCAGGAGTGAGCAGTTCTCTGAGTTTATGGGAGAAGGCTGTCGTTGCCGTTCCCACCTCCAACACTGAAGGAACTTGTGATTGGAGGTGTCGCTTTCGTCGCAATAAACGCACGTGTCCTGATCCCGTAGCTTGAAGCGGCTGATAATAACCTTCAGTTTTATGTTTGTGGGTAAGCATTACATTTATATTTTCCATTTTGAGCAGAGTTTGACTTTGTGATAAATTTTAGCTTTTTATTACCACCTGTCCATTTCTGTGTTCGTCCATTTTTGTTTACGACTTTTGATTATGGTTTTCTGGAAGCTTAGTTAAAATGGAGCTGATATATTTGTATTGTTCAATCAGCCTGATAGAACAATTTCCATGAGTGCGTTTTACTTTTTATTTCCATGGCTGTTTTTTAATGGATTTTTCACATCTGGTTTCATTTATTATCAGTCCGCTTGAGCTGACCTTGTCCGTTTGACGTCACCGCCCTATCAGCTGTATACATTATAATTGCTGTATACATATTATAATTTTGATAATTTTGACGACGAGGGATGGCCGGAAAACCATGAATTTTCTATTTTGTTAAAAGCGCATTTAGGAAATTAGCTTACCTCAATAATTTACATCGACATTGAGATGTTACCGTTTGCAGGTGAATTGATTCTTGTTTAATTATTGCAGTTTTGTTATTTTTAGCTTTACACCTAAAACTCTGTTTGCACGATAAATTATTAATATTCCAGAGGTTCCAAAAGAATAGCGATGTTGAATCGGAATGATTGTAGTGGAAGGGTAAGTTGATAAGGCAATTACTATATTTAATTCTACTTGATGATATCACTTGCTAATGAGTATTTGTACACGCAAAAAAAAAGTTGTTAATAAAACTACAAATGCAGTGCAATCTACTACAATGACTTGCAAATATAGTGACAACACCAAAGAGTATTAAAATTTACATGTCAATTGTTGTAAAATGACTGCAGTACAATTTACTACAATTGTTGTAAAGTTTTAACAGCATTTTGTAGTATAAACTACATAATATTTTGTTGTTATATATACTTGTGCTTATGTACATAGTACTAATGGTGACGTTGTTTTAACACCTATAGGTGTAGTTAACTCTGCGTTTACTGTGTAGTAAATATTGCTAATATTCAGTATAATTCACTTTTCGTGCTGTTGTTACTTGTACAACATTGTTAAGTTAGTTGTACTACATAGTTGTTGCTATTTATACATATTGATGTTGCTACCTTTGCATTATAAATTAATTATAATTACTACAATTATTGTGTGGCTTTGACAACAATAGCAGTATGTTTTACTTGTGTCTAATGTTATTAAATTAACGACTTTATAGGGTAAACGCATATTAACAGTACAAATAATTTTGTATTTTTATTAAAATAAATTGCTTTATAAAGTTTCTTATAATTAATAATTATTGTAGATAATAAGGTAGGCTACTTCTTTAATAAGGTAAAACTACTGTACATAATGTGGGCGTATCCAATGGTCCAATAATGGTTGGTTTTAAAGTAGAAATCCCCGTAACTTTCGTATCCGTTATTCCAACTGGGCCGCTGTCTGAAATGCATATTCTATGTACTTCGTGAGATTATTTCTATTTAATTAAGCAGTCAAGTCATAAAATTACCTGCAAATAAAGCACAAAATCTTTTTGAACTTCAGTTTTTGAGGGTTTCCAGTAAATTCCAGATTTTTCGATTTTACAGTGGCAGTTTCAAATATAATGACAATACTTCGTTGTTACCTACAAAATTTGTTATATAAAACGGAAGATATACGTTAAGTACCTGTAAGCAACACGTGCTTCACGTTATTAGTTTTTAAAGTCTATTTTACATTGGTTGACTGGTTGATGACGACCTGCTTTACCCCGTGTGGTACGTTGTTAGTAGATTTTTTCTGCACTTTATACACTGTTTCAACGGATTGACTAGCAGTCCCCTTTAAAAGATCGATAATGTTATTTTTGTCCACGAGCCTTGCAATTTGATGTTTCAAACTACTCACGTGGTCGTTGTTGATCCGTTGATTAGTGATTTCGTTTGTATACGTTTCATGGTTTCATTCAAAAATTGCCGAAGATTTGAAGATTTTTGTTGTCTTTCTGAGTTGAAGGTAACAGTAACACATTCACATTTCTTATGATTGTTTAGTTTGACTAGGTATAGATTTATAACTTTATAACCTCAGGTAGTTATCTAGTGATAACTGAAAAAATATAAAAATAATCTTGCGTCTACCCCAGTGTAGCCGGAACTCTGCAACAAAAATCCTAATGCGCGCGCATCACTGAAAGTTGTGACTTGTGATCTTCGTTTCAAAGCAACGATCTATTATTTATTATATTATATAAGATCGATGGTTCAAAGTGTCAACATAACCTGTTGTGTCGGCAACTACAATATTATCGGATTAATATTGATTATATGTTTTATTTACATTACACTACAAAACAATACAATAATTAAAATACATACAAAAACATAATCCAACAGTTCATGGTTATACCTAAACGAATACAGAAGTGCCAACTGACAATTAATAACTAATAACATTTTACACTAACATATTCAAATACAACATTTCTTCCTTCTTTAGGGGAACCTGTTTCAATGCACCTTTTTTTCTTAACTTGGAGAGAAGCGTTGTGGCAATCGTCGCAAGCGTTCCGATCGGCGGGGTGTTTGTGGGGCTGCGACCAGTGGGGAAGCTGTTGAGTCGGTTGATGTGGCATTTCCATCGGTTGCTGTTGAGCCGGTTGATGTGGCATTTCCATCGGTTGCTGTTGTTCTTGCTGCGTCATATTGCTTTTGAAAACATAGGTTCGACGAGGTGGTTCAGCGATGTGTTCCTTTGGGGATGCATTTTCTTGTCTTTGTCTGATTTGATCTACATGTCGTTTGTAACATTTCCCATTATAATCGATTTCATAGTGCAAATCTCCCAAACGTGTTTTAATTGTACCCGGGATCCATTTGTTCATGTTAGCGATACCGGATATGAAGTAAACCAATTGAGTCGGTTGGAAGGTACGAAAAGTTGTGTCATGGTTAGCTTGCTGTTTTTCGGTTATTTGTGTGTGCGTGCTTTCTGGTCTGACCAGGTCCAGTCGTGTTCGTATGTTTCGTCCCAAAAATAACATTGCTGGTGGTTGTCCTGTTGTTGTGTGTGGAGCTTTTCTGTATTGTCTGAGAAATTTGTTAAGGTTTTGTTGAATTGTACCGCGCGTCGTATCCATAGCCTTTCGAGCGTTTTTCACTGATTGGACATAACGTTCTGCTTGCTGATTGGTTGCTGGATGGTATGGTGCTGTAAGTTTGTGTTGCTTTACACCACTTATTTGTAGAAATTCTTTAAATTCTGTCGATGTGAATTGAGGACCATTGTCGGAAACAACAGTAATTGGGGTGCCATACTTTGCAAAGAGTTCATCTAGAATTGAGATTGTTGAAGTGCTTGTGGTGGAGGTGGTGCATTTAACTTCAAGCCATTTGCTGTATGCATCGACTATGATGAGTAGCATTGTGCCTGCAGTTGGGCCTGCATAGTCAATGTGTATTCGTTGCCAGGGTCTTTTTGAATATTCCCAATGATGATCTCGATATTTAGGTGGATCGTGTGCGTGTTTTGCACATTCGGAACATGATTTTGCTATATTCTCGATGTCAGAATCGATACCTGGCCAAAATACAAATGAGCGTGCCATACCTTTCATTTTTACAATACCCACATGAGCTGCGTGTAGATCTTTCAAAATTGCTTGTCGTAACGATGGTGGTATTACAACTCGGTGCTCGAATAATAAACAGTTTGCAGCAAGCGTGTAGTTAGATTCTGGAGATTTGTAATTAATGCGTAATAAGTTCTGACCTGCTTCGAGTAGCTGGACAATTTTACCTAAGAGGGAATCTTTGCGTGTTTCTTTGGCTATGTTTTCGGCGCGAACAGGTAATTGTTTAATTTGATGCAACGTAAAATTGTCAAATTCATCGAGTTCTTCTATCTTCCTTTTCTCTTTCCGGCTGAAGTTGTTGATAGTATTGATGCAGGTTGCCAATGGTGCGCGGGAACAATAATCAGCATTTGCGTTATCTTTGGTGGGTCTGTATTGTCGTATATTTTTTTGGGATGAAGACATTTATTTAATTATTTTTATTTTATATTTTTATTTTAAGAATTTAAATTGTAACGCCTCTGGTTATGATAGCAGAGGTGGGGGAATTTTGATTTTAAAATGAATGAGGAGATTGGCGAACGACGAGTTCGACCGGATGGTCGAAGTTTTGAAAGAGCAATTTTTTTGAGTTTGTAAAAAAGTGAAAATTAGTGGAAAAATAAAATTTTAGTGAAGAAAATCTAATATTATTAATTTTGATTTGAATGGGGTTAAGTAAAATTTTATTAACGTAGAAGGTCGCACGTTATCGAGGAAGAAAAGTCCGATTGAGCAGGCTGGACAAAAGTTACTGAATAATCCTGTTTCATTTTAAAAAGTTTGGAAAATTATAAAATCGAAATTATATTTAATTGAATGGAAAGTTTGAACAAAAGGAATATTTTAGTACAGTATATAACCTCGTAGTTGAAATGTGCCGGGTAAAGGTAGCTAGAAAGGCCGCGAAAATACAAATTTTACGATTGAAACCTCGAACTTTTCTGAAAGAGTATATATTAAATAAGAGAATTAGCTATGACAGAATGCCTTAAATGCACCTGTTTTTTCAAAATTCGAATTTAAAAAAGCTCGATTTTCATTGCAAATTTGAAGGTAAATCGCTCGTGATTGGTGAATCAATTCATTCTGTTGTCGGTACGCGTGCAGTTATGCATAGTAGTGTTGCACTTGACAAATTACTCAGTAGTCAACGCAATGGCAGCGAATCCGTTCCCGATTCCTGATTTAAACGTGAAATCTGTTTTCGACGTGGCTGCATTGTTCAATGTGAGCGATGCAGCGGTGGTGGAGTTCCTGCAGGGTTTTCAGTTGTTGCCAACCAATAAGCGCTGTTTGAAACCTTCGTGCAGACGCTATTGCACATTGGTGAGAAACCAGTCGTACAACCTGAATTACTGCTTCCGGTGTCCGAAGTGCAGCAGGAAGTATTCCCTAAGCGACAAGACCTTTCTTGCGGGTCTTAGGCTTCCACTAGTGCTAGTGTTCAGCGTTTTATGGAATTGGGAGAACAACTTTCGAGCCGGTGTAAGTGCTGGCCTTCTCGGGATGAAACGTTACGCCGTTTATAAGTTACACCAGAAATTTCGACGTATCTGCACCTGGAAATTCCGTAGCAACCTTGCACTCGTTCAACTCGGCGGCCCGGGTGAGGTGGTACAGATTGACGAGAGTGTAGTCGCGAAGCGCAAGCATAACTTTGGCAAAATCGTTCCCCAGCAGTAGGTTGTAGGTATCTACAGTCTCACTGCTAGGCGAGGGGTTGTTGCCTTCGTTCCGGATTGCAACCAGAAAATGCTGCACAAACTCATCGTCCGTTTAGTACGATACGTACGTTTAGTACGGTATCCTGTGTAACGTCACGACAAAAAGGTTCTTTTTAGGACCAAAATTACTTCAGAAAAGGGTTACTTAAATTTAACGAACGGTAGTTACTTTTTCGCGTGGATCCTACTCTTGCGAGGGTGGTTTTCATCAAAATTGACTCGAAGCACCCCTCGCTACGCTCGGGCGCTTTGAACCATTTTGATCAAAACGACAACTAATTTAAAAATATCCCTAGGCCCGTGGATTAAGGAAAAGGTGGATCTTTGAGGGGTGAAACTCATGAGAGTGGATTTTTAACGCAGGGTAGTTGTGCAAAGAAAAATTGACTTAAAGCACCCCTCGCTGCGCTCGGGCGCTTTAAGCCATTTTTCCAGCACATATACAGGGTGGCTCAATTTCGATCCTTCTAATGGGGAAATCGGTAACTATGGGAGATATCAAAAAATGGATGGCGCATCCTCGATCTCTTTTTCTGAAAAAATCTTAATGGCGAAAACCAAAATTTGCTATCTTTTTTTGTTTTCGAGTTATAGCCAAAAGTTCGATAATTAGACTTTTCTATAAATGTCGATATTTTGGTTGTTTTTGAAGTTACCAAAAAAGTATTAACACTTTCTTCAGACACTTTTTTAAGGGCAACAAAATGGGATAAAGAGATTTTAAATATCTAAATTAGTTTCCGAGTTATAACATAAAGTTGTATTTTTTTAAATAGAAACCATAGTTGGCTATGACATTTTTAAATGGCGTTTTTTAATCTTATTTTTAATGATGTATAACATGTGGGGTCTAATATTTTAGTTTCATCCCATTTTATTAAAAAATGTAATAAAAATAAAGAAGAATGAAATATTTAATAAAATTTTTTAAAATAAAAAAATAATAGTAACTGTTTTTAGTAAATAACAATAAAAAATATTCAATACTTAACAAAAATTACAGTAAGTATTCAAACTGAACTCAGTTGTTTACAATAAATACAACTTTGTCAAAACAAACACTACGAAATTGGCATCTAAAAAATTCTTTTACCCATTAGTTTTTAGTAGGAAAATATTTGTTACGTTAGATAATAATTACTAAAATATTATGTTGCACATGCAAGAACAGCATTATAACTAGCTTGAATGAAGAACTCCAACATATCGTATTTTTTACAGTGTTCATAAGCCATTTTACATTTACGTGAAATAACAGGTAAATATAATAACATATTATTAGAATTGCTAATAAATATTTAATACTTTAATTTCAGCAACTATAAACTAATATTTTCTTACTAAAAACTAATTGATAAAGAAATTTTTTAGATGCCAACTTCGTAGTGTTTGTTTTGACAAAGTTATATGTATTGAAAATAATAGACTTCAGTTTGAATACAATTACTTTAATTTTTGTTAAATATTGAATATTTTTTATTGTTATCCACTAAAAACAGTTACTATTATATTAAATTTTTTATTTAATTTTTTTTTTATTTAATATAAATTAATATATAAATTAATAATAATATAATATAATATAAATTCTTAGAATTGCACCTTTAAACTTTACATTGTTGAGAATTTTTAATCTTAACGTATTATTTTGGACTGAAATTTTACAAAGAAAAATTTCTTCTATAAGGATAAAGTCGATATTTGCTTGAAATCGACAAGTTTAATTAAAATCAATTTCTTACCAAACTAATCGATACATAACATTTGCCGTTACCTAAATCGCTAAATTATAACTTTACATTACGTTGAGATTTTATTTGTAAAATTAATATCTTCGGGGAGCGGTGAGCTAGTCCGCAACTCAAAAATCGTCGTTATACTGACGATTTTTAATTTTGAACATTAAAAAATTGAGTACTTACCTTTAAATAATAAAAAGTCATCTATAATTGTTGTCTCTTCACTATTCATTTCAAAACTAATAATAATTGTTCTCGTGTACACTGTACTTTAAGATGCTATTCAACCCGCATCAAGCTGGCGCCGCCACTTTTGCAAAACCTAAAATAAACTATATGGGAATTTGTGGCTAATTTGTTGCTAATTAGTTACCGCAATCGCGAATTTGTGGCTCTTACCGTTCGCGAATTACAGCCATTTGAGTGGTGGCGGCGCTAGCTTGATATCAAGCGAGCGTCGCCACCACTCAAAAACTTATCAAAACTTAAAAATAAGTATATGGGAATTTGTGGCTAATTTGTTGCTAATTAGTTAGCGCAATCGCGAATTTGTGACTCTTACCGTTCGCGAATTACAGCCATTTGAGTGGTGGCGGCGCCAGCTTGATGCGGGTTGCTATTCAAACATAAATTAAGAACGAATAAAAGATTCTGGTCAAAGCATATTTTAATTACTGAAACTGAAAGATTGCAAAACATTAGAGTTGCAATATGTTGTTATGTATTACACGAGGTAAATTTTAATTACTACAATCCAGTGTATTTTTTACTTATCTTATTGTTACACCAAAATCAACTATTTTGAGTGATAAGCAACAACACTCTTTAGAGTTAGAAGTACAGAAAAATTGTAAAGTTAACTACAGATATCGTACAACAATGCGTAAGTGCATTTTACAATTGATGTAGTATAAATAGCATGAGAGGTGCGTTTAATTTTACTACAAATGTTGTTCCTGTCACTACAATTATTTTACTACACGAAAAATGTAAATATAACTACATCTTTTTTTTGCGTGTAGTCAATTTTACCGACGTGTTATGTCTGCGTTGGGCAGTTTCCTGAATGCGCGATTAATTTTTTTTTATGGGTTGTATTCATATGGCAACTCATGTTTATTTTTTTTATTTTGCTTTGATTGTCCCAGGGTATCCTTTCAGGCTATTCTGGATTTAACTTGATTTGTTATGTGTTTGTGTGGCATCTTTTAACTCGACTTTTGTTTTATAAATAAAACCACCCTTTCTTCTACTATCGTGTTTTATTTCGAAGACTGACGCCCGATTATATTTTTTTCTTAGTTAGTTGCCAAAGATCGTCTGAGTCACAACGTTAAAGAACCCACAAACCGCGCATGCGCGACCCATGCTCTAGTACTAGACGGGAGTGTAATCCCTTAGCTGGCCTGTCTGCCATTCCATCGCAAATCAGCGGGCCAAACGACACAAAATAGGAGCAATTTGTGGTTTACCCGTACCACGCTACGGGTGCCTACGGGTGCCGCATACAGAATGACCGACTGGGCTTTGGATTTCGAATTTCGGAACACGGATTTTTTCATAGAAGTCTTAGGTATCTTCTACTTTTGGTAGTACGTGAACAGTTCGGATAGTGCTTTACCTATTCTATGCAAGTACTTACTTATTGAAACAGCCATAGCTGTGGAGTGATGTGACCGCTGGTTGAGTACAGAGCGGAAATTCTGAAATCGCGGACTAGACGGAATTTCTTAGCTCGTCTTTCCAGATCTTATGATGATATGACCTATCTATTCGAGCAAAGGTCTCTGGATCTACCTTGGCATATTCCTTGAGTTTAGCTGATAGGCAACTTCCATTACAAGCGTGGACAAATGGATACGGAAATATGGGAGGATTTTCAAGATGTATAAACGGAAAAACTATCGCTGATAAGTAGTAGTAAACGGATGGAGGTCGAAGGTAAAAAAAACCATTATGCAAAAAACCTGTTATTTATTCTTAAGTGCAACACACAAAATATAATTAAGTATAACTTCAATACACGCTGCCAAATGGTGGACTCCTCTTTTGTCATCAGCGTCACCGTTGAATAATTTTTAGCCACGTTTATTTTTTGGATATTCAATCGGAATGTATATTTCAAGAAAGATGGACAGTAAAACTAGCTCTGTATTGGAATACAGGAAAGCTACGTCAAACTTGTATTTACCTTCGGGAATGAGTGGAGGAAAATGAGTTGCATCGAGAACAAAGTTACAGAAGTGGTATTTAACATCCTGGAATTTAAAATCTTAGAAAAATGCTCTATAACTGTAAATTATTTGCAAAACCTTGTGAAAATAAAAGCTTGTAGTGTTACCACATTCTTTTACTCTCCTAGTTCCAATTACATCTGCGTCAACGGCTTTTTTGAGATTAACCTGGAAACGCATAGGAAAGCGTCGATATTCATTGCTTAAAAATTTATAGGCTTGTGCGAGTGCCTAAAATAATTAATATTAATAAAAATAACCAAATTAATAAAATTAATAAAAATTAATAAAAATAACAAAATTCTAAATTAACAGGAAGAAACTAAATATTTATTGTAACATTGCCGTTGTAAGTTACAATAATTGAAGTGTTCTGAAGTGACTTTTTCTACTTTGTATGGATGCCAAATATTTTTTTATGACTATAACAAAATAAAATTAAAGCACTAAAAAAAATTAATTTTACCAGAGTTTTATCTTGAACGTCAATTTTAAAGCAACATGACATATTGTGTGCTGTGGTAGTGAGATTGAATTTAAAAGCTTTAAATTCCAAGTATTCGAAACAACTTTTATTGTATCTGATTAATTCGACTCGTTCAACTTTTATTTTGAACTTATTTTGATGAAACTAAAAATTAATCATTCAATAAAGCTCTTGAATAAATTTGTAATATTTAATTTATAATTTTATGACAACAGACCTTAGATAGAAGATTAGCTTCGTTACAGCAACTATCGTGAACCAATAATAAGAGTAATAAATTAATAATATTTTTCCTCTTGAGTAGTTATTATTGCTCGTGTAATATTAAACTGCGGTTTGATGTCTACTGATAAAAATATCAACTGATGGTGGTCATCCAAATTACAAACGGAAATAAACATTCTATCTTTTGAATAATATAACAAAGAGAAATAAAATCTATTAAGCTTTAGTATAAAATTTAATGGTGTATAACAAAATATGTTGAAAATATATTTTATTTTAAAATATTACTTCCGTGCTGGGATCCTTTGAAATGAATTTTAAAAGGTCAGCTGGATTCCATTAATAAAAAAATAAATTTAGAATAATATTTAATAATTATTTAAAATAATTAATAGAATTGCACGGACGAACAGCAAATCGCAGAGAAAAAAAATAGCTAAAGCACAACGGCAAGGCTATAAGATAGTAAGAAGGCAGCTGAGGGCAGAGTACCAATACCAGGACTAACCTCAACCCGGGTTTAGAAGGTGGTTGATGCACGTTGTCAGACAACCCGAAGATATCAAAACAAAAGCTACCCACCTCGCAGTCAAAGAGTTTTAAAGGCCACGGAGCACCCAGAGGTATTCCTAATTTTTCTTTAATTGCAAAAACCCAGGGAAGTTGTTAGAAAACGCTGATAAATGTAAAAATCCAAAAATTGATTTTTAGAACTTTAATCAACCGTAAAAGTTTAATTTTAATACTTACCGGAAAATAAACTGCGTCACAAATTTTCTCAAGGCGCGTTCTCACGTATCAAGTTTTGTTGAACGATTTTTGTAAATCAACAAAAGTTGAACACGACTTGAACGAGTTTTTGTTTGCACGTTTCAATAAAAACTGATTCAATTTACACATTTTCAATTTAATTCAGTTGTACATAGCGTCAAAAACAAAATTCACATACACGAAAGTTAAAAGCAAATCGAAATTGACGTTCAACTGACGTTCATACGTATCAAGTTTGCTTTCAACTTTCAACAACAACAAACACATGTTCTCACGTATCAAGTTTTGTTGAACGCTTTTAGTTGATCAACAAAACTTGAACGAAATCTACAGTAAGAACATGTGTTTCGACAAAGTTGAACAACTTTTTAGTAGATCAACAAAAGATTGACCCAGTCAATCATTATCGTTCAAGTTTTGAATCGTCTGTCATTTGTTTTCAAGTAAAAACCAAACTTGATACGTGTGAACGTCAAGTTGATCGTCAATTTCGATTCGTTTTTAACTCTCGAGCATGTGTATTTTGTTTTTGACGTCATCTGCAACCAATTAAATTGTTGTTGCTTGATGTGCATGCATTTAAAAATTTCGAAATACCGGACTTTACTTGTACTATTTTAGTGATCTCACCTATGCATTTTATGCTGGGATTGAATTGTCAAAGAAGGGGTGTGCTGTTAAGGTAACACCCCAACGCGCAAGACAAGAGTTGGAGTTTTACTTTATATTAGCCAAAGCAACGGACGATGGTCGGTTAAGGCGCGTTCTTACGTATCAAGTTTTGTTGAAGGATTTTAGTTGATCAACAAAACTTGAACGAAATCTACAGTGAGAACATGTGTTTCAACAAAGTTGAACAACTTTTTAGTTGATCAACAAAAGATTGACCCAGTCAATCTTTTTCATCGTTCAATTTCGTTCAAGTTTTGCTGATCAACTAAAGTCGTTCAACAAAACTTGATACGTGAGAACGCGCCTTTATCAAAATACATAAGAATCCGTCGAGAAAGTTATAGTTGATCGATATTTATATTTTGGACTTCCCCCACTTGTGAGGGAATGACGTGGAGGAACCTGTGGTATTATTACCACATAGTAATAATTAATTAACTATTTAAAATTGAAATATTTATTTAACTGGAACGAAATACAATTATTATTTTTGACTTGTTAATCTAAATTTTATATTTTTTGTTATCACAAAACTATGCAGATTTTTAATCATTAAAACTTAAGCCTACTGATAATAAATTCTTTAAAATAATGTTTGTGTGACGCCACAGAACCCTATTAGGAAAGCGGAGCTGATGTGCCATTGGAGTTTCAGGAGCTCCTCTGCCACACCGTTCCGTAACGGGGTTGTGGTGAATTTCTCTAACGTCCCGGACAAACGTTGGAAGGTGAGGTGTGGAGTGACGAATGCGGCTAGAAGCCGATGAATTCGATTCACTTGGGTTGGAATGACGTGGATAAGCGGCGTTGGGAATGCGGAACGGATGTGCCATTGGAGTTTCAGGAGTTCCTCTGCCACACCGTTCTGTAACGGAGCTGTGATGAATTTCTCTAACATCCCGGAAAAACGTTGGAGGGTGAGGTGTGGAGTGATGAATGCGGCTAGAAGCCGGTGAATTCGATGCAATCGGGTTGGAATGACGTGGATAAGCGGCGTTGGGAAAGTGGAGTAGATGTGACATTGGAGTTTGAGAAACTCCTCTGTTACACCAATCCCTAGTAGAAGTGTGTTGGATTTCTCCAACACGGATAAAGGGTGGGGTGTAGGGTGTGCCACGAAATACTTCGATACGACTAAACGTGGAAGTGAATACTTCCACGTGTTGCGTATGAAGTGAAGGTCTAGAAGAACTGTCATCATAGATGGCGGTTGTCCTAGACCTTCTAAAGGAAGTATGTTGCGCTTGGTCAAAACATTCTTCTCTACGGTGTTCGAAAGAGTGGGGTGGAGAAGTAGCGTTGTTGGAAGACATGATGTATTTTAATATGAAATCTAAATATTTGTGAATCGGATAATATATTATCGACATTATTATGTAAGCTTTCCATAAACGTTAGATTGATCTAAGGTAGGTTGGTTTTAAGTTTACAGGACTTGCGTATACATGCATTGTTTGTTTGATCTGAAAGCAGTGTTTTGAACTAATCAGTTAACGTGATTATTTCGCGCTTAGGCGTTTACATTTAATTTTAAGATAGGGTCAATCTATTCCATTAGGTCGGCTTATCTGAGGGTATACACGAATAGACTAACTAGCTCAAGCCGATTTAGATCAAGCTAACGTCTGAATGTCTACGTGGTAAAAAACTGTAATGATGTAATCTAAAAGAGTTCTACTGCTACCTGTGCACTGTACAAACGGCAATAAGAAACCACCATATTAATTGTTGATGGCTGCGTCTAAAATCAGAAAAAAAAAATTGGATTGGAGTGACATCGGATAATCCGATAATCTTTGAAAAATAGTATATAAGTTGAAAATCTCACAAGTACCATCGTGTAGTATTCGTTAAAACTTCTAACAATGTCAGCTTTAGTAGTTTTTGAAAAGTAACGTCGTTTTGAAAACTTCTGCTTCCCTAGTAAAATTAAAAAGAAAGAAATTGAACTCCACCGAAAACAACAATCTTAAGAAAATTTTTAATTTTAAAGGAGTCAAAACTTTTTCCCTTATGGAATTCAGAAATGTACAAGAAATGATGTTCTGTAAGCGTGTGAAGTTGAAAAAACCAAGACAGCACTCAGAGGTCTTTCAGGTGATGAAAAACGTACGTGAAGAATGGAGAAGGGTAAGCAAAATTAACAGACGAAAATTTGTTAACAGTTTTAGGCGTATGGTAGACAATCCGCAATCTGACTTTGAGGACGAGCTAGACGTAGCATGTACTAGCTGTTATTATTGGGAAGACCGAAATGGAGATATGAGAAATTTAGAAGAAATTGAATTGGAAGATGAATATTTTACCGATATTGGCCATCGTAGGTATTGGTCTCCGTGATTTGCGAAAAAACGTATTTGCCGTTGTATATTTATAAATTTAATAAAATTGCTGTCGGTTTGGCTAAGTATAGATGAACAATTTCTTTGGAAACTCATGACTTCCGGGCAGTCATTGCAATTTACATAACCTCTTGAACAGGTGCATTATATTGCAGTAAACGCACTTGTAAAAATTATAAATTTATTCATTCTTACTTAAAATCTTTCAATAATTAACCCAAACAATTTTTACAATAAACTACAATAAAAATAAAAACATAAACATAATCTTAAATAAAAGTAGTTTAAAATGAAATTTGAATTTCATAAAAACGTGTTATAGTTGACCTTATACAAAATAAACGAAACATTTTTTTTGTTTATAATCTTAAATTTAAAAAAAAATTAATTTTATAAAATTGGGGGCTCGCCCCGAATATCAAATAATTTATCAACTAATCTCCAGCCAATTTGGTGATATCTTCAGCACACAATGAAGTGAAATTTGACAGCGATAATTGGGTAATCTATTGTTAATATCTTAATCATTTTTTTTTTCAGGTAATTTGGTTTCCGGTTATTTTGCCTCGAATAATTTATTTCCGATAATTTCGCCCGATTACAATTTAATTTACTCTTGATTGCGCCAAAAAAGCAATTTTTGGATTGTACGCATTAAAATGCGTCGCCTACAATCACAAAAACAACTTTTACGGTCGATTAAAGTCATAAAAATGGATTTTTGGTTTTCTACTTCTGTCAGCGAATTGTAACGATTTTCCATGTTTTTTGCTAGCTAAAATACAATTTTTGGACTCTACGCATTAAAAAACGACATGAAAATTTTAGTCGGATATTACGAAATCGGTAGATTAACCCCTCGGTTTTTACTTACCGACCGAGGGGTCAGTCACTGTAGTACCTATTACTTGTACAAGTCTTCAGTATTACATTGAATATTACGTGTATTACGTTCAGTGTTACCTGTATTACTTGGTATTCCGTATTATTTTGTATTACGTGTATTAGGTATACAATTGTATTATTTTGTATTACTACTTGTATTATTTGTAATAAGTGTATTACGTTCAGAATTTTCTGTAATATTTGGTATTAAATTGTATTATTTGGAATTTCGTATTATTTTGTATTACGTGTATGATTTTGTATTACTTGTATTATTCTGTATTATAGTATTATTGTACAAATTTTCTCCAGTGACTGACCCCCCGTTACCGACGATGCACATGGAGAAAAAATTATTGACATAAAACCTACTATGATTATTATTACTAGCACTACTATTTCCATAACTAAAAATTTTCCACTGATTGCAATTTGATATACTACAAGCAGTACTATCAGAAACCCAAAAATTACGTATAAAACTAAACCTATTAAAACTACGATAAAAAATATGGGACTGCAAAACGAATTAAATCGCTGCATTATCTTTACGAATATAATATTGGCTTTCTCACGACACTCAGTCGATTGATTCGCTTTTAAATTTTTGTCTTTCCTTCGTTAATTCTTGATAACACTCGCACTTGCGTTCTACCAACAAATCTTATCACGCGCTCACCTTTTAAAACTTTTAATAGTTCACAATACAAAATAAATTCAAATTTTAAATGTTTTCAAATAAAATAAAATTTTCTTTGTTCGTGTCAAGAGTTACAGTAAACCTTCACTCGAGCGTCTCTTTGATAAATCGAAAAAATTAACATAAAAATTTGAAAAGAAAACCAAATTATCAATTTTGACTCAATTTTACCAAAAACAATGATTTTTTTATAAAGTCGTTTCACGACAATACGTACATAATTTATTTTATATTGTGTTTGTTTAAACTTTAAATTGGATAGTAAACATATAGTTTTTATCTACAATCGTTTTTGGTTTTATATACAAAAACTTAAAATACGTACATATTGGTGAATTTTTGTAGAATAGAGAATTAAGTTTGAAATAATTACATATAGTTTATTTTAAAAATGAAAATTATTTTTATTGAATTGATTTATGTTAAGTCCTGACCTGTATTCTTTATAATAAATATTAAGTAATATTTATTTCAATAAAAATTAAATTATCAACTTTCTGTATCTTGGCAAGATCGGTATTCAATATTCTTCTAAATTACTTTTATCTTTGTATCTGAACACATTAGTATTAGGCTGGATAGCTCGTTTTGGAATTCGTGCACGGATTACCACCGATCAAAGATTCCAATTCAAATTTACTTCATTCAAAAAGCTTCCAGCATACTTGGCATTAAGCGCATCCATACAACAGCTTACCACTTACAAGCGTATGGTATAGTGGAAAGATGGCACCGTACGGTGAAGTCACCAATAATAGCATATGAAACGAAAGTATGGTGCCACAATATCCCTGCCAGGTCAGATTCTTTGCAAAATGATGACCAGATTCTTCAATCTGAATTCGTCAAAGAGCTAAGGAGACAAATACAAGAGCTGAAGCCAGTGCCAGCAACCAACTATAGCAAGAACACCATATTTGTCCAACCAGCTTTAATCACTTGCGCACATGTTTTTCTTTGCAAGGATACAGTTTGTACGAGGCTTACACCACCATACGAAAAACCATTTCTTGTTATTTCACGCACCGACAAGAATTTTGTAATTAGAGTGAATGGTAAAAACAGCACGGTCACGATTGATCGAGTAAAATCCGCGCACACGGTCGAAAATCGTCCAAATCAAGAAATAACTTCAGCACCACAGCCACCGCTGTTTTGGTGAAAACCTAGAGGGTTTTCTTGCTTATTACTTCCCACTTCTGGATTTTTCAAAGTGCATAATAGTATATTATTTACGCGGGAGATATGAGGTGCATTACCCGCACGAAGGTTTTAAAAGCCCGAAGGCCGAAGGCCCGAGGGCTTTTGAAACTTGAGTGTGGTAATGCATCATATCTCCCAAGTTTAATATACTATTTTATCTACTTCCGTGCTAAATATGTTAAACTTGAGAAAACTATGAGTAAATTTTTTTGCGCGCGATCGATCTGATTTTTTGCATATACCTTCCTACCGACAATTCCCTGGGGGTAAGTAATAAATTATGGTTTGGGGGGAGATTTTTTTGCTCAGTTTTTCGATATCTAGCGTCGTTCTCGAGTTATAGCTAATTCAAAAAATTTAGGTAAAAAATAAAAAATTGATATAAACAAATGAATTAATACAACTGTCATATTAAAATAAATTGATTGACATGAGGTTGGTTTTCTTTGTCATTATCTGAATCAGGTTGCTTGTTTTAAAATTATTTTTAATTTGTTGTGTTCCGTTTAAACGTCATTATTTTTATTGTATTATAAAAATTAAAAAATAAATTGCAAAGTTAAACATAATCTTATTATTCACGAACATCTAAATTTTGAGTAATTTTATTATAATTGTTTGGGAAATCATGTGACTTGTTTGATTTTCCATTATTAAAATCAAGTTGTTAATTTTTAAATTATTTTTGTTCATTTGCCTATAGCAATCAACATTAACTCCCGGCGGGAGTTAATAGAATATTAACTCCCGCAAATCAACGAAACAAAGTAATTGCCGTCATATCCGCGCTATTTGGTGGAGTTAAGTACGCACTTATCTCCCGGAAGTAGATAAAATAATTTATTTTTCTATTATAAGTTCATTTTTATTTGTGTAATTTCAGTGAATTTATTTTACTTCGTCATAGATGCAACGAATAGAAGGAATACATAACAATAAATGAAAAACCTTTGAAAACTGTTTGAAAAATCTTTGGATATTATTCCAAAAACTTTTGACTTTCAACAGCCGTTTGAGGTTGTCATTCAGGACCGCAACACGGCTAGAAGCCAAATAATAAAAGTGGATAACAAATCCTCCAACTGGTATAGAGATGGATCAAAAACTGAACAGGGAACAGGTATAGGCATATATGGCCCAAAATACACGGCATCAATAGCCTTAGGAACCTACCCCACAATTATGCAAGCTGAAATACTTGCAATTGAAATGTGTGCCCATGAATGCCTCCACAGGAATTTAAAGGGCAAGCAGATCAATATAATGTCGGACAGCCAAGCTGCGATAAAGGCACTCGAAGCAAATAGTTTTGAGTTCTTGTCTACATGAGAATGTTGACAATCTCTCAAGAAACTGGCAGTGGGCAATAAAATTGCCCTACGCTGGGTGCCAGGTCATGAGGGAATAGAGGGTAATGAAATAGCTGACAGACTAGCTAGATCAGGCTCAAGAACGCCCCCGACTGGACCCGAACCATTCTGTGGGTTAACCAAAGCACACAACGGGCTGGAGGTTCAAAAATGGGAGGCGAAGAGCAAAGAAACCCTCTGGAAAAATACACCAGGACAAAGACAGGCGAAGAAATTTATAAAGTACTCGACTGCAGAAGCAAAAAAGCTTCTTCTTCTAGCAAAGAACGAAATTAGACTCATTACGGGGCTGTTCACCGGACACTGCCCGGTGAAATATCACCTCAAAAAAATGAGGCTGGAAGGAAACGACAGGTGCAGACTTTGTGAATCGGAAACAGAGACGGCCGAGCACATCCTCTGTAACTGCAATGCCTTAGCCAGAATTAGGCTTAAACATATGGGACAGATACAACTGACGCCCAAAGAGGTAAAAAGCTTACTTTTCAGGAGCATTCTGTGTTTTGCAAGCGAAATTGAATTCCTGAATAACTAATTAGTAGGGTTAAGAACAAAAGATTAATACTGGTCGCAGTTCTGAAAGGCTCTGGTAGCCAAACGACCCCTAAGTACAATACAATACAACGTTTTCATGCTACATTTTTATGAAACCGAAATGCTTATAATATACCTACTCTATACTTTTTTCTTGCGGAGGAAGGAGGAAAATCTTTCAAAGACATCAGGAAAACCGCGCTCGACTGGTAGTGTGGGATTTCCACCCACTAAAAACCCCCTCCTTATGCTTAGATATTTCCCGTAACCTCTTCTCCAGTACAATGTAAGCAGTACGGTGTTGATAGCTTTCTTGATTTTGTGGAGGTATGGTGATCCACACAGATGAAGTGATTTACTCCACAATAACTTGAATTGCTCGATTTGCTTTGTCTATCACCTCTTCTTTGGTTTTTGCTGTAATTACCATTGTTAGGTCATCTGCGAACCCGAACAGTTTCACCCCTTCCGGCAGCTGAAGATGTAGGACGCCGTCGTACAGCATATTCCAGAGTGTCGGGCCCAAGACCAACCCCTGCGGGGCACCACTAAAGACGTTTATCGTGGTTCTCCATTGTTTTTCTTCTACTAGTAAGACTCTATTGCAAAAATAGTCCATTATCAGGTTAATGACACCCGGATGGACGCCCCTTCGCTGGAGCTCTTCGACGATATATTTCCAGCACACAGAGGTAAAAGCGTTCTGTACATCGAAGGTTATAATAGCAAAGATTTTGCGCGTCTTCCAGGTGCTCTTCCTAGCATTATCTGCCAGCTCCACAATCTGTAGGAGCGCCTGTACGGTCGGTCGTCTCTTGCGGAACCCGTATTGTAATTTGCTAAGCCCACCAGACTTTTCGAGTTTTTCATGAAGTCTACCCAGGATCATGCGCTCATAGAGCTTGGCGATGTTATCCAATAAGCATATGAGACAGTTAGGATCCTGAGTTGTCCAGTGGCTTATCGCCCTTTCTCAATAGGACCAGTTTTAATTTTTTTCATGCTTCCGGGAAGGAGCCAGAGGAGGCGAGACCGTTCATCACACCCAAGAGTACTTCTGGGAACTCGTTCGAGAAGATTTTGACAACTTTGGCCGGTATTTTATCTGGGCCTGGGGCTTTGCCAGTTGCTATTGCTTGTACTGCAGATTTTAGCTCTTTGTTTGTGAACGACTGGAAGGTGATGGCTGACTCGTCTCTCCTCCATTCCCACAGGCGGGTGCGTGGGGAACAGAGTATTGACAATACCTTTGATTTGGGTTTTGTTCATGCCGGGCAACAATTGTCGTCGGAGTTTTCTCGTGACTATCTTGTATCCCGCTCTCCGCACGTCATGTTCTATCTCATGTATTAGCTTCTTCCAACACTGTTTCTTGCTGTTTCGGATGGCCGCATCAAGCTTCCCGCGTGAGGCCTGAAAGGTCTGTAATGCCTCCTCCGCGGTGTGTGGATCTACTCTGTACTATAAAAAGATAAGAGCACAATATGTAACGTTTTCATGTAACATTTTCATGTCACATTTTTATGAAACCAAAATGCTTATAATATACGTATATATATATATAAGATATAAAATTATTTTTACTGTCTCGACCTTTACACCAACCAATCAACGTCTCAGACGATTTGATCTGTTTAGTACTTGAGACGTTGATAAACCGCCGCCGCCGTCCCCATCAACAACTTACGAGCTTGTATCTTCTAAAACATCGTGACGTGTAAAGAAACTCAGGGAAAGACAATGGCAACAACAAGAACAACAAAAACTACCAAAATCAAATCTGCCAGCAAAAACATCAGAGGAACCTTCGAAGAAATGTAGGAAAAGTGAAAATCAGTCAGTAGATCAAATTGCCAATAATTCCAAATTAGTAATAGTAATAGTAGTAAGTAAAAATGCCGATACTGTAGTGCAATATTTTGGAAAAATAAATTTTGTAAAAAGATAAGACTAAAATATGCAACGTTTTTATGCAACGCTTTGGACGTTCGAGATTAGTTCTTTTTTTTTAACCAATAGCAAAATTGCAGAACGTTTTCAAGAAATGAAAAAATAATAGTAATCGGTAACATATTTGTTTTAAATCATTTTTTCGATTTAAATAAATCGTTATTTTTTCTCCATTAAAAGAAATGAAAATGCGTCGTGAATTTAACTGTGATTATTTTGCCAAAATTAGAGCTGGTGGAATCGGCCCTTAGTGCTCTTGAGAGATAATTACTGAAGTTAAAGAAAAGTATCTCAATACTTTCTACCCAAAATTTTTTCCTCTACATTAAAATATAATTTTTGGTGCACAAAATTATTGTGGCTATCCACTATAAACATTTTATTAAATTATTTATTAATGGCGACTCAGTCGTAGAATACAATTGCATGAGACTAATAATTTTTATTATTTAATTTTCATTAAATTTCTTTGCACCTTGCACTCATCATCCACACGACGTTAATTATCAGGTGACCTTGAATTCGTCAGACAGCAGTTAATTATTTACCTAACCGTTGAATTATTATTTTTAAACTTCAGTTTTTCATATCACCTTCACTTTCACTAGCTTCAATAATAACATATACTCGTTCACAAAATAAACTGTGTTTTCCAAAAAAGCAAATTGACAAAATTTGCTCATCCATTTTTCGACATCATAATGCTACGAGAAAGCAAAGCGGCACTTTTCTAAGGGAGGAAAAAGGGTAGGTGTATTAACTCGATTAAAAAATATTTTATTTACACTCTCAAAAATTTGTTTTATTTCGAACACTAATAAATTTCACAACTTTGTTCTTTAAAGTTAATATCACTTAAAAGTCCTATTTCTTACATTGGCGTACCAAATTTTATTGCCTAACCAAATTGATTAATTTTTCTGATTCTGATAATCCTTGAAATTAGGAAAACCAGACTAGTAAGTTAATATTTTAGAAATTCCAGGCTTGAAAGCCCCACAAAGAAGTCCTACAGAGGTCCAAATTTAAAAATTTTGTTTTTCCAAAACATCATCCAAATCATCCGGACAGATAAAATCTAAAATTTCCTTTTAGTATGAATGTTGATATGGCGCATCAAACTAGATTTTCTTGAAAATTTCTTACTGCAACTTTCGCATTCAAATGGCTTCTCACAGTCATCGTGAGTTTTCATGTGCTGAGTAAGATTAGATTTAATTCTGCATTTATAGTCACAGATGCAACAAACAAACTGTTTATTGCTACTATGCACTCTAACCATATGCTCGTTCAGTACCTTTTTCATCCGAAACTTTTGGTCACAGATTCCACAAGCAAATGGTTTGTCGCTAGTATGAACTTTTAAATGATTGTTCAAACCTGTACTTCGCGCACATTTATAACCACAAATATTACACGCAAACGGTTTCTCGCCGGTGTGACTTCTTACATGAATTTTCAAAGTTCGTTTGGTTACAGATTTAAAGTCACAGATTTCACAAGAATGTGGTCTGTCACCGGTATGAATTTTTAAATGCTCTGTCAATCTACCTTTTCGAATACATTGATAGTCACAAATTTCACACGCAAATGGCTTCTCACCCGTGTGAGTCCTGACGTGAAACGTCAAACGAGTTTTCGTTAAACATTTGTAGTCACATATTTCACACCCAAAGGGTTTTTCACCAGTGTGAATTTTTTCATGTTTTTCCAAAGAATCTTTCCTAATAGTTTTGTAGTTACAAATTTTACATACAAAAGTTTTTTCCGAAAAATGTATTTTTGCGTGGGTTGTCAGATGACCTCTTTGGAAAAAGATTTTTTTGCAAACATCACAGCTAAATTTTTTCCGTATTTTTGCTTTGCTTTCTGTTATCACTCGAGTATCCTGAAAATGGCTCTCATCTTTTACGTCTATTGAATGATGCAAACTTCGTATGTCAAATTCTGGATAATCTTCCTTATCTTCATTCTTTATTTTTTCGAATTTACTACTGTTTAAATAACTCGGAGTTTGCAAAATAAAAATTTGAGATTCTCCCAAAAGTGTTTTATCGTCCATTCGTTAACAAATGATTTACCAATAATTTCCAATACAATTATATAATTACCCATTTATTTTTAGGTTAGGATAAAAAAATTTGTGCTCCGTGGAAATTTACTTTTCGATATTACTGCTGGATATACTTTAACACAGTAAAGGCGTATTTTCGCGAGGTACCAAAACTAACCAAAAGTAACCGGTTACTTTTTCTGTCGTTTTCGCGAGGAACGGTTAGAGGGGAGGTAGTTTCTGGTTAAAAAGTTACCTGACCAAAGATAACCAAAGACGACCGCTCGAAATCGGTGGTTACTTCTACGGTCATACAATTTACGCGCCACAATTTAAAGTTTTTTGCAGTTCTTATGTTCAAAGTGGTTCGAAGTTTGAGGTTATAGAAAATTATTGTATCAAAATTGGAAAATATTTAGGATTATGTATACGATTCATTTTGTTTTTATCGTACAAATATGATAAATTGTTCTTAATAAAAATTAAAGCTAAATTAGAAATAAATTGTAGGTAGCAATTCGAGAAAAATTTATAAGGACAACTAAACTTAAAAACATTAATTTATTTATTGTTACGATTTAACATGGATCAATCTAGAAAAATGGTCAAACGTGGCTTTAATTTTGATGTAAGAAAAAATTATTAAAAATTAATTACCATCACGATGAAGAACCATTTCAACTCTTTAATAAATCTACATAATACACAAACATGTGGGTTTTAGTATGGTACTACTAATAACTCTTTCCTAACATCAATATCTATACCCAGGTAAATTAATAAAATTTAAATCTTACAGTTATTAAACTAATATAATTTTCTCATTGCAGATATTATTATAGAAACATTAATCGGAGAAGGAATATGATAACCTCGATAGAACTTCTGACAAACTAAAAAATGTAAATAGTAATTGCATTTACAAGGATTGTTGGTTATTCAAAATAGCCACCAAGAAATATTGGAACAGCTTCAAAATTTCAAGAAAGTTTTCAAAAAATGAAATGTTTTTTATTTAAAATAATATAAAGAAAATATCAACAACTCAATTATTAGTATTTATACTGCATGTTTTCTGCTTCCACCTTCCTCTTTTGTCTTATTATTTTCTTCCAGTTTTATGTGTAGTTCTACTTAATATCATTGCTATATGATTACCTAGATAGAACTGTTTCGGTTTTAACAAACATTTTTTTATTATTATTGTTTACTTCAATTTGAAAAGAGTGAACAAAAAAATAAATTTATTTCATGAAATTATTTTAACCAAAATGTATGGTCTGAAATTTATCTTACTTCAGTTTCTATCAGTGCCATTTTTTCTGACTGCTAATAACAAGAAATTTCATTTTGTCAACTATTTTTTGCAAATAATGCAATGTTAATTAACGATATAACAGCACCGTTGACGATATTTTTTTAAATTTTATATAAATTTTAATATCATTAAAAAGACTAGTCCTTAGAAGTAACAAATAAAAGCTAACAACGAAGAAATAAATCATTGTTTAACTATTGTTTACATTTTTACAAAAGTTTGGTTAGTTTTCATTTATATTTTTAACCAAAAGTAACCTTTTGCATTTTCGCGACAACAACGGTTAATTTATAAAATTGTGGTGGGAGACTAACCAAAGATGACCAAAAGTAACCAACCGGTACTAACCGGAGCCCTCGCGAAAATACGCCTTAAATGATTGATTGAATCTCACTTTGGATAATTTCATGAAAAGATTACAATATTCGGAGATTATTTAGCATCTGACATTGTCAACCAATGTCATTTTTTGCTTTAAAGCGCCATCTACAACGTAACTTCTAATTCATAGGCCTAAACCAGAGAAGATTTTTTGCGGGGATCCTACCACTGAAGATTTAATTTTGAATTTTGCCACATCCCCTTTGTAATGCTTTTACCTGTTGTAAAAAGTGCTCATTAAACTTTAAACGAGTTTTTCTCAAAATCACTTTCTTTCAAACTAGGAAGTCAGATTACTTGAACACTACCGTTGCATGAATCTATTTAAAATTTTTGCAGTAGCTTTAAAATTTTCTTGATTAAAGGTAAACTCGATTTTGGCACAATAACAATAACGTGGGAAAATCAAAAATCGCTGGAGAAAAACATTAAATTAGTTAGCTAGCTGCAATTGCTTGGGATAATTTAAATTTCTACGCCGGCGCCGCGTTGCAGCTTATCAACACTTGCACTCAAATCCGTGCATTTAAATGCGCATGAAAGCAACTAACAATGCTGAACCGGCATGAGAAAATATCGTTAAATAAATAAAAAGTAGAATGACGTAACTAGTGTAAAAATTACAAATTGAATTACTGGAATTGATAAATATTGGAAAGCAGAATCTCTTCACTTCAAAGTCTTTGGTAATAACATTCCCCAGTAGATGAATTTGTTCTGTAGTGACATGTTGTCTTCTTAAGGCCAGCCAGGGTTAAATTGTTTTGAAATTTTCCGGGTCTAACTCAAACGTCGGGAGCAAGCACTGCCGAAAGAAGAAAAACAAAAATGCTGTATGTAAACTTGAACCACAAGGTCGATGCCCAGGCCTTCCTGTAGTAGACGCTAAAGACTAGACGGTCCTGGAGAAAGAAATTGATGTTGTAATAATCAGTAAACCCTACCGTTTTAGTAACACCAACTGATACGAAGATCTTACGGGCAGAACTCATAATATAATAAATAAAATAATTATTATTATTATATCATGAGCAGAACTGCAGTGTACGTAAGCAATAGAAAAGTCGAGACAACTGAAAAAGGAGATGGGCGGGTAGTGGTATATGGAGTGTTCTATTACAGCGTATACATGTCACCAAATCAAGATATCAAGCAACACAAGGGACTAATAGACGACTCGTTTCGAGATGCGACACAACACGATAAAGTAATAATTATAGCTGGAAACTTCAATGCCAAGGACCCAGAATGGGAGTCGGAAGTAGCAAATAAAAGGAGGAGAATCTTAAAAGAAGAGGTGGGTACGGCTGCGCTTGATATATAAAAATAATAAGTCGAAAAGAGTTGCGTAAATAGCGTTTTTTAATTAATTAAAATAAATACAGTAAATTGACAATTAAATTTCATTTGTGCAAAGCCAAAGAGGCGACCCGCTTTCACTATTACATTCGGGTGACGACTGAAGCGGCCCTCCTGTTTTTGGACATTTTTGAAATTCTCATAATGCGGTCAAAGAAGCCGCTCTGTCTGGCCACATGTTGACGACCGATTCCCGTTAGGTTTTAGGACATATTTTCTACAATATATTGTCGTGTTCTGACGAACAAGCACTAAAAAGGTCCGTAGCTCGTTTATCGGAGTTTACACTTATGAGACTCTCCCTCAGTAGTAGGTTCCAAAATTATTCCCAAACTATCCACAATCAATAAAACAAAATTTTCAGGGATAAATTATAATTTAATTTGACGAGAATAGAATTCATAATTTTTAGAATAACTCATATAAGACGAAATTTTTGTTGTTAAACTTATCGACACAATCGAAATCTCAAAACTACTGGTAAATTATTCTACAAATTTACACATTTAAACTGCAAATTATTTCTCCAATTTGTAAAATAATCAAACGTTTTAGCATAATCTAAATAAAACATCTGTAATAAAATAAATAATGTACAAAAATGAAAAATTGTTTAATTTTCAAATATTGGCGCCTTTTTATTGTTCAACAAGTTGGTAGCATTATAAATACCCGATTGTCATATGATTGTGACAACTGAAATCATAAAAACCGCACGAAAAAGTTAAGCACATAAATTTAAATTTCGCAGTCAAATAACACGAATTAATTATTAAAGTAGTTCCACTGGTGTGTTTAATTAATTAAATGTGGAAATCCGATCATAAATGCGACTTGAAATGCAAATTTTACGTCAAGTGTAGTTAACCTCAAACTTTTCGTAGCATAGTGACAAATATCGAAGATCATCGTTGAAATAGCGTGAATAAACAATTTAAAAGTTATTTACCAAGATGATGGCTTGAATAATAGAAGATTGCCCCTCAAATTCCTTGCATCTACGATTTGACAAAATGGCGACCTCATGTCCTGACTGGTAAGAAAATTTTCCAAATCTTGAAAATAATAATTTTCATAATACTCTTCTTTCGTAGCACTCACTATCAAACAAATCTCCAGTTGCTCATAATCATCGCTAAATTAATTACCAATTCGTAATTCTTAAACATTCGAAGATTCCACTTTGAAGCCGTTGAGTTGCAGACTTCACGCTTACACCTCTATAGAGCAACTGACTATTTATCTTGTTTCCTGCACAATTTTCCTTCGGAAAAATCGTGTCGCACTCTGGTTGGTTGATTTTCCAGCGAAGTTTGAATTTTCTGATGCCAAATTCAATATTTCGAAGTCACTAAATTTAATTCATTGCGAACAACACTTCAGCTTTATAAACACCGCATTAATCGTCGTAGCTACCTTTGCACCAACTCATTCCAAAAGTAAGTAAACAATTTTTAAACAAAAAAAAATTCAATTAACTAAATTATAACGTTTTTCCATTTTTGAAATGTTTAACTTGCAGGTATCTGGACAAATTTCCAACCCTACAAATCTCGTCTCTGCACGTATCCATTGGCACGTAATTGAAAACAACAGGTTACTATTCGTTCGTCTAATTAAATCAAAGAAAATTCCATAAAATGAAAACTTTAACAAAATGAAAATTTAATTGTGGATAATTTTAGAATTTGTGATTTATACAATTCACGTCAATATAAAACTCCGGAAACACACCAACGTTTGTAAGACGATCAACGGAGATTAGAAGAGGTTCACAATCCATACTCGATGTCACGTTTGCCAAGCAGCACCTCACAAGGCACTTGGTGAGTTGGCAGGTGTTGCAAAATGAAAGCCAAAGCAAACGTCGAGGTCCATTTCCCCAGCCCCCCCCCCCCATTTTGATTTTTGGATCACTTTTTTTGTCATTCGTTTGTGCATCTTTTGTGTACGTTTGTGCAATTATTTTTTTCGTTTGTGCATTCACCGTTTGCGAATTATTTAACAAATAAGTTTGAGGGGCTGGAGAAATGCCAGCCTCCCCCCCCCATCGCGAATTTTGGGTCAAAATTGGTGTCAATCGTTTGTGCATCGTTTGTGTACGTTTGTGCATTTATTATTTTTGTTTGAGCAAGCGCGGTTAGCGAAATATTTTCAATTGAATAACCGGCGAACATTTCTCCAGCCCCCCCCCTCATTTTGACTTTTGCATCAATTTTTGTGTCACTCGTCTGTAAATATACGTTTGTGTATTCACTATTCTCGTTTGTGAATTCACAGTTTGTGAATTATTTAACAAATAAATATTTATAAATCTCCGAGCAACAACTGCGATAGTGTCTAGATTGCAATTTATTCTAGTCTACTGAAGAATACGCTGAAAATATTTTAATTTTCCGGAAATCGTCAGCGAAACAACACTTCCCTGCGTATCTACGCGCAGGGAAATTAAATTATACTAATTAGTCCGACTAAATCAGTAATTGAATTTAGCTGTTTTGACACATTGTTTATAACTATGTAGTTAACAAATTAACAAATTTGATTTTTGCTCATTTTAAAAATGTTATTCAATTAGTGTTTTAAAATTTCGATTTTAACGAAATCGGCAGTAAAACTATATTTTTAATACTTAGCGGAAAATAAACTGCGTCAAGCGAATTTTCTCTTCAAAATACGTAAGAATTTGTCAAAAAAGCAATAGTTTTAGGTCATGCATGTTAGTGCTCCCCTCCCACTTTCGAATTTTCGAATTTAGTGTCAAACGTTAAAGCATCGATTGAGCCTGAATAAACTACCATTATTTTTGTTTGAGCCTCTAAGGTCGCAAAGCTATTTGCGATAAACTAGTGGGAGGGGCGTAAACATGTTTTGCAATTTTCCTTCTCATTTTGAATTTATGTGTGCAATTGATGTCAATCGATAGAGCTCGGTATGAGCCTGAATGAGTTTCAGAGAGCAACAGTTTAAGTTAATTCTTTACAAAGATATGGATAGTTGTAATTTTCGACTAAACTCCGAGCAACATGCGTTAAATCTTAAGTTTTTAAATCTCTTAAGCTGGTAATCTACATACTTTGGATATATAAATTCTTTAAATAAGCAACATTTTATTTTTTACAAATATAAAATTTTTTAAATAGAAGTAATTTATCTAAATAGAAATCATGCCGATAAAATCTAATATTGATTTGAAGTAGCTTAACAAAGTTGTTGTAGTTAATAAAGAAAAAATTTATGATCCAATGGCTAAAAAGTTTTGTGCCCTTTCAATTATGTGTTTGTTGGAAATAGTAAAGCATTAGGTAATACTACCGTTCAGCCAAATAAAATTTTTTAAGAATCTTACGATTTAACGCATGTTTCTCGGAGTTTAGTCGAAAATTTCAACTATCCATAACTTTGTAAAAAATTAACATAAAGTTTTGCTCTCTGAAGCTCATTCAGGCTCAAACAAAGCTCTATCGATTGACATCAATTGCACATACAAATTTAAAACTATTAAGAAAATTACAAAACATGTTTACAGCCCCCCCCCAGTTTTTTGCGAATAACTTTGCGACTTTTGAGGTTCAAACAAAAATAGTGGAAGCTCATTCAGGTTCAAACGATGCTCTAACGTTTGTTACGTAATTCATCCAAAACTTCGAAAGTGGGGGGGCTATCATGTCTGCAGCCCCACCCCCTTACCATTTGTTTTTCTCAAATAACTTTGCGACCTCTCAGGCTTAAACGAAAATAATGGAAGCTCATTCAAGTTCAAACCATGCTCTAACGTTTGGCATAAAATTTATCTAAAAATTTGAAAGTGGGGAGCCACTGACATGCACCTTATGGTTTTCCAATATTTATTTTTTGGGGCAAAAAATATTCAAACGGGTTAATATAGCGTTTTTTTAAAATTCGACTAACATTTTCAAGTTGTTTTTGTGATTGTAGGCGACGCCTATGCATTACAATACGTCGCCTACAATCACTAAAACTGTGCTTGAAAATTTTAGTCGGATTTTACAAAAACGGTAGATAAAATTTTTTCACCCCAAAAAAACTATACCGTTCTTCACGGATTCTTACTTATTTTGAAGAGAAAATTCGCTTGACGCAGTTTATTTTCCGCTAAGTATTAAAAATATAGTTTTACTGTCGATTTCGATAAAATCGAAATTTTAAAACACTAATTGAATAACATTTTTAAAATGAGCAAAAATCAAATTTGTTAATTTGTTGACTACATAGTTATAAACAATGTGTCAAAACAGCAAAAATCAATTACTGATTAAGGGTGCGTTCCACTTAAAGCCCACGACGACCACGGTCGTTCGTCTGTCCAATCAAATAACCGCTCTCGATCTTTAGTCCAATCAAAGAACCACGGGGCCACGCTGCGGTCGTCGTGGGCTTTAAGTGGAACGCACCCTTAGGGTGACTTGTATAGTCCAAGTTTAACCGGTAACTATGGTTTAAACTCGGATTTTGACTATTGTGATTGGTTAATCTACAGTTTAAAATTTTAAAAACTGAAAACTGAAAAAAAAAAATTTTAAACTGTAGATTAACCAATCACAATAGTCAAAATCCGAGTTTAAACCATAGTTACCGGTTAAACTTGGACTATACAAGTCAACCTTAGTCGTACTAATTAGTATAATTCAATTTCCCTGCGCGTAGATACGCAGTGAAGTGTTGTTTCGCTGACGATTTCCGGAAAATTAAAATATTTTCAGCGTATTCTTCAGTAGACTAGAATAAATTGCAATCTAGACACTATGGCAGTTGTTGCTCGGAGATTTATAAATATTTATTTGTTAAATAATTCACGAACTGTGAATTCACAAACGAGAATAGTGAATGCACAAAGGTATATTTACAGACGAGTAACACAAAAATTGATGCAAAAGTCAAAATGGGGGGGGGGCTAGAGAAATGTTCGCCGGTTGTTCAATTGAAAATATTTCGCTAACCGTGCT
This sequence comes from Rhagonycha fulva, assembly GCA_905340355.1. Lineage (NCBI taxonomy): Eukaryota > Metazoa > Arthropoda > Insecta > Coleoptera > Cantharidae > Rhagonycha > Rhagonycha fulva. The sequence goes on from HG996554.1 coordinate 22,376,724, forward strand.
TGCTCAAACAAAAATAATAAATGCACAAACGTACACAAACGATGCACAAACGATTGACACCAATTTTGACCCAAAATTCGCGATGGGGGGAGGGCTGGCATTTCTTCAGCCCCCCAAACTTTTTTGTTAAATAATTCGCGAACGGTGAATGCACAAACAAAAAAATAATTGCACAAACGTACACAAACAAATGACATAAAAAGTGATCCAAAAATCAAAATGAGGGGGCTGGGGAAATGGACCTCAAACGTCGATACGTTGGGTATGAGTTCGTAGACAATACAAATACTCCAAAACCACCACGGAGATGGTCAACCAAGAAACTGGGCGATTGTAGCTTCCACCGATGGGTCAAATCTTTTTTAATCCGACATGTAAGTTCCACCAGTCGGTTTTGGGTCACTTTTATCCCATATGCAAGTTCCACTGATGGTGGATTAAGTCGAGGTGGTCAAATGTCAAGGTATTAAGCTTCTAAGTATTTTAAATTCTTTAAGCTTTCATTGTGTCGTGGGACTTGATTTTCATTCAAATTATGCAAAAATCTTGTGATTTATGAATATGACACAATTTTAACTTAGCTCTAATTGTAAGTTATTTCTCTAAGATATTAGATGGCTGTTTATTCCAGGGTCGTACCTAATCTCAAAAAGAGGAGGGGAGGTATGAAATTAAACGGTTTTACTACCTGCCGAGTTAAATATATTTAATTATTGACTTCCCCTTTTTATGCTGCTACTGCTGTTGCCCCTCAAGCGTGTCATTTTTTAGAAGACATAACGCACTCTCATTGGTTGTTGTCGTTGATCGTATCAAGTTAAAATTACTTTACTTGCTTAGGTGATTACTTTACTTACTTAGGTGATTTTGACTAGGTGAATAAATTAAATTATAATAAAGTAAATTAGGTGACTAATTTATGGAGGGGGGGGGGATGTATGTTTCAGCATATTATATTATGCTTACATTTTTCGAATAAAATTTGATTTTATGTGATTGTTTATTGCAAATGTAATACATATAACAAAAAATATGAAATGAAGAAAATAAAGAAATAATAGTTTGAGTTTTAGTATTTTTTACATTAACTGAATTTGAGTCTTGATGTAAAAAGGGGAGGGTTAGGTTACTGTTATTGTTTATTATACTATGTTTACTATTTCATAATGCATTCTTATTATTGATTTATTTTGATAATATAACAAAAAATATGAAATGAAGAAAATAAATAAATAATAGTTTGATTTTTAGTATTTTTTACATTAACTGAACTAGAGTCTACAATGTAAAAAAAGGGGGGATTAGGTTACAGTTATTGTTTATTATGCTATGTTTACTATTTCATAATGCATACTTATTATTTATTTATTTTGATAAATTATATTCTAAACGCACAGCATACTCGCAAATTTTACGTTTTACAAAATATCTCTAACCGTATCTTTGGGATAGTAGTGGAAAAATCATAATTTAAGGAGTGGGAGAAGTTAAAAGTAACATTTTAGAGTTTCTTTTCAAATAAGCGCTATTTTAAAAAAAATATTAAAAAAATCAACTTTCAATTTTTAAAAATTATTTTGATTTACAACGATATAATGTTCGTCATATCATTTCTATCACAATTTTAAATACTAAGTACTATAAGCGGCTTTGTGGGTCTTAATCCAGTAATACCTTAAGTTAAAATCAGTGGAACTTTCATGTTTTGTTCGGTTACCTTTTTTACCAGCGGTGGAACTTGCAGGTAACCTTCTGCAGCTCAGAAAAAAAGAGGATTAAAATTTGACCATCGGTGGAGGTTACCCCTGTCCAAGAAACTACATGCAGATTAAGTTAGGACTGTTACAGAAAACCCAAAGTGGACTAGGGACCTCATACAGGCACACCAAGGTATATGCGAGCGAGCATGCCCAGAAAGACAAGCGCCCAAAGGAAAAATATTCATTGGTGGAATATAACAAAGAAACACTTTCTGACCAATAATATGGTTTGTAAAAAGGGCTGATCCACCATAGACGCCATTAAGAAAATAATTGACATTATTTATTATTAACTTATTATTAGTAATTTATTATTTCCATTTTTTGCAGATAGTGTCACTGAAAACACTAAAAGACTGTGGTTAAGAGGGGCACTTTTTTCAGGGCCTTTTTAATTTAATCAACAGATGGCGCCTAGTTAAATATTTTTATAAAATACTAGGAGGCTTTTGTATTTAAAATATAACAAATTCGTTGAGATAATACTATTCTATAAACAATATTCTTGGTCTTAAGCTATTTTGAGTTCGTATTGAGTTTGTCAAAACACACTCACTTACAAAAAAAGATAATTGAACTTTAATTATGAATTGTGTTTTTATAAATAAATATTACGAACCCAAAATAGCTTAAGACCAAGAATATTGTTTATAGAATAGTATTATCTCAACGAATTTGCTATATTTTAAATACAAAAGCCTCCTAGTATTTTATAAAAATATTTAAGTAGGCGCCATCTATTGAATAAATTAAAAGGGCCCTGAAAAAAGTGCCCCTCTTAAACACCAAAGTTTAGCTACCTTTCTCTATTTTAAAAGGATCAAGTGGCGTTGTGACTAACTTCACTGCCGAAGTTTGGTGCATTCTACTCAAAGATTGGCAAAACAGATGGTCCAATTCAACTAAGGGAGCATGGACCAGGAAACTCATCTCTACTATACAGCTGTGGGTTGAACGTGGACATGGTGAGTTAAACCATCAGCTCACCCAAGTGCTGACGGGCCAAGGATGCTATAACGAGTATTTTCATAGGTTCCGAATGGCAGAGTCCTTCAGGTACACGTACTTTGAGGAGGAGGTGGACTACGCCAACAACACATTCTTTGTGTGCTCAAGATGGGACGAGGTGAAGAGAACATATAACATCCTAAACGTAACTCCAGAAACAATAGTAAACGAAATGTTGTCCAATGTGAAGAGATAGATAGAGATAAAGAGCGGGATTACCGTATTGATGGGTACCAAATACCAAGAAGAACTTAAGCGGCAAAGTGCGTGCTAATAGTGTAGAAGAGAAAAGTCCTGAAAGGGCAGAAGAAATGTTAAGATTGGCCGATGCCAGCGGACGAAATACTTAGGTGAATTCCAGTGACATCTAAAAAGGGTTTTTTATTGAACTGACCCCACACTACGACCCAGCACGGGCTGGTGGTGCCTTTATTAAAATTTTCCCCCTTCCGACACGCATAACCAAAAAAAAGGGTTAAATTGTTTTATAATTGACAGTTAGGCTAACTGAGGGTTTTATGCTGGTAAAAATTTATGTCCTCGTTGGACCATGGGTATAAATATTTGCACTGGGATTAAATAATTTTTTAAATTGTGGCCAAGCTTTAAAACTAGAAACACATGAGCATAAACACATGATAAACTGTTTATGTATTTATACTCTTCTTTTGAAAAAAAAACAACCTTTGACCCATTTTCTATCATAAATTTGCTTCAGAAATTTTTAAAATAGGAGTCCTGGTTATTGAACTGTTCCCGGAATTTTTGTAAACCAGCAGCACAGTGCAAACAATCTTGGGATATCCGAGGCATTTTTATTACACATATAAGGACAAAAATAAATTCATCAACGATAACAACCAGCTTGGTTTCTCTATAACAAAAGAAACAACAATTACTGTTTATTATCATCACTCTATGTCCACTTAATTAACAATAAAAACACTTATTACAAAACTATTAAAATTTATACATTAACCTCTCTATCGTCTCTAATCTTTTATCTCGTGGCGTTAATCCAGAGGCGTGCGTAAAGTCAAGCGCGCCAAATTTAAAATGAAGAGGGTACTTTCTTTACATCTCCCCCCCCCCACCGTAAAAATGCTTACGAGAATTTTTATTAGCTCTTGCTCATTCTGGTATTAATTTTGTTATGTGGAATAGTCCTGTTTCTTCGTTTCTTTTTCCTGTTTTAATTCTAAATATGGTATTTGATATCTTCTCTGTTATCTTGAAAGGTCCTATCCTGAGTTCATCTAATTTTCTTCTGTTTAATTTATTTCCGTTCTCAATGTATACGGAATCGCCTATATTGAATTTATTTTCCTTTCTACCCTTGTCAAATAGTTTTTTATTATATTCGTGTGATTTTATAGTGCGATCTAGGGCCATTTTTCTATCGTTTTTCCAATCTTCTGCATTTCTATGATCTTTTAGTTCTTCGGGTAGCATACTTGTATTAGTCCCATCTAGTAGATATTTTGGTGTAAAACCGGTTACTGAGTGTTCTGTTATGTTATATTTGTCAACACATTCTCTTGCTATTGTTGTCCAAGCCCTCTTTCCCGTAGATTCATTGATTTTGCATCTTATTTTATTGACTATTGTTTGATTCAATCTTTCATTTAGACCATTTGAAAAAGGCGCATTTAAGGCTGTGTAAATAAGTCTAATATCTTGTCCTTCCAAAATTTTTTTGAATTCTTTAGAGTTGAGTCCTGGATATTGATCTGTTAATATTGTATCTATCTTGCTCATTTCTAGTGTGTTTTGAACTATCTTTATAAAATCGTTTGCAGCTTGGGTTTTTGAAGTACGTATGAATGCGTATCTTGTATAGTGATCAACCAAAAGATGGAGGTATCTCTTTGTTGATCTTTGACCACCAAACCCACCAATCGTATCAATCGACACTATCTCAAATGGCCTTGTTGCTGGTCCCAATTGTGACATCAATCCATATTTAGCTTGACCTCTAGATTTATTTCTTTTACAAATATCACACGCTCTGCATACCTTTTTTATGTTTTCTATTAATCTTTTTGAAGTATAATACGGGCATATTCTGTTTATCAGTTGATTTATGCCAATATGACACCAATTCATATGTGTAGTTCTTATTAATTCGTTGCTCAATTTTTCTGATAACACTATCTTCTTTCTATTCTTACTCCGTTTATAAATTATACCATGTTCATCGATTGTTTTTCTCTTAAGTTCTTTTAATGCAATGTTCTCCTCTTGATCTTTTTTTATTTCTTGAATTTTGATTGTATTTACTATCTTTAATGCTTCTTCAGTATTATCTATTGATTCCAATACCGGGTTTCTGCTAAGACAGTCTGCTTCCGTGTTCAGTTTTCCCGGTATGTATTTAATACTGAAATCAAATTGAGATAAGTAATATGTCAGATCACCCAATTCTTCGTCTGTTCTTGCTTTTATGTTGAGGTTCTCTAAAGGTTTATGGTCTGAATACACTTCAAATTTTCTTCCAATCAACCAGTGTTCCCAATATTTTACTGCTTCTTTTATTGCTAAGCATTCTAAATAAATAGCTTTTTTTCTTTTTTGCGTCTCATTTAATTTTTTTGAGAAATAGGCTACTGGTTTTTCTTTTCCATTTTTTTGTGTTTGTTTCAGTATTCCACCCAAACCTTCTATTGAAGCATCTGTAAATATCTTAATAGGCAAATCCTTATCGAATATTTCCAGCACTGGTTGAGAACATAATAATTTTTTTACTTCTGTAAATGATTTTTCACACTCCACAGACCAATTAAATCTTACATCTTTTCTCAACAGTCTATGTAATGGATCTAGTATTGTTGAGATTTTCGGGATGTATTCGTGATAAAAGTTTATCTTACCCAGAAACTGTCTGATATTCTTCTGTGTTTTTGGAGTAGGAAAATTACGTATTGATACCAAGTTGTCCTTGATTGGTCTTACTGTATTATTTTCTATTATATGTCCGAGATTGACTTGGATGCGAACGTGCATTTTTTTAATTTCAATCTAAAGCCTTCTTTTATTATGGCTTCTAAAACTTGTTTTATATGCATGATATGATCTTCAAAAGTTTCCGAAAATATTAATATGTCGTCTATATAATTTTCCGTGAAATTCCTAAGATTATTCTTTCTCAGTATACTTGATAAAATTCTTTGAAAGATTGCTGGTGCTGTTTTTAAACCGAATGGCAAGCATGTCCATTGATAGTGTCCTTCTTGAGTTACAAAACCTGTCTTATTTCTATCCTCTATCCTTAGTGGTATTGACCAGAATGCCGAATTTATGTCCAGTGATGTAAAATATCTACAATTTCTAGCTTTAATCATTAGGTCATCAATTAGCGGAAAAGGTTGAGCTTGCGGTGTCACAATTTTATTCAAATCCCTAAAATCAATGCACAATCTAGTCTTTCCTTCACCTTTTTTTAATGCTAGAGTCACTGGTGCTGCGAATGGGCTATATGACTCTTCAATTAAATTTTTTTTCAATAGTTTTGCCACTTGCTGTTCTATTTCATTCCTGTCCTCGATTGTACATCTATATGGTCTTTTACTACAAAATTTATCCACCAAGAGATCTATTCTTGCTTCATAGTTTTTTACAGTTCCTATATCATATTTATCTTTGGCAAATATTGTCTTATATTCCTCTATTAATTGTTTTATTTTGATTTTTTTCCTATCATCTAAATGATTTAAATTTATTTTAAAATCTTTTTCTTTAATGTGTTCATTAAAATTTATTTCTATCATATCTTCTCTTTGCGATTTTTTTTGGCTTATATATAAATTTTCATCTTGCCTCAATTTAAATTCTTTTATTATATCTAGGCCTATCAAAAAATCATGAAAATCCTCATTCTCCACAATAAACACATCTACTTCTTTTTCAATATTGAAAATTTTTAATTTTATCCTTGTTAGTCCTTTTGTGAGTGACACACCACTAATTGTTTTTAATTGCATTTTGTTCTTATCTTTATTATTACTATTTATAGTTTTTATTAATCTTTTATTAATCAATGAAACTTGAGATCCTGAGTCATAGATCCCTTCTATTTTTATTTTATCTTGCAATACAATGTTTAACTTAATTGGTGGTGTGTTTATTCGTTTTTTGTCTCATCATAAATTTGTACATCTAGAATAGAATTATTATTTACCCTTTCTGTTGTAGTGTTTCTCTCTCTATTTCCTTCATTTTTCTTAAACCAGCATTTTTCATTAGGGTGGTATCTCACTCCTTTGCCCAAACCTTCACACGTACCACACGATTTCCCTCTTTCATATTTCCTTTGAGAGTCCGATGTGAACGTTCTTTTTTGAAAATTTCTCCTGGTCACCAGACACTCGAGCCGCCTCAGCTCATTACACAAGTCTGCCGTCTCCTCCAACTGCGACTTATCAATTCTATTCAATACAAATTCCGGCAACCCTACCGCTATTAATGCTATGAGTGTCTTAACGTCCATGTCTCTATTGAAATCCATTAACAGTTTCTCCTTTTTTAAAGCATAGTCAGTTAGCGAACCTTCTCGATATTTAAATGATAGTGCATAAGCAACATTATTCCATCCACTATCCGTAAAACACTCCAAAAATCTCTTCTTCCACTCGAACCAACCAGCATTCACTGTCAGTCTGATGAGTGTAGAAGAGTGCCAATCTAAACCCGGCTTATCCAAAAATAATTTCAACAATTCAATTTTATCCTCACTTTCTTCAATCTGAAATCTAAAGCACTCTTTTTCAAAGCCTTCCATCCACTGTTTAGCATTAGTATTCTTGCTTGAAAATTTTTCCATCAAAAGCTTTTCTGATATTTGTTTTAAGTTTTTCTCCTTATCTTTATTTTGTGTTGTTCCTATCAGTTCTTCCAATATTCCCTTTAGATTACAATCTTGCGCTTTGTCTGTATTCTCTTCATCTACCTCCTCTAAATATTGATCTTTAAACTGTAAATTTCCATCCACATCTATATATATCTGCTCCAATTCCCCCGTCATCGCAATCCACACTCTTCTTATTTGATTTCTTTTCTTTAACGAATTAACTACCTTTGTGTAACTGTTCGTTTTTTTCAATTCCACATGATCTCCCACATATTTAAATTCTTCTGGCAATACATATTTCTTTCCATCCTCCGTATAAATTGAGGTTATAGCAATTACACTTGCTTTAGCATCTTTCGGTGAAGTCACCACCGTAAATTCAAATTGTAATTTCGACATCATAAACAAAATTGTTGTTTTATAAGGACAAAAATAAATTCATCAACGATAACAACCAGCTTGGTTTCTCTATAACAAAAGAAACAACAATTACTGTTTATTATCATCACTCTATGTCCACTTACCCACTAGGCAAAATAACATTATCACAACGTTGACACGATGTCAAAAATTCACTTGCGATGTTACTTAATTTGTTGAGGCGATGTTGTAGCAACGTTGCTACAACCGCTGAATGTCCGCCCATACAACGTTAATTGTTAACGTTTCTAAATAATGTTGTCTCAACGTGAAAAAGTAATGTTGTCTCAACGTGAAAAAGTATTGTTGTCTCAACGTGAAAAATTAATGTTGTCTCAACGTGAAAAAGTAAAAAAAGTAACATTAACTAAAAAAAATTAAAAATTTTTATGATAAAGTAAGCAGCTTTTCGATCTATGATTATTGTTTAATTACAGTAATTATTATTGCAATTTTAGTAATATTGCATAATATTTTTTGTAATCGTAATATTCTAATATTATTCCCTTGGAGTGCCTTAGTATGATTGAGCCTGAAAATATAAATTTTAAAAATGTCATACCTTATGGGATTCGAACTTGCGACCTATCTTTCGTTATGCCGGTACCATGACCACTCAGCTATCGAGTTTGGTTGTAAAAATTATGATTATTTCACTTCAATATTTATATAATTTGGTTGTAAAGTTAATAATTTTGTGCAGAGGGCTGATTTATAGATGATAAAAAAACATTAATATAAATTTTTTTGTATTAAAATTATTTAAAGTATTTTTGGTTAAAATGAGTCCAAATAAGTTTTATTTGCGGCTATAATTTTTTAAAAAGGCGGTTAAAATTACCATTTTATGTCACTAAAATCACTAATAATAATTATATAAATTTAAAAAACATATATTTATTGTATTGATATAAAAAAAATACATATTTATTTGAGATTTATGCTAAGAATAAATAGTATTTATCTACATAGTACCAAATTTTATAGTTACGGTATTTTTTTTGGGTAAAATTGTACCTAACAAAACGAAGGGTCGGAATTTTTATGACATGACAAAATTATAGAAAGCAAAAATCCGGATTAAAATTTTATTCTGCATTCCAAAGCTTTTATGCTAAACACGACGTGCTATTTTTATTTCTTTGAGGAAGCATTAAATAATTTAAATTAATATTGAAAATGTAACCCTTTATCGCATTGATTCAATATTCACATGTTGCTTTTTGGCGTTGAAAATATTAATAACTTATGGTTTTTAGGGTAGTAATTAAATAATTGTGAATATAATCAAGGTATATGGATTGTAAAACCCCGTTCACACTACATGATTTATCATGTGACTCGTCACATGACTTCTCATATGAGAGCTTGTTTTACGTTTACACTATATGATTTTTGATATTATAGAAGTTATTGCTTTTATGATTGGCTGTTGTGATGGTATGATTTTACCCATGACTTTTCTTATGACTAAGGCATATGAGAAATCATGTAGTGTGAACTGTTAAATCTATCTACCTTGAGGTATAATATTATAAAACAAAAAAAGATGAATTATCGCAAACATTAAATTATTACTCTGCATTGAATAGTAGTTTATATCACAAGGGCGATAAAGGGGATCTTTTCATCCGCCGGGCGAAAGTTTATGAAACGAGCCGCGCAGCGGCGAGTGAATAATCGACCGAAGGATGAAAACCCTTATCGCCCGAGTGATATGAACAATTTTTCGTTATTTCAGGAAAAATATCCTACAAAATTCGCGATTTTATATAATAGCTCTAAAATAACAATCGATAGTTGGCGTGAAGCTTGCAAGTCGTTGATCAATATTTGTCTCTTTGGAGCGAAAAAGGTTGATTTTCTTTTGAAATTTCCGAACGACGGACAATTTGGTCTGACGGACAGCATGTTGAAATAACGGACGGATGGGTCACGTTATGCAATTATTGCAATAAAATCTCGAATTTTGTCAGATTTTATCTAAATCTATGATTTTGTAAATAAATATAAAGTAACACTTAATTTAATTGCCAATTTTTTAACTAAAGGTGTCGTAATTTCGTTATTTTGGGGATAATATCCCACAAAATTCACGATTTGTTTGCTCTGATATAACTATCGGTAGATGGCGTGAAGATCGCAAGTTGCTTGTCAAGTTATTAACAACATATCGATAAACGTGTGTTTATCGACGGGTGAATTGCTCTGAAATAACTATCGATAGATGGCGTGAAGATCGCAAGTTGTTAGTCAAGTTATTAACAACATAAGCGAAAAACAGGAGTTCACCCGAACGGATGAATCGTTCGGGCAGGTATCTCAACAAGGACTGTTTTTATAAGTCCTAGGACCTTATAAAGTTAAGTTTTATAGGTCCTAGGACCTTATAAAACTTAGTTTTATGGTCGGGTTGGTCCCCCTTGAGGTGACCTTTTGAGAAAAGACCCCTTTTATAGGGCTCAAAACAGATACATAAAGGGGTCATTTATAACCTGAAATAACGAAAAAGCTTATAGGTACGTGAAATTAAACAAATTAAAATTGTTAATATTTTTATGTGATTATTATCACCATATTATAAGCGAGAGTACATTAAATAATTAAGGACCGATCTTTTTATAATTAATAAACGTCAAGTAACGATCGACCCTTAAATTAATATAAATTAATTCACTTCAAAAGTTACAATTAATAAATGAATTAATTTTTTATGTCCCCAAAGGTAACCTGAGCGTCAATTTTTTTAAATGCAAAAAATGTATCCCTTTATCGTTTTGTGTATATAAATTAATTTTTAATAATTAGATTAAATTCAAAATTTAATTTACGTTATAATAATTAATATTAAAGCGATGTGAAAGTGCAACATCGAAGCAATGTTGGTACAATGTTACTATCACATCGCATTAATATTAAAGCGATGTGAAAGTGCAACATCGAAGCACTGTTGGTACAATGTTACTATCACATCGCATTAATATTAAAGCGATGTGAAAATGCAACATCGAAGCAATGTTGGTACAATGTTACAGATGTTAATGCAACATTGACGCAACGTTTTATTGTAACGTTGTATTAACATTGAAAAATTAACATCGCCGATGTTAATTTAATGTTACATGTCTAGTGGGTAATTAACAATAAAAACACTTATTACAAAACTATTAAAATTTATACATTAACCTCTCTATCGTCTCTAATCTTTTATCTCGTGGCGTTAATCCAGAGGCGTGCGTAAAGTCAAGCGCGCCAAATTTAAAATGAAGAGGGTACTTTCTTTACACACATTTGAAAAACTATTGCAGAATTTTATTTTCTGGCCGCCTCACTTACTTTCTAGCCAAATCTAAACAAACTGAAAATTAAAACATTATTTCAAAAATAATTGTAAAGCTGTTATTTGTATAACTAATTATATTTAATTTTGTTTATTTACGGTTCTGATAACATAAACATTAAGTTAACATACAAATAATTGATTTGTAATTATGCTCCTGCATAATTTATTAACATAAATCAATGCAGAATGATGATTACATATTTACAACTACAATATTTTTAAATCAATGTCCTTTAAAATTACGAAACAATTCAATAATTTGCTTATTTTTAAACTGAAATATATTTAAAAAAATGACCTGAAAAGAATCAAATCGCAATACAAGCAATTTTTATGATAATGTAAAGTACAAAATGTTGTACTATTTTATACGGAATCACAGTCGACCAATCACTGACACATGGAGGTGTTTGGTAAAGTAGACTCCTTTTAGGTGACCAAAACCACTACTTTCCGTGTTGATACAGAAACTTGTAGCACCCTGTATACTTTTGAGTGTTATTATCTTTCAAATAAATTCAATTTTCAAGGATATTTTGCGTCTGAGAGTATGCAACCATAGTTACTCCCAAAGATCTTTAGTTTTTTCTAGTGTTTTTTGAGTAGTCAAGTTCAAATCAGGGGGAAAGAAATTGAACAAGTGCAGTTGAGGTATGGGTTGTAAATGAGAGTGATTTCTTTTTTAGATTTTCGGATCAATTAATGATCATATTGATTAACAAACCAGCAGCTTTGTGGTTAAGTTCCAGGAGATTTTAATAGTAGAGCTTGGTTGATTCCAAGTAAGTGATTTTGTATTTGACATCTTTGGCTGCAATATAAAAATTTATTTTGTTGGTGATAAATTATCATTTTTTGTTTCTTATTATCAACTGTCGCCCTACTTTCCATAGTGTCACTGAAGAAGCTACCCGAGCTTTGTTGCGGTAAATACACAAGATACATTCAAGAACCTATGAACCGCGCAGAGCGCGACCCACGACTCTCCGTACTGTGGGTTAAATACTTAAAGTTAGCTACCTTTTAGAGTCGGTATTTCCATCTCTGAATAAAGTACCAAATAACTTTATTTGCCGAATAAGTGCTTTCATCCAATCAGTGCGTACTTTCAGTGGTTCGTGGACGAAGAGGTTCTCACACCAAAGAAGTTCACCGTGCTGCAGTCACTATCACACGCTATGATGTCAAGAAACCAGACGACTGATTGCTGTAAACTGAACGAAACCTTCAACAAACCATCCCAAGACGTCCATATGTAGGAAATCAATTCAACTTCCGGTGAGAGGTAAGTAGGCTTGACGCGTAAATAACAATTTTACGATTAAAGATTACGATAGAAAGAATATATTGTCGTGTTCTGTTAAACAACTTCTCAAGGAAAAAATTAAAAAATTAAATTTTCCACAATTAAAATAAAACCAAATTATGCAGGGCATGAATAATAATTTAATTAGACTAATATTGGCGATAATTAAACTTTGAATTTCACAAGAAAACGAAATTTTGTTAATTAAATCAATTTCTACACAGAAATAAGCCAAATTTAGATACAACCTACCTACAAGCTTATACATTTAATGCCTTCTGCACATCAAACGTAATTATAGGGCAGATTTTTCGCGTCCTCCAGGTGCCTCTTCGACCTCCCCTTACGAAATCAGTATTGCGCAGCGTACAGCCTCCCATTTTCATCTATTTCCGCCTGAAGTCTCTTGTGGATCAAACATTCGTATAGTTTTGAAATATCGTCCAACAAGCATATTGAACGGTTCGAGCTCGGGCTCGAGTTTGTCGTCCTTCCTAAAGAGCACCAAACGCGTCCGCGAGTAACTCGGAAAATTCTTCCGCGAACTCCTTTATGACCTCGGCCGGTATTTCATCTCGACCTGACCCCCATGTCACCTCAGTCCGGAAAATCAGCGCTGACCACCACCTGATGCCGTTATTTCTGATGAAGCTGAATCCGACTCCCAAAATCTTAGTCATTTACGATACCAAAACCGTATTAAGTCAAGAAGTCTACATCAAGAAAGTTTTAAGGTCGGACCACTTGCAGTGTACTGTAACCAATAGAGGATTCTCGGAGTTTTTCCTGCAACGAAGTCGTCAGCAGCAACCCGGATGTTGGTAAACTCACCGTTCGATCCCAAACGCCACGGCCTCCGATACCAACAACGTTCAACCATAAACCGGCGAATACTAACTATCAAAGGTGGAAATCCGCACAAAGAAGGTCTTCAAAGAACTTATCTACGCAAATTAGAAGATAGACGAACGATCACCACGTCTTTTCTTGGAGACGCTGAACCCAACTACATCGTCGCTTCTGAAACTACGCAAGTCCAAAAGTTTACCAGAAAGGAGTGAGACCCCCCGTCTTAGTAGACGTTAACTTGTGCTAGTGTTAACATCAAACCAATATTGCGGTTTAGGAGTCCCATTGCCTTAATATCCCGATAATTTTTAATAAGTTGCACTATCTCAAAGAACCACATTGTTTAAGATTCCGGTTGACGAGTTGCGCGAGCTTCAGGGGTATTTTTAATAAGTTGAACTGTCTCAGAGATCTCATTTTTCTAGTCCCATGGGTTAAAACACTAAAAACTTCTTCCAACATTAGAGGTGGGTGGAGCTAAACTTCTACCAAGAGCCAATGCAATACTCACATTTATTTTTCTGTTTCTGGATTTTTTTAGATGCAATTTTGAATGATACTTAAAATTTTTATTTTATACTTGCTATTTACACCTTCAACTACCATAATTTCATTAGTACATTTTTAAATTCGTTCGCCCAGTTAGCGTTCTACTGGCGAAGAACAACCTAGTCCAAATCCTGATATTATTTTATTAAATTTCTACTTCAATTCTATCTACCTTTCTTCTTTTCAGTTACCATCTAATCAATAAAAACACTGCCATTTATTTTCAAAAACTTGGTATATTTTGATTTGCTTTATAATCAAATGTGACATTCTTTAACTTAAAAGTAATCAAAATTTTGCAAGTTTTAAAAATTTATATACATAAATTTACAAAAATCAATACTAATTCAGGCAAGCTTAGTCTGCCCTACTCCTGAATGCAATCCACCCCATTTTCATATCCACATACTGTCATCTGTTTTTGATGTTTTCTCTCAGTATGATTTATGTTTTATAACCTCCCATGATTTTTTTCCTGCATGCCTGCTATGAACTTCTACCATCGTCTACTTAGTAAAAGCTTTCAGTTAAATAATCAGCAATATAACAATTATAACATAAACTTACCCTTAGAACAAATTCAGCTAAGTTTTCTCTTCTTTCCATTAGGAAAACATTCAAAATGGTCAAATTCATCAACCGTGTCTTTACCATAAGTTACTCTTTCTCCACTTTCCCCTAAAGCACTTGGAGATCCTTCTACATCTCTATTTTTTCTTTTATCCAAAACGTCCAGTTCTTTTAGTTCCAGTTTCAGCACTAAATTTGCACATCTCATTTCCTGTGCTGAGAGCTTTAGTCTTTTTCTAAGCTTAATCCGTACATGGGATTTCCATTCAGTGTATGTCTACACAATTTTTGATCGGATATTTAACATTTTTTTTTTAAAAAAACTTACCTTTTTCCATTCGTTTGCTGTTTTAATGGCCCCACCTGCATCAGCGTTTAATTGTGTAGATAAATCTTCCCAACCTTTTTTTAAATCATCCACTGTCCCCTTCCCTGAACGGAAATCATCATTTTCTTGAATGAAATCCAGAAGCCTCGACATCTGGTTAGTAGTTGCCCTTTTACTGCGAGATCTTGTCTTAATCATCTCTCGATCTTCCTGTTTAATCCGAACGCCCACTTCTTTCACTGTGAAATGACTCAGGAAAACTGTGTTAATTCCTGCTAAGTGTGCACATCTCTTCTCCCGTTTAGAAAGAGCCACTCCTTTTCTTATCTTCGTTCGAATATGAGATTTCCACTCAGTATATAACTGAAAAGATATGTTTAAATATTTCAACATTTCCTTTAAGCAGAGCTTACCTTCTTCCATCCTTCCACCTTTTTAGTAGCCCCACATAAAGCATTCAGTTTTTGAGTTAGATCTTCCCAAGCTGCATTTAAATTATCCGCGGTCCCCCTCCCAAAACGCAAATCGTCATGTTCTTGAATGAAATCAAGAAGGCTTAACATCTGCTCCGGAGTTGCCCTCCTATTGCGAAAGCTAACCTTAACTGTCTCTTCATTTTTTAGAACGCCCAACTCTCTTACTATAGGTGCACTCATGAGTTGCTCCTGAGTTACCTTGTTATGGTGAGAATTAACCTTAATATTTTTCTTTTTGTTTGGAATGCCCAACTCTTTCACTATAGGTATACTCAGAGCAATGGTGTCAAGTCTCGTCAAGTGTATGTATCTCTTCTCTAATCGTGAAAGAGCAACTCCTTTCTTCATCTTCTTTCGAATATGATAATTCCAATCGGTGTAAAACTACAAAAATAAAATTGATATCCACTACAATTTTTAAACGGAGCTTACTTGTTTCCATCCTTTGACTGTTTTAGTAGCCCCAGCTAAAGCGTTTACTTGCTCAGTTAAGGCTTCCCAACTTGCTTGTAAATCTTCCGTGGTTCCCTTGCCCATACGGATGTTTTCGTTTTCTTGAACAAAATCAAGAAGGCTTGACAACTGGTCTAAAGTCGTCTTCTTGCTGTCTCTATTTTCTCCCCGTTTAACAAGGAAACCCAACTTTCTCACTCTTGACTTGCCAAAGTCATCTCTGTTAAGTCCCGCCACTTGCACACATCTCTTGTCCAATCCTGAAAGACTCTTGCCATTCCTGAGCTTCTTGCGAATATGAGACTTCCACTGAGTGTACAGCTGTAAAAAATGTTGTTATAAATTTTAATACTACCAAAATCAAACAAGGTTTACCATTTTCCATCCTTGGACTGTTTTATTAGACCCACCTAGAGCGTTTACTTGTAACGTTAGAGCTTCCCATCCGGCTCTTATATCATCATTACTACCATTCCCTCGAAAATAATCATTTTGTTGAAAGAAATCAAGAAGGCTTGACATCTGGCGTGAAGTTGCCTTTCTGTTGCGGAATTTTTTCTTAATTTCTCCTCTTTCATGTGTATAAAGTGCTGCCAAATGTGCACATCGTTTGTCCTGTTTTGAAAGAGCCTCTCCATTTCTGAGCTTCTTAAGTACTTGAAATTTCCACTCGGTGTATGCCTACAAATATTTTGAGTGCATATTTAGAGTGGCGCTCTTTTATGCAGAACTTACCTTTTTCCATTCCATGGCTGTTTTGGTAGACCCACCTACAGCGTTTACTTCTTCAGCTAGGGCTTCCCAATCAGCTCCTAAAACTTCTGAGGTTCCCTCATCCAAACGTACGTTTTCGTTCTTTTCAATAAAATCAAGAAGAATTGACATCTGGTACGAAGTGGTTCTCTTGGAAGATCTTATCTCTATTTGCTCTCTGTTCTCCCCTTCATTAATTCCAGCTAAATGTGCACATCTCTTATCCAGTTTTGAAATATACTGTCCCCTTTTAAGCTTACGTCGAATATGAGATTTCCACTCAGTGTAACGCTGCAAAAAGTTTGATCAACTATTATATATTAACGTCCAAAAGCATACCTTCTTCCACCCCTCCACTGTTTTACTACTACCATCCATAGAGTTCACTTGCCGAGTTAGGGCTTCCCAACCTGCATTCAAATCATTTACGTTCCCTCTGCCTAAGCGGAAATCTTCATGCTGTTCAAGGTAATCAAGAAAGCTCGTCATTTGGGGTATAGTCATCCTTCTGCCGCGTGATCTTTTCTCTCCGTTTAGATGTTGACCTAAGCCCAATTTGCTCACTTCAGGTTCACCAAGATCAATCCGGTTAAGTTCCTCCACATCTACAAGTCCCTTGTCCTCTTCTGTAAGAGCCTCTCCACCTTCAAGCTTTTCTTGCACATGCGACTCGCACACAGTCCATGTCTGCAAATATTTCGGTTAACAATGAAATAACTAAGATAAAATAATTATCTAGAAACTTTAGAGTAATTTCACTTAAAATGATTCAGAAACCGTATAGTTTATCTACTTTATTATGGTAAGTTTTAAATCGAGCTTGCGTTTTTCCATTCCTCGGTTGTTTTAGTAGTTTCACCTACAGAAATTACTTGTTGAGCTAGGGCATCCCGATCCTCATTCAACAAATAGACGGTCTCATTGCCCAAACAAAAATCTTCATCATTATTAATAAGATCAAGAACATCTGACATCTGATTTGAAGTCCCTCCATCTTCTCTTTCTTGTTGATCCAAACAGCTGACTTCTTGCACTGCTGAGTTATCGAAATCATCTGCAATTATTCCAGTTAAACGCGCACATCTCGTATCCAATTCTGAAAGAGTCTCCCCTTTCCTGAGCTTAATTCGAATATGAGATTTCCACTCAATGTAGGTCTGCAAAAATTTTGATTTACATTTCGTCCAAAACTACATTTTTTAACCAAGTTTACCCTTTTCCATTCCGCAGTTGTTTTACTACTCCCACCTATAATAGCGTTCACTTGTTGAGTTAGGGCATCCCACCCTGCTTTCAAATCAAGCGCGTACACTTTACCTAAACGGAAATCTTTGTGCTGTTCAATGTAATCAAGAAAGCTCGCCATCTGCTCAGCAGTCGCCTTCTTGTTGCGAGATTTCTTCTCTCCATTTTGGCGTTTCCCTAAGACGGATTTCCTCACTTTAGATTTACCAAGATTAACCCCGTTAAGTTCCGCCAAATCTACAAATCTCTTGTCCTGTTCTGAAAGTGTCTTTCCACCTTTAAGCTTATTTCGCACATGGGACTTCCATTCACCATACGCCTGTAGAAATTTGGGTTAAATATTCAAATAAATTTATTATAATTTTAGGGTGGCTAGTAGGTATTATTTAATGCTTAGTCATGGAGAGGTGGATCAATTAACAAAATAAGGAAACAATGGTTTAAAAATGGATCTTCAATAATAAAATGGTGGGCGCCACTCTGGTGATGCATATATGACAGAATAAAGAAGGGTTTACGAAGTGATTATACAAGAAAACTGCAAACTGGGCTTCTTAACATTTTCAATACGTAGAAAGGAACTAAACTAAAACCATGACAAAGCGTGATGAATAAAATAAATTTTAATTGCTTGAAAATGGAAAATTTTATACGAAGATACTTCATATTTTTGAATGATGGCAAATTTTAAAATAACCTAAAATTCCAACATTTTTGATCCTCCTTAAAATGATATAAAAATCTCCAAGTCAAATTGGTTCAGAAACGCCATTGCTTATTTACTCAATTTTAAATTCAGCTTACCTTTCTCCATCCTTCGGTTGTTTTACTAGCTCCCCCTGTAGCGTTTACTTGTAGAGCTAGGGCTTCCCAAGCAGCCTGTAAAACATATGTGCTTCCTTGTTCCAAACGAACATTTTCATTCTCTTGAAGGAAATCAAGAATCATCGACTTCTGGTATAAAGTTGCCCTAGAGCCCTGAGCTGATTTCTCAATATCCTCACTATTTTTACTTCCCTGTTCATCCGTAACGCCCAAATCTCGCACTGTTGACTTACCACAAACAAACGTATTAAGTCCCGCTAAATCAGCACATCTCTGATCCTGTTCTGAAAGATTCTCTCCTTTATTAATCTTCATTCGAATATGACACTTCCACTTAGTATACAACTGCAAAAATTTTGAGAAAGTGTTGAACGTTTCTTTTAAATACAGCTTACTGTTTTCCATTCCTCCATTGTTTTAGTACTCTTGCCTAGAGCGTTAAGTTGTTCAGTTAGGGTTTCCCAACCTGCCCTTAATTCTTCGGTGGTTCCCTTACCAAAACGGAAATCTTCATTCTGTTCCATGAAATCAAGAAAGCTGGACATCTGGACTGAACTGGCCCGCTTACCAAGACATTTTTTCACTTTCTTCTGTTTATCTAACTTCACTGTTGGCTTACCAAGATCAACTAAGTTTAGTTCCGCCAAATGTGCACATCTCTTTTCTAGTTCCGACAAAGTTCTACCATTTTGAAGCTTCGTTCGAATAAGCTCCTTCCACTCAATGAACGTCTGTAAATATTTTGATTAAAAAATAGATTAATGGAACAAGTTAAAGAAAATGATAGGGTTATGAAGAAGGATAGTGGAGAAGTGTGGTTAAAAGATGAATTGCAATTGGATAAGGTTCCCGGCCGGGTAGTAAAAATGGCGGCGGCCCAGTGCCCTGAGCACTTCTTGGCCATGTTTAATAGCTGCCTTGCAAAGGGGGAGTTTCCAGCGGAATGGAAGATCGCTAAGTTGGTGCTCATCCGTAAGGACATGAAGCCGCTGGAAAACCCGTCGTCCTATAGACCAATCTGCCTGATAGACCACGTTGCAAAGCTCCTCGAGAGGATGATCGCAAACCGCATCCAAAAAGAGTTCGAACTTAGCGGGGGCCTCTCCGATAATCAGCACGGCTTCCGGCCCGGAAGATCCACCACGGGCGCCCTAAACGAAATCATCGGGGCAGTGAAGTCGGCAAAGAACGGCACGTGGCGAACGCAGAAATACGCCATGCTGGTCACCCTGGACGTGTGCAACGCTTTCAATAGCGCAAGGTGGAAGCATATACTGGCAGAGCTGAGAGGAAAAATACGACCGGAAACTTACAACATTCTGGTCAGTTACCTCAGCGACAGGCGCTTACTGCTAGGTCTGGAGGACGACAAGGACAGCACGCCGATCGTAATTATCAGCGGAGTCCCACAAGGGTCGGTCCTGGGTCCCTTGCTGTGGAACATTATGTACGACGGCGTGCTGAGGCTGAAACTCTCAGATGGGGTTAAGATAGTGGGTTTTGCGAACGATATCACGCTGATTGTCGAGGGCGTGGACGACGAGCAGCTTGGGCGAAGAGCCAACGAGGCCATCCGCATTGTAGCGGAATGGATCCATAGCTTGGGTCTTAAGCTTGTTCCCGAAAAGTCCGAAGCAGTGGTGGTGTGTGGCCGCCTCCGATTAAATGGCGATCCTATCAGCGTCAAAAATGAGGTCACCGTCCTTGGTGTGTGATAGATAAATATCTAAACTTTGGATCTCACATCAGGACGACTACGGTAAAGGCGCAGGCGATAACCACCTCACTCGCCCGTCTGATGCCCAACATCGGAGGACCTAAAACCATAAAGAGGAGGATTCTTGAAGGAGTGGCCCAGTCTGTCCTGCTGTATGCAGCGCCGGTGTGGTGCGCGGCAGTTGACCCTTCCGTGTACGAAACCGTGAGAAACCGCAATAGACTTCGGAGCGTGCAGCGGCAAATGGCCTTGAGAGTGGTGTGCGGATACAGGACTATATCCGCAAACGATGCTCTGGTCCTTGCCTCTATGCCCCCGATAGACCTTCAGGTGCTGGAAAGGACGGAAGTGGCGGGTGACCGATCGAGAGCAAGTGTCGCTAGTGAAAAGAAGCAAGCAAAGTGGCAGATGGAGTGGGATGCCGCGGGGAAGGGCCGTTGGACGCACCGTCTAATTCCGGATATAAAGAAATGGGTCAGGCGAGAGCACGGGGAGTTGAATTACCACTTGACCCAGATGCTCTCCGGCCACGGTTGCTTCAACGCGTATCTGAACCGTTTCGGAATAAGATCACGAGACACCCGCCGCTACTGTAGCGAGAGTGACACCTCGGAACATACGTTCTTCAGATGTTGGAGATGGGAACAACATCGCCAGCTCCTGTCCCTGGAGTTCGGGGAAATGCTCACCCCGGACAACATTGTGTCATACATGCTGAGGGACAAGAAGAGCTGGCAATAAATGGAGAACTTTGTGGTAGGAGTACTGAAAAGGAAGGAGTCGGACGAGAGGCTAGAGCAGGCCCAGCAGGTCCAAAGAGAACAACAAAGACAGCCCGGTCAGCGATGAGTCAGTTGGCTACGGACAATCAGGGCTGGAGACAGTCCTTCCCCGCGGAGAGTCTGAAGGAATGCCGGAAAGCGATACCGGGCCCGCGGGGGTAGGGGGGTGAGTTTAGTGGGTGAAATCCCACACTCCCGAGTTTGTTAGGCCCGGAGTCTTTTACAAGATTCTCACCTCCCGTAAATGCAAAAAAAAAGATGAATTGCCTTTAATGAACTTACCCTTTTCCATCCTTCAGCTGATTGAGTAATCCCATATACGGCGTTAACTTGTTTACTTAAGGCTTCCCAACCTTCATTTAAAACATCGACGCTTCCCTTCCCGAAACGAACATTTTCGTTCTGTTGGATGAAATCAAGAAGACTCAACAATTGCCTCAAAGTCGCCCTATTTTCTACTTTCTCCTGTTGATCCAGAAGGTCCATATCTACAAATCTCTGGTCTAGTTCCATAAGAGTCTCTCCTTTTCTGATCTTTACTCGGACATGGGACTTCCATTCAATATATGTCTGCAAAAATTTCGGTTCAATATATCCAATAACATTTTTTTAAACTGAGCCTACCTTTTTCCATCCCTCAGCTGTTTTAATACTCCCCCCTACAGCGTTTACTTGTTGGGAAAGAGATTCCCAATTCACATTTGGATTCTCCTGAATAAAATCAAGAATGCACACCTTTTGAGTTAGAGTCGCCCTTTTGCCACGAGATCTTTTCTTTACTTTCGCTATAGTTCCCTGTTCTTCTAAAGAGTTCAGTTCTGGAACTTTTAACTTACTGATGTTGGATATATTAGTAATCCCTGCCAAATGCGCACATCTCTTGTCTTGTTCTGTCAGAGGCTTCCTATTCTTCAGCTTCATTTTCACATGAGATTTCCAATCAGCATATGCCTGCAAGTTTTGATTAAATAGCTACCACCAAAAAAGTGATGCTTACCTCTTGCCATCCCTCAGCTGTTTTTGTACGACCACCCATAGAGTTTAGTTGTAAAGTTAGGGTTTCCCAATCAGTTTTTAATTTATCCCCAGTTGCTCCGCCTATACGAAAATCTTCATTCTGTTCAATGAAATCAAGAATTCTCGACATCTGGACCGAACTCGCCTTCTTCAAGCAAAGCATTTTCTCTCTATGTTTATCTAAAAAGCTTTGCTTTCTCACTCTGTTAAGTCCTGCTATCTGTACACATCTTTTTTCCAATTTTGAAAGAGGCTTCGCTCTTTTTAACTTGAATTTCACATAAGATTTCCACTCAGTATATAACTGCAAAAATCCGATTAAATGTTAACTAGTTTTTTAAGCGAAGCTTACCATCTTCCACTCCTTAGATGTTTTAATACAGCCACCCACAGCGTTTAGTTGTCGAGTCAGTGCTTCCCAACTTGCGGTTAAAGCATCTCTGGTCCCCTTACCTACACGAATATTTTCATTCTCCTGCATGAAATCAAGAAGGCTCGACATCTGCCTCGAGGTCGCCTTCTTGCCGCGAGATATTTTGTTTCCAGTTTCACCTTCCTGCTCATTTGAAAATTCTAGCTCTTCCGTTGTAGACATACCGGGAAGAACAGTTTTAAGACCGGCCAATTGAGCACATCTCTTCTCCTGTTCTGAAAGAATCACACCATTTCTGAGCTTCGTTCGAATATGGCTCTTCCACTCTACGAACGTCTTCAAACAATTTGATGTAATATTTACGTCCAAACTCCGCTCAAGAAGAACTTACCTTTCTCCATTTCGCACCAGTTTTAGTAGCCCCATATATACTGTTTACTTGTCGGGCAAGGGTCTCCCAATTTTGAGAAGGGGTGCATAAATGAAGAATATCATGACGTTGAATGAAATCAAGAAGGTTTGACATCTGCTTTGAGGTCGCTCTCCTGCCTCGGTATGCTTTCGCTCTATATAAATTTCCTGAGGTCACCCTCATGCCATTAGATTCTTTTATTTTCTCTCCATCCTCATTTTGAGGTACCGTCACCCTCTTACTCCAAGTAGTATTATTAATTTTTGCTTTATTTTGCTCTACAGCCAGTAACCTCAATTTTACCGCTGTTAACCTACTAGGCGCAAGCGGTTTACATTCCATGAAGTCCGCACAACTCTGATCCAGTTCTGAAAGAGTTTCCCCTTTTTTCAGTTTAATCCGAACGTGAGATTTCCACTCATTGAATGTCTACAAAAATATTTGATATTTGCTATATTGCCGTTTTTATACTGAACTTACCTTTCTCCATCCTTCCGCTGGTTTACTACTCCCACCTAAAGCGTTTACTTGTAAAGCTAGGGCTTCCCAACCGGTCTCAAGATCCTCATTGTTGCACTGATAATTTTCATTTTTCTGAAGAAAATCAATAATGCTTAACATCTGCAACGGAGTCGCCTTCTTGCAGCGAGATTTCTTCTTAATCTTCTTAAACAAATGTATCTAGTTAGTTTTATCTAGTTGATTTTTACTAAACGTTACTTTAGCGCAAAATATTGCGCAAAATTTCTATATGTAAGTATCACTTATTAGGAAGGTCCACGTTGGGCGCCATTTATTTATAACTATTGGTCACCGTTAATTTAGTTGAAGTTTAGTTTGAACACTCTACAGTCTGCACTGTAAGTTTTCTCTACCTAATTTCGACATTTAGGGCAGACTCGCCTAATTTTTGCAGTAAATTGAGGATCACCCTACAATGGAATTTTGGAACAAATTTCCTCTTTGTGGACCTTAGGATTTTGAGTATAAATTATAAATATTATAACAATTTTATGTTCCAAAAAGTGCACATTTGAAAAAGTACATTGTAGAAATCTGAAGTGGTAGATAAATGTAAAAAAAGAAAGAATGAGTTTTGTTCCGTCAGTTGATCAATAACAAGTGTGTAATCAAAAGGAGAACTTTTAACTGTAGTTCATTAATTACGCAGTTTTTAAAAACTTTATTAAATAGTTAACAACTTAAAAATTTATTATCAGATTTGACTACAAATCGAATTTATCAATCTGGATCGAGTGGAACAATACCAAATTTGGAAGCGCGAAGTTGCCGCTTTCAACGATAAAAGAAGGGACATCTGGTGAGGATTATTAAACTTACACTAACTTATAAAATTCAGTAGCGCACTAAAATTAATTTTTCGGGTTTTATTTCATAATTTCATTTGTAACATTTTTAAAAGTTGACACATTTACACGTCGGAAATCTAAGGCGATACAATTTAGGTTATTTTAATTATAAAATAAAAGTATCGCCTTAGATCGTCCGAAAACACCATCACACATGAACTTTCTGATTACTAAAGAATTGTAATTGAATGAAATTATTTTAATAGATTGCTTTTAATTAGAACAGTTAAAACTATCATTTTACAAATTTTATTGGTTTTTTTAAATTTCGCCGTTGTGTTTAATAAGTAAATTTCAAACCACGACCCCCGGAAAGACGTTCTTAGGGTTCACCGTAGCAGCGAGCAGCCTGGGTAAATTTTAACAAAGTCTCACAGAAAAATTATAGCAATATTTGAATTAGAAAACAAATGAAAAAGACAATTGGGCAGAAAATTTTATTGCTCTATTTTTTGAAGTGTTACAAAAAAATAGTAGTTTATATCACAAGGACGTAAAAAGTCGTTTTTCATCACGACGAGCGTAGTTTATGAAACGAGCCGCGCTGTGGCGAGGGGAATAACAATAGCCGAGAGGTGAAAAAACCCTGGAGTCCGAGTAATATGAACAACTTTTCGTGATTTTGGGGATAATATCCGACAAAATTCACGATTTTTTTTGAAATAATTGCATATATAATATAATAGCTCTGAGATAACTATCGATAGATGGCGTGAAGGTTGCAAGTCATTTGTCAAGTTTTTAATAATTGTGTGGTACACATTACATATGTTTATAAGTTCGGTAAGTCAAGTTTTTTTTCAAAATTTTTGATTTTTTGTCTCGAAAAACCCGAAAACCCGTTCGGGAAGGTACCCGAACAAAGAGTAACAAAAATAGCCTTTTTACTCCCGGGAGTAAAATCTGACGAGTGACAAAAAGAGCTTCGTTACTTCTCGGAGTAAAATCTAGAAAAAAACCGAAAACCCCTTCGGGAAGGTACCCGAACAAAGTGTGACGAAAAGACCTTCTTTACGACCGCAAAACAGGTCGTAAAGTAGTCACTTTACACCCAAAATCACGAAAAAACATTTTATAATATGACAAAAAATTTTGTTTAGCTTTTTTCTTTCGCTTAGCTTTTATCCTGCACCCAATCGAAATTTTAGATTCTGAAGTATTCAGGAATACCAACAGTAATTTTAAAGATAACTCTCGGATTAGTTGACTTTACCTGCAAGTTGCTTTATACAACCGCATAGACGTTGATCCTGGGTCAGCTCTTGAACCAAAATCAGCTGAGTTAACCCTCTCGCATTTTTTTGGTTCCCGTTTAAGTAGTGAAAGGCGCCCAAGAAATATTTTTAATGAGTTGACTGTATCAGAGATCCACATTTTCTAAGATTCCGGTTTAGATGTTTCAGTGTTTCAGCCGTTTTTTACTGAATTATCACCCCCCTCCAAATTTTCAGACAGCAAAATTCAAATATATTTAATTTACTAGAAAGCCCCTTTTCTGTGATATTTATCTATCTAAATTTGATTCATTAATTCATTATTGAGGTACAAGTAAAGGTGCTGCCGCGATTCCCACTCTCCGACAGTTAATGTAAAAGGCAATGTATGGATTAAAACAGAGCGGTAGACAATGAAATTTAAAACTTCATCAAGCTTTAAAAGGGTTTAGTTTTAAACTAGAGAAGGAAGAAATAGCAATGATCATTGCCGTTTACGTAGACGATTTTCTAATATTTTGGTTGGATTAAGCTAAAAAAAAAAATTTTTTTCAAGCTCGTTATCAAAGGAATTCAAGATGAAGAACCTTAAAAGCAAATTTTTTTATTGGAATAAAAATGCCCAAGATGGTAAAGATAATTTTTATCTCGATTAAGAAAATTTCATACATCAAATCCTGGAGAAATTCAGTATAGAAGATTTTAACGTTTTATCAACGTCATCTGATGCTAAAAAAAAACGTGTGCATTTGCTACGTTTCCGCCACATTGTAGCCATCGACTGCAATCCTTGGATGTGTCTCTTTACGCACCGTTTAAGGCATATTTTACAACTCTGCAACCTTCAAAAATTAATAAAGGGCGTTCAAAGCGAATTTTCCGCGGTTAAAAAATTCAAGTTCGAAAAAAGACATTAGTAAAGATAGCAAAAAAGTTATGATATAACAAATTAAAGAGCTTTAAATTCTGTATCGAATGAGTATCGGCACATAATAATTTTATCAAGTGGTGTGGTCAAAACCCACAGTCAGAAACAACAATTTTCTCAAACTTCCTAAAAATAACAAACACAAATACAAAGAAAGGTAAGTCAAGTGTAAATCAGAGCAAAAAAACGAAAGTACACAATGCAAAACCTAGAGAAAATAGAAGAAAAGTATCGATTGAAATAAATAAGAAATTTCTACCCGGGGATCAAATAACAAGAATATGTAAAGGTAAGCAGGAAAACAAAACGACAAATAATAACGAAGATCAAGAGATATACGATAGTGACTCAAACGAACCAAGTGTAGAAAAACCAACATTGGAAGATATACGAAAAAATAATGCAGCACTGGAGCTGACGATATACAAGCGGAAATAATAAAATATGGAGGAAAAATAATTGAGAAAATAGTCTACAAATTAATTGAGGAAGTATGGGACAAGGAATAAATGCCAAGGTCATTGATAAAAGCAGTGATATGCCCACTACACAAGAAGGGCGATAAGGCAAACTGAGAATTACAGGGACATAGCACTGTTGAATGTCACATACAAGATCTTGGCTACGTGCATTAAAAACAAGTTGAACCAATAAGCTGAAAAAATATAGAAATGGAACTCATGTTAACGAAACAAAAACAAAATATATATTTTTTATGTAACTTTATCAAAATTTTATAGGTATTTATAGAGAAAAAAAAGAAAAGAAAATTTAATGTATAAAAAACTATACCTCCGCAGTTTCCTATAGCAAATTTTGAGTTGAATAAAAAACTATTTAAACTTTTTTTTGGTATCTGGTAAGATTTAAGAATTATTTATTGTTACCACTATGGGTGAAAACACTGTATTTTTAAAAGACCAAAGATGAGATCATTCGTAAAAAAATTACTTTTGAGAACGTTGATTGGCATTTCATACCGGCTCATAGCCCACATTTTGGTGGTCTGTGGGAAGCGACGATAAAATCATCCAAGTATCATTTAAAACGTGTTGTGGGAAATTCACTTTTGCACATTCCTTATTATAGTAAAAGCTGTGTTGAATTCCCGTCCTTTTACTCCTTGGTCTTGTAATCCAAATGATCTAGAACCCTTAACCCCTAGACACTTCTTGAATGGAAGGCTGCTGACGTTATTACTTGATCCTGACGTTACACCGTCTCACATTTATTCAAAGAATTCAAGCTCTTCATCAGCATTTTTGAAAGAGATAGAGCAAGGAATACATTTCTGAACTGCAGCAGCGTCATAAATGGAAACATCACCACTCTGATCTTCAATTGGAAAGCTCGTTCTCATAAAAGATGACAACTTGTCACCCTTTAAGTGGAAACTGAGAAGAGTCGTCGAAGTTGATCCTGGTTTTGATGGCATCAACCGTGTTGCCACCGTAAAGACTTCTCATGGATTAGTGCGTCGTGCATTTAAAAAATTGTGGCCACTATATATTTTATTTTTGAGTGGTAAAAACAGCTGATAAGTTGTCGGTTTTTAATAAATCAAAAAAGTTTTCTTTTAATTTAGTGAAATGGAATTTTTATGATGTGGTATCCTGAACTTCATTTTTACTCAGAAATTAAGTAGGTTGTATTGTTATAGCAGGGCGCGTGTGTCTATAGAATACCTTTGAGAAAAATCTAATGGTCCAGGCAGATGAAGGAAAAATGTAAACAATAGAATTGTACTTTTAGGTTTTAGGTCGACATAGAACTTATCAATTGGTGAGAAAAGTTGCTTATAAAGAATTATTGAGTCTCTTGAACTAAAGAAGCTTTAGTATAGGACCATATATATAAAAAAAAGAGATATTTCGATAATAACGATGTAAAACCATTGCAGCACAAAATTAGCACAAAATTGATATATTTCATTGTTGATTTTAAACGTTGGCGGTTCTAGGTCTTTGTAGGTTCGTAGCACGCTAATAGTATGGAGCTTATTTAGTAATACTTTTTTCAACAGCTCTTGAGTTTTGACACAAATTTCACAAACAAATGAATTTTCGCCACTATAATATTTGAAAAAAACAAATTTTTACTGCTTCTTTCCATAGACTCGTAAGTATACAAATTTGAACCTTTAAATTATCTTTTGGAGCACATTTATTATTTTAAAATCAAATTTTAAGAACTAAATTTTAAGTTGGTAAATGGTTTTTCACCAAAATAAACTTCTAAATTCCACAGGTAGTTTCGAGAATCCAAAAAAGAAAACTTCATACTTTACTTACACTACTCACTAATAAAATAAGACATGGATTTAAGCAGAGATTACAAATAATTACTTGTACTCAATCACTCGCAATGTGCGGTTATGAATATTTCACCTCGGTTAACAATCTATTCCTTCTTTCTTTATATTTCTCCCCCATTTTATCAACTTACGAAAATAAAACTATACAGTTCTTAAAAATAGCATGAAGAATTGAGTTAAAAATGTAACCCATAAAAAACTAAATTTTATGATTGTAATTTGGTTTTTATTGGTTACTAAATTTGCATACCTGTGTTTGAGGTTCTTCGTGCAGTTCTGGTTCCAAAACACAGTTTTCTTCTTTAATATCAATCGAATGATGTAAGTCAAATGCAATTTCTTCCTCCTCTTTTTTGATGTCATAATCCTGTAAAAAGATTTCCAATTGATCCGTAGTTTCGTTTAAGTGTTGCAGTTCCTCGAAGAGTTTTATTTCATCCATTTCACAAGTAGTTAACTTTCATAACAATTTATTTACTTAAAATTATGTAAAACATAATTTAGTTATAATATAAATTAAATACACCTAGCAAATTAAGAAAACATTAAAATGACAACTGTCAAAAAATCGATAAACTGCAGTTAGAAATTATATAATTATACAGAGTGCGTTAGCGAATCAGGTAAAAATTTAGAATAAATTTTGTTCGATTACAAAAAGAAAACTTTAAAATTCTCTATAAAAAAATATTTCAAACAAATATTATTGTTTTTCATAAAATTCTGGATATTTTAGATTCTTAGCATTTTTATGCTTTAACAATAAACGATACGCTCCTGCTAGTTCCTTATGTATTCGTGTGCTCGAACAAATTAAAGCCAAAATGTCTTTCTTCAATTAAAAAATTATTAAATAATTCAATTAACTTTTACTATTTCAAAAAATGATTACAAAATAATTAAAACAACTTATAAAACACTGTCCATATTTTCTAAATTACGAACTTCAACATCTGACACCTCAATATTTTTAGTGTTGCTGGACAGAACTGCAGTTGTGCCCTGAGGATAATGATATGCCAATTGCCTAACGCCCTTCTTATTGGCTTCTTCGTATGTACGCAAAAACTCAACAGCACCTTTGCGAACGATGCACAAATCAACATTGGAACCGGACCCCAAATCGTTAAAAATTCCAGCTGCTATGGCATCCCTGACCAATTGCTTTCCTTCTTCTTCTGATAGGTTTTCACGCCAGGACGATTCAAGAACTGACATAGCTGCTAAACTACCCGAACCCATGGTGGTGTACGGCAGTTTATCTGTTGAGCCATGCGGATAAATGCAATAAATGTGAGGACCTGAATTATCCACTCCACCCAATATAAATGCAGCTCCAACGTAGCCTTGGTAACGGAACAGGTACTGCTTTAACATTTGGTTAGCAGCTACAACTGGAACAAGACGGTTCGTATTCAGACGATGCAATTCCAACTGGGATGAAATCATTGAACATGTTACTTCTGTATCTGCAGCAGTTCCAGCACCACAACAACTAAAACAATAGAGATTTCATGAAAGTCTTACAGATTGAATGGTTAAATTAAATACGCACTACATATTGTCCGCAAGATAATGGATTTTCGTACAATTTTTATCGGAAACTGTTGTTTTCTCCGTAGCACGAGTATCGGCACCAAGGATGACTCCATCCTTGTAAATAATTCCAACAATAGTGGTCCCCGTCTTTGTGGCTGTTGGTGCTGGAAAACCTTTATCAGCTAAGCCGGCATTTCTAAAATTTAACGCTACGAATTTGAATGCAAAATTATAAATTCAAACTTTCATAAAAATATTATACTAGTGGAAGAAACGTTAGAACAATAACTCAGCTCACCTTAAGCAATTTTCGAATGAAAATCCGGGGTTTGAATCAGAAAGTAAATTACTAGCCATTTTAATTATGACAAGTAAAATTAATTTTTATTTATCGTTACTATGCAATGTGCCCAAAAACAAGCTCAAAAAGAATATATAGGTAGTACCTACTTAATTTACAATTTATTGTAAAACAATTTGTTTATTTTATCTCCACAAAAAAATTCAATGAACGAATAGTTTAGCCACTTTAGTTTCTACTTTAGTTTATTTTCACCTGTAAAAGCCATACACGTCCCACTCGTTTGGAAAGAAGGCCTGTCATCTTATATTGTGTAAACTTACCAAGCGCTTACGTAAGTAATTTTTATTTTTCCATTTCGGGTGACCGATGTGTATTTGTTTTGACTTTTTGCATTCATTGAGGTAACCCTTATAGTGGTTACTTGTTTTGGAACTTGTCTATTTGAAGTGGTACACTTGTGATTGTGAACCGTAGGTTTTTCAATTTATATGCTGCGTGTATTATTGAGCACAGCCACACATTGCAATTGCTGGAATAGTGATTACACCCTCAATTATTTTGTCATTAAAAGCACTGTATATTATTCCTGCGTTTTATTGGAGCTTCCCCCAAACTACCCTTATTTTCAGAATTCACGACCTGGCCTATGCAATCATTGTGAGCTGGTCTATAACACCGTGGCAAACAAACTGGAGAGGTTCTCTCCGAATTGCAACAGACCCTGGTCTCTATTTTGGTCAACTCTCTCATTAGGGGTTGAGATTCAGAGGGCAGTTTTTGTTTCACATTTCCCTTGTCTTTATATTATTACGTCACACCTTCTGTTTCTTCAATTTTTCGTAGAATAATCTACTATTGTTCATCTTTCCGCTTACCTCCACTTCCACCATCATTTCTTCTATCCACTTTTTCTTCTTTCTCCTATACAACTTGTAAGCTTTTTCTTTATTTTTTTATAACTCTCTATGTTTTCCTCCTTACTCGTGTTAATCCATAACATTCTGGCCTCTTTTTTCGTTTTTCCCATCTTTTTACATTCCTCATCAAACCACTCCTTCCCCTTCTTTCTCTCTCTGTAATTTATCACCTGCTTTGCGCTTATTGTCATACTATCTGCAATTCTTTCCAACTCCTCACCCACACCCACACCCTCTCTCTTCTCACAATTTTCCAGGCTACTTTGTACCATACTTTCGTATTTTTACTTAATTTTTTCATTTCCTACTTTTTCAATTGCCAACGTTTTCTTCATTTTACCAATAGTTGTATTTTATTTTTTTGTTATCTTTATCTTTGCTACCTCCATGTCGTGATTAGTATCTGCACTGGCATCTCTATACCATCTAACATCATTCACTATTCTCTTCATTCCTTTTGTAACCAGTACATGATTTATTTGGTTTTTAGTTCCATTTTCTGCCCCCGGCCATACCCATGTAATCTAGTGAATCTTTTTATGCTTAAATGTCGTGCTACATATGTCTATCCCATATCTGCCAATTTCGTCTGCCACCTCATTTATCTTCCCAATTCTTAAGAGTGTTCTTATATTCCATTTGGCCAACTATATTGTTTTATTTCTTCTGCATTTATTTCGCTTTTAAATCATATTTATATGTCTTATCTCGTTTAGTCCAATTTCATGCTTTGTCGTTTTTCCTATCCCATTCTCCTTTATTAGAGATTCTTTTTTAGTTCTTTTTTTGTTTGATCTATGTTGCTTCTCAGTTTTAGATCCTCTCTTCTTACATCCCATATGAATACTTGACCTTGTTTGAACATCTTTTGGTAGCCCACCTTGACTTTCTCCCCGTTTCTCATCGCTTCCCTTGCAATTGCCCATATCTTGTTTTGTAAATCTTTTTCTTTATTGGGTAGGTCTCTCTCTATCTATGTACGTTTTTGTTTTCTTCAACTTGTTCTTGTTTTCCAATACCTTTGTCATCTGACTAGAAGACTTGTTTGGTGATTTTATAGTTACTTTGCTTTTCCAAAACACTTATTCTTTCTCTTCACCGTTCTTTAAGTCTTCTCTTCTTCTCTTGTGGAACGTTTTTACTGATGGTACACTAATTGCTTTGTTTCTGCTGTTGTCTTGTAACACTTATGCAACCAATCTAACTCTCAATGTAGATTTTACGTAGTTGGCTTTTATTGTTTCAATTTTTATATTTCCCTGGACTTGCGACAATACAAACATCCGGGTCAACCCCTCGAAGATATTCGTATTACTATTCCACTTTAAATCCCTAAAATATATTTTGCTATCGTTACCTAACCTCTAATACTACAATTTCTGTACTTAGAATTTGTTCCTTTCTTCTGTTTTCTGGTTTTTCCACTACTTCCACCAATTCATCACACTTTCCTATTTCAGAAATACATATTCATTTCAATTTTAACTGTATACTTTTCACAAATAACAATTTATCGTTCCACTACTTTTAAACACTACGCAGGGCTGGACCACGCTCATAATCACATAATCTCATAATCATCACCTCATAATCAAAGAGTTCTATGTTTTTTCCAATTATTGTGAAATTTTTGTAACCCTTGGTCTTAGAAATGGCGGTGTTAACAATGAGCAAGCTGGCATCTTCCTGGATCTGTGTTTTCCCTCTATGCTTGTGTGTGTTATTCTTTAAATTCAATTTTTAAAAATATTTTGTGCCGGAGGATATGCAACCATAGTTACATAGAGTATCTTGGGGACTTTTCTAGCGCTTTAAAGAAAGTAAAGTTGTGAAGTTGCAATCAGGAGAAAAGAATCGAACGAGTTGAGGTGTGGTTTGTAAAAAAAGTGATTTTTTTTTGAAATTTTGTTTTTGATCACATTGATTAAAAGACCAGGAGTTTTTAATGGTAGGTTTGTTAAGAGTCTGCTGGAGTTCACGTAAAAGTTTGTATAATTTACATATTGGCTGCAAAATAAAAATCTATTTTGTTAACCGTAAGTTATCATTCTTGGTTTTTTAATATTAACTGGCCCGGCGCCTTAATTTCTATCTTTTGCGGATAGTGTCACTGAAGACGCTACAGAGCTTTGCCGTGGTAAATACACTAGTTTCATCCAAGAATTTACGACTCAAGCAAAACTCGACCCGCGACTCTCCGTACCGTGGGTTAAATATACGAAGTTGGCTACCTTTTTTTGTTATTTTGAAGGATTAAATGGCATTGTAGCAAACTTTACTGCCAAAGTTTGGTGCACCTGATTGACTTCAATGTCATAATCCTTGAGGCGACTATTATTTTGCTCATTGGCAAAAACTGTTTTTGAGCGACTTGGTTAATTGTATTTACATCAAAGATCTCTTCAGAGGATTGATATATTTTTATCCGCCGTAATAGCTTGGATCTTTTGCCTCAACTCTGAGCAGGGTTTCCGTTGAACATAACGGTGACATTCTTAAAGTTGCTATGATCAACCATTTTGACCACTCCTTCAAAGCCGATTTCCTGAGCCAAGTGGCAGTTTACATTGGTTCTTCCAACGACACCACTGCTTAAAGATGTAACCTCTTCTACCCATGAGGTTGGAGATCTTCTTTCTTTCCTTATCCTCCCTCTATGTTCCTTCCTTCTCGGGAGACGTACCACTGTTACATGACTAATCCCAATAGACAAGTAATACGCCAAATTTTATTTAACTTTATATATTAAACATTAAATATGTATTATAAGTTTACAATTTTACTAGGATGCAGTGTGGTGCTTTAATAAAATATTTATTATAAACTTTTCTGATCTTATTGGGCTGATGACTTCACCAGGCACACACTTCACACTCTCAAAACCAAAACCTTTCTAACTCCACTTGTCCTAAATCTCTTCTTTGCTTCTTTTCTTAGTTAGCGCCTCGTGATGCGCCCTCAATATAACAGTTTTGTTCTAGTCAGCACCACACGCTGCACCCGTTGTTCTACATTAATTTTGTAACTAACATTTTCTTTATGCAATCAATTATTATTTTATTGTATGTACAAGGTGTTACAAAGAAATTATGGCATCTGAGTCTGGAAATGAGAGGTCTTGTGTAATCCTATTCTTTAGTTTGATGGAGTCTCTTGCATCTACACGAGAACTTCGGGTATCTACATGTTGTTTTGATATTCCAAACTAGATGTTGCAGTAATCTTTAACAGCAACACAGACATTTTGCATTAATACAGTCTCTAAAAACTCTTTCCCATGTGTGAGACCTCCTTGGACTTTCATTGTCCTCATTACTACTTGCTCTATGATAAATTGGTCTGTTCAGATTCCAGAACAAAACTTAAAGGAGCGGTTTATGGTGAATTTTTTTTCTACGTGAATTGGCTAAATGCAATTGAGTCCATTACTTGTTCCAGCTACAACTTTTTTTTTTTTTTTAGCATTGAGCAGGGAGGTGAGAATCTGTAAACAGACCGCGGGTCAATCTGCCCGGGACTGTAGGGTTTCACCCACTAAACTCACCCCCTCTTCTCTCCGTTGGAGCCCGGTATTCGCCTTCCAGCATTCCTTCAGACTCCAACGGTGGCTATAAAGCCGGCTCTTGTCCTCAACGTGTTAGGCTGTCGGAGGATCTTTGTTTCTCGATGTTTCTTCACTATGAGTTGTCGCATTTTGGTGTGTATCTCCGATTGAGGTGTTGCTTCTTTCTTCTTCTCTTTTGTCGCGTTCCTTGGTCTTCAGAGTTGACGCGACAAAAGCGGCAATCTTGCTCCAGCTTTCCTCATCTCTGAGCATCAGATCGACAATGTTGTCCGGGGTAAGCAACTCCCCGAACTGCAGAGAAAGGAGCTGTCTCTGCTGTTCCCACCTCCAACACTCGAGGAAAGTGTGTTGGGAGGTGTCACTACAGTCGCAATAGCGGCATTTGTCCAGAGGTCTAAGTTTGAACCGGTGGAGATAGGCGTTGAAACAGCCGTGGTCGGAGAGCATCTGGGTTAACCAGTAATTGAGCTCCCCGTGATCGCGATCGACCCAACACTTGATGTTCGGTATGAGCCGATGCGTCCAACGGCCGCACTCCGCACTATCCCACCGCATCTGCCACTTTGCGACTGTTGCACTTTCGGCACTATCCCGGGACTTGTGCTCCCCAGCTTCACATGCCCTTTCGCTTGCCAAAAGGTCCCACGGGGGCATGGAAGCGAGGACTAAGGAGGCGTCAGCAGATATTGTGCGGTAGCCGCACACCACCCTTAGGGCAACTCGACGCTGCACGCACATGAGTCGGTCCCGGTTTCGTGCCGTCCCGATCTTGAAGGGGTCCACCGCCGCATACCACACCGGTGCAGCATATAATATGGTGGACTGCGCCACTCGTTCCAGGGTTCTCCTCTTCGCCGTTTTAGGTCCGCTCACGTTTGGCATTAGTCTCGCAAGCAATGTTGAGATCGCTTGCGTTTTTGCCAGGGCCGTCTTGATGTGGGACGCAAAGTTCACGCTCTTGTCGATCACCACACCAAGAACGGTGACCTCTTTTTTAACCTGTATGGGCTTTCCGTTCAGCAGAAGGAAGACCCCGGGCTCGGGCCTGCGTCCGCAGACCACAACCGCCACGGACTTTTCTGGAACCAGTTGGAGGCCGATAGAGCCGGTCCAATCCGCTATCCGGCGGATGGCCTCGTTGGCTCTGCTTTCCAACTCCTCTCCATCCGTTCCCTCGACGATCAAGGTCAAGTCGTCCGCAAAGCCCACTGTCCCGACTCCGTCTGGGAGTACAAGACGTAGCACGCCGTCATACATAATATTCCACAGCAGTGGTCCCAAAATAGAGCCCTGGGAAACACCGCTGGTAACGAGCATCGGCGTGCCATCCTCGTCCTCGAGGCCCAGGAGGAGATGTCTATCGCTGAGGTAGCTCACCAGAATGTTGTAAATTTCCGGCGTAATCTTGAGCCTCCTCAGCGCCTCCAGTATGTGGGCCCTCCAGTTACAACTTGCGCACTTTTAACATAACTTAAAGTAGCCTAATACGTGGAAGAATAATAGTGTTTTTGTACAGAGTCAATATGGAGAGAGCTTCCAGTTGCCAGAACGCTCTGTTGCAATAAACTGTTTGGGGAGGGCTATCATGCAAAACTATTGCACTCATAACTTTGCAGTGAGCTTTTTAGTTTTGAGAGCGCACAAAGATTGTCTGAATTTTACAACACTACCTTTCAAACTTGTTATTAAAATCCGAATTGTCAAAAAGAAATTGGCTAAATACTTTATCTTTTATTTGCGTATATATTCTTTTTCTATATTATGTAGGTACCAAACTTCGGCAGTGAAGTTGGTCACAACGCCACGTAATCCTTTTAAAATAGAAAAAGGTAGCTAAACTTGGGTATTTAACCACAGTCGGACAATATAGCAGATATCTAATGTATTTACCAGGAGAAGTTCTTGGTGTCTTCAGTGACACTATTTGCAAAAGATTGATTTTTAATTTGCATCTTAAAGATGTTAAAGTGTGACTCGAAAAGACTTTAAAACCAAGCTACCATAAAAAATTCAGTTAGTCAATACGATCAATAATAATTGATCCAAAAAATCTAAAAAAAGAAGTCACTTCCGAACTTTCCAGCCACACTTGCACTTGTTCGATCTCGATCCTCTTTTTTCATGATTGCCAACCTTTCTTTTCAAGAATTCCCAAAAAGTTACCTAAAGTAACTATGGTTACAGAATATCAGGCGCAAAATATTATTAAAAATACAATTCAATATTATAATAGCACCCGAAAGCATACAGGGTGTTACAATTATGATATTTATTTTTAAATTTTTCTAGGCAAATAGAAGGTATTATCAATTTTCTAATCCATTTCCATATGGGTCTACTGATTTGGAGTTACTATTTTTTAAAACCAACAAATAAACTCACGATATTTAAAAAATGGTAGCCCCAAATCAGTAGCGCATCTGAAAATGAGTTTGGAAAATTAGTAACGCCATCTATTTAGCGGTGAAAAAAGCATACATAAAAATTTGTATAGCACTATCCATCTTTACAGCTCTTGCTCATAAGGTACCTTCATATGCCAATTGCCCGACATCGCGAGATTGCAAAGGAGAGATGTACTTGACCGAATTGTATCGGATTGTATTGATTGATTACCAACCTAAAATAAGTCAGTCGAGTAAACGCTAACAAGACGAACGATATTTCAACATTCTATTTTTTTTGATATAGAATCCACTGTAACCTTGCTCTACACCTATAGTGCGAACATTACAAAACTTAGCTGCCTATCACTGGACTTTTTGGATTTTAAAGATTAATCCTACTAATTTAAATTTAGACGATATTTTACTATATAATGTAAAGGACCAAAAAAATTTGTAAGAAAACTATTCAACTTTAATATAAATATTTACCATGGAAGAAGGATTAGAAAATAATAATTTGCTTACAGCATTCCCAGATGAAGTGGTGACAAGATGGATCCAAAAATGGAGAAGCAATTCTTTACTACCTGGAGAGATTCAAAATTACTTGATGGAATGGATTCCAGATATTAGCAATAATTTCCAACAGCAAAAATTGTTTATTGATACGAAATGGCCGAACTGCGACTTTGAAGAGGTGTTTGTCCAAATTTTGGAAGAATTTATGTTTTATGATTGTAACGATGGTCTAGATCAAAATCTTGACTCCGTTTCAATTTGTGGAAAAGTTATTAGGTTAAATGATTTTTTTTACAGGTGTAGAGAATGCGAAGTAGATGGAGAGCGTCCTTTGTGTGTCGAATGCTTTGAAAATTCTACACATCGGGAACACAAATATAAGATTTGTCAATCTCAGGGTTTCGAATCCTGCAGATGTGGAGAATGTGAATCGTGGAAAAGCATTTCCTGTTGTACAGGTGAGTCTCATCAGCACAACAAAAAAATCGGTTTTTCTGCAGATTTAGAAAGTAGGGTTCGAATTGTGATGACTGGAATTCTTCTTTTCGTCCAAAAACTTTTGAATTGTGAAGAAATCGAAATAAATAGTCTTGAAAACGACGACACATTTTGTTTAATTTTGGATGGCAATGTTGATGATGTAGGTAGTATTCCAAAATTATGTGGATTATTACATGACTTTATGAGTTTGAGTTATCATGACAATTCTGAAGACGAGTTATCAGAAATGCTTTGTTATGTGCAAGGAATGGTTGAAGAAAATAGAACCGTAATAAAATTACCGAAACAAATTCTTAACGTTATAAAATCCGAAATCGAAAAGGAAGCTTTTATTTGCTCAGCAAGAATTTTGCACGCTGATGAAGTGGTTTACCAAGAATTGGCTTACAGACTACTGCGTTATCTACAAAAGTGTTTGAAATACGGAAAAGGATTTAGAAGGATATTTACTAGTTTAACCGGGACACTCAATATTGTCGAACAAATTTTTGTTTTTTCTTCATATTTTCCCAAAAAAGTTCACCTTGTTTGCCATGAGTTATTAATAGATGGTACGATGATAGAGGATGAAAATAAGAAAACCTTAGCAAAGATGACTTTTGGCGGGTATGCAATTGTAACTAACCGGATCCATGGTAATCCATCACAAATATTTACAGATATTAAGCGGCACATACTTTCAATTTCTTCTTTGTCGCACTACCTAATCGTGGAAGAGAACGCCATCTGTGTACTTTTGGAATCACTTTTGGTTGAGTGCTTCAAAAACTACCCAGCACTGAAATCCTTTGATAGAGAAGAAGAATGTAACCTAGAGGCGTTGTGGAAATCCATGCACATACTCTGTGATCTTCGAAATTTAATACAGACTAAACCAAAAATTTGGACAGAAGAATTGCGCAAAAGCTTTATGAAGGGTATAAAAAGTTTTATGCAAGTTCTGTCATTTTTGGAAGGTATGGATAGTGAATCCCG
This sequence comes from Rhagonycha fulva, assembly GCA_905340355.1. Taxonomy (NCBI): domain Eukaryota; kingdom Metazoa; phylum Arthropoda; class Insecta; order Coleoptera; family Cantharidae; genus Rhagonycha; species Rhagonycha fulva. The sequence goes on from HG996554.1 coordinate 22,416,289, forward strand.
ACAAACTGAAGAACATGTGGTGTACGAACAAGATTGGGTATTAGCTAATAACTTACAGTTTTCTCTATTGGATGTCGTGTATTTCTTATCAAAGTGGTTTGACTCCGACGATGAAACATTAATTTTGACTTTCATGGAAACCGTGAAGATGCTAAATCAAAAAGTTGTCAAATTCGAAATTTGTGGGAGCGAGAAAACTTCCATTTATCTTCCATTTTTAAGATTTTTGGCAAATCTTTATGTTACCTTAAGGAACCATAAGATGCAATTGGATGGCTTAGTATTGAATACATTGACAACCATTTATGATTCGATACTTCAGCCCGTTTTACAAATACAGGTTATGATAGCCCAAGAGGCGGCAGGAATGTGGAAATTGAATGGAAGCCCTGTAATATATCGCATACGGTATTACCGAGATATTGATTTTAGAACGGAAATGCTGGATCGCGATATTCAATTGTTACAGATTGGAGTTTCAATCATAGAAAGCAATCAATTTGTGGTCCGGTTATTGGATGAATTTGGTCTATCTAATTGGTTTTCAAGTAACTTTGAAGAAGAAAGCAATACAAAAGAATTGATTTGCATCGCCGAGCAATTTTTGCAACTATTGATTCACGTAGTAAGTGAACGATATGTGCCTGGTGTAAGTTACAGCTCTAATGACGATCGTGTAAAATACGAAATAATTCACCGCCTTTGTATCAAACAGTGCACCTATTCGGAAATTTGTAACTCCATTCCAATGGATATTAGTACCATCAACGTCGATGAAATTATAAACGAATTAACCATTTTAAATATTAAATCTACGAATAGCAGAATCTACCAGTTAAAAGAAGAATTTTTCCAACGATATAATTCCTTATTTTATCATTACACTCCTAAACAGCGATCTTTAGCTGATGATACCCAAAAGAAACGACGTAGATCTGCGGGAAAACCTGATTGTTTTCCGCCTTACGCTTTGCCAAAACTAACAGAATCCTTCGAACCGATTGTGAATATTTTTCAATGCAAAAAACTGTTTCACATAATACAGATCGTCCTTACCCGATCCATTAATATTCAGTCAAATATTTATTCGGTTACGCTGTTGGAAAACATTTTGTACTTAATTGGTTACGCCTTACAGGAAGAAGAAACTCGTTATTATGTTACCTTAAAGTTCACTCAAAAAGCGGCAGAATGGAAGCTGTTACATCGTTTGGAAGAGCTTTGTTCCAGTACCAGGCGCGACGTACCAAGAGATCTACTAAAATGGATTATTGAAAAATACTATGAAGTTGCCGGTTTACCTAGAAATCCAAACACGGAATTATTGCCAAAAAATTCCGAAAAACTTGAAAAACAAAGGAAATCCAAATTGGCTGCTGAGAGGCGCGCTCAAGTTTTGAAAGAAATGATTGCTAAACAAAATCAAGTTGTGGAAAACCACAACAGGAATCAGGAAACCGTCAAAGTTCAGAGAGACGTCAACTGTTTTCAATCTGCTTCCGGAAATACATACACCTGCGTTTTGTGTCTGGAGTCGACCCAGGATCTACAACATGAAGTTTTGGTTTCACCAGGATACATTCAGTACTCCCGGGTTTTGTGTACTAATAGGAATAATATCACTCAAAATGCCTCTCCCGTATTGGCTTGCGCTTTTGAACCAGAATTCTACACAAGTTCGTGTGGTCACATAATGCACGAAAAGTGTTGTAAAAGACACATTTCAGCGAATGGAGATAAAGAAACCGAATTCTTATGTCCATTGTGCGAATCACTCAGCAACGTGGTTTTACCTTTACTACCCCCACTATCAGCGATTGAAAAACATAACATTAAGTTGAGTTGTATATTGAAATACAGAGTCAGCAAATTCGTGGAGCAATTTGAAAACGTTTTTGTGGAGAAGCCGTTTAAAATGTGGAAGTCTTTCGCGTACACCATACACACCATTGAAACTTTGTTGCGAGATGCAAAGAAGCCTATCTTGGGCCATTTGTCGAGTCGTCAACACGATTGCTTAGAAAGGTTTGTTCGACTTGCTGGAGTTGCAAGCAGCTCTTCGTGTAAATTCAAAAGGTACGATTCTCTTCCATGGTATGTCGATTATATTAATCTTCTTGAAGGAAAGGGTACAAATTTCGATGCGCTGTTTGGTTCCGACATGTTTGGCTTGTTTGTCGCTCTCAGATTTTCAAAATGCAATGAATTGGACTTCCGTATCTTTCGGTTGATATTTGTAGCTCACATCGTTCAAATTTTAATCATTACAGATTTTGACGAAATGGTTGATGATGGCAAGCGCGAAGAAGAAACTCCATTTAAACAAGTATTGGGACTGTTAGGTGAAAGGGTCAACCACTTGAGTGAAGGCTTGCTTTGGACTTACATCCAAGAGACTTGTTTCCCGTTTTTGCGATGTAGTGTGCTTTTCACCAGGTTTATAAATGACGATCCCTCACCCCCAACACTGACGGAATTGGAAGAAAATACTTTTCCCAATTTGTGTTCATATTTAGGTCTTCCCCAGACGCGAGAAGAGATATTTGACCAAGAAGATATATATCCCATTGTTAGAAATTGGTTCAAATCTCTTGATCATTTCCAAGATGGTGGAAATGAAATTCGAATGGTGGATCCAAAGCATATTAACCAGCTTATAGAATTACCTAAAGAATATCGCGAAGTAATCACAATTGCTTCGTCTTGCAAGTGTTCTAATATTAAATACAAAGTGGCTACGGATCCGTACATCTGTTTAGTGTGTGGTGAGATGTTTTGCTCGGCCAACTGTTGTTGCCAAATCGTAGGAGGAACATTCCATACACCGGCAAGCTTACATTACGAAAAATGTAGAAATGAGTTATTTTTGAAGGTTGAAGCTTGTAAAATTGTACTTCTATCTAGAACTGGAAGCACGAAGTGCGTTATACCGGCTCCTTATTTTGATGAATATTATGAAAATTATAAAACTGGTTTCTTAGATAATCCTATGTTTCTGTGCCAAGAAAAATACAAAGAATTGCAAACTATGTGGTTAAGTCACGATATTTTACATACAATTTCGCGAAACACTAGAGCCGCTCAAGAATAATTTTTTAAATAATAAAATAAACTATTTTTGTTAAATTAAAATATATAAAATATTTTGAAATTGTGAAAATTACTATTATGAGAATTATTTTTTTCGTTTCTATGATAGGGCCAGTTATATGAAAGACGATAATTCTTGACCATTGGTTAAACTCTAATTTAAACCAATCAGCTACACAGAGAAAAAATTGAATTCCAAATCAATCTCGCACCAATTTTGAAGTACATTTTATTTCAATTGATGCGAGATTGATTTGTACATTAATTATAGTAAAAATTACTTCAATTTTTTCTTTGTGTAACTTAAAATAAAATTTTAACTGTGCTGATTGGTTAAATTAGAATTTAATCCATGCCCAATGATTTTTATCTTCTTTTATACAACTGTTCCTTAAAATAACTTAAATTATGAATTATTTTAGTTGAACATTTGGTATGCGCTTACCATCACCAAAATAATGGCATAACACAAAGCAATGAAAGCCCACACCTAAATTTCCTCCATCTGACCCCGCGTTCGGTTTGGAGCTACTTTCGCTACCGACGCTTCAGGTTAGGAGCGTGAAAAATTTGCGTTTGGGTTGGAAAAATGCTCGCTTCCATGCTTCCCAACCCGAACGGTGCTTTAGCGCTACAATGTTTAAAATTTAAATTTGCGTAGGTTACCTAACCTAACTTATTTTTTTGTATATTAAAATTTTTAAAAAGCTTTACGTTTGAACTGAAATCAAAATATTTTATATTTTAAAACTATAAATAATAAATTTATTATTTTACTTTACAAGTTATCTTGTTGCTACACTTGTTTTATTTTAATTTTTGTAATTAGCGCGTTTGATGTTGATGAAAGAAATTTTAGAATTTTATATATTGTCGTGTTCTGACAAACAACTCTTTAAGGTCCGTGCCAAATTTGTCGGAGTTTGCAATAGGAGGCTCTCCTAGGGAGCGAGTTCAATAGAGATTTTAAAATTTCCACAATTAAATAAAACAAATTTATGCAGGGTGTTAACAAAAATTTACTTAGACGAATGTTGGTAATAATTAAAGTCTTGATTACAAGCAAAAACGAAATTTTTGTCATTAAATCTAATTCAACAATAGAATAAACCAGATATTGACGTGATCTATCCACAAGTTCACACATTTACTATGTCAAATTTATTACTATAACTTGTAAATAAATCGTACGTTGTAATTATTGTACAAGCTGAAAATAAAATAATTGTGCACATAATAAATTAAAATTGTTTGATTTAAATGTTCGCGCCGACCTGTAATTGAACGCGTAATTTACAGCTGAATGCAGCCACCAGTAGCAACAGAAATTCGTAGTGACACACAATACACGCGTTGATCATATTCATTGAAATAAAGTTATTTACAACCACAAACGAATCAATCCAATAATTAAATAGTTGTAACAGTGCTTTAAAATTGGTGCAATAGTGAACTCAACTTGCTATAAACGAAGTTTCCAGGTTTGAAAAAGTTTGTCTCGTGCATAACCTCGAATTTTCAAATTCATAATTTTCATATTCCAGATAAAATAATGTCAAAATAACGCAAAATAAAAGAATTCAAATTCTAATTACCCTCTGATGACTCCAGAAGATGCCATTACGAAGAAATAAATCGTGATGAGATTTCACAAAATGAACGGCCATCACTCCAGTTTATCAGGTAAATTATCCAAAATTTCATATTCCAAAACCCAATCTTCCAGAAATTACAATACTCATTACGCTGACACTTCACTTGATACAACTTGGACCACGTTGGGCGCAACTGATACAACTTGGCACCCTCCGGCTAGACTCACTTCGTGCGAAGAGCAGATTTTTCGAATTTGAATTCAAAAATGCTGAGAACTTAATCTCAGGGTGGTACCTGCGTGAACCAAAATATACCCTTACCTCGCTTTTACATAAATGTACAATTCTGAAAATAAATTGGCGCTTTTGAATAAAAAGATATTTGTTGTAATAAAATATAATGGAAGTAAACAAAACGTCGACACAAATACGGTACATAGATACAATCTTTCCTTAATTTTACCTAATTTATTAAGGAAGCTTCCGCAAGACTACTTAAAAGTATTTAGTAACTGCGTTACTTAGCAAATAATGAATGATAATAAACAATTGACGATAAGTCATCCTTTACGGATTGATTTAAACTTCGATAATTTGTACAGATAAATAATGTACGTAATTGTACGATCGATTTTTATTGTAATCATAATGAAAAAAATGGACCAATTAGTCGTTTGAATAAACATTACAACAAATCCATCGTATCAATTATGCATGTGGTTATATACATTTAAATTTAACAAAAACTAACCTTTGACCTGGTTAAACGTGATAAGTCGTGCACACATGATTCACTTTTTGAATTCAAACTCAAAAAAAACTGGGTTGTCGGTACACATGTTGATTGCACATCATTCCAAATTCATTTTCCTTGTAGTCGTCGTTGATTACTTGATAATCCAAATTTTCTTCATCCAATAGTACACGTTATTTCCTTGATAATCCAAATTTTATTCATCCATTAAGTACACGTTATTTTCGTAAATTAATAATTTGTTTATTTTATTTAAATGAATTCGCATCGTCGGTATTTGTCGAAAATATTGAATTTCTTGCTTTTATTTAAAATTTGCCATGATCGAGGTAAATTTTTCTGATAATACACATCATTATTGGTTTACTGCACAATAATTCAATTTATTACTGGTTTTAGAGGCACGAGATAATTAATAATAGTTATTTTAAGTTATTTATTCAACTTCAGGTATACGAAACAATTTACACACGTTAGTTGCTTGAAGGCACAAGATAAATTCTTAGTTATTTATTCGAAACACGATACAAAAATTAACACATGTTGCTCGATTAGAAGCACTAGGAAAGTTAAACGCATCATACTTTGATGGGTCACGACAAGAAGTTTTTCGCGTCTTACTTGCTCGAGGTATCGATAAAAAAGTGAAGTCGTTTCTAAGATGGCCTCTTGAAATTTAACAAAGATTGTTACTAAAAGTTCTTTAAAGATTAATGGGTTGCATAGATATAGGAGTCAAAATGAACCGATTTCTTATTTTTCTCGCTTGCTAAACATGACGCAATGCTTCCTTTGCATTGAAAGCAACTTATGTTTAGAATTCTAAGAAATCAAGTATAAGAATTGCTGGTTCTCACGTAGATAAGTTCTAAAAATAACTAAATGGGGACGACTGTCTGTTACATATACCAGGCTTGTTCAAATAAATCTTATGATTTAATCAAAATTTTTAAATGAATTTAAGGCTTGTTCGACGTAGTCGTAACAAATATCCTTTTCGTTAATAAAAAAACAATAAAAAAAAGCGTAAAAGTCATAGTAGGAATATAAGTTAACCTAAAAACCTAAGATACGTTATTGTTTGATCAGCATTTTCACCACTGCGATAAAGATAATAAAACAATTTAGATAATGATACCCCGATAGATAACCCACAAAAATCGAAATATAATGAAATCCCATCCCAGAGAAATATGGTTGTAACCATCATTACCATAAGGCTAGGTTACTTCGGTTGAAGATACTGTGCACGAAATTTTCCCACCCCCTGTGCACAGGACACATTTATCGCCATGAAAACAAATGTCATGTTGATGCGATGGCATTGCAGTCATCGTTTTTCCTCTGCTTGGTGAGGCCAAGCGCAGACAACGAAATGGAAACGGTGAAGCCATTGGTTTCCTCTTCGGGCACCGATATCAAAATTCTTTGGGCATAGCCAAAGAGCGTCAATATATTTCTTATAGAAATAATTAAAAGAGAAATAAAAATATCACGAAGCTTCCTCATAAGGATCGGGGCCAAATCGTCACCTCATGATGAAGTCGCAAAAAAAAACTCGTCTTAAGAGCCGATCGAGAGGGTCGGGAACAAATCTTTGCCTCTCGATTGAGGATCTACAGACCGTCACGAAACTGACACACACACACAAGGGCGGAACGGTGAACTAGGGTCGGTAGCCAGTCACACTAAAACTACCCGTACCACTACCTTTCTCACACTCATTCACCCAACGAAAAAGATTACGTCAAAGACGTAGAAAACATTATAAGTATGGCTCTAGTGAGACAAACTTATAATAAAAATTTTAGTTTTGAGTTACTACTCAAGACTAAATAAAAGTCAAACTGCGCATAGCTTGAAAACAAGCGCAACCGGTATAGGATCTTTCGGAAACCGAAATCTCGCGTAAATAACGCAAGTACGAGACATGAAACAAGGAATACTCTTTGTATGACCGGAAGGGTCATTAACTAAAAGTTTGCGTAGGTAACGCAAGAAAGTGCAAAGGTACACAATAGAAATGTATAACCTTTATGGTTATGAAGGAACGCGTAAATAAAAACGCAATAGCGCGGACAGCGCAAGGATAACGGAAGACAGCTTAAGATAACGCAGATCGCGTCAGATAACGCAGATAACTTCTTGACAATAAGAATGGTATGGGGGGCGCAGAGGCAATAATACCTCCTGTTCCATACTTGTACTTATTGTCAAGGTGAGGAACCACTAGATACAGGTATTCTCTCACGTAAAATATCGGCTTGTGCCTTTTAATTATTTATATATTCAGCTAATGCCTTTAATTATCTTGATATATTCGGCTAATGCCTTTAATTGTCATTATTATTATTAGTAGGAGAAAATTGCTTAGAGGCATCAGATAAAGCAAAATTTCTTTTCCAAACGATATCACCCACTTGGAAAACTAAGGGGCGCTTTCTCAAATCATAATGTTGTTTACTTTTTCGATAAGCTCGTTGTAAACTTTTCCGTACGTCGGCAAATAAAGTAGAGAGTTGTTGTTGAGTTTTGTCCCAACGAATCCGTTCGTCTACTTGAAAGACGTCGGTATCTGTAGGTACAGGACCGTAATAAGAACCATCGGTAGGTATATATCTATCTACCAAAGACTAGAAATGAGGGAGAGAAATTAGTAACTTCATGTTTGGCGGTATTTATTGCTAATGCAATTTTGTAGATATTTTCATCCCAACGGGTATGATCGTTAGTAATATATGAAGAGATAGCGGTAACTAATACTCGATTTACTCTTTCGGTAGGATTAAATTGTGGATGAAATTTACAATTGTAATAAGTTTTCTGAACATCATATTTAGATAATAATTCTTTAAATAAATGAGAGGTAAACTGAACTCCGTTATCACACAAAATTACTTGAGGGATACCGTAAACTAGAAAAACTTGTTGTTCAAGGAATCGAGTGATTTGGATTGCGGTAGCTTTAGTTAAAGGTTTCACTATAACATATTTTGTAAACCAATCTGTGATTACTAACAAATGTTGATTTCCTTTCTTTGACCTAGGTAAAGGTCCTAATAAATCCATAGAAATTAACTGAAAGGGATATGAGACGTGTTTGGGTTTTCCCATTAATCCAGGTCTAGCTTGCTGAGGGCTTTTCTGTGCGCAACAAATTTCGCAAGAGAGGACATAATTTTTAACGTCTGATATCATTTTTGGCCAATAGTAAAGTTCGGTAACGCGAGAGATAGTTTTGGCAATACCAAAATGTCCAGATGTCGGATCGTCGTGACATTGTTTTAATACTTCTTTCCTATTAGCTAAAGGTGTAATCAATTTAAACTCAACTTGATTAGCTGAATTTGGAGTTAAAATCGGTACTAATTTATATAAGAAATCATTTTCCACCTTAAATTGGGGATATTTTTCGGGTTCTTCTAAAACGTTAGTTTCTAGTTGATGATACCAATCATCTTTTACTAGATTTTGTGCTTTAATAAGACAAACGTCTCTAGATAAAATGTCTGGAACAATGTTTAGCTTGCCCGGGCGATGGCGTACATCAAAAGAGTGTTGAGCTAATTTTAGTGACCAGCGAGCTAATCTACCAAAAGATTCGTCAAATTTAGATAACCATTGTAATGCTGAGCAATCAGTTATTACAGTAAAGTGAGTACCTTCGATATAACCACGAAATTTATTTATAGCAAAAAGGATAGCTAATAATTCACGCTCTGTAGCATGATATTTCTGTTCAGCGGACGTAAGAGCACGGCTTGCGTAAGCAATGGGGTGTTCTAAACCGTCTTTTTCCTGAAACAAGACTACACCTAATCCTACAGCACTAGAATCAGTTTGCAGAAAAAAAGGTTATGAGAAATCGGGAGAAATTAAAATAGGAGCTGTCGAAATTAATTCTTTAATTTTTTCGAAGGCAATTTCAGCTTCGTTATTCCAGGTAATAGTTTGTCCTTTTTTTTTTATTTTTAATAAGAGCAGTGATAGGAGATGAGATAGTAGATAAATCGGGTAAGAAAATTCGGTAATAGCTGACCATACCTATGAGTCGCTTGACTTCGGTAGTAGTTTTTGGAGTTTTAAAACGTTGAATACATTCAACTTTTGACGGGTCGGTACGGATACCTGTTTCGTCTACGACAAATCCAAGAAAGGTTAATGATCTCATACAAAAATTACATTTTTCCGTATTAATTCGGAATCCTGCTTTTTTCAAACATTCATATACATTATTTAAGGTATCTATGTGTTCAGAGAAAGTTTCGGAAATTACCATAATGTCGTCTAAAAATACAAAGACTTTACCGGTATGAATAAGTGATCCTAAAATTTCGTCCATAACTCTCTGAAGAGTTTGGGGTGAGTTAGAAAGTCCAAAAGGCATTACTAGAAATTCAAATAACCCTCTTCCTGGTACACAGAAAGCGGTTTTTTGTCGAGACCGTTCACTTAATTTTATTTGCCAAAAAGCTTTGCGCAAATCAATCGAAGAGAAATATTTAGTATTTCTTAATCTGTTCAAAATTGAATCTATTCGAGGTAAGGGATAGGAATCTTTGACGGTAATTGCATTTAAAGTTCTTCCATCGAAGAAAAAAAAATTAAAAATCACCACTCAAATAATTAAATTTGGTGCGCTACTGTAAAAAGTCGTTAAAGTTAAAAATGCTACAACTCGAATATTTCGGTGCGCTCGATAAAAAGTCGTCATAAAGTTAAGAAAACTATAAGGTAACGCTAACGTAATCATCAAATTTACAAAACTATAATAAATCTTAAAATGGTCAAGATAAACTTCAAAAACAATTATTAAAATTGATAGCATAATTTAATTATGCTCGACAGAGATAAGCTCCCTAAGAGAAAGTTAGTAAACCACAATACAAAACATAATATTTGGGACATCATAAAAATGCACCACTTTCGGTAGTTCAAGGTAAAAAATGTTAAATGAATAAACTTTAAAAACTGCGTAAATATAAATTCATAATCTAAAAATACAAACGCTTTACTATTATGACGTAATCTTAAAAATTCAAGAGAATATTGCAATAAGCCTTTTATTATGCCAGACAAAAATAAAAAAAACCGGAAACGAATGCATTCCACACTCTCGTAATTTCTTATCAAATTTGCATTGAAGTGCAACGTAATATTCATTTGAAAACAAATGATCATATAAAAGAAATAAAATTCTAATGCCGGACTCACACGTTGTAAGATAAATTCAAACTTAAAGTTGGTTTTCAATAAAACCAATCGACATGACAATTCATTATTCGTTAAAGTGACTTTTGGCGTTATTAATTGTGCAAGTAATTCAAAATTCAATTCGTGCGAAGACAAATGCTTTAAATTCATTTTGAGATAAAAAATAATTATTAATTTACGATAAATTTTTCTTGATACGCCACTGGTGGTCGTCGGTATATTCTAATTAACACGCATATACGCATTTACGTGTCGAGCCCCACGTTCCTGGCGCCACTGATACAACTTGGACCACGTTGGGCGCAACTGATACAACTTGGACCCTCCGGCTAGACTCACTTCGTGCGAAGAACAGATTTTTCGAATTTGAATTCAAAAATGCTGAGAACTTAATCTCAGGGTGGTACCTGCGTGAACCAAAATATACCCTTACCTCGCTTTTACATAAATGTACAATTCTGAAAATAAATTGGCGCTTTTGAAAAAAAAGATATTTGTTGTCATAACATTGTTACAATCTTATACGTCACTACGACACCTGCAACAGATTAAATTGTCCGGTAGCTCGTCGTAGGGCCGCAGGTGATTTAAATTGGTGTCGTAGCGGTAGATGTTAAAATAAAAAAAAATAATTAGTTGAGCGCCACTGTCATAAGATATTAATAAAATTTGCATCGGATTGACTAAATTAGATGACAGACTAATTTTCATCCGCGACGTAACTTTTGAAAATAACCACACCTTATAAAATTTTGTAAATTGAAATTTCCTTACAGTTGAGACTTTCCTAAAAATATGGTTTGCAAAATGCAAAGAAAACAAAAACGTAAGAACAAAATAACACATATATTAAAGATAATAAAAATAAACAAACACAAAAATAAATATAAACAAATTATATATGTACAGTGTGTTATGAAGAAAAAGAAATAAAATAAATAAAAATAAATGTTGTTTAAATTCTAATATTTAAAATTAAAAATTAATAATAATAAATTTTGGGCCCAATAGATTTAATTAAAAGATAATAATTCTTAAAAATGAAATTATTAAACTAAATTTAATATTAATAGAACAAAATTTTAAAATTAATACACAAAACAAAACAAAAATCAAAGTAAAACACGCACTGTATTTTCGACGATAAAAATATAGTTTTCACTTACTACTTGGTGAACTTGAATTTTTCTTTCATCTCTGGAAACTCCAAATTACAAATGATATAAGGTGGTTTTCTTTAAAATCGGTAAAATCGGTAGGCGGTATAATACTTCATTCAAATTAATTAACCATTGTTAAACACATCCCTCAATTTCGGAGGCAATTTTGAATAATACTTCAATTTTTGAACTTCACGAAAGTTTGTATAAATGTTGCATTACATAATTTTTAATTATTTCCCGAATATTGTCGGTTATTTAATAAAATAATATTTGGAAAATTATCTTATAATAATTTTCTTTTCATACGATACTTTAAATAATATGCAAACACTTCCGATAAAAGTTTTTAAATTTTCACAACAGTTTTAACTAACTTTGATTTGCCGATTTATTTTAAATTTGAATTAATTCGAAACACTTGTGTTTTTAAAAGAATTAACTTAATTGAATTTTAATTCCGCATAAAGCGAACGAGTATCTTAAGTTTTATTCTCAAAAACTTGAACGAAACTCCCCTAATTTTTGATAACTACCTGTATATATAAAATTACTTAACCGTTCCCCCACTAAAAATATAAGAAAATTTTGGACATTTTTACAAACATGTAAGATTGTTAGCATAACTCTTAGGCGCTTGGCTGTCCATCAAGTAAGAAAAACCATCCACCCCATTAATTTTAATTACTTTCTCCCCTAAACCCAGTGCTACAAAAACTATTAAACTTTGAATATGGTATTGTTTCTGAATTGTTTCCCATAAAACTAATAAAATTTTATTGCAATATATGAAAAAACATTAAAAATACTCGAAATAAAGCAACCTCTTTTCAATTTTTAATTGCTTAACATAAACCCCTTAAGCCAAGATTTTGTTACATATGAATATGAAACAAAATGTCATTGTTCGACACGTGAAAGAAAAACATAATATTCTACAAAGAAGAAAAGATTGTAATGACTAATGATGCATGGAAGGAAAATATAAAATTTATATAATGAAGAATGGACATTACTAACACGAGTAAACAAAACTATTAAAATAATACAAAGAACTTAAGAAATTGAATATTGAAGTTTTAAAATGAATATAAAATTTATACTTTGTAGCAACTCAGTTAATTTTTTACTTATTTATTTAAAAAAACAAAGGACTCTCAAAATACTCTAACAACATATAATAAAGGTAAACGAAAACGTCGACATAAATACGGTACATAGATACAATTTTTCCTTAATTTTACCTAATTTATTAAGGAACGTTCCGCAAGACTACTTAAAATTATTTAGTAACTGCGTTACTTAGCAAATAATGAATGATAATAAACAATTGACGATAAGTCATCCTTTAAGGATTGATTTAAACTTTGATAATTTGTACACATAAATAATTTGTACAGATAAATAATGTACGTAATTGTACGATCGATTTTTATTGTAATCATGATGAAAAAAATGGACCAATTAGTCGTTTGAATAAACATTACAACAAATCCATCGTATCAATTATGCATGTGTATATTGTCGTGTTCTAACGAACAACTCTTTAAAAGCCGTAGCCGTTATTGTCGGTAGTTTGCATATCGAGACAATCTCAGAAGTAGGTTCCAGGGTATGCTTAAATTATCCACAACAAATGAAACAAAATTTTTACCGGACATCAATAAAATTTTACTCAGATAAATTTAGTTATCAATAAATTCTATAATAAGCAGAAAACAGAATTTTAGCTAAATCGAAATTCAACAATGAATAAATCAGATATAGACAAAATTTATCTACAAGTTCCCACATTTACTGTTTTAAACTTATTACTGTAACTTGTAAACAAATTAGGCATTGTAAATTGTACAAATTGAAATAAAAATAATAGCACAAGTTTATTGTCTTATTTAAAATCTCGCGCCGACCTGTTATAAACCACAAAAAAAAATAAACTGTTACTTTTTACGCCTATTCGCAAATGAAGTTCGATGTAACGCGTATCACAACAGTAGATTGTAATCGTCGTATTAAAAATAAAAAAGTTAATCTCGATGGTAATCTAATTGTGTTAAACTACGAATTTGTTGCATCGAAATAAATAAAGTTGATGTAATACTCTAATCCATCTGTTGTCCACTAAATTTCCAGGTTCGTATAAAATGTGACTCACATAACCTCTCATTGTAATTTTTATAAATTCCGTTTTCAGAAAAATAATATCGAAATAGCGCAAAATAAAAGAATTTAAATTCTAATTACCATTCGATGTCCTAGAAAAATGTTGTTGCGTGGAAATAAATTGAGATCGAAACTTCACAAAATGGACGGCCATCCTTCCAACTTACTAGGCAAAAATTTCCATAATTTCATATTCCAGAACCCAATCTTCTAGAAATCACTATGCTCATCATACTGACACTGTACTCATCATAATTGCAACTATAATTTACAATTCAGGCCGAAATTCCAACACTTCACAACTTTTCGATAAAGATTTCTTTTCCTTTCCGTTCCAGGTTTTTGGAAATCGTGGCCCACGCTGATTCGTTGATTTTTCCAGCCAAATTTGAAATTTTCCAAAAAAAATTGATATCACAAATTTTTAAATTTACTTTTCAATACTAACCGCACCATCTAGAGTTATTTACGATCAAACCGACGTTATAGTTTTCTATCGGCGCATTCACTTATTTATTAAAAAGAAGGTAAACAAATTAACAATAAAAATAATTAATAAAAATAAAATGCAGTCATATCTGATTAATTTAACTTTTTAGGCTTCTGGAACAAATTATCCACCATAAAATCCTGTTTTCTTGGTAACAAACAAAATAATGACCATTAAAAGAAAAACCATTTAACTTGTCAGAGTAAAATTCAAAATCATATAAAACTCAATGAAAGGACAAATCAAAATCAATTGCGGATAATTTAAACTTTTGGTAACTACCCCTGTACATGTCATCATCCCCTTCTTTTACGACTCAATTTTTTATTACATAAAAATTGTGAGTAAAATAACAACAAAAAAAAATTTCCTTAAACGTTAAATTTTCAAACTTCCCATTATCTAAATTAATTACAACTATTTACAATACAAAATGAAAATCCCAACTAACAAATTCAATCTGCATTAAACTTATAATTTTCACCCTTATTCTTATCTTACTTTAATCTTAACTAATCACATTTACAATTTCTATTTACAAATTTCATGACTAATTCATCAAAACAATCCCCTATATTATGTAACTTTAAATTAGTTATCAAAACTGATAGAATTCAAATTTCCTCCAAATACCTCATAACTTTTCAAAATTTTAATTTTTCACTTGTGGATATTTAATAATTATAAAATTTTCACTCGTACCTCGTGATTTTACTAAATCTCAATTTTCAAATTGACTTTCATTTACTTAAATCCTTTACCGTGGCTTTCAAATTACTTTAATTATTTTATTTTATTTCCCAATCAATTATTCATAAATTTCATATCAATTCACTTTTAATCTCATTTCATAATTCTTCATCAATTTTCCCCATTTTAATTAAACCCCTTAAAATTATTAAATTCCAAAATCTCACAGTAACAAATTCTTTAGATAATTATCAACTTTATTATTAATTTTCAATTCCATTACTCAAGTACGATTTCAATTTTCATCATTAAATTTGTTGTAAATTTTCCACCCTTATCTTTAGAAAAAACCTTCATTAATTAAAATTGCTTAGTATCTCATTTAAACCTTTATTCTACCCATGTTCTAATTCTTAATCCTTTATCACAATATTTGGTCAGGAATGCCCGATGCTCATATTCATAATTTTATTTTTAATTTTTATCTTATGATCAAATTTACAGTTTTAATTTTAATTCAATTTTATTAAATTTACAGCTATCCCCTAATTTTAACTTATCTTACAACTACTAAATTTAATTAATCAATTAACCAATCATACTATTTACAAAATTTTCAATTCACAAATTTTTACTATTATCTTAAACTTTATCATCAATTTCCACGTTAATTGCAATTGTCTTATTTTTCAAATTTCCTGATCTTTATCAATTTTGGTTCTATTTACAAATTTGTTTCCATCGCACCCTGCGATAAGCCCATTTTAACCTGACACACAGCCATTCTTTTCCTGCAACTTTCTTCGTGCAAGAAATTAATTTACTAAAAATTATCAATTTAATTAATTTTGAATTTTTGTCACTTTTATTATTTTCAAAAATTTCAAAATTTTGTTTAATAAAATAACCTAAATTATCTAGTTCGTGTTCTTTATCATTTGCTTTACAAATTTTCAATTCGGCTAAAGCTTCCTCATCTGAATAAATCTTTAAAACTTTTACCTCAAATCTAAATTCTTTTCTTTTAGTTTTACTTATACCTGGGTATTTTGTGAATTTTAATTTCCTTTTGGATTTTAATTTTCTAAATTTCATACCCCTAATTTGTTTTCTAGTATAAATTTTAATTTTATTAACAACTATATCCAAAATTTTTACGTCTTTACTTAGACGAATGTTGTATTCAAATCTAAAGGAATTATACAAATGAAACGTAATCTTATCGTTAATGTCATTTAACTTAGTTGGAATATCAAATATTTCACATAATTGTTCTACAAATTTACACATTTAATTTCCAAATAATTTCTACAACTTGTAAGACAATTATAGCGTTCAATAAAATTTTATAAATCTGGAATAAATTTGTACAAAAAAAAATTATAAATTGTTCTCATTTAAATTTAAGTCGGTCGCCGAATCAAATAGTTTAAATTGATGGTAGTTTTGGAACCACTGATACGAAATTGGTAGCAACTACTAACACGCATGTAACACATCGAAAAGTTAAACACATTAATTAATCTTCTTTATAACCGAACAAAATGGAGTAGTGATTATAAAAGTTTCAGTGAATTTAATTAGTAAAGTGAGATAAATTAATTATTAGCTGCACACGAATATTCAAATTTTCCATAACGTGCATCTTGTTTAACCTCAAATTCTCAAATTGCATTGTAACGAAATTGTTGAAAACAATTGTTGAAAACGTTCATAATAAAGAATTGAAATATTATTTACCAACAAGATATTCCAAAGAAGCCAAAATTGAGCCATATAAAATTTACATCCATGACTTAACAATATGGTCGAGCAGATTATACAGCATGACAGGTAAGTCGCCTTTTCGATGTTTCTTCAATCATCCTATCACATGAAATTATTCTTGCACTCACAATTCTCTTTTTAGTTGGTCAACATTATTATAAAACTACTTGCAAATTATTTAATTTATCCAACATCTGAAAAACTTCTTATCCCCCTTTGCTAATTTTTCACTTCCTGTCCTCTTCAGATTTGGAAATTCGTGTCAAATGCCTATTGGTCAATCTCACCCGCTAAATTTGAAGAGTCCATTGCCAAGTTAAACATTTCAAAGTTTCCACACAACAAATTTTTACACCATTTTGTAGTTCTCCGGCGTACCAACTATTGCAGAAGCTACCACCGCACAACACTTTAATTTAAAATTAGGTAAGTAAACAAAACATAAAAAAATTACATTTCCAAAATTAAACGCTTTTTCATCTTTGATTAATCCAACTCTTTCAGGTTCCAGAACAAAGAATCCACCTATAAAATTACGTTTCTGCGCACCATAACTATTAGTGCAATAAATGACTGCAAATAATTCCATTCGTCCAAGCAAAAGTTAAAAACATTCAAATTTAAGAAATTATAAAATTAAATTTTCAATTGTGGAAATTTTCAAATCTTTCATTTATCACGGCTCATGTCAACATCCCCTTCTTTTACAAATCAATTTTTTATTTATAAAAAAAAATTGTGAGTAAAATAACCAAAAAAAAATTTCCCTAAACGTTAAATTTTCAAACTTCCCATTATTAAACTTATTTACAAATTATTTACAAAATCAAATGACTAATTCATCAACACAATCCCCTACATTATGCAACTTTAAATTTGTTATCAAAAACTAATAGAATTCAAATTTCCTCCAAATACCTCATAACTTTTCAAAATTTTAATTTTTCCCTTGTGGATATTTAATAATTATAAAATTTTCACTCGTACCTCGTAATTTTACTAAATCTTAATTTTCAAATTGACTTTCATTTACTTAAATCCTTTACTGTGGCTTTCAAATTACTTAATCATTTTATTTTATTTCCCAATTAACTATTCATAAATTTCATATCAATTCATTATAATCTCATTTCACAATTTCATTAATTTTCCCCATTTTAATTAAACCCCTTAAAATTATTAAACTCCAAAATCTCACAGTAACAAATTCTTTAGATAATTATCAACTTTATTCTTAATTTTCAATTTCATTACTCAATACGATATCAATTTCCATCATTAAATTTGTTGTAATGTTTCCACCTTAATTTTTAGAAAAACCTTAATTAATTAAAATTGCTCAGTACCTCTTAAAAACCTTTATTCTACCCATGTTCTAATTCTCAATTATTTATCACAATATTTGTTCAGGAATGTTTGATGCATGTACTTATTTTATTTTTAATTTTTATGTTAATATCAAATTTACAATTTTTTAATTTTAATTTATTTCATCTAATTTACAGCTATCCTTTAAATTTAACTTATTTTACAAAATTACTAAATTTACTTTATTAATTAATCATATCATTTACAAAATTTTACTATTATTCAAATTTTTACTAATATCTTAAACTTTTATCAAATTCCACTTTAATTGCAATTGTCTTAATTTTAAATTTCCTGATCTTTATTAATTTTAAGGTTTTTATTTACAAAATTATTTCCATCGCACCCTGCGATAAGCCCACTTTAACATGACGCACAGCCATTCTTTTCCTGCAACTTTCCTCATGCAAGAAATTAATTTACAAAAAATTATTAATCGTATAAATTTTGACTTTTTGTCACTTTTATTATTTTCAAAAATTTCAAAATTTTCTTTAATAAAATAACCTGAATTTTCCTTTTCATTCTCCGTAGAAATTTCCAAATCGGCCAAAACCTCCTCTTTAGAATAAATTTTTAAAATTTTTAACTCAAATCTAAATTCCTTTCTTTTGGTTTTACTTATGCCTGGGTATTTTGTGAATTTTAATTTCCTTTTGGATTTTAATTTTCTAAATTTCATACCCCTAATTTGTTTTCTAGTATAAATTTTAATTTTATTAACAACTATATCCAAAATTTTTACGTCCTCAAGTTCTTCACAAACATCATTAAAGGTCAAAAACTCATTTGAAACTACCGGTTCCAAATTTTCCTCTACAACAGGACAATCTACAATAATTAAATTTTTCTCTACCTGAATAATTTGATCTATTTCAGTATTTTGGTTTGAAACTTTTACTATCCCCTCGTCTTTAATTTTTATATTGTCCATTGTGTCTAGATTTTTCTGATATTTATCTAAAATTTTTAATTTGTTTTTAACCTCATTAATGTCATTCTTTAGCTCTGCTTTTATTTCTGCTAATTTTTGTAAAATTATACTGGTCGCAGGATCTATTATATCAGTCTTTTGTTTAGAGTCACATGGTGTACTAGTCATCCCCGGTGAATTATTCATTTTAATTTTGTTTTAAATAATCCCCTTATTTTCAAAATCCTACAACTAACTCTATCAAATGAAAATTTACTTTTGTTTTTCAGAGCCCCACGTTCGTTTTTACCAGCCCCACGTATGCTTTGTCGAGCCTCACATTCGTTTTTACCAGCGACCACGTTGGGCGCCAAAATTAGCTGTCGTGTTCTGACGAACAACTCTTTAAGGTCCCTGCTAATCAAGTAATTAATTTTTATAATTATAATTCTTAAATATTCATCATCTAAATAAATTTTCAACCTTTTCCGGGATCGAACCGGTAATTTCTACACAAGAATCAACGTCTGTGTCTATCATGCCACTACTTCGGCAGAAGTAGTGGCATAGTGTCCCCTTAAGCCAAGATTTTGTTACATATGAATATGAAACAAAATGTCATTGTTCGACACGTGAAAGAAAAACATAATATTCTACAAAGAAGAAAAGATTGTAATGACTAATGATGCATGGAAGGAAAATATAAAATTTATATAATGAAGAATGGACATTACTAACACGAGTAAACAAAACTATTAAAATAATACAAAGAACTTAAGAAATTGAATATTGAAGTTTTAAAATGAATATAAAATTTATACTTTGTAGCAACTCAGTTAATTTTTTACTTATTTATTTAAAAAAACAAAGGACTCTCAAAATACTCTAACAACATATAATAAAGGTAAACGAAAACGTCGACATAAATACGGTACATAGATACAATTTTTCCTTAATTTTACCTAATTTATTAAGGAACGTTCCGCAAGACTACTTAAAATTATTTAGTAACTGCGTTACTTAGCAAATAATGAATGATAATAAACAATTGACGATAAGTCATCCTTTAAGGATTGATTTAAACTTTGATAATTTGTACACATAAATAATTTGTACAGATAAATAATGTACGTAATTGTACGATCGATTTTTATTGTAATCATGATGAAAAAAATGGACCAATTAGTCGTTTGAATAAACATTACAACAAATCCATCGTATCAATTATGCATGTGTATATATACATTTAAATTTAACAAAAACTAACCTTTGACCTGGTTAAACGTGATAAGTCGTGCACACATGATTCACTTTTTGAATTCAAACTCAAAAAAAACTGGGTTGTCGGTACACATGTTGATTGCACATCATTCCAAATTCATTTTCCTTGTAGTCGTCGTTGATTACTTGATAATCCAAATTTTCTTCATCCAATAGGTACACGTTATTTCCTTGATAATCCAAATTTTATTCATCCATTAATTACACGTTATTTTCGTAAATTAATAATTTGTTTATTTTATTTAAATGAATTCGCATCGTCGGTATTTGTCGAAAATATTGAATTTCTTGCTTTTATTTAAAATTTGCCATGATCGAGGTAAATTTTTCTGATAATACACATCATTATTGGTTTACTGCACAATAATTCAATTTATTACTGGTTTTAGAGGCACGAGATAATTAATAATAGTTATTTTAAGTTATTTATTCAACTTCAGGTATACGAAACAATTTACACACGTTAGTTGCTTGAAGGCACAAGATAAATTCTTAGTTATTTATTCGAAACACGATACAAAAATTAACACATGTTGCTCGATTAGAAGCACTAGGAAAGTTAAACGCATCATACTTTGATGGGTCACGACAAGAAGTTTTTCGCGTCTTACTTGCTCGAGGTATCGATAAAAAAGTGAAGTCGTTTCTAAGATGGCCTCTTGAAATTTAACAAAGATTGTTACTAAAAGTTCTTTAAAGATTAATGGGTTGCATAGATATAGGAGTCAAAATGAACCGATTTCTTATTTTTCTCGCTTGCTAAACATGACGCAATGCTTCCTTTGCATTGAAAGCAACTTATGCCAGAATTCTAAGAAATCAAGTATAAGAATTGCTGGTTCTCACGTAGATAAGTTCTAAAAATAACTAAATGGGGACGACTGTCTGTTACATATACCAGGCTTGTTCAAATAAATCTTATGATTTAATCAAAATTTTTAAATGAATTTAAGGATTGTTCGACGTAGTCGTAACACACTAATCATAATTGTAATTATAATTCACAACTTATTTTTTGTCTTATAACTTGTCGAGAAATTTTATTCTTCTCTAAATCATCACTTTCCTCGTTCGCCTCTCAGTCAGCAATCCCTTCTCGCATACAAATTTTTTTCACTTCCTGTCTTTTCCAGGTTTTTGGAAATCGTGTCTCATGCCGATTGGTCATTATAGCCAGCCAAATTTGAAAAATTTTTGAAAAAAATTAAATGCTACCAATTTAACTCAAATTTGAATCGCTTCCAACACCATCTAGTTCTATTAGCACAAAACACAAAATTACAGGTCTCTTCGTACGCACTCACTTTCGTTTTAAAAAGGTAAACAAATTAACAATACAAAAAAAAATTTAATTAAACAAAACGTAATCATATCTGATTAATTTAACTTCTTTCAGGTTTTGGAACAATACTCCACCTGTAAAAATCTCGTTTTCATAATACCAAACAAGAGGTACAACAACTGATCGCAAATCAACCGCAAATCACTCAAATTCAAGAAAATATCAAATTAACTTTTAATTGTGGATATTTTTAAATGGGCAATTACCACGGTTTATGTCAATATAATGTAATGGAATGCCATATTTTATAAATTTAAGTTTCCACAATTAAAATTTCATTTTGTAATAATTTTCATTTTTTTGAATTTTTTTTTTGAGTTTAATTGAACCAACGAATTGTAACCTGTTTTTTTTCAATTTTGTACAGATGTAGGTACATGTAGAGATGGAATCTTTATGGTTGGGAAATTGTCCTAAAACCTGAAAGTTAAATAAATCAAGAATAGAAAAACGTTGCAATTTAGTTTAATTTATTTTTCTTAAGAATTGTTTGTTTACTTACCTTTAATAAAATAAAGTGGTGCGAAGGTAGCAAGCGGCAGTCGTTTGTACGTTTTTAAAATGTGAGATGGTGTTCGTAATAATTTAAAAATTGGTGATTTCAAAGTGTTAATTTGGTATGAAGAATTTCAAATTTGGCTGGCGAATTGAACCAATCGGTGTAAGACACGATTTTCCAGAGTCCGGAAATTGACAGGAAGTGAGATTGGTGAGGGAAGTAGTTAGTTGCTGGATAGATGAGCGAGCAGGAAGTTGTCAACTCAACGACCTCGCATTGAATTTTCTAATGTCTGGAAAATTTATGAATTTTGCAATTAGTTTGCAGTAATTTTAAGCAACTGGAAATTTAGTTATTGTGAGTTCTATGAAGATTTTGTGTGATGGAATCAATCATGAATTATGGAGAGTTTAAGCAAAATTTACCTGTTCGTTGAAACATGTGGTCGTCCATTTTGTCAATTCGTGGATGCGAGATATTCAACAAAGTCAATCCTCTATTTTTGAAGCCATCGGTTTGGTAATTACCATTTGAATAATTTATTTACACTATTTCAACGATTACAATTGATATTTCTACGAAATGCAAGCGACCATCTTTTGAGGTTAATTACGTTAATTTTACAAAAGTTGAATCTCAGCATGCGTGTAATGAACAGATTGTCGCACTTTATTAATTAAAATCACTGATGGAGTTTTTATGATCACTACTTTGATTTATTTGATTGGGAAGATTGATTTGGTTCACGTGTTTGAAATCGTAATGTATTGGGTGCGCGCGATACATTTACTACTGACTGTTTTATAACCGGATTTTAAAGCTACCAACAATTCGAACTACCATATGCGGCGCCAGATTTAAAAATTAAAACAATTTTTTAATTTGTGTACAATTTATTTCAGATATTTGTATAAATTTATTGAGACGTTTAATTATCTTACAAATTGTAGATCGTATTTTACAATTAAATGTGTAAATTGGTAGGGTAATTATCCATGATTTTTGATTATTAACTTTGTTGATGAATTTTAACACAAAGATTTCGTTTCATTTGGTGTTTCAAGTTAATTTTGATTACAATGTTCGTCAAATTAAATTATTGTTCATTCCCTGCATTTTTGTTTTATTTTTAATTGTGGAAAATTTAAAAATCTCTCTTGAACTCACTCCTTGGGAGAGACTCGAATTGCAAACTCCCATCAAGACAGCACGGACCTTAAAGAGTTGTTCGTTAGAACACGACAATATATAATTTATGACGAGAAATATCTGTTTCAATATCCATCTTAGACGATTATGAAAAAAATTGGAAATTTTAATATTAAACTTTGATTTATTTCACTTTACGACACTGAAATACTGATCCTCTATGATAAAATAAACTGATTTTCATTATTTGTGTCATCACGTAGTTAAATTTGTAATAAAAATAAAGCAAACCAAATGTAAATTCAAATTTGAATTCAAATTTAAATTCAAATTTTTTTGCAATTTTGCCGCCATGCGCCACGCTCCCGTCAACCCACCTAAATTTTTGGGTTTGTAGCGTCTGAAAGGGGCGGAGCCAAAGCGTTTGGAAGCGAGTGGAAGCGCCATCCCGAACGCAAGAAAAGTGTTTGGTGGCGCTTCAAAGCGAAAGTAGCTCCAAACCGAACGCGGGGTGAGAGATACGTAAGTACCGAAACCGATCATGACAAGGGCTTAAACAAATATCCCGATTTTAATGGTGACATGAAATAAGAAAACAACACAAAACAAATTGAAAGGCTCCCACACAACTAGAATTGTCTAAACACGATTTTTGTCTTTATTTCTCTACCAATCAAGTCAATCTTTAATCCAAATCCACCACACTTTTTCACAAAACGATGAAAATTTCGCGTCGCCTACTAAAGAAAAAAGTCCTCATCCGATGATGTCTCATTACCTCAGGGTTTATACTACAACCTTCCCAATTAAACCTAAAAACTTGTTTATAACACGGCCGGCGCCGGTGCTCTACCAAAAACGTCGTTGCGATAAACAAGAAAAGCATTATACATTTCTTGATTTTTCATTAAAAATCTGCTGCCAACCAGACCACTCCTTCAATTCCCATCACAACCTTCAATGAGATCAAGAAACCTAAACATCAAAAACTGTAGCTCTTTACCCCATCTTATTAAAAATAACTTCTAAACTAGGAACTTCCAAGTTACGTCAGTTCGATAAATGCGCCGTAGCAGCACGGATCATCGTCCCACGCCGCTATTCCAGGGTTGCCACAGATACACTGTTTTCACTGTATTCACAAATTTATTGGAATAAATATTCCAGAAATGTTTAGATATCACAAGCTACAGACGTAAACCTCAAAACTAAACCCCGTCGATCGGACGGGGATCGGTTTGAGGCCGTTTGAGACGTAAAACTCTTAGTGTCGGTTCTAGTCCGTCTTTTGAAGGCTAATAGTGGTTTTAGTCGAAAGACCAGACTAAATGGCAAACACAAAAAATCATACCTTAAATCGCTTGTGGGCTGCAAAGACTCTTTCTCAGGAATAATTTTGGAAGGATAAAAACTTCCCAATTCTTACGACAGGTAATGCCAATGGAATGCAACGCCGAGGAAAAGCTCGGTTGTTAATCACCAAACCTCGGGAGTTGGGACACCAGGCAAACCTTTTAGCCTTTGTTTTCCATGGGGCCCTTTGAGGCGGTGATTTTTATTTCCCTACTGCTCGTGGAACCAGTTGTAAATTCTTCAATTAAATACCAAATTGATGGGGACTCCCCAAGGAAAAACCTACCAAATCCAAGTGTTGGCGACAACTCCGTTAGAAAAAATCCACCAAATCCTAAACTCCTAATAACTGGGGCTGGTCAGAAACGTCGTCAAAGACAAAACCGAGCTCTATAAAGAAAACAAAACCAAGGTGCAGAGACCTCAGGGGAACCTACATCTTTGGTAACCAGCAAACCTGGGGAGAGCACCTTGGCCGTGGGGCTTAAACGCAACCGGTCACCAGGAAGAACTTTACAAAACGCTAACAGGCTTAATAATAAAGAAAAAAGAACTAAACTTGCTCTCTCCTATGAGGCAATGTTAACGGATATCCGGGCGGCCATAAAGCTCTAATGATTTGTATTGATATTGATAAAAGGAATTGTGGGATATTAGAACGCCCATTAAAACAAATTAATTGTTGGTCGACGTTTTGGCTTTATTTACTAAACTCCATGCTAAGAACTAAAAACGGAAAACATTAGATCAAAAACCACGGTAAACTAACTTATTTCATCCTCATACTCTCAGCGTAAAAACTCTTATAGAAAAAATACATTGGCAAGTCTTCCATGATTTATTTATGATGAAAATCATTAAAATACTCTAATGATTTTCTGCTGTTAGTTTCAGCGTGGAGAAAAGCAACCTTATAAAAGGGATGTTGCTCATCGCGCTGGACATAATCAAAAAAGATGAACTATCTCCGAGATGAGACTTAAAGGGGGTCTCCTCATTGCCTCTTGTTTTAATGAACCTACTAGGGACTGGTTGGAGCAGGCGATAGCGGGAAGGAAGCCATGGGAGAGAGCTGAACTTATAGTGTCATTGACGTTGAGGACATTCCCAAACCTATATAGACCATGGCATGGATCCATTGTAGAAACGGATATTGTGCTAAAGAGTCTGAAACGACAAAAACCAGACTTAAAAACTGGCACTTGGAGAGTTGTCAAAAAACAAGAAGACCCTAAGGGTCAACAACTAACCATATTGAATTCATTTGAATTCCTTATATTTGTTTATCTGCAAGTTAAAGCAGTAAATAAAATTTAATCTTAGCGAACAAATAGTGAACAAGTGAGTTAATTGCAGCCAAGATAATAATTAAATTCTGGAAAAGTTGGAGTATCGCCAAAGACGTAATTTTTTGATTTGCTTGTGAAAGCGAAAGAGTAAGATTTGTTTTACGTACCTATTAAATTAGAAATCTATCAAATTTAGAGTCGAGTTTATTGGTCCGGATGAAATAACAAATTTTGGATAGGTTTTGACATCAACAAAAAGCTACACAAATACAGAAGCACAACATTCCCTCTTGCAGCAAGATAAGAAAAAGAACACCTGGTGAGAGTTTATCAAACTTTCAATTTATTATAAAAATCAGTAGCACACGAATCGATTCATTAGCGTGTTCAACGCATTTAGAATTTGATATGGCAAAAGAAGGATAAATAAAGTGAACTACATCAGTTTAGCGGTAGTTCTACCTTATAAACGACAACGTAGATGTCGTGTTTTTATTTCATCATAACACATAATACTTAACAACGATTGTTTTAAATTAAATATGTATTTAATTATTATATAACATAAATTAAATTAACTACTTATAATAATTCAAGGACTAATTTACTATACCAAATTATTTTTTAATGACTTCTTTGATGGCGTCTTAAATCATGTGGAAATGCAGATTTAAAGTCACAAATTTCACATTTGAACGATTTATCTCCAGTATGATTTCTCAAAATATGGGAATTGAGTTGTCCTCGGATTGAACATTTAAACTCGCATATCTCACACGAAAATGGCTTCTCTCCTGTATGAGTTCTGACATGATATTTCAAATGTCCTTTTTGTGAACATTTAAAGTCGCACATTTTACACGAAAACGGCTTTTCTCCCGTATGGATGCGCATATGCAATACCAGTTGTTGTTTAGACGAAAATCTATGATCACAAACTTTGCAGTCAAACGGTTTTTCTCCGGTATGGGTTCTTATATGCAATACCAACTGATGCTTTCTTGAAGAACTGTAGTCACAAACATTACATCCAAATGGTTTCTCAACAGCATGTGTTCCTACATGCCGTATCAAATCACGCTTGATTGCAAATTTATAACTGCAGATACTACAAGCGAATGGTTTCTCACCTGCATGGGTTCTCATCACGTGCCGCTTTAAGTCATACTTATCTGAACATCTATAATCGCAAACTAGACATCCAAACGGTTTTTCGCCCGTATGAATTCTCATGTGCCGTTTAAAATTGCGTTTGTTTGAACCTTTGTATTCACATAACCCACACGCCAAAGGTTTTTCAGGAGAAAGCTTTTCCAGCTGCAAGTTTTTGTTATCAAATTTGATGGTACATTCCATTTCTTGTACTTCACTGTCTTCGTCCGTATGGAATTCCAGAAAAGGTCTTACCTCTTCTTTGACTTCAACTGTGTGATGAAGGTCCTCCAAATTAATTTCCGTATCATCTGGTTCTTCTTTTTTAATTCCTTGCAAATCATCGCAATCTTTTTCTAAATTTTGGAACTCTTCAAAAAGAAGTACTTCTTGATCCATATTGGAAATAATGAG
Source organism: Rhagonycha fulva (assembly GCA_905340355.1). Classification (NCBI taxonomy): domain Eukaryota; kingdom Metazoa; phylum Arthropoda; class Insecta; order Coleoptera; family Cantharidae; genus Rhagonycha; species Rhagonycha fulva. The sequence goes on from HG996554.1 coordinate 22,443,972, forward strand.
ATTTTTGCACTACTGTAGGAACTTTTTTCTGTTTAAGGTTATGTTGCAATGAAGAAAATGGATTCCAAAGGGTAAAACAGTGAAGTACAACGTAAGGCAATTCATATCAGTGCCGTACCTGTTCACTAATTTTGTAGATGAACGTTCGCATATGATATCAATGATATGTACAGTAATTGCAAATCAACTCACCCCAATATTTTATATTCAGTCTGATTTTAGATTACATCTGGTATACTTTTGTTTCCTCATCCAAACAGCAAGCAAACGCGAAGTGTAGGTAATAAACAAAACAGAAATTATTTTACTGATATTGTGGCGGCCCTGCTTATAATTTTAAATTCTGGCAATTGGTAATTTGTTCATGTTGGTAACTTTACTCATTGGCGTTGTTAATATTACTATATAGGTAAAGAAACTGATGGAAAAAAAGAAGAAAAATCACAAGCATCCAAAGTTTTAGTAGTTGTACCATCAGCATTGTTAAAAAAGTTTATTTACATTATTATATTTTATCGAAATTTGTGTGAACCACAGCCCCACACTGGTCACCCCGACAAACAGCAAACAACCACCGTTTTGCTAAAAATTTGTTCGTATATAATCAGATTTTTTGACCACGTGCAACGCAAACTCAAAATGGTATTGGAATTCAAGATCTCTTAAATCAAGTCTACCAAATCGAAACACAGTTCAGAAATAACGGAATCAAGGCAGACAACACTAAATTCGATATAGTAATAGCTTCTTTAGAGCTGCAATATCTCGATGTGGTGGCCGACATAATACGAAATCCTCCACAAAAAAAGAAATACGAAGCCGTAAAAACCCAGTTAACAAATGAGTACTCCGACTTTCAAGAAAAGAAGTTAAAGAAACTACTGAAAGATATTGATCTGGGTGACAACAAACCTTCCAGTTTACTTCGTCTAAATTTCGTCACTATTACATCTTTTGTCGCCGTTCCTTTATTCATAAATTTTATCTCTATTTACTTTGACTCACTATCGACTCAGATCAAAAAATTGTAACCGAATTTGTGAAACAGATTGATGTACATTCTTTCAAAATGGTTAATTGCTTTTCTCTAAGGCTTTAGCGGCGGCGCGGCTGCTCTATAATTCTGTGTTTCTTGACATCGGTCGCATAATAAAGTAAACTTTTTAATATCTTTGTTCATCTCTGGCCACCAACAATATAAACGCATTAACATTTTGGTTCTCACCACGCCAATGTGTTGGTCGTGAAAAAGATTCAGTACCAATCGACGACGTATATTTTCCGGGATGGCCATATGGATGGCTTAATACTTTCATCGTTGACGGTACTCGGCCAACCCTTCTATGTAAGTTCCCAGGAAAATATTTACAATTGGCCAAGCATTCGCCCAGCATTGTTCCAACGATGCTCTACAATTGGCCTACTATTGGCTTGCATCACCGTCCCAACGTTGAGCGAACGCTGGAATGATAACTTGGGTCTTAGAGTTGGCGACCAGGGCTGAGTCAACGTTGGCTGCCAGTACTAGTACAGTGGTTGAAACAGCATTTACCAGACAGTTGACCAACTGTTGGCAGTACCACCGGCCCAACATTGGGCGAACGCTGAAATGATAACTTGGGTCCTAGGATTGGCGACCAGGGTTGGGTCCACGGTGGCTGCCAGTACTAGTACAGTGGTTGAACCAGCATTTAGCCGATAGTTGGCCAACTTTTGGTAATACTCAAGGCCGTATATGAGGGGTGGTTTAAGGGGTTTTAATTCCCCCCCCCCCCCCTATGGCATGCTTTATTACTTGTAGCGATTAAAATAATTAATCAAGTTTGTTTTTATAATAATAATATTTTATTTAAAATAATTACAAATATTTAACATAAAAATAGGATATAATCAGAAACGTTTCTATGTGACCCCTTAGCAATCATCCGCCTGTGATAACTTAGCAGTGACTAGTAATTAAATAAACCATTAATTAAACCGACCGATCAAATAAAAGTCAAATAATAAATAATTTTCTACATCCGCCCTAATAGAGCGACCAAGCTACTTCTATAATTATTTATGTTTATAAAAAGTATTTTATGTCTATAATATTAAATTCTCGCGCCGAATCTGTTTGCGCCGAATCGGTCGCGCCGAATCGGTCGCTCCGAATCGGTCGCGCCGAATCGGATGCGCCGAAACGTCCTAGACCGGGACGAGACGGGATATCCTGAGGAATATTTAGTCCCGGGCGGGACATCTTATCAACTCAATTCCGTGCGGAACGAGATGCCAATGCAGTCTCACGCGGGACGCGAATTTTTACCCTTCTAATTCTTAATTTAACTTATGGAATCCCTTCCCTACATTTACATAGAGCAATATGCGTTAACAAAAAAATCGGAAATGTTTATTCGGGCTGCATTGCATAAAATAAATCAAATACGGGACTGAGAGATCTCGTCCCGCGCGGAACTGAGTTGAAAGATGTTCCGCGCGGGACTAAATATTCTAAATATCCCACCCGTCCCGCATTCATTTTGGTTTGGAGCTACTTTCGCTTCGAAGCGCCACCAAACACTTTTTTTGCGTTCGGGATGGCTTCTAAACAACTTGGCTCCGCCCCTTTCAGACGCTACAATCGCTACTAAATTTATATTTACAAATACTAAAAAAAAACGCTAAAATTTAGGTGGGTTGACGGGAGCGTGGCTCATGGAGGCAAAATTGCAAAAGAATTTGAATTTAAATTTGAATTCAAATTTGAATTTACATTTGGTTCGCTTTATTTTTATTACAAATTTAACCACGTGATGACACAAATAATGAAAATCAGTTTATTTTATCATAGAAGATCAGTATTTCAGTGTCGTAAAGTAAACTAAAACAAAGTTTAATTTTAAAATTGCCATTATTTTTCATAATCACCTAAAATGGATATTGAAACAGATATTTTTCGTCATTTTATAGCTGTCGCTCACTTTTTCTGGTTAAAATATATTATAATTTTAAAATTTCTTTATCAACATCAAACGCGCTAATTACTAAAATTAAAATAAAACAAGTGTAGCAACAAGTTAACTCCAAATGTAAAATAACAAATTTAGGTATTATTTATATTTTTTAAATATAAAATATTTTGGTTTCAGTTCAAAAATAAAGCTATTTAATAATTTTAATATAGGTACAAAAAAATAAGTTAGGTTAGATAACCCACGCAAATTTAAATTTTAAACACTGTAGCGCTGAAGCACCGTTTGGGTTGGGAAGAATGGAAGCCAGCACTTTTTCAACCCGAACGCAAATTTTTCACGCTCCTAACCTGAAGCGTCGGTAGCAAAAGTAGCTCCAAACCGAACGCGGGGTAAATGTGTATTGTATAAAATAAATTTACAAATTAAACGCGAAACTGAATTGGCATCTCGTCCCGCGCGAGACTGAATTGGCATCCCGGGACGGGACGGGATTTAATCCCGCATTCTTCTCTAGCTTGGATCATTCACTTCTAATATAAATCACCTGGAGAATTTACAACTAAAAATGGTGTACACCTCAATACCCTAGACAATATAATGAAGTAATAAATTATCTGCGCATACCTAGACTCGTCAGTCCACGTCTTCTTCCGACGTGGTTCTAGTTGAGAACACAGTACGAGAAAATCAAATTTATTAAAAGATAACAGCAGAAAATTGAAGAATTTAAGAAAAGTTATGGAATTTGGGAAATTGAATTTTGTGAAGGATTGGTGCAAGATGAATATGATTAATTTTGATTTAAGAGGAGATATTGTTTATAAATTTGAATTTGGCTTTCCTGGTTGCGATAGAAAAGATGGGGAATTAGGAGTTTTTGAGAGAGATTGGCGAATGGCGAGTTTGACCGGATGGTCGTGATGATTTTGTAAAACGGAAAAGAAGTGAAAAATTAAATTTTGGTGAAGAAAATTGTGTATTATTTCTTTATTAGCAAAAAGGAATTACATTTTTGGTGGTTTAAAGTAATTTGGATATTTTGAATTTAGTAAAATAATTTAACGTGGCAAAGTAAACTTTTTATTAACGTTGCAAGGTCGCACGTTATCGGTGCGAAAAATTCCGATTGATCAAGCTGGGCAATAATACTAGATAATTCTGCTACATTATTTCTAATTTTTAAAAAATTATTGAATTATTATTTAATTTAATTTAATTAAAATAAAAATATGGAGAGAAAACAATTTGTAAATAAAATGTAAAAGCAGCTAAATACAAATAAAGAATTTCAAATTGTCAATATTCAGCAAAAACTTGGAAGTTGCATCCAAGAATAAAATCATTCAAAGAACAAAATTAGTAAATACAATGAACTTTTTCATTAATGCTATGAAAGTTTTATTAATGATAACATTTTCAAGGTAATGTTGATACAAGTGCATTGCTGAAGCTGCGACATTACCTTTCATTTACCTTGAAAATGCCCCTTCTTGCGTTTCTCAAACGACTTTTACAGCTTCGTGTGGCCACAGAGTAAACCACTTAAGTAAAAAAAAATAATTAAAAATACAGATATTTTCAAAAAAAATCAAGATAAATACTTTATTGCTCATCAACCACATCTTCGTCACCATCTAACATAAGTGACGGTTTAATTTTCGTGGTTGTCATCTTCATCTTCGGTATTTCTCAGGTTAGCATTATTAATTTTATCCATTATACTATGGCTTAACCATTCACTATGTAATGTTTTATACATTTTTGGGGATAATTTTAAAGGATAATTAGTTGACCTGAAATACCCGCTAGCATTGTACTTATTCACATACGGTGCTGGCATTCTAAAACAACCGTTATAATGTCCCGCAGTCGCTGTAATACAGCAACAGTCTATTCCTAAGAATAATCCTACGCTACTACACTGCGCCTGGTGGTGAGAAATATCTGATAGAAGCTTTCCGTTTGTGTCAAATTTCATACAGCAGCTTCCCGTGCAGACAATTTCACCACAAACTAAACAAAGCTTATAATTTGGTTCCAGGTTTTTACAGCTACTACGCTCTCCAAACGCAGAAATCTTACTAACCAAATCGTAATATTTCTCGGGTAGCTCCGTAAGTTGCGGAATAGCAGTGCTGTACATTTCTTTTTTACTTGCCAAAGAATCTAAAATGCTAGGATGAACGCACCAACTTTTCATGACAGAAAGTTGTTGTTCCCCAAATATCTCTTCTCGCGTTTGTGGAAGGCTCAAATAAGAGCACAGATTTGAAAACGAGTCACCTCCCAACTCCGTCAAATGAAGGGGTGATGGGGTTTCATCTAAAAATTTATAAAACAGGACGCAGCATCGTAAAAATGGTACACAAGCTTTCTGAACGTAAGTCCAAATAAAATTGTCACTTAAGTGGTGGACTTCTCGAGAAACCGTTTTCAAAATTTGCTTTATAGGGGACCGTTGGTCGTGATCCATATGAGCAGTTTTGTCCTTCATTACATCGAAATCGGAACAAATTAAAATTTTAACAATTTCTGCTAAAAATGCCAAACGGAGGGCTTCGATCAAATCAGAGTTCGATAATGTTATTATGACCAGTAAACCAAAAATGTCGAAGTCTAAAATAGAGCCCAAATTGTTAGTTTTTCCTGAAAGCAATAACGCAATCTGATTGATATGCTTTTTATACCATTTTTGCTTGGGGTAAATGAAATTTGCGGCTGCAGCGACTCGAATGAACGATTCTAAAGTGGCTTGGTTCCTGCTGGAAAAGTTTTCCAAAAGCGGTTTGTTCAAATCCCTCATTGATGTCTCCATGGCATGGATTGTATAGGCAAGCGATTTCCATATCCCCTGTGGATTGTTACATTTGAATTTATAAAAAGATCTTGCAAATGTGTTCACCAGTTTTTTTACGTCTTCCCGCAATTTCGGAATTGCGGTATCATTGCGATTAAAAATTGGAAGTAGGGGTAAAACAGTGTTGTTTATACTATCGCATAACGGACAAACATATACTTGATTTGCAGTACTTTTTACGTACTTTCTCCAGCAAACTAAATGCATTGCGTGGCCACAAGTTGAAGTATAGTAGGCTGGACCTAAGCTTGAACTCAACATCGGGGAATTAATTTCCTCAGATATATTTCCTTTTTTGGTCCATAAAACGGTAGAAATTTGAACGTTTCCAAGTACAATAAACGGTTCATCCTTTAAATTCAGGATTTTGGTTTGCTGACACAGTAAGCAAGTTCTTTTGTCCATTATTTCAGTGGGTAAAGTTTCATCCAGTTCGTCGGTTACGAAATTATTTTCAATAAATTGGTTTCTCTGTTGCATCATTTTTTTCATAATTTTGGCACGTCTTGCAGCTGCCAATAATTTTTTCTCTTCCAAACTTTCCGGAGATACGTCTAACGTAGAAGTGTTTGTAGCAACGCCTACCATTAAATTATATTTTTTCAGAATCCATTTTATGAAATCTTGGGGTACGTTGTTCCTAGCGCTGGCAAGGAGTTTTTCCAAAAGATCGAAAATCTTCCATTTGGTTGCCTTTTGTGCAAACGATAGAAAGTGATAATAACCGCTTTCTTCATCTAGCAACCCAAAACCGATTAAGTATAAAACTTTTTCTAGCTGGCCATCCGAATAGCTCTTGGAATTTATATCAATGGAGCGTTCGATGATTAATTGCATTATGTGCAAAAGAACATCGCTTTGGAAAATATTTACCATTGATGAAAATGATGGTTTTAGGTTTGGTAACACTGGAGGCGGTAAAAATTCTGGCTGCTTTGCAGCTTTTCGCCGTTTTAGTTGAAATTCGTGAGCTTCTATCAGCTCTTTCGTTGTGTAGTGGTAGAAAGTTGGATTGAAGTGGTCATAAAAATTATCTCTCAATTCATATAATTCACCTTCGGGTGTCTTCAAAACTGCTACTTCCTCAATGATTTCATTTAAGTCAATATCCTTAAGTAGATGCCTGGGAAGAGAATTTTCAAGCATATTTTGAGGTGTAGGTTTCACGCAAAGAGTATGAATGATTTCGTGTTTAACGTGGTCTCTTTTGGTGACACAACCTACTCCGGGAACGTGCCGTTCAGCAACTACATTAATTACCAATCCTAAGAAATGCTCTGCAATGCAAATCACTTCTTTGGTTTCTTCCTCATCATTGTCTTCAAATTTTGGTTCCACCCATCTAATTAAACCATACTTGTCCAAAAGGTGAATCATAAATTCATTTGGGTTCAAGGTGGAAGCAAAAATTTGTAAAAGTTGAATATCGTAATCTAATAATTCTAATCTGTTACCAACATAACAGTAATCGTCTGCAATATTAGGAAACAGTTCGTCATTTCTTTTCCACAATCCTGCCGTTCCTTGGGCAATCATTACTTGAATTTTTAGAACGGGATCAACTAAAGGCACAACGATGGATTTCAGCTTATCAAACGATACACCGTGACTTTCCAACAATAAGGTGAAACCTGTCAAAAGCCTGGTTAATGGTAAACAAAACGTAGCCGATTGGGTTTTAGATTCGTAAGGTAAGCATCTAGCACTGTGGTTCAGCAAACAGATAGTCTTAGTTTCTTGGTTGAAATCTTCCGGGAAGTCATCTTGCAGTACCATCAAAGTTGCTGTATAAGCTTCCAACAAAACTTCCTTATCATCCCCACACCATCTAAGAAAGTAAGCTCCACATCTTCCTATTTTTGATTGAACTTGAAGATAATCATCTCCACAATCTTCATGTTTAATTTCGCTCACTTCTCTCACATATGAATGTAATTTATGCATTTTTGATAAAATTTTGAGAAAGTGCGACAAACCATCGAGAAAAGTCTTACGTAACTTCTGGGTCCACTTCTTTGGCAAACTACTCAACAAAAATTCTGCTTGTTCAAGACTTTCGTAAGCACAGGAAAGATAATGGTAATAACTTTCAGTCTTTTGTTGCTCTATGTTGAAGAGTACGGATATCTCCAAGATAGATTTCATGACAGTACTTAAAGCAAAGTCTTCCATTAAATTGATTGATATCGTAGGATCCAAAAATAAATGAGGGGTAAATGCAGAAAATCTAAATGCTCCGTTGTAGACAACACTTTGACATTTCGTAATGTTTTCATACATTCTCATGATATCTTTTGCTAATATTTTCTTATTTTCGTATTCTTTTAGGGTACCTGACACCAATACTTTGTAACAGCAATTTCGAAATTTTTCTGAAAAAGCTTTCGTGGATTTGATAAAATATTTTTCCACGAAGCTCTCCTGGAGTGATAAAGGTTTTATGACCAGTTCCGTGAAGATTTTCCTAAATTGCCTGCTATATTTTAAAATTTTTTCCAAACACTGCAGCAATCTAATGGCAAAATTTTGACGCAGTGCTTCGTGGACGTGCATTACAGAAGCATCCACTAGATTTGAAGTTTTGGAAATACTATCTTCGCAGATTTTCTTTGATCCGCGTCGGTAAATTACTGCGCCTTCTTCTTCAAAATTCTTAAAATGCTTGATTAAGTCGCCATCCAAGTCCAAATTTCTCACGACATTGAATATGCTACTACTTCCGTAACTGTAGAGGACTGTGCAATAGAAGTCTCTGTCCCAACAGTTATCTTCACGAACAAGCTCTTTTCTGTCAAGAAGATCCGCGGTATACCTTAAAATGGCTTCAATCGCTATCGCAGCCCTACTGGTTAATTCTTTCGGCACGAAGCCGGTAATATTTTTAGTTGTTAAATGTATACTACAGCCAGCATCGTTTTTCCAATTTTCGGTTTGCCCACAACCACAAATTTCTTTCCCTCGAACAACGTTCCATTTATATTTATGCCAGCGATGTTCAGAACTTATAAAACATTCGACACATAAACCACAGTTTTTGTTGTTTCTCAATTTACTACAATCTTCGCACGTATAAAAGCATTCATTTGCGTTCAAAACTTTGCAGCAGCTGGTAGTTTTTTCATTTTCTTTGCACGTCATTTCCACGTCATCTGACGACTGTCCATAAAAAATAAAGTTTTCGAGTATACTAACAAAAGCGTCTTCGTATTTACTGCGCATGTCAGTTTGATCATACTCTACTTTTGGTAAACGAGTGCACCAGTAGCTTTGAATATCGATGTGGGATAACCTACCTTGGTTCCATTTGGTTATCCATTCGTCAACCACTCCTCCGTCAGTTTTAAAAGTATCAATGTTTTGCATTGTGGATGTAGTGTTATGCGTGTGATTGTTCTTGTAAAAAGTGTTACTTAAATATAAATACGGCCAAAAACAAATTGCTGATGTTGAATATGTATCATTCCATAACCTTTATAGTGTTAAATCCGTTGAGATGTTTATCCGTTGATCTGTTCATCCGTTGATCTGTTCATCCGTTGATCTGATCATCCGTTGATCTGATCATCCATTTGTTTTTGCGCTATCCATTGTCACTGATATGTTGAATCCTTTTTTGTATTAAACAGAAGGATCTACCAATTAATGCTATTGTGGGCGATGGTGAATTCCACACAAATTTCGATTGATAATTTTATTGAAACATAACGAAACGAATAACAAATAACAAAATAACAAATAACGAAAACGAACGTGCAGTTAACCAAAACAAACTTGGAGTCCTGGATCCTTTGAACTACCTCGATCGACTTGAACTAACTTGATTGCGTTGAACTAACTTGCTGTACTTGACCGTCTTGACCACCACTTTTGAACCTCTGATCACCACTGAACTACCTTCTTATCGTTCAGGTGGTTACGGACTTGAATGCCGAACGTGTTGCCAACCTGAGCAAGAAAAGGCGCCAATATTTTTGAATTTAAAATAGGATCGCCACATTACTCCCCCTCCAGTGATGTAGTCACGATAAACCTCGATGGTAACTTGATTACTCTACCGGATCTAGCCGTTGAATCGTTGCGTGGAGGATGTTGGTTTTGAACGCCACCTTGGAGCTGAGATGGAGTAGATTCAGATTCACTTTGAAATCGAGTGACGGATGCTGAACCTTGAACCGGTGAAGTGAACGACTGTGATTGAGTAGAATACACAGTTTGTGATACACTTGCAACAGGTGGAGTGAACGACTGCGATTTCGTATAATACACAGTTTGAGATACACTTGCCTGTGTTGAAGTGAACGACTGTGATTGTGTATAATACACAGTTTTAGATACACTTAGAACAGGTTGCAGAAAGGCTTGAGGTGTAAAATACTTCGTTTGTTGTTGAACTTGGCCTTGAATTGGAGATACAATCTTGCAGCTTATCGAAGTGAAGAATACAAAGATTGAACGAAAGGCGTGGAATTTGAGTTGCAGATACTGAACCGTGAGTTGGTGAAGCGTACATAGCAGGTTGCGATTGTAAAGTTTGAATCGAATGTTGTGAAGAATATCCTGATGTTTGATTCAAAAAATTGAGTTTATAATTGAGGATTTACCAATGGCGGAGTAGTCGAATGTTGAGTGGTGGTAGTTTTACTCATCTGGGCAGTTATTAGGTTGCTTGAAATTGCAGTGTAATCCTGACGAATTGCTGAAGACAAGGATGGTGAAACTGCAGCCTCTGGAGAGTGTTGTTGGTTAGCGAGTGATGATTCCAATGGAAGTGAGGTACAGCCGAACTTGCTAAGATTGCTTGTGACATGCCTGGTGTTGGTGGTGATCAAGAATGGTCGATAGAGCTTTCAGAAAGTCAGCGGTTGTTCCTCTGAGTTTGTCATCTTGGTTACGTTCCACGTGGTCGAACGAATTTGTGGTTATACTTTCAAAAACGTGGCAAAAAACGTGGTTGACCAGAACCGAAAACAGATATCTCAGATTAATGTGGTTATATTTTGCTTACTTGTTTTTTGTTGATGTCCTCGTGTAACGCAACGTTGAGTTCTTCTGTAGGGGTCACCAGTGTGGGCGATGGTGAATTCCACACAAATTTCGATTGATAATTTTATTGAAACATAACGAAACGAATAACAAATAACAAAATAACAAATAACGAAAACGAACGTGCAGTTAACCAAAACAAACTTGGAGTTCTGGATCCTTTGAACTACCTCGATCGACTTGAACTAACTTGATTGCGTTGAACTAACTTGCTGTACTTGACCGTCTTGACCACCACTTTTGAACCTCTGATCACCACTGAACTACCTTCTTATCGTTCAGGTGGTTACGGACTTGAATGCCGAACGTGTTGCCAACCTGAGCAAGAAAAGGCGCCAATATTTTTGAATTTAAAATAGGATCGCCACACTATAAAAAACACAATTTGTGCTATAAAATAGTACAATTGAGCTAGAGACTGACCCAGCAATGGCAATCCACTGGCCACCGATTCTTAAACTGAGCACTGGTAATCAAATGGTAAACAGCGGTTCACCCAACGCTAGCTCTAACATTAGACACCAAGGACTGGCTGCCAATGTTAAGTTAAGACTGCACAGAAAAAAATGTGTACTTAAAAGTAGAACAATTTGTGCCTAGATTGTCTACAGGTACAAATTGTGTAAAAATTTAGCACAATTTGTGCTATAAAATAGTACAATTGAGCTAGAGATGACTGAATTTGACTAAAATTAAGTACAATTGTACCTAATTTTCACCCAATTTGTACTTGTAGACAATCTAGGCACAAATTGTTCTACTTTTAAGTACACCATTTTTTTCTGTGTAACCCTACGCGACAAGGAGTTTGCCCAGCTGTCAAGTATTATCGAATACTGTAGCAAAAACTATTGATATATTGGAGAACCCGGACTTATGCATAAAAATATCAACTGGAAGAAAGCTGCAGAAAAGATAAAATTATTCAATGACTGGTTTGATCTAATCAATTCGCGGTGTAAATTTGCTGGAAATTGTCCGGGACGAAACGCGTTTGGCACCGATATATCCAATAATTAAAAAGAATTACTGAAAAAAATGTCTGAGCTGATTACGTTAATGAGAGTTGGTAAACATATGGAATTGATTCCTTTCCAAAAAGTTATATTGCTTATATACCTTTTATATAGGCATATAAACAATTCATTAATGGGAATGTACAATTACTTAAAAGAAAAGTATACAAATATCGAATACATTGTGTTTAAATCAAGATGTTCTTGAAAACTTCTTTGCGTACATTCGAGAGATGGGAAGTGCAAACGATCACCCTTCTCTATTAGATTTTAAATACCGATTGCGATGATATATTGTGGGAAAACATTTGGCTGCTATTTTCAAGGGGGATAGAAATACCGCCGAAACAGATGAAAAATGTTTACTAAATATTTTAAATGAAACAAACAAAGAAGAAGAGGAAGGAAATATTTTAAATGAAACAAACAAAGAAGAAGAGAAGGAAGAAAGAAAAACCCGATAACTTGGACGAAGAAACGGTTGAGAAAGAAATGTTAACATTGTTGGTTAACTTTGAAATCAAAGAAAAAATTCATCTAGATTCTTTGAAGTATATTGCTGGTTATGTGGTGTACAGATTTAAAGGAAAATACAAATTGGGAATACCTACAAAGAAGTTAGATAGTAATGGGACGCCGGATTGGATACACAAAATTTCCAGAGGGTCTTTTCTTCACCCTAACGATGAGCTATAGGAGCTTGCTCAGAAAATGGAGTCTAAATTTTACGAGTTACACAAGTCTTCCTTGTGTAAGAATAAAAACATTTTTATAGAACTAGCACAAAGAACATTATCAAAAATGGAAAACTCGATTCCATATGAAGTAGTGTTATGTCTGAGCCGAACTCGTACATATATTAGACTACGAGAAATAAATCGAAAGATAAGTTTAGAAACTACCAAAGAAGTATGAAAAAAAAATGGTGATCAGGTGGTAATAGGTGATCAGTTAAATAAAATTTATTTTTTATGATTTGTATATTTACTCAATTTTTTATCTAATTTTTTTTGACAATTTTGAAAACTAATTCGTCGATTGAGATCTCGTAACCTGATGTAAGTTCTTGTCCTACTTAGACAGAGAATCAATTCAAATAGAATTGATGTACTTTCTAATTTGTTCATTGTTCTCTGTGCCAGTGTTAGGAAAATCTTTTTCTCATTACACAATGAGTTTCCTTGCATACAGTAGAATTCAGCATCAAGTTTTTGAGCTGCTTCATACAACTCTTTACTTGGTTCCATTAAAAAGCTCTAGAAATAGACTGCAACCAGTCAGGTATTTTTTCAGTTTGTAAATTTTTTGTAGGAACACCCAAAGAATATTTATTTTTGTACCTACCTGTAAGCCTGCAATATATTTGAGAGATTCATTATTCACTTTTTCTTTAACTTTAAAATTCTCTACAAGTTGCAGCATTTCTTCGTCGACAGCTTCTTCATCCAAGTATTGCGATTGCACAAATAAATTGGAATCGATTTTATCATCTTCAGAATCACCCTGCTCTTGCAAACTTTCAGTAAATTTAATTGAAGAAAGGTAATTTTGAGTTAAACAAGTAGCATTGCTAGATTCTTCTGTAATATTAAGTAAACATTCTTCATTATTTTTTTTAGTGTTTCTACTTTCTGTAAAGAGTGCTGCTAAATGTTTACCTAATATAAACCATCTTAAGCGATACTTGAAGTCAAGAGGAGAAGGATGGTCGTTTGCTCCACCCATACCCCGAATGTAAGAAAAGAAATTTTCAAGACAATCTTGGTTAAGACGAGATGTTACAATATACTCAACACTATACTTTTCTTGTAAATAATCAAACATTTCAGCCAATGATCTATTTGTTAGCAATATTTCTTTTTGAAATTGAATAATTTTTTTATGTTTCCCAATTCTGATTGTATTTGTCATTTCTGACATCTTCTTTAATACTTCTTTTTGATTTTCAATATCAGTACCAAATGCATTTCTTCCTGGACAACTATTATTATATTTGGATCTAGAGTTGAGCAAATCAAACCAATCGTTGAATAACTGAACTACTTCAGCAGCCCTGTTCCAACAGCTACTTTTAGGCATCAAACCTTGTTTTCCACAATACTGCATTGCTTTGGCGACAGTGTATGACAATAATTGAGCAGCAAGTCGAACCCTTTGCCTCATAGATCCCTTCACTGTGAGATGTTGACTAGTTATTTTATGCACAAAAGTAAGTTTAGAAGTTGAAATGTATAATAAACTTTCAAAATAATCCTTATTTATTACACCATTTTCTAATACAAAGCCGTGGTCAATTATGTGGTTTGTTGCAAGTTTTAGCAGAGAGGTACATCCCTAATCTGAATACACAATTTTCCTTTTATTTTGTACTTTATTATCACCTGGTAGTTTTAAAGGTGGTAACGCATCAGGTTTTAAATGTCGGCTGTTTTTTAAAGTATAATTAAGAAAACGCTCCTTTAGAGGCACTTCAAAACAGCTGGCTTCAAAATGTTCAGAAAAAATGCAAGCTAAAAAAGTTAAACAGCTCGGTAAATTTTTAAATACTACAAAATATTAATTTAACTTCTATTCTTTAAGTTTTAGCCACAGCAGTGGAGTGATGTGATCGCTGGTTGAGTATAGAGCGGAAATTCTGGGTTCAAATCGCGGATTGCACAGAATTTCTTGGCTCGCCTTCCGGTGAACATCCACACTCTGTGGTGATCCCTGATATTTGTGTCGACGTCATTACCGTAAATTCGGCTGCGTCACACACGCAAAGTTAGCAAGATAGGTTAGGTAAGCAGGGAAAAGTCATGGGCCTTCTAGGCCTGTAGAGCTGTGCCATATATAATATTCTTTAAGTTAATTTTATCCTCACGACGACATGCAACAATCCATTTTTTACAAATGTTTTCAATTTTCGGAAATCCAAAGTATTTGATTTCTGTCCCTTTTGTCTTCCTATTATAATTACCACAACCCGCAACTGCACAACCCGGCATTTTTTAACTTTCACAAACGATTATTAATAATTAAAATACAATGATATTAATCAAAGTACAACAGAACAGCAACGCAAAACTGTTGAACACCAGCGTGACCAAGCGTGACAAACAGAATTATGCTTCGGGTGTGACGTCATGCGCAGTAGTAAGCGTATTTGGAAAAAATAACGAGCATACCGTTGTAAGTGTATCGTGTACCAGCCTAAATAAAAATAATTCAAATACACAACAGTTCTCCCCACTTGGTTAGAGACAAAATCCGCGAAACGTTCCGGTATTCGACGAAGTCGACTCGATCTTCTCAGCGGGTCCACTACTGGTGGTTCAGCTGTTTCTATCGGCACGTCGTCAACTGATACCTCAAATCGTTTTTCTACTTTTGTAGTTGACACTGGTTCCGTATGCTCTCGTGTCGGTTCTGCCAGTGCTCGTGTTATCGCTTCCAACTCCTTTTGGGTCTTACTTTCTTCCTTTGCCTCATCATCTTCATTTCCTTTACAAGTTTTTTCACGCATTTGATCTACATGTCGTCTTAAGTTTCCTGCAGCTCTTGTTATCACGTAAGGCACTGGTCCTGTAATACTGCGTAGACAGATAATTTCGTATGTAAACTTCCTCTCTCAGTTCAAATGTTCTTACAGTCGATTTTGGTTCTGTATTTTCATTTTTGATTGTGTCAGAATGTTTCTTATCCAATGCCGTTCTCAATTTTCTACTCATTAGAAGATCCGTCGGTGTTTTCGACGTTGTTTTGTTGGGTGTTATATGTTGTTTGAATAATACCCTATCTAGTTTTAATTCAAAATCGCTCATTTTCAGTTTCTGTAGCTCCGCTTTACCATATTGTACCATCCGCTCAACCTGGCCATTACTGCTTGGGTGATGAGGTGCAACGGCGTAAGACTTAACTCCGTTTTTTTCATAAAACTGCTTAATCTCTGCAGAAACGAACGCAGTCCCATTACCATCCGATACAATCGTGTCGAGTATTCCGTGGGTTTCAAACAATTGCCGTAAACATCTTATAACTTTTGATGATGCCTGAGATGTCACCAGCTTTTTTCTCTACGTTTACCTTTGACCAATTGGAAGTCACCTTGGATGTTTGTCCGAACCTTGGTTTATCTATTTGTTTCTTTTTTACGTTAGGTTGGTAATACATTAATTGGTAGATCCTCCTGTTTAATAATAAAAAAGAATTCAACATATCAGTGACAATGGATAGCGCAAAAACAAATGGATGATCAGATCAACGGATGAAAAGATCAACGGATGAACAGATCAACGGATGAACAGATCAACGGATAAACATCTCAACGGATTTAACACTATAAAGGTTGTGGAATGATACATATTCAACATCAGCAATTTGTTTTTGGCCGTATTTATATTTAAGTAACACTTTTTACAAGAACAATCACACGCATAACACTACATCCACAATGCAAAACATTGATACTTTTAAAACTGACGGAGGAGTGGTTGACGAATGGATAACCAAATGGAACCAAGGTAGGTTATCCCACATCGATATTCAAAGCTACTGGTGCACTCGTTTACCAAAAGTAGAGTATGATCAAACTGACATGCGCAGTAAATACGAAGACGCTTTTGTTAGTATACTCGAAAACTTTATTTTTTATGGACAGTCGTCAGATGACGTGGAAATGACGTGCAAAGAAAATGAAAAAACTACCAGCTGCTGCAAAGTTTTGAACGCAAATGAATGCTTTTATACGTGCGAAGATTGTAGTAAATTGAGAAACAACAAAAACTGTGGTTTATGTGTCGAATGTTTTATAAGTTCTGAACATCGCTGGCATAAATATAAATGGAACGTTGTTCGAGGGAAAGAAATTTGTGGTTGTGGGCAAACCGAAAATTGGAAAAACGATGCTGGCTGTAGTATACATTTAACAACTAAAAATATTACCGGCTTCGTGCCGAAAGAATTAACCAGTAGGGCTGCGATAGCGATTGAAGCCATTTTAAGGTATACCGCGGATCTTCTTGACAGAAAAGAGCTTGTTCGTGAAGATAACTGTTGGGACAGAGACTTCTATTGCACAGTCCTCTACAGTTACGGAAGTAGTAGCATATTCAATGTCGTGAGAAATTTGGACTTGGATGGCGACTTAATCAAGCATTTTAAGAATTTTGAAGAAGAAGGCGCAGTAATTTACCGACGCGGATCAAAGAAAATCTGCGAAGATAGTATTTCCAAAACTTCAAATCTAGTGGATGCTTCTGTAATGCACGTCCACGAAGCACTGCGTCAAAATTTTGCCATTAGATTGCTGCAGTGTTTGGAAAAAATTTTAAAATATAGCAGGCAATTTAGGAAAATCTTCACGGAACTGGTCATAAAACCTTTATCACTCCAGGAGAGCTTCGTGGAAAAATATTTTATCAAATCCACGAAAGCTTTTTCAGAAAAATTTCGAAATTGCTGTTACAAAGTATTGGTGTCAGGTACCCTAAAAGAATACGAAAATAAGAAAATATTAGCAAAAGATATCATGAGAATGTATGAAAACATTACGAAATGTCAAAGTGTTGTCTACAACGGAGCATTTAGATTTTCTGCATTTACCCCTCATTTATTTTTGGATCCTACGATATCAATCAATTTAATGGAAGACTTTGCTTTAAGTACTGTCATGAAATCTATCTTGGAGATATCCGTACTCTTCAACATAGAGCAACAAAAGACTGAAAGTTATTACCATTATCTTTCCTGTGCTTACGAAAGTCTTGAACAAGCAGAATTTTTGTTGAGTAGTTTGCCAAAGAAGTGGACCCAGAAGTTACGTAAGACTTTTCTCGATGGTTTGTCGCACTTTCTCAAAATTTTATCAAAAATGCATAAATTACATTCATATGTGAGAGAAGTGAGCGAAATTAAACATGAAGATTGTGGAGATGATTATCTTCAAGTTCAATCAAAAATAGGAAGATGTGGAGCTTACTTTCTTAGATGGTGTGGGGATGATAAGGAAGTTTTGTTGGAAGCTTATACAGCAACTTTGATGGTACTGCAAGATGACTTCCCGGAAGATTTCAACCAAGAAACTAAGACTATCTGTTTGCTGAACCACAGTGCTAGATGCTTACCTTACGAATCTAAAACCCAATCGGCTACGTTTTGTTTACCATTAACCAGGCTTTTGACAGGTTTCACCTTATTGTTGGAAAGTCACGGTGTATCGTTTGATAAGCTGAAATCCATCGTTGTGCCTTTAGTTGATCCCGTTCTAAAAATTCAAGTAATGATTGCCCAAGGAACGGCAGGATTGTGGAAAAGAAATGACGAACTGTTTCCTAATATTGCAGACGATTACTGTTATGTTGGTAACAGATTAGAATTATTAGATTACGATATTCAACTTTTACAAATTTTTGCTTCCACCTTGAACCCAAATGAATTTATGATTCACCTTTTGGACAAGTATGGTTTAATTAGATGGGTGGAACCAAAATTTGAAGACAATGATGAGGAAGAAACCAAAGAAGTGATTTGCATTGCAGAGCATTTCTTAGGATTGGTAATTAATGTAGTTGCTGAACGGCACGTTCCCGGAGTAGGTTGTGTCACCAAAAGAGACCACGTTAAACACGAAATCATTCATACTCTTTGCGTGAAACCTACACCTCAAAATATGCTTGAAAATTCTCTTCCCAGGCATCTACTTAAGGATATTGACTTAAATGAAATCATTGAGGAAGTAGCAGTTTTGAAGACACCCGAAGGTGAATTATATGAATTGAGAGATAATTTTTATGACCACTTCAATCCAACTTTCTACCACTACACAACGAAAGAGCTGATAGAAGCTCACGAATTTCAACTAAAACGGCGAAAAGCTGCAAAGCAGCCAGAATTTTTACCGCCTCCAGTGTTACCAAACCTAAAACCATCATTTTCATCAATGGTAAATATTTTCCAAAGCGATGTTCTTTTGCACATAATGCAATTAATCATCGAACGCTCCATTGATATAAATTCCAAGAGCTATTCGGATGGCCAGCTAGAAAAAGTTTTATACTTAATCGGTTTTGGGTTGCTAGATGAAGAAAGCGGTTATTATCACTTTCTATCGTTTGCACAAAAGGCAACCAAATGGAAGATTTTCGATCTTTTGGAAAAACTCCTTGCCAGCGCTAGGAACAACGTACCCCAAGATTTCATAAAATGGATTCTGAAAAAATATAATTTAATGGTAGGCGTTGCTACAAACACTTCTACGTTAGACGTATCTCCGGAAAGTTTGGAAGAGAAAAAATTATTGGCAGCTGCAAGACGTGCCAAAATTATGAAAAAAATGATGCAACAGAGAAACCAATTTATTGAAAATAATTTCGTAACCGACGAACTGGATGAAACTTTACCCACTGAAATAATGGACAAAAGAACTTGCTTACTGTGTCAGCAAACCAAAATCCTGAATTTAAAGGATGAACCGTTTATTGTACTTGGAAACGTTCAAATTTCTACCGTTTTATGGACCAAAAAAGGAAATATATCTGAGGAAATTAATTCCCCGATGTTGAGTTCAAGCTTAGGTCCAGCCTACTATACTTCAACTTGTGGCCACGCAATGCATTTAGTTTGCTGGAGAAAGTACGTAAAAAGTACTGCAAATCAAGTATATGTTTGTCCGTTATGCGATAGTATAAACAACACTGTTTTACCCCTACTTCCAATTTTTAATCGCAATGATACCGCAATTCCGAAATTGCGGGAAGACGTAAAAAAACTGGTGAACACATTTGCAAGATCTTTTTATAAATTCAAATGTAACAATCCACAGGGGATATGGAAATCGCTTGCCTATACAATCCATGCCATGGAGACATCAATGAGGGATTTGAACAAACCGCTTTTGGAAAACTTTTCCAGCAGGAACCAAGCCACTTTAGAATCGTTCATTCGAGTCGCTGCAGCCGCAAATTTCATTTACCCCAAGCAAAAATGGTATAAAAAGCATATCAATCAGATTGCGTTATTGCTTTCAGGAAAAACTAACAATTTGGGCTCTATTTTAGACTTCGACATTTTTGGTTTACTGGTCATAATAACATTATCGAACTCTGATTTGATCGAAGCCCTCCGTTTGGCATTTTTAGCAGAAATTGTTAAAATTTTAATTTGTTCCGATTTCGATGTAATGAAGGACAAAACTGCTCATATGGATCACGACCAACGGTCCCCTATAAAGCAAATTTTGAAAACGGTTTCTCGAGAAGTCCACCACTTAAGTGACAATTTTATTTGGACTTACGTTCAGAAAGCTTGTGTACCATTTTTACGATGCTGCGTCCTGTTTTATAAATTTTTAGATGAAACCCCATCACCCCTTCATTTGACGGAGTTGGGAGGTGACTCGTTCTCAAATCTGTGCTCTTATTTGAGCCTTCCACAAACGCGAGAAGAGATATTTGGGGAACAACAACTTTCTGTCATGAAAAGTTGGTGCGTTCATCCTAGCATTTTAGATTCTTTGGCAAGTAAAAAAGAAATGTACAGCACTGCTATTCCGCAACTTACGGAGCTACCCGAGAAATATTACGATTTGGTTAGTAAGATTTCTGCGTTTGGAGAGCGTAGTAGCTGTAAAAACCTGGAACCAAATTATAAGCTTTGTTTAGTTTGTGGTGAAATTGTCTGCACGGGAAGCTGCTGTATGAAATTTGACACAAACGGAAAGCTTCTATCAGATATTTCTCACCACCAGGCGCAGTGTAGTAGCGTAGGATTATTCTTAGGAATAGACTGTTGCTGTATTACAGCGACTGCGGGACATTATAACGGTTGTTTTAGAATGCCAGCACCGTATGTGAATAAGTACAATGCTAGCGGGTATTTCAGGTCAACTAATTATCCTTTAAAATTATCCCCAAAAATGTATAAAACATTACATAGTGAATGGTTAAGCCATAGTATAATGGATAAAATTAATAATGCTAACCTGAGAAATACCGAAGATGAAGATGACAACCACGAAAATTAAACCGTCACTTATGTTAGATGCTGACGAAGATGTGGTTGATGAGCAATAAAGTATTTATCTTGATTTTTTTTGAAAATATCTGTATTTTTAATTATTTTTTTTACTTAAGTGGTTTACTCTGTGGCCACACGAAGTTGCAAAAGTCGTTTGAGAAACGCAAGAAGGCGCATTTTCAAGGTAAATGAAAGGTAATGTCGCAGCTTCAAATGCACTTGTATCAACATTACCTTGAAAATGTTATCATTAATAAAAATTTCATAGCATTAATGAAAAAGTTCATTGTATTTACTAATTTTGTTCTTGGAATGATTTTATTCTTGGATGCAACTTCCAAGTTTTTGCTGATAATTGACAATTTGAAATTCTTTATTTGTATTTAGCTGCTTTTACATTTTATTTACAAATTGTTTTCTCTCCATATTTTTATTTTAATTAAATTAAATTAAATAATAATTCAATAATTTTTTAAAAATTAAAAATAATGTAGCAGAATTATCTAGTATTAGCTAAATAATACTAATTATTAGCCCAGCTTGGTCAATCGGAATTTTTCGCACCGATAACGTGCGAAAATAAAAATTTTACTTTGCCACGTTAAATTATTTTACTAAATTCAAAAAATCCAAATTACTTCAAACTGCCAAAAATGTAATTCTTTTTTGCTAATAAAGAAATAATACACAATTTTCTTCACCAAAATTTTATTTTTACACTTCTTTTCTTTTTTACAAAATTATCACGACCATCCGGTCAAACTCGTCGTTCGCAAATCTCTCTCAAAAACTCCTAATTCCCCCCCTTTTTTATCGCAACCAGGAGAGCCAAATTCAAATTTATAAACAATATTTCCTCTTAAATCAAAATTAATCATATTCATCTTGCACCAATCCTTCACAAAATTCAATTTCCCAAATTCCATAACTTTTCTTAAATTCTTCAATTTTCTGCTGTTAACTTTCAATAATTTTGATTTTCTCGTACTGTGTTCTCAACTAGAACCACGTCAGAAGAAGACGTGGACTGACGAGTCTAGGTATGCGCAGATAATTTATTACTTCATTATATTGTCTAGAGGGTATTGAGATGTACACCATTTTTAGTTGTAAATTCTCCAGGTGATTTATATTAGAAGTGAATGATCCAAACTAGAGTAGAATGCGGGATTAAATCCCGTCCCGTCCCGGGATGCCAATTCAGTCCCGCGCGGGACGAGATGCCAATTCAGTCCAGGGTTTAATTTATAAATTTATTTTATACAATACACATTTAAAGATGAATGGGGGACGGGCGGGGTATTTAGAATATTTAGTCCCGCGCGGCACATCTTTCAACTCAGTTCCGCGCGGGACGAGATCTCTCAGTCCCGCATTTGATTTGTTTTATATAATGCAGCCCGAATAAACATTTCCGATTTTTTTGTTAACGCATATTGCTCTATGTAAATGTAGGGAAGGGATTCCATAAGTTAAATTAAGAATTAGAAGGGTAAAAATTCGCGTCCCGCGTGAGACTGCATTGGCATCCCGTCCCGCACGAGACTAAGTTGATAAGATGTCCCGCCCGGGACTAAATATTCCGCAGGATATCCCGTCTCGTCCCGCATTCATCTTTAGCTAGTAGCCAGCTACCATTTTTACCATTTACTAAGTGCGACCCTGTACAGGGTGGCTCAATTTCGATCCTTCTTATGGGGAAATCGGTAACTATGGGAGATATCAAAAAATGGATGGCGCATCCTCGATCTCTTTTTTTGAGAAAATTTGAATGGCGCAAACCAGAATTTGCTATCTTTTTTTGTTTTCGAGTTATAGCCAAAAGTTCGATAATTAGACTTTTCTATAAATGTCGATATTTTGGTTGTTTTTGAAGTTACTAAAAAAGTGTTAACACTTTCTTCAGACACTTTTTCAAGGGCAACAAAATGGAATAAAGGGATTTTAAATATCTAGATTAGTTTCCGAGTTATAACATAAAGTTGTGTTTTTTTAAATAGAAACCATAGTTGGCTATGACATTTTTAAATGGCGTTTTTTATCCTCTTTTTAATGATGTATAACATGTGGGGTCTAATATTTTAGTTTTATCCCATTTTATTAAAAATTGTAATAAAAATAAAGAAGAATGAAAAATTTAATATAATAGTAACTGTTTTTAGTGGATAACAATAAAAAATATTTAATACTTAACAAAAATTAAAGTAATTGTATTCAAACTAAAGTCTATTATTTTCAATAGATATAATTTTGTCAAAACAAACACTACTACATTGGCATCTAAAAAATTCCTTTATCAATTAGTTTTTAGTAGGAAAATATTGGTTTAGTTACTGTAATTAAAATATTAAATATTTATTAGCAATTCTAATAATATGTTATTATATTTACCTGTTATTTCACGTAAATGTTAAATGGCTTATGAACACTATGAAAAATACGATATGCTGGAGTTCTTTATTCAAGCCAGTTATAATGCTGTTCTTGCATGTGCAACATAATATTTTAGTAATTATTATCTAACTAAACAAATATTTTCCTACTAAAAACTAATGGGCAAAAGAATTTTTTAGATGCCAATTTCGTAGTGTTTGTTTTGACAAAGTTATATTTATTGTAAACAACTGAGTTCAGTTTGAATACTTACTGTAATTTTTGTTAAGTATTGAATATTTTTTATTGTTATCTACTAAAAACATTTACTATTATATTAAATTTTTCATTCTTCTTTATTTTTATTAAATTTTTTAATAAAATGGGATGAAACTAAAATATTAGACCCCACATGTTACACATCATTGAAAAGAGGATAAAAAACGCCTTTTAAAAATGTCATAGCTAACTATGGTTTCTATTTAAAAAAACACAACTTTATGTTATAACTCGGAAACTAATCTAAATATTTAAAATCTCTTTATCCCATTTTGTTGCCCTTAAAAAAGTGTCTGAAGAAAGTGTTAACACTTTTTTGGTAACTTCAAAAACAACCAAGATATCGACATTTATAGAAAAGTCCAATTATCGAACTTTTGGCTATAACTCGAAAACAAAAAAAGATAGCAAATTCTGGTTTTCGCCATTGAAACTTTCTCAAAAAAAGAGATCGAGGATGCGCCATCCATTTTTTGATATCTCCCATAGTTACCGATTTCCCCATAAGAAGGATCGAAATTGAGCCACCCTGTACAAGATATTTTAAATCCACTCCGGGAAGCAAAAGTTCTAGCTACGCCACTAATAAAAATTTGGTAAGTACTTTAATTATGTGTTGAGTAATTTTCACAAAAATTTAAAAAAAATTAAAAATTTATTTATTTTGTATTAGAACATTCAGTTAATAGGTAGAAATAATAAATACAACTTTTTTTACAACGCTTATGTTTACTAAATGCAACTTTTCGTGTTTTAAATTCAATAAAAAAATTGCCCTAGTAATAGCCCAGTTTTTCAGCAGTTGGAAAGTAGACGCTGTCAGACGCATGCGCAGTTTTAAATTTAAGTCATAATTTTTAATCTGCGCATGCGTCTGACGTGCGGGACCCGCGGGACGGGGCTTAAACGACGAGACGGCACTGCGGGACGGGACGGGACAGGACAAAAAAAGTAGTTCCGCATTCATCTCTAATCCAAACAGTAATAAATTTTTTGAACACATCGAAAAAGACCTAAATGTAGTTATTCGACAATTTCTTAAAAGGAATCTAACATTTCATGAATTTGAAAATATCGTAACCTTTTCGGACATCAACGATGACAATATAAAAGAAATTAAAACATTTGTTAAAATTTAATTAAACGATGTTGTGGATGATTTAAAAAGAAACCAGAAACATTTCAATTTTTGAGTGGAGACAAGAAGTTAAAAACCACATACTAAAAAAATGATATTTTCAAAAATAAATTGACTTCTAAGAACAATCTAGGTTTTAAATTAACAAACACTGGTTGGTCTAATAGAAATCAAAATAATAAATTTTTATTTTCAAATAAAAATTTAAAAATTGACGCTGACAACATGAACGACATAATGCAGTCAAGACTTCAGACTTCGTGGTTGCAACAGTTCCTGATCTCTGTTTTGGTCACCCCTCTTATTGGGGGTTGAAACTCATAGGGTAGTTTTTGTTTTAATAGTCTTAATAAAAATAAAATATAGCAAAACCAATTCATGTCTGAAAAAAATGAAGAAAAGCTAAAAAGAGTAAAATATTTGTAGCTGAAAAATTGAAAAACTTTGAAATACTGGATAAGGAAATGAGCAGGAAAAGTAAAAGTAAAGATGTGGATGAAGAGTGGACGATTATTATCAAAAACGTA
Source organism: Rhagonycha fulva (assembly GCA_905340355.1). NCBI lineage: Eukaryota > Metazoa > Arthropoda > Insecta > Coleoptera > Cantharidae > Rhagonycha > Rhagonycha fulva. The sequence continues at coordinate 22,469,156 of HG996554.1, forward strand.
ATAACAACAGCAGCCATGTTGTCTGCTTAAGAAGAATGAAAAAAGAAATGATTCAACACTGAATGTGAAGAAATGATAAAAAAAAGAGGGAAGCGAGGTTGAGCAGGTTGAAAATATAGAATTAACTAAATATGATGAGAAATATAAGGAGAAAATAAACCAAACAGTAAAATGTGTAAATACAATAAACAAAAATGGAATTACGAAGTGATGAAGGAAAAGAAATAAAAGAATATTTGTTTCTCTAACGTTCCTATAAGTGTTAATAGTTTACTGTAATAGTAGTTTATATCACAAGGACGTAAAGGGTCGTTTTTCATTCTCGAGGGCGTAGTTTATGAGAACAGAAGGCGAAGAGAATAATAGCCCGAAGGGTAAAAAAACCCTTACGTCCGAGTCATATGAACAACTTTTCGTTATTTTGGAAAAAATATTCTACAAAATTCGCGATTTTATATAATAGCTCTGAGATAACTATCGATAGATGGCGTGAAGATTGCAAGTTATTTGTCAAGTTGGTCTCTTTGGTGAGGTAATGAATGATATTCTTTTAAAAATTCCGAACGACGGACAATTTGGTCTGACGGACAGCAAGTTGAAATGACGGACGGTCCGTCGTATTGACGGACGGATGGTCACGTTATGCAATTATTGCAAAAAAATCGCGAATTTTGTCGGATATTATCTAATTCTATGTTTTGTTAAATAAATATAATGTAGCACTTAATTTAATTATCAATTTTTTAACTAAAAGTGTCACATTACTTAAAACTCTAATTCCAACTCTATGGAACTTTCTACTCCGTCCGAGTAATATGAACAACTTTTCGTAATTTTGGGGATAATATCCGACAAAATTCACGATTTGAACGGGTGAAAACCCGTACGGGAAGGTACCCGAACAAAGAGTGACAAAAAGAATGAAAACAGTGCGGTTTTTTTTGTCCTAGGGATGAAAAAAGTTCGGTTTTTTTGTCCTAGGAATAAAAAAAGTTCTGGTCGGTTCCTCTTCGAGTAGCCTGTGACGAAAAGACCTTCATTACGATCGCAAAACAAGTTGTAAAGTAGTCACTTTACATCCGAGATAACGAAAAGATATTTATCTAACAAATGCTTTGATTATTAATGATATTTGGTTCACTAGGGGTGCAAAGTCGATCTTTATACCTTTGATTACTTTTGTATAAATTTAGTAACTTTTAATACTTTTGCTTGAACTTTAACCGTGGTGGAAATATTTGCAAAAATCTTTCGGAAAGAAGGGGGAGCTATAAACATTTTGCCTTTCTAAGTGAAATTTTGAGGTAAAATTTGTGCTACTTAAATTTGTAAATGATCACCTTCATTTTTTTGCCCTCTTCTTCGTTTATTACATTATTAGGTTATAAACAAGCATCAGCAGACTCTTGTCAGTAAACAATAAATTCTACCTCGTGAGTTCAATGTGATTCCAAAACAAGTAAAATTTTATTAATAATTTATTTATTGTAAAGTTGGCCATAAAATATCCAAAGGAAAAATATAAACTTATAATATAAAAAAAATATAATAGCCAACTGTAATAAAAAAATTTAATTTTTGGTTTTTTACTCCATTTTTAGTTAGTTGGAGTTAGATTCCAAGTCAAAGTTAAAATCAGACTCAGAATTAGAATCCGAGTCTGAGTTAAAGTCATTAGAGTCATTGTCAAAGTCATAATCTTTATCATCTTCTTCGTCGTTCGCTTCGTCGTCTTCTTTTTCGTCTTTTTCGAGAAAATGACCCATCGCGTTACGTTCATCCTCTACAGCTTCGAAATTTCGATATTCCTCATACTGGCTCTGTAGATAAGTTTCTACCGGTGCTTCTATTTGAATTTTCTTTCTAGCACAGCCTTCATCATCTTCGCTAGCATGCAATCTTTTATTATTAATACATATCTACAATTTTTTTCTCAGAATTAATGACGGTTTCTGACTTTTCTTCGTCAAGCGGTTTTTCTTGACGAACAATATTATTTTGAGTTTTAGTCTCCACGTCGCCTTTAACATCAGCTGGTCCAGCTGCTTCTTTTAAATAATTTATTTAATTCATACTGAAATGTTGATTTTGCTCTTTCAATATTTTGTTGATAAAAAATTCTTTTGTTAAAATCTTTAGTAGGTACCTAACATTTTGAAGTTGGCAAGTACAGATTAAAAAAATTAACTGATGATTTCTACTTCTGTTTCCAATGTTCTTATAGAGTATTTGATTCCGTATTCTTTGTATTTCTTTTTAATAAAATACAACGTTTTCACAACACAATTTATTTACATCAAACGAATATATAATAACAACCAGTAATATCAAAACTTAAAACTTGAATTAAAACTTCAACTGTAACTTTATTTGTTAACCAAAAATCTTTCTGGGTTAACGTCCTGTGACAAGGTTGCCAACAGTACTTTTTACCGCGAACTGCAGTTAATTTAAATGTTTGCACTTTTCCACACTCTCATCGTTTTCATTCCATCTTTTCCATTTTGTAACCTTGCATTTCTTTCTTACCTATTTTATTTCGCACACACACACACATACATTTTTTCGTTATTATTTTTTCTATTATATTTTTATAAAATTTTTTTAAACATGTTACCGATTTTACAGTCGTTTTCACGTCAAAATACTTAATCTAAGGCCATACGTGCAGTAAAATGAAGCTGCAGTAAAGTTGACAAATGCATTTCATGTGCAGTGCTTGGTTACACGGAGCTGGAAATGCAGCTTGAGAAACGCAAAAAAGCGCATTTTCAAGGTAATGACGCAGCTTCAGCAATGCACTTGTATCAGCTTTTTTTTCAATCGCGATATCAGTACTACTCAGCGCTTCAATTATTGCTGTCGTGGTGCACTACTCGTGTGGCCATCGTTTCTACTGCCTTACTGCAGTTTCATTTTACTGCTGTTGCTAGCGTCATTTTACTGCACGTGTGGCCTTATAAAGACTTATACATTTACGTATAAGTATATAGGCAAATTATCCTATAAGTTGTAACAAAAAATAGAGATACACAAATTGAATACACAAATCTCAGGGCTGAGTAACCGCAAAAGATGGAAAATGCCCCTTTGGCTAGCTTGTAGATGCAAGAGGTAAAATGATGTGCCAATTCCCTTACCTGGATGATAAGTGGATAATACAGGGGGAGCCGTAAAATCATGCTCCACGAAGCAAAAGCTATAAAAATAGTTTAAAACTTAAAATAAAAATTTAAAAAAATCCCCGATAAAGAAAGTCTTTAAAAAGTAAAAAATAAAATCCAATCGTCGTCGCGTCAGGGATCTAGGTAGCTGATGTGTATTTACATTTTATACTGTATCATTTTTAGTAACAACTTATTCTGGTCGTTTAGTTGGTCCTCCAGCTGGCTCCTCGGCATAGGTAAAGAACGGCCCTTCGGGTGTTCTTCCACTTGAAGCACATTTTGGTCCTATCTTAGCCTTGACCGTTTCTTTGTAAGCGGCCTGGCATCCAGCACTTCCGGTATCTATCATCTACCTGCTGTACCGGAATTCTTCAGAAGTTAATAATCCCCATTTTTGTTGTTCTTAACTTCTTCAGCACACATTATCTGTGTGCCCAGTTTTGTTAAACATCCCACCGCTGCCACCATTGTAACAATTCTCAAGACTTAAAAAATTCAATTGATACCACTAAAACTTTCATTGCTTTACTAACCTGTCCAGCAAATTACTAAGCTCCAGTTAGTTCCATCTTCACACTTTTTATACTATATTAGGGAAGACGCTACCCACTTTTAATTATAGTAATACGCAAATCGCTGTTAATTTACATTTATTAAACTCATTATATAAAAATTATATAGGTACACTAAATAAATTAATTAATAATATTTGACCTAGATTCAGGTATAAGAATATTTAATTACATTTCATTTCTAACAAACACTTAATATTCTGACTGCAGTAAATTTTTTGTAAATTGTAAACTTTTTTAGGTTGGTAATAGATTAACAAACCAATTAATTTTATTCTATAAACAAATGACACTAAGGAGGAGAATTCCACCAAATTATTATATTATCAGTTTTTCTCGGATATCTCGAAAAATAAGCAAGATGGGGTAACCAACCATACCTACGTTTTTTGTATAAAATAAAATTATCTTCAAAAAGTACCTTAACAACTTTTATCGTCAAGTTAACAGTTTAGTTTGGACGCGCTGTCAAAGTCCGATATTCGGATTTTAGAAATGCAACAGAAGTTCAATGTTTACTAATTACGTATTTCTATAATTTATGTGATACGAACAGCTGCTTGATAGCAGTTCTCATTCGCTCTTTCAAATCATGCTTCACTAAACCCGACGGTTTGGCACGAGAATGAATTTTCATAATATGCTTTTTAAGATCTTGTTTATTTAAATAACTTTTAGATTCGCAAATATCGCACCTGAAAGGTTTCTCACCAGTGTGTATTCTAACATGCTGCTTTAAATCGCACTTCATGCAGCTTCTGTAGTCGCAAACGTCACACGCAAACGGCTTCTCTCCAGTATGATTTCTTATAATATGATGTTTGAGGGCTCGTTTTTCTGAACATTTGTAGAGACAAATATTACACTCAAACGGTTTTTCTCCTGTGTGAGTTCTCATGATGTGCTGCTGCAAAACTTGCTTGCTTGTACATTTATAGTCACAAGTTTCACATGCAAATGGTTTTTCACCGGTGTGGACTCTCATACTATGTTCTTTAAGATATTGTTTCACCGAACTTTTATAGTCACACAATTCGCACGCGTACGGTTTCTCGCCAGTATGAGTTCTCACGTGCCTCATCAGAGTATATTTGGTTACACATTTAAAGTCACATATATCACAGCTAAATGGTTTCTCACCAGTGTGGGTTTTGATATGCCGCACTAAATCAGATTTTAGTAAACATTTATAGTCGCAAACTTGACATCTAAACGGTTTTTCACCAGTATGACTTCTCATAACATGCAGTTTCAAATTATGCTTGGATGAGCATTTAAAGTCACACATTTGGCATTCAAAAGCAGAAGATTTCTCACCAGTATGAGTTTTCATATGCCGTTTGAGATTTTGTTGAAACGAACTTTTATAGTCACAAACTTCACAAGCTAGTGTTTCTTTTGGCAAACGCTTTTCTGTTGGTTTTTGTAACCATATTAGTTCTTCTTTCAGTTGAGGATCCACAGATGAAAAATCTTCTTTAACGTCAACTTCTAAGTTGAACTCGGAATCATCCAGTTCTTTTTTAATTTCATGATTACTACTTGAACTACTACTTGGAGTTTGCAAAACATCACTGCACTCAAGCAAACTTTTGCATTCTTTAAAATCCACTTTCTGATTCATAGTTATTTTGAGGTTACGTTTGACGTCTTGTAAGTTGAAATCTGGATCTTCCAGTTCTTTTCAATTTATGAGAGTGTGGCCAGGAGCTGTCGTATTTCTGATTGGTTGCGCCAGGTCTTCACTTTAAAGCGCGCGAATATCGAAATGTTTTCAAAGAAATCCTGGAGCAACGAAGAGCTATTGAAACTGGATTGATGTGCAACTCACTCCAATATGCAACACAAAATACCTGATCTTCCTAAAAATTGTAATTTTGTAAATCAGAATTGGATAGAAAGAAACAAATAAAGATTCATCTTCTTCGTATTGCTTCTTGATAGAAGCGTCGTGACCAATTTAATACGTTATTATTAATTTTTATACAAGGTGGCCTTTTGAAAACGAAACAGACGGGATTGTGGCCAGCACAATTTTTTTTTAAGAAATGCAAAAACACGTCAATTTTATCATCGAGGGGGACAACTTTTGCGACCAATGTCACTCCCGTATTGTTTCATCCCTTCGCGTTGTTATGACAACCCCTGAAATGTTAATAAGGATAATATGTCAAGTGACACCTCATTTAAAAGGTCTTTCTTCCCTGAATTCAGTGCTAAAATTTATTTAAAATTTTATCAATTATTCAACAAAAAAATTGAAGTTGCAAGATGCGAAATAAATCCGATATTTCAAGATATTTAAGAATAAAAAAGGGAAAAACGCTTGGACAAGTTGATTTTAATTTTAAGGAGGCTATTTTTACGAATAGCCTATGGAATAATATATGGAAGTACTACCAGATGACCGGTTACGCTTGTTAAGCCCTCCAGTAGGGGTACCTTCTCCTGCGTTTATATTGGCCACAGATGTAGGTGTCTTACAGGTCCCTACAACCTATTGATTTGTCGCGAGTGCCATTTGACGTTGCTTTCGCAAACGCTTTCTGGCAGCCTCGAATAATTGTTTTCTCTTCGGTGGATCCTGCCTTACGGAGTCTCCACCGGAAGTGTTGGGTTGGTTAGTTAAATTACAATTGGTTTCCATATTTGGTCCCACGAGTAATAGGGAAGTAAAGATGCCGCCGCACAGAGCCCCATGTACGACGGGGGCTGTATAGTACAGGAGAAATAGGTTTTAGGGTGCAAATGATTCCCACAAAAACGGGATTTAAATTTTCTAGTTTGTTGTTGGTATCTTTTTGACATACTAAAAGTCTAAAAAAATCAAAGTATGCAAAATGCGTTTTTTTAGCCCAAAAATTTTAAAGAAATGACGCGCATGAATGGATTAACGAGATTCTTAGAAAAATAGGTTTTTTTTTGGCTATAACTAATTCCCACAAAGATGGAATTTAAATTTTTAAGTTAGTTGTTGGTATTTTTTTAATATACTAAAAATCTAGAAAAATCTAAGTGTTTATAATGAGTTTTTTAACTTTTAAAATAAAAACGCGCATGAATGGCTTAACGAGATTCGTGTTGCTTAATGGTGGCTGAAGAACTGAAAACTTATGCCGTGTTAAAAATCATATTTTTATTAATCAAAATACGTTTTCTACTATAATTACTTACTATTTTCAATCTAAGGAATTTTTAAATTCAAATGTAAAAAAATTATTTTATCAATTTACTATAGATTGGTAATAGGTAAAAACTAGAAGAGGCCTATGTCCAACAGTGGGCGAAAGATGGCTGAGAAGAAGAAGAAAACGTTTGTAAGGTATGCATAGTAACCCTGATGGGTTGCGATTACCACATATTTCCTCGAGTCAGGGTGAACTTGGAGCTGTAAATATGCGTCTTTAAGGTTTAGCTCCCACCTGGCTAAGTATTACATTTCGTTTTTTCGTGTTATCAGTAATGTTTTTTACTTGTAATTCCATTTCAAAACGTTGAATATAATATTCCCATCCTTCTTGATCAGGGTCAAATCTTTCAAATTTGAAATGTATCGAATTATCTGTTTCCGCCATTTCAACTGATTTACTAAAAAAAAAAATAAATAGTTGCTTCTACTTGAAAATAAATGTTAATTGTTCTAAAAACTGTTAATTTAAATGTAAATGCACCTTAGATCATATATATTACATAGATACCAAGTGCCCTATCCCAATGCATTAAAGCTAGTGAAATTAGATAGTTACGACATAATAAGTATGGCTATTTTTGTTATACTTATAGTCAATAGAGGCAATCTTGTATATCTCTCTCAGAGTTCAAACCCGAACGGTGCATGTGCAAATTTTTACATTTGACAGTTTCTCAAATATTGCTATTATTATATTACAATAAAATTGCACATGCGCCGTTGGATTTTGGACTCTGAGAGAGATACAAGATTGCAAACTGTAGTATTCAACAAAGACAGCTACAAATTATTATTTCGTAACTGTTTTCGTGTGCTGGGCTTTCTCGGTTGGGTTATACGTATTATAATCTATAGTATTTGATTTGTCTAATTCTGTTTCAAAAAGTCGTACTTAGTGATGAGTGTGGAAAAGTACTACTTTACCGCACTAGTGTGGAAAAGTACTACTTTACCGCACTAGTGTGGAAAAGTAATACTTTTTCGCACTCTAACACAAGTGTGCGGGAAAGAAGTAGTTGTCCTAGAACAAAGAGAAACACTCTTTGTTCGGGTACAAACACAAACCCGTTTGGGTGAACACATGTTTATCGCTTAAGTTATTAATAACTTGACAAATGACTTGCATCCTTCACGCCATCTATCGAAAGCTATCTTAGATAACTATCAAATCGTGAATTTTGTCGGATATTATCCCCAAAATTACGAAAAGTTGTTCATAATACTCAGACGGAGTAGAGAGTTCCCGAAAGTTGGAATTGGAGTTTTAAGTCATGTGACAGCTTCAGTTAAAATATTGGTAATTAAATTCAGTGCTACATTATATTTTTTTGCAATAATTGCATAACGTGACCATCCGTCCGTCAATACGGCGGACCGTCCGTCATTTCAACTTGCTGTCCGTCAGACCAAATTGTCCGTCGCTCGGAGAATTTTTAATTTATCATCACTAAGGGTGCGTTCCACTTAAAGCCCACGACGACCGCGGTAGACCATGGGCGACTTTAAATCGTTCCACTTAAAGCCGCGGTCGTTGCGGTCGAGCTCAAAATGTCATCCGTGACGTCACCGATTGCTAGCCCGCCACGACCACGACGCCCGTTGTAAAAGGTGGGTTACCGTGATCGTTTATATTTAAACGCGCAATATTTAAAATTTAAACATGGAGACTGAAAAGTTATCATATTTTAATTTCGAAACTGAAGAAGTATTTGAAGTGATAGTATCCAAAGTTGATGCAGAACATGAAAAACGGTAAATCATCTAATTTATAATAATTTATTTATCAAATTAAAATACATAAATATAGTTTTTTTACAAAAAGTTTTATCAAATACTGTAATTCACTGTAAATTATTTATCGTTATTGCACTGCAAAAAGCAACACGTGATTTAATTTATGTTTTAAAATTAAAAATTTAAATTTTAAAATTTTAAATTTTAAAATTTAAATTAGCTCACAAGGACCACAAACCCGTTCCACTACAAAAAACGACCATAACACCCGTGGGCGAAAGTCTATAAATAGAACTCTAAATTACACGACCGCGGCGCGGTCGTCGTGGGCTTTAAGTGGAACGCACTATAAAGAGACAAACTCGTCAAATGACTTGCAACCTTCACGCCATCTATCGATAGTTATTTCAGAGCTATTACATTATATATGCAAAAAATCGGAAATTGGTTCTTTTTCAAAACATCATTAGACAAAGTAGAAAACTATTTCTCCATTCTCGGCTTTAAATTCACGAATTCGGCCTTCGGCTTCGATCGCAAAACTCAGCCTCAAATGGAAAAATCTCAGTTTTCCTAACTAGTATCGAAAATAGCTATTGTTTGTTTTGTGACTGACGGTTGAAAATTATTTTTAATTAATATTTTTGCATAGATAACTAATTAGTTAAAGGATCGGATTATTCTTATTTTATTAAGTACCTATACATTAAGTTTGTTTTATATAAATTTTTATTTCAAAATTTAAAAAATCAACAAAAACATGAGTTTTCATTTAATGAGTGATAAACAAATTTCCTCTTTATTATGGCATCGAAATTTCAGTGAAGAGTTATCAAAGAAAAAAATTGTTACGAGGCGTTCGACAGGTGTGAAACATTTAAGTCAATATGTCTGTTTGGTATGCTACACCGAAATACTCAGAGTAAGTTAGTGTAAAAAAATGTAAAAATTGTAGTTGGTGTAGCACTAGAACTGTGATACCAAACAAAACTAATGGGTTCGTTCCAACCCAAGGTATTGTCGTGTTCTGAAGAACAAGCGCTAAAGAAGTCCGTAGCTGTATTAGTCGGAGTTTTGCATTTACGAGACTCTCCCTCAGTAGTAGGTTCCAAGATTATTCCCAAACTATCCACAATCAACAAATCAAAATTCTCAGGGATAAAATTATAATTTAATTTGACGATAATAGTATTCATGATTTTTATAATAACTCATATAAGACGAAATCTTTGTTGTTAAACTTTTTTGACATTCAAAATCTTTCAAAAAATTTATGGAAAATTATTTTACAAATTCACACATTTAAATTGCAATAACATTATCTCTAATTTGTAAAATAATTAACGTTTTAATGTAATCTAAATAAAACATCTGTAATAAAATAATGTACAAAAATGAAAAATTGTTTAATTTTCAAATATTGGCGCCTTTTAATTGTTCAAATAGTTGGTAGCATAAAATACCTGTTTGTCATATGATTGTGACAACTGAATGCATAAAAACCGTACGAAAAAGTTAAGCACATAAATTTAAGTTTTGCAGTCAAATAACACGAATTAATTATTAAAATTGTTCCACTGGTGTGTTTAATTAATTAAGTGTAAATATCCGTTGATAAGTGCTTCTTAAAGTACAAATTTAACAACGTCCAGTGTAGTTAACCTCAAAATTTTCCAAAGCATTGTGACAAATATCAAAGATCATCGTTGAAATAGCGTGAATAAACAATTTAAAAGTTATTTACCAAGACGATGGCTTGAATAATGGAAGATTGCCCCTCAAATTCCTTGCATCTACAATTTGACAAAATGGCGACCTCGTGTCATGACTGGTAAGTAAATTTTCCAAATCTTCAAAATTTCATAATGAATTCCATAATACTCTTCTTTCATGGCACTCACAATCAAACCAATCTCCAGTTGCTCATAATCATCGCCAAATTAATTACCAATTTGTAAATTTTAGACATTCCAAGATTACACTGTCAAGTCGTTGAGTTGACGACTTCACGCTTACACCTCTCTAGAGCAACTGACCTTTTATCTTGTTTCCTGTCAAACTTTTCTTCGGAAAAATCGTGTCGCACTCTGGTTGGTTGATTTTCCAGCGAAGTTTGAATTTTCTTATGCCAAATTCAACATTTCGAAGTCACCAAGTTTTAATTTATTGCGAACAACACTTCTAGTTTAAAAACACCGCATCAATGATCGTATGCTACCTTCACACCAATTCACTTCAAAAGTAAGTAAACAATTTTTAAACAAAAAAAAATTCAATTAACAAAATTATAACGTTTTTCCATTTTTGAAATATTTAACTTGCAGGTATCTGGACAAATTTCCAACCCTAAAAATCTCGTCTCTGCATGTACCCATTGGCACATAATTGAAAACAACAGGTTACTATTCATTCGTCTGATTAAATTAAAGGAAATTTCATAAACGAAAACTTTAACAAAATGAAAATTTAATTGTGGATAATTTTAGAATTTGTAATTAATACAATTCATGTCAGTATATAGATTTACAAGGTATATGTAAATCTATATACCCTGGTTTTAACCGACGGCGACGTAGAAACCATCCCCGGGATCGTCCCGCTCATGCGCAATAGCTTAAAAGCGTTCCAAGCGGTAGTGCACGGTTTGTGAGACGTTCCAACCAAACTTGTGATCGCTCATGGTACGGTTACGGAACGATCATATCGATACTACGATATAATGTTGATTTCAGAGACGCACTTCGCCAAGGAAAATTGATAATCTGAGGAAACATCAAAAAATGGATGGCGCATCCTCGATCTCTTTTTTTGAGAAAAACCCAATGACGAAAACAGAAATTTGCTATCTTTGTCGCAATTAATCGTGTACAAATGGATGAATAGGGATAGAGCCGACTTGAACGTTCTATTGGCAAATCAATGATCACAATCGGCTAAAGATTCCAAATTTGCGTACTAAAAATAAGTTTGCGATTCTCGCTGGGTTTACTGTTATACAGGAGGAGCCCGTCTACTCACAATTCTCTTTGATCACTAAATTTGTCAGACTAGCAGGAGATGTGTTTTATCAAAGTATCATGAGGTAGGAGGGAGTCACTACTTCACCAAGACTAACCGTGGCATTTGATTTTTTTTGAGTTTTGATTTTTGCAAGCTTAACTTTTTTTGCAACTTTACCAGACTTCACGTTATCCTTCAAAAATTAATCAAAAGTAACAAAAAGAACGACACCACCCCGATCGAATAGTCAACTGAAGCATCTACCGCGTTCATTCAATGCAAGCAGAAACTGGCCAATGCAGTGTTACTCGCTCACCCATCACCTAAAGCCGACCTATGCCTCTATGTTGACTCATCGGACACGTCCGTAGGTGCCGCATTTCAACCATCAAGAGATGGACAGCTCCAACCACTTGGATTTTACTCTAAGCGGCTCACAGATACTCAGAAGCGTTACAGCACATATGATCGAGAACTACTAAGAATCTATCAATCAGTAAAGCATTTTTGAACGTCATTGGAAGGCAGACATTTTACCATTTACACCGACCACAAACCACTGGTGTTTATGTTCAAAAAAAAGACAAATCAAGCCTCACCTCGCCAACTGCGCCAGATCAATTTTATCAGCCAGTTTACCACCGACATCCGTCACGTACTGGCCCAGAAACTGTAAGAGCAGACATGTTATCAAGAGTGGAATCAATATCGGATAGTTCATCGCATACCATTGATTACGAGCTTTTGGGTGTACAACAATCAAGTGACTCGGAAATACAAGCAATTTTAAAAGGCGACAACGCGAAAATGTCCCTCCAATTAAAGCTGTACAATTTTCCCAACCTCAACTCTCAAATGTACTGCAACACGTTGACTGGAAAACTAAGACCTTTCATAACGAAAAATTTCCGCAAAACAGTTTTCGAATCCATACACAATTTAGCATACTCCGGAGTTAAAGCTACAACCAAGTTGGTGACCAACAGATTTGTTTAGCTTTCGATTCGCCAGGATTGTAGAAAAATGCTCAAAACTGTTTTTCCTGCCAAAGATGGAAAATACAACTCTATAACAAGCCACCTCTCGCAAAGTTCTTGGTTCCAGGAGAAAGGTTTAGTCACATAAACATCGATTTAATCGGACCACTTCCACCATCGCACGGTTTCAGCTACTGCCTAACATGCATCAATAGGTTCACCTGCCGGCCAGAGGTAATATCAATTGAAGACATTACTGCCGAAACAGTTGCAAGAGCTCTAGTTAACGGGTGGATTTCAAGATTCGGCACCCGACAAAGTATTACCACCGATAGAGGAAAGCAATTCGAGCCTCAATGGTTCCAGGAACTAACAAAACTACTGGGAATCAAACACATGCGAACCACAGCATATCATCCTCAAGCTAACGGTTTGGTCGAGCGCCTGCATCGTTCAATAAAAACGTCAATCAAGAGCCACCATTTAAAAAACTGGCTGAATTAGTTTACGGAACCACCATATGACTGCCTGGCGAATTCTTCGAAAGAGGCACCAACACGCCACCAAGGGAATTCGTGACCCAATTAAAGGAAACCATGCAGGAAGTGAAACCAACACCAACAGCAAACCACACAACAAAGAGGTCCACATTCTTACAAAAAGAAATAAAAAGCTGTAAATATGTTTTTATTCGGAAGGACGCAGTGTCACCACCACTAACACCACCGTACGAGGGCCCATATAAAGTTATCCAACGGAAGGACGTCACTTTCATAATCGAGGTGAAAGGGAAACAACAAGAAGTTTTGGTTTACAGGTTAAAAGCAGCACACGTAGACAAAATGAATGTGCCAGTCGAACAACATACTAAAGCGAATATCCCATTGGGAAGACACCAATAACGCTTCAGACTAAACCCAAAAAAGTTTCTTTTCAGGAACCATCTCTTCCACCAACCACATTACGAGCTAGACGCCACATCAAACGGCCGGCAAGATTCATCGTGACTCAATCACTGGAGAGGGAGTAATGTGGCGATCTAACTAATTTAAATTGTTTGGCGCCACCACTGCAATAGTTGGCAACCCGGGCGACACCACTGCCACCGCTAGTCAACACGATTAACAAAAGTAGGTAGTACATCGTGATAGTTAAATCGAACATTAGATCCAGGAACCAAGTAACAGGCAGTGAAACATTTTTGTAATTATCTTTGTTAAACGTTTGTGTAATTATCGTTATTGACATTTGTGATTTTAAAATATATATGTTAGAATAAGCGAGGATTACTGAAACATACACCTTGAAGTCGGACCTGTATGCGACATGTTAAGTTACTTCACTTAAGTTGGTATTATAAGGATGGATGGTAATCGACTGAACTTGCTATATAAGAAGAAGAAGAAGAAGAAAGTATTAAAAAATAATCGTAGAATTCCCAGTTATTTAATTGAAATATTTCCATTGCGTGTGGATGAATTTGTAGCGGAGTACGTTAGGCATTACGAAGGTGCAATAAAACTGGCTGAATATAATATGGGTGAAAAATCTGAACTCCAAGTAAAACCAGCAGAACAAGTAATATTACAAAATTTGGAATTTGAAAACAAAGTGTCTGAATTAGTACCCGAAAAGACTAACAAAAAATTTAATAATTCAGAGATGCCCGATAACACATGTGCATCTTGTCAATTGGGTATTGGAAGTGCCACTGTAAAATGCAATACATCCTGCGGTTCTAAACCATACAAAAAGTCAATGCATAATTTCTTCCGTATTTTGGGATATGGAAGTCGGATTGATCCAACAGAATCTGTTTCCTATTTGGATATAAAATTACAATATCATACAAAAATATGTGTCTTGACTTACTTTCGTCTGTGTAAACAATTCGTTTAACAGCTGTTCCGGTGGCATTGATGGCAATCCTACAGTAATTTTGCTTGCAATATTGTCGATATATTAAAAGTTGAGAATTGTACCAGAAGAATACGAAAAATTGAGAATAACCAATAATTCTAATAGCGTTTGAAAATTCTTGCATGTTTCTCATTTCTTGCAGTAAATCAATTGATTTTTCATTTATATACTTTGCTTTTTCTTCATGACATTTCGCAGCTCTGAGTGTAGGTACTAAGTTTGGGCATTATTTTTCTAGTCTCAAATTCGCTGTTTATTATCATAGATTGAACTCTACTAGCTGAATAGTTTTCTTTTGTCATTGTACCTTGAACGGTAGTACAATCTAGTTCTGAACTTTCATTTTCATTTGGTTCGTTAAACAAAAAACAACACACATTTAATTTTTGAATTGCATTCTTTACATATCCCAAAAATCTGTAAGAATTATGAACCAGATGAAGAAATTTTATGTCTTTTAAAAATAAATGTACACTGAAGCTTTGACTTCTCAATTAACTTCTTATGAATTACATTTGTCCAATTAGAATTCTTGAAAACTTGTGCATCTCTATTTTCAAGGTAGTGCTGTGATTGTTTTACAGACTTGTCATTTCGTTTTTGCTTGATAATACTCACATGAAACTGTGAATATTCGGTCCACGTCAAACAAATATTGAATTCATAAGTACTTCCCAATAACTCAACATAACCTTCTTCACTATCATTACTATCAATGTTGGTGTTAGCCCTACACAATAAATTATCGAAAGAAACTTCTTCGCATATGGATTCTATAGCTTTAGCATCGTCAGGGTATAATTGTAAAACATTCCATAAATCATTAATTTTTTAAAACTGCCGTATAAATTCCCAGTTTACTAATATCGCAATTATAATTTAGTAGTAAGTCATTCGCACACTTTACTACAGATTTAAAAAACACAGCACTTTTCAAATAGAAAACGCAATATTACAAAATAAGTGCAATTTTTGCAGTTGTTAAAATTCAATTTTTTATTTGATTTAAATTAACCTGTGTTTTTGTTTTAGGCAAATGCCCCTTCTGAAGTCAAACAAAATTAAAAGTCAAACCTAATACCCTCGACACACTGAAATCGTAGATGATCATTTATCCTAAATTACGTAATTATCTTCAGTATGTCAGGTCTCTATTTAGAAAATGATAATTTATAACGTCGTATAAACATAATTTGGTAAATTATGTGCCGCTGTCGGTGTACACGAAGTTCGATTTCGGCAAGTTTCGTATGTTTACTTGACACTTGCTCGGATCAGCTGTTTTAAATTTATAATTTTATAAGCCATTTAAATAAATTAATATTTTTTAACAAATTATTTAAGCACAAAATTAAATAAAAATGTTTATTTGTTATATAATATCTTTCTAAAATAAAATTCCAAAATTTTATGAGGTTATGTTAAAATAAATAGTAATTTATTTCCGAAAACCTGATTAAAAACAAAAACGCCGGTGTTCGGAAAACTTCGGTCATCATTTAGTTGAAGGCTATGATGCCAGATCTAGAGAATCGTCCCTATTTCTAGAGAAAATTAATAAAAAAATTAATTTTTTTAGGGAAATTTTAGGGATTTTTAAGTGTTTTTAAAATATTTTAAAAAATTTATTTTTTCATTTATAATTTTTAATTGCTATAATTTATAATCATAAAAAACCAGGAGAAGACGAAAAGATAAAAAATCAAATAGCAGCAGCAACAAGAAGCACGTTCGCACGATGATCAGTGCTTGATAGCGGAATCTTTGCCAAATCAATGAAGCTTCGGATTTATTAAGTCGATTATAAGACCAACGGTGTTGTATGGATGCGAGGTGTGGTTGTTGAAGAAACAAACGCAAAATACTTTAGCGATATGGAAAAGAAAAGTGCTTAAGAGAATATTTGGCAGGAAGAAACTTGATAAACAGTGGCTGCAAAGAGCAAACCAAGAAATATAGGAGTTATATAGTGAACCAAGTATAGTGAGTGTTATTAATGCACAAAGAATAAGGTGGCTCGGACATATCTTAACTCTAAGGATCCATGTTAGGAAGCTTCTGGCCTTGCATGGCCAGTATTAGTGACACACCGCCCTCTAAAATATTCGAGTTCGTCTTGAGTTTGGGGTGGCTTGAGGAATAAGAGGTAGGTGGGGTGCTAACATCGGAGGTAGCATAATGGGCTCGTTTATGTGACCTGAGTGCTTGTGAATCATGGTTTGCTCTCCACATTCAATCTAGAATCCAATCCAATCTTAACTCTTAAGAAGCGAAGAAAAAGTAATACAGCAGATATGGGCGTTCGAAATAGACGGACTAAAGAGGAGAAAAAAACCGATAAACAGATAGAAAAACAAAGTACAAGAAGACCTTAAAGAGATGGCAAAAGATGGAAGGAATGGACCAAAACCATGGAAAACCACGGTATAATAAAATAAACATTTATTTATATTCTTGCAACAAAACGAGGCCATAACTACAACTCAATTAAGATTTGTAGCTACCTTGGTAGTCCTCATAAAAACTTAAAAAAAATTAATATGATATAGACTTTCAAAATAAAAATTATATTTCCAAAATATCTTGCAATTCGTATATTTCGCATCTGTAAAGTTGCTATTGTGTCATCAGTCATTTTTGAGGTTATTACATCTGTCATAAGTTTCAGTGGTGTTAAAACTTTTTGTAGTTAGCACCATACACAACTTAATTAAAAATTTTAAATTTTCTTTAATTTTGTTTTCATAAAACTAAAGTATAAAAATCATTCAAAATTTGAAAAAGAAGTATTGTAAAAAGAATTAGAAAGTACTAGTTCACTTAATTTAACTTTTTACTCAATTCATATGCGGACCGTGGGTTGTGTAATACTGTTTTAAACACATGATAATTTAAATATTCACAGTTCTTTGATTCACAGTTTGTCACCCATATTTTGTAATGATCATTCATTTTAAATGATAATCTAAGTAGATGATCGTTAGTGGTAGTCTGTCGAAGGTATTAAAAACAGTGGTAAATCAGTTAAAAATAACATTTTTATTTGATGTTTTCGCTACAATTTCTAAAGTACAACAACTCATCTATTTTATATTTTATTCAGACAAAATAAGCAATAATTTAACTTATACCTTCGACAGACTGCCACTAACGATCATCTAAATAAATTATCATTTAAAATGAATGATCATTACAAAATATAGGTGACAGCCTGCGAATGTTTAAATTATTATGAGTTTAAAACAGGGATTGAAATGTAAGGTATAAAGGTCGAATTTGTACATAAAATTAATAAAAAATGAGAAGATCTGCATTGAAAGCAGAAAAAGGCAAAGTAAATAGTGATAACTGGAGACTTCTAAAGAAATCAACTCAAGACAAACAATCAGAACAACGTCACAAGACTCCAAATAACACTCAATTCTTAGGAAGGGGGGAGGTAGTTTTTAGGTTGGTAATCGTAGCCATAGAAACTCGATTGGTGTGCAACTCGATCCAAAAGGGTGGTGATTTTTAGTTTTGTAATCGTAACCCTGCAAACTGGATTGGTGTGGAACTCGATCCCGGGGACATGATTTTTAGGTTGATGATCATAAACCTGTAAGCTTGATTGGTGTCGGTCGTTTTTTGGTATTTAACTAGCGCTAAAACATGTTCCATGTTAAAATCTTCCTTTCAATAAAATCTTCAATGTGTTTAAATTTTATTGGCGCACTATTTATTTGCGATACTTTTTCAGTTTTTTGGAATAACTATGCAGAAAATGACAGAAATAACTCAAATTTAAAAATTTTAATTTTAACGGTTGGCAATCAAAAAGAAAAATTTTCTTGTTTCCTGTCTTAAAATTTCTTATTTTGTTATCACCCTTTGCGCGGTTTACAAATTTCTCCTATCAACGGGTCATTCGCACACTTTACTTCAGATTTAAAAAACACCGCACTTTTCACATAGAAAACGCAATATTACAAAATAAGTGCAATTTTTTCAGTTGTTAAAATTAAACTTTTTATTTGATTTAAATTAATCTGTGTTATTGTTTTACGCAAATGCCCCTTCTGAAGTCAAACAAAATTAAAAGTCAAACCTTAAAAACAGTGCTAAATCAGTTAAAAATAACATTTTTATTTGATGTTTTCGCTACAATTTCTCAAGTACAACAACTCATCTATTTAATATTTTTAAACCGATTTCAAAAAAAGGAGGAGTTTCTCAATTCGTCTGTTTGTATGTTCGGGCACAACTTTTTACAGAGTGATCCGATTTTGATGAATTTTTTTTATTCGATAGAGTATACCTCCATGATGGTCCCATTTTAGTTTCACAAAAAAATTCCATTTGTAAGAGTAAAAAATAAAAGAAAATTGCACCCGTAAGGGTAGAAAATAGGGAATGATTGTTTTTCATTTATTGATTTTTCACTTGTCAACCTATTCTGTTGAAACTTGGCGTGGAGAAAAACTTTATATCGAGCAAATTAATTAATTAAGGTAGTAATTAGTAGATTTTAATCACTAAAAATTAAAAAATAAAAAACTTTTTAACAAAAAATTAAACCAACCTCAAAAAGGAAACTAAAAAGCATAAAATAAATATTGTTATGTAACTTACCATGGGCATTTTGAAAATTTCCACAATTGAAAATTAGTTTAATCATTTCCTAAATTCGATTGATTTGAGTTTACTCGGACGAATGAAAATTAGTTGTTTTCAGTAATTATGTCAAATTAATGGCATGCAGAAACGTAATTTGAGGTTGGGATATTGTCCTAAAACCTGAAGTAGTTGAATTAATCAAAAATGGCAAAAACGTTTAATTTTGGTAATTTGATTTGTTTATGAAAGTTTGTTTTCGAACTGTATTGTAAATAATCTTGTGCACTGGTAGCGGACTGCGGTGTTGGTATTCTTGAGTGCTATAAAATGGTGATAATTTATTGTGTGGTGTTTTTGAAATGTGAAGATTGGTAATGAATTTTTCAAATTTGGCTGGTAAAGTTGACAAATCGGCGTGAGCCACGAGTTCCAAAAATCTAAAAAAAAAGGAAGTGAAAAATTTGTAGAGAAGAAGAGATGGAAAAGGAAAGAGGTGGTATGGAGTCGAATGTGCAACCACATCGTAGTGAAAATTTGGATTTTTGGAAATTTACTTTTGAAAATGTTATGGAATATTTTAAGCCAGTTGTAATGGATTGTAAATGCATTGATTATGGAGTGATGGTTTTACAGGAATTGAATAAATGGACGAGTAAGGAAGATTTTACCAGTTAATGACAGCACGAGGAGATTGATGTAAAATCATGGGTATGAAAGATCATCCGATTTTATTCTAAATTGCTGATTTCATCCTTTTTGGTAAATAACATCTAAATTATTTATTTTACGTAATTTCAACGATCAATTTCGTCATTTTTGCCACGATGCATCCAAATATTTTGAGGTTAACCACATTTTACGTTGTTAAATTTAGAATTCAAGTAGCACTTTATGAACAATTTGTTACACTTAAGGGGGTTCTCTAGTTTGATGGGATCAAAAAATCTATTTCTTTTTTTTTACATATATTGTTTCCTTAATATATCTAGAATATTGTGGTAAAGTGAATTTTTAAAATTCGAAGTCATCATAAAGATACAACAGTTAGAAGAGGCAGGTATTAGGAGCACTGAGCTGAGAGGCCGACCCTATTGTTTTCTGTCGACTTGATGATTAAGACCCTTGTATACAAATATATGCTTATACAAGTACAGGCAACTTAAAAAAGTTTAGAAAACTATTATGGACCAGGTATCGCAGATTAATGGTAAGTTAGAATTTTTATAGTTGTAACTGTACTTGAAACTTCAAACGTATTTTTCTCAATACTACGTTTTTCAAACTTTCCTCCATCATATCTCGAAAACGGTTTGGGCGATTTACTTCAAATTTATAAGGTCGACTCAGCATATATAGACGCACGGAATGAACTATTATCACTCCAAAATTTAAAGTACTTTTGCTTTTTTTTAACAAAAAGTTGACAAAAAATACATGAAATTTGAAATTTTTTGTTCCGAAGTCTGTCAAAAATCCAATTTCTAAAATTTTCTTTTCATAATAGTTCATTCCGTGCATATAAGCTTACAGATTAAAACACCGCCAAATTTTTTAGTTTTAGATAAGCCAATCAGCTGATATCGTGGAGGAAGTGAGCGTCCATTTTTTCGAAGGAGGTGTGTTCAGAGCGCTATAACTTTAGTTCTAATAAATATTTTTAGCTAAAAATTTATATGCATACTTTTGAAGCACTTATAAATAAATGGTAAAATCTCCAAAGTTCTATCTCTTCATTGGTTCTCACAAAAAAATCCCAAAAAATGCTTAAAAATCCGACCGTCAAACCAGAGAACCCCCTTAATTAATTAAATTCACTAGTGGAACAGTTATAATCACTAATTCAGTTTATTTCATTGAGAAGTTTAATTTTTATGTGCTTAACTTTTCCGTGTGTTATCCGCGTTTAGTAGTCACTACCATATTATGCCAGTGGTTCTCAAACTACTATAAATTTGAACTGTTTATTCGGCACCAGATTCAAAATGAAAACAATTCATGTACTTGTATAATAATTTATTTCATAATTATAAAAATTTATTAAACGTTTTTAATTGTCTTACAAGTTGTAGGAATTATTTGATAAGTAAATGTGTAAATTTGTAGGACAATTAAGCATAATTTTTGATTATTCTATTGTATGGAATGAGATTTAATGAACAAACTACGTTTCATTTGTTTAATCAATTTCAAGTTGATAATTACATTCGTCTGATTAAATTGCTATTCATTTTCCGTACCAATTTGTTTTATTTAGTTGTGGAAATTTTCGAAATCTTTATTGAACTCACTCTTTGGGCAAGTCTTATATTGTAAGCTCCGATCAAAACAGCACGGGACTTAAAGAGTTGTTCGTCAGAACACGACAATATATTACATTTTGAGTCTTAATAAGTAATGTAAGTAACTAATTTTGAGTCGATGCAAAAAATTAACGATTATTAAATTACTTTAAAAAAATTATCAAAACAAAAGTCACCCACTCAAACTTAGTTACTTACATTACTTATTAAGACTCAAAATGTAATATATTTATTTTATGCTTTTTAGTTTCCTTTTTGAGGTCGGTTTAATTTTTTGTTAAAAAGTTTTTTATATTTTATTCAGACAAAATAAGTAACAATTTAACTTAACCTAACTGTTTTTTTAAGTTTACGTCATATCCGGAAATATCAGGTGTGAATTTTTAAATGCTGTTTTAAACTTGATTTATGTGCACATTTATAGTTACAAATTTCACATGCAAAAGGTTTCACGTCTGTGTGAGTTTTTAAATGCACTTTTAAATTCGATTGATGCGAACCTTTGTAGTTACAAATCTCACAAGCATATGGTTTCTCGCCTGTGTGAGTTCTTAAATGTTGGGTTAAAGTTTGTTTCAGTGCACATTTATAATCACAAAACTCACAAATAAACGGTTTTTCACCTGTATGAGTTTTCAGATGTATTTTTAAGGATGATTTTCTTGCACTTTTAAAGTCACAAATCTCACAAGCAAACGGTTTTTCGCCGGTATGAGTTTTTAAGTGATCTCTTAAAAATGATTTTTGTGCACATTTATAATCACAAATTTCACAAGAAAACGGTTTTTCACCTGTATGGGTTTTTAAATGTTCTCGTAGAGATGTTTTTTGTGCACATTTATAGTCACAAATCTGACAACCAAAAGGTTTTTCGCCTGTATGGGTTTTTAAATGTTCTTTTAAGGATGATTTTCTTGCACATTTATAGTCGCAAATCTTACAAGCAATCGGTTTTTCACTTGTGTGAGCTTCTATGAAATGTACATTTAAAGAAGATTTTTGGGCATAGTTACAGCCACAAATATCACAAAAAAACGGTTTCTCACCTGTGTGAGTTTTCAAATGTCGCCTTAAACTTAACTCATAAGCACATCTAAAGTCACAAATCTCACAAGCAAACGGTTTTTCGCCTGTGTGAGTTTTTAAGTGTTTGAGCAATTGTGATTTATAAGCAAATTTATAACCACAAACTTCACAATGTAACAATTTCTCTCGAATGCCAGTTTTTTTTGCAGGTTTCTCCGTTATAAATGCTCCTTCATCTCTCTCTTCATCCTTAATATCTATAGAATGGTGTAAATCTTCCAAATTAAATTGTATATCTTCAGATTCCTCTGTTTTAAGTTCGACTCTACAGCTAGAATTACACGATGTTCCCAAAGTATTGTTAATATTTGCCATGATTTCTAACTCTTTAGCATAAATTACATGTTGTTATTTTGTAAACCCACTAGCGGCTAGTGACTAGCCCTACCAACGATGCCATCAGACCAGAGACAATAACAAAATGCCGTGTATCGTGTAATAAGATCGATAAGCTTTGCAATCAAAGAATTTGCAATCCACAATCTACAGTACGCGCATGCGCCTTAATTTTTATCTACATTATAGGCTGTGTTCGCTTTGGCACTACTTTTGCTACCAAAGGTACTCGTAAACAACTATGTTCTCTTCTTCGAACAAAAGATCAAACATTCTATCAAATGCGCTTCCAAAACAAGCTCTGACCCACACACTAAACCCCAAATCTTACAGCGCATTCTAGACCTTATTCATGAGAAGCGCAGAGCCATCCGAAAAGCTCGTCATACCTGGCACCACGATTGTCTCGCGACAGAAGTGATCTTGGCTGCGAGATGGTAGCGACATCTATACTGAGGTGACGTACTTAGCCGGTGACGTTTAAAAGTGAGGTTAGAGTTTCAAATTTATTTTACCGTTTTTAATTTTAAAAGTGACACTTGTCAAATCAGAAGGAAAATACTTTTGAAAAAATTATTTTTTAAATAAAATTTATTCAAACAATGTAAAACGAATTACAAATTACAAAAAAAAAATTACAAACGTAAAAATTACGAATTAAAATAAAAATAAAATTTTCTTCTTTTTAGTAGAAAATAGATGCACCTGTTTTTCTACATTTTCATTTGCGTTAATTTTTTTAAAGGTTTTAATTAAATGATCTTTGATTTATTCATCGTGTTTATAATTTTATCAAAATTATTTAAAATGTACTATCAATGTTCTTTATCATAATTATATCATAATAACATATCTTCAACGGCACTCTGTTATTTTCAGTGTTAATATTCAAATATTTTCAGACATATCTTTTGTCAATTCGAAACTCAAACGAAAGATCATTCAATTGAAAACTGAAAAAATATAAACGCAAATGAAAATGTGGGCGATGGGTTTATTCCACACAAATTTCGATTGATAATTTTATTGAAACATAACGAAACGAATAACAAATAACAAAATAACAAATAACGAAAACGAACGTGCAGTTAACCAAAACAAACTTGGAGTCCTGGATCCTTTGAACTACCTCGATCGACTTGAACTAACTTGATTGTGTTGAACTAACTTGCTGTACTTGACCGTCTTGACCACAACTCTTGAACCTCTGATCACCACTGAACTACCTTCTTATCGTTCAGGTGGTTACGGACTTGAATGCCGAACGTGTTGCCAACCTGAGCAAGAAAAGGCGCCAATATTTTTGAATTTAAAATAGGATCGCCACATTACTCCCCCTCCAGTGATGTAGTCACGATAAACCTCGATGGTAACTTGATTACTCTACCGGATCTAGCCGTTGAATCGTTGCGTGGAGGATGTTAGTTTTGAACGCCACCTTGGAGCTGAGATGGAATAGATTCAGATTAACTTTGAAATAGAGTGACGGATGCTGAACCTTGAACCGTGAAGTGAACGACTGTGATTGAGTAGAATACACAGTTTGTGATACACTTGCAACAGGTGGAGTGAACGACTGCGATTGAGTAGAATACACAGTTTGTGATACACTTGCAACAGGTGGAGTGAACGACTGCGATTGCGTATAATACACAGTTTGAGATACACTTGCCTGTGTTGAAGTGAACGACTGTGATTGTGTGTAATACACAGTTTTAGATACACTTGCCTGTGTTGAAGTGAACGACTGTGATTGTGTATAATACACAGTTTTAGATACACTTAGAACAGGTTGCAGAAAGGCTTGAGGTGTAAAATACTTCGTTTGTTGTTGAACTTGGCCTTGAATTGGAGATACAATCTTGCAGCTTATCGAAGTGAAGAATACAAAGATTGAACGAAAGGCGTGGAATTTGAGTTGCAGATACTGAACCGTGAGTTCGTGAAGCGTACATAGCAGGTTGCGATTGTAAAGTTTGAATCGAATGTTGTGAAGAATATCCTGATGTTTGATTCAAAAAATTGAGTTTATAATTGAGGATTTACCAATGGCGGAGTAGTCGAATGTTGAGTGGTGGTAGTTTTACTCATCTGGGCAGTTATTAGGTTGCTTGAAATTGCAGTGTAATCCTGACGAATTGCTGAAGACAAGGATGGTGAAACTGCAGCTTCTGGAGAGTGTTGTTGGTTAGCGAGTGATGATTCCAATGGGAGTGAGGTACAGCCGAACTTGCTAAGACTGCTTGTGACATGCCTGGTGTTGGTGGTGATCAAGACTGGAAAGCGTTGGTTCTTAGTTGTCGGTGGGTTAGAAGCCATGTCGCCGAGAAAGATTACATGGTCGATAGAGCTTTCAGAAAGTCAGCGGTTGTTCCTCTGAGTTTGTCATCTTGGTTACGTTCCACGTGGTCGAACGAATTTGTGGTTATACTTTCAAAAACGTGGCAAAAAACGTGGTTGACCAGAACCGAAAACAGATATCTCAGATTAATGTGGTTATATTTTGCTTACTTGTTTTTTGTTGATGTCCTCGTGTAACGCAACGTTGAGTTCTTCTGTTGGGGTCACCAGTGTGGGCGATGGTGAATTCCACACAAATTTCGATTGATAATTTTATTGAAACATAACGAAACGAATAACAAATAACAAAATAACAAATAACGAAAACGAACGTGCAGTTAACCAAAACAAACTTGGAGTCCTGGATCCTTTGAACTACCTCGATCGACTTGAACTAACTTGATTGTGTTGAACTAACTTGCTGTACTTGACCGTCTTGACCACAACTCTTGAACCTCTGATCACCACTGAACTACCTTCTTATCGTTCAGGTGGTTACGGACTTGAATGCCGAACGTGTTGCCAACCTGAGCAAGAAAAGGCGCCAATATTTTTGAATTTAAAATAGGATCGCCACAAAAATATAGAAAAACAGGTGCGTCTATTTTCTACTACAAGGAAGAAAATTTTATTTTAATTTTAATTCGTGATAATTTGTAATTAGTTTTACATTGTTTGAATAAATTTTATTTTAAAAATAATTTTTTGGAAAGTATTTTTCTTCTGATTTGACAAGTGTCACTTTTTAAAATTAAAAACGGTAATGTAAATTTGAAACTCTAACCTCACTTCTAAAGGTTAACGGCTAAGTACGTTACCGCAGTATAGATGTCGCTATCATCTCGCAGCCAAGATCACTTTTGTCGCGAGACACTCGTCTGGCACCCCAACGCAACGACTGCACCCGGACTGCGCGGTTCAAAAATAAGCTTAAGCAGGAATTACTTTCTTACAAAAATAACAGATGGTCAGAGAAGTCAATGACGGATCCGCTTGAAACATGGTTAAAACCCTCAAAGGTCTCAACCCCACTATACCCCCATATATAAAGACCTCAAACTCATTGTGGAGACCGGCCTAAATACCTGTTGTCAGTAGGCGGTGACGGTATCTGTCATTACGATTGAAATTAATTAATTTGTTATGTACAGCTTATGTTGTGCAGTACTGGAAGTATAAAGACGTTGTTAATAAATTGGGAATTAAATAAATCGGAATTTGTGTTTCATTTAAACAACCCTATTATTACAGTGATCCAGGGTAGCACAATTGGCGACGAGGTAAATACTATATATTTTAGTTAATTAAAAGCATGTTGAACCAGAGACCAATAACCTCTGTTAAACGTTGAATGCTAAAACAGCCATTCTAAAGTTTGTTGCTTGTAAAGCATGTTGAACCAGAGACCAATAATCTCTGTTAAACGTTGAATGCTAAAACAACCAAACTAAAAATAAAGCATGTTGAACCAGAGACCAATAATCTCTGGTAAGACTTTGTATGCTAATACTAAAAGAGAAAACAGAGGCAGGCACGAATTAAAACAAAATTATTTCGTTGCAGAGACCAGAGTGGATTAAATTCTACTAACAGAGTGGATTAAATTCTACTAGAGTGGATTAAATTCTACTAGTATCAGAGTGGATTAAATTCTACTACCAGGGTGGATTAAATTTTACCAAAATCACTGTTGTGAACGAATAAAACTTTGGTAAAGAGTAAAATTGAGATTGTGACGCAATGAATCAATCGTTAATTAAACATTTCGACTGTGATTCTATCGATAAGGCACTGCTAGGGGTAGAATGGAGGAAATGGTTACGTTCAGTAAAGCTATATCTAGATGATGAAGAAATCACAGACGTAGTTAAAAGAAAGAATAAATTATTACACCTGGGAGGACCTCAACTACAGGAAATTGCATTTGGATTACCAGGCGCTATTGTAGACTATAATCCTGAAACTCCAAACGACGTATTTAAAATACTAGCAGACACTCTCAAAAATCATTTTTCTCCACAACAAAATTCATGTTTCGAGAGACATGTCTTCCGTAACATGAAACCTGAAGAAGGAGAAAACATAAATAAGTTTCTTATCAGGTGTAGAGCACAAGCAAATAAATGTTCTTTTGGAAGTACCGAAAAAGAAGCTCGAGAAATTAATATCAAGGACAAGTTAATTGACATGTGGGCACCAATCGATCTAAAAAGGAAATTGTTGGAAAAGAACTACCTTTGAATGAAATCATAAAACAATGCCAAATTTATGAGCAAACTCGTAATCAAAGTGCCATTATGCATAAAAAGGACTCTTCTCAAACAGATGGAAACGAACCTCAAATCAATCGCATCGAAACATCAAGAAAAAGGAAACATTCGGAAGAGTGTTTTAGGTGTGGAAACAATCATAATCCCTTGAAAGGAAAAGTTGTCCAGCCATGAATTCAAAATGTCACCTGTGCAAACGCTTTGGACATTTTGAAAAAAAATGCAGAACCTTTAAAAACAATCGCCCCTTTGTTCGAAGCACATCAAATTATCGAAATTCAACAAACGCAAAAAGAATCAATCACATTGATGAAGCTGGCGACAAAGACTCACCTTCAACTAGCGGTATCGGTAATTATGAATGTTTTAAAGTTCAAATTTCAAGCTACCCTAAAAAGAACCAAAAAGATGACATCATTCAAGCCATGATAGGTGGCATAACCATAGACATGTTGATTGATTCTGGAGCATCTTGTAACATAATAAATGGAAAAGACTGGAAAAAACTTAATGATAACAACGCAGCTTTATTAAACATCGAACAAGATGTTACCAGCACCATAAAATCTTACGCTTCAAAGGAACCGCTAAACATTAAATGTAAATTCTCTGCGCTTATTTGCATTAGAAACAACCGAGAACTTATCGAATCTTTTATGGTTGTAGAAAACGGAACAATATCTCTATTAGGGAAACAAACATCTATTTCTTTAGGAATTTTAAAGTTAGGAATTGAAGGCCGACGAAATTGAAGAAGTAAAAGAACCAAGCCCTTGGATATCGCCTATGGTCATAGTTTTTAAACAAGATAACGACATTAGAATCTGTATCAACATGAGACGAGCTAACGAGGCTATATTAAGAGAAAATTTTCCGTTACCAACTTTTGACAATTTCATGACCAAGTTAAGAGGGGCCCGATATTTTTCACGATTAGATTTAGCTAGTGCTTATCAACAGCTTGAGCTAGAACAAGAAAGTCGGCCTATCACTACGTTTATAACCTATAAAGGGCTATTCCGTTACAAACGTTTAATCTTCGGCATAAACTCTGCACCCGAAATATTCCAACGGATATTTCAGAATATACTCGCCTCCTGTAAAAACTGTCTGAATTATATAGATGATATCATAGTATACGGAGAAACTGAACACGATAAGTGTTTAAGTCACGTCATGCAAGTGCTGAAAAACAGAGATGTTCTGTTGAATGAAAAGAAATGCCATTTTAAAGTAAGAGAGTTGGAATTTCTGGAGCACGTACTGTTATCGTCGGGAATAAAGCCTGATCTACAGAAAGTTAATGTAATACATAATTTTCGATCTCCAACGAATAAAGAAGAAGTTAGAAGTTTTTTGGGACTTGTCACGTACTTGGGAAAATTCATACCTGACCTTGGAAATCTTATTGAACCACTTTGACTACTAATACGTAATGAAACCAAATTCCAGTGGAAATTAAGCCAGCAGGAAAAGTTTGAGAAATTGAAGGAAGAACTTGGGAAATTACCAACGTTGGCATTTTTTGACCTACAGTTACGCACTCGGTTGATTGCGAATGCTAGTCCAATGCTCCTTCGAGGTAACAAAATTATTATCCCAACAAATCTTCGAAGTCACGTATTAAAATTGGCACATGAAGGCCATCCTGAAGAGACAGTTGTAGCATTCCAAATGCTATGATTTAAATTGGTTTAAATTGGGTTTAAATCTACGCATCATCCTGTGTATGTCCATCACGCGCAAGCGTTAACATTTCGAAAATTTGTCAAATTGGCATTCTTTCGTTTGTCACCATCTAAAATGGAAGTTTCATTTTCGTTCTGTGTAATGTTTGAGTTTTAAAAGCCACAAACTTTATTTTAATGAAGTGATCTCTGTAATAACCTTCAGTTTTATGTTTGTGGCTTTTTATTACAACCTGTCTATTTCTGTGTTCGTCCATTTTGGTTTTCAACTTTTGTTTATGGTTTTCTGGAAGCAAACTTAAAGTGGAGCTGATATATTTCTGTTGTTCAATCAGCGTGATGGAACCATTCCCATGAGGGTGTTTTCCTTTTTTTTATTTCCATGGATGTTTATAATGGAGTTTTTGCACCTGGTTTTCATTCTTATCAGTCCACTTGAGCTGACCTTGTCCGTTTGACGTCGCCGCCCTTTCATCGGCTTTGATTTTGATAATTTCGACGACGTGGGATGACCGGAAAACCATGGATTTTTATTTTGTTAAAAGCGCATTTAGGAAATTAGCTTTCTTTAATAATTTTCATCGACATTGAGATGTTACCGTTCGCAGGTGAATTGATTCTTGTTTAATTATTGTAGTTTTGTTATTTTTAGCTTTACATTTGAAACTCAGTTTGCACGATGAACCATTAATATTCCAGAGGTTCCAAAAGAATAGCGATGTTGAATCGAAATGATTGTAGTGGAAGGGTAAGTTGAAAAAGCAATTACTGTATTTAATTCTACTTGATGATATTTTTTGCGAATGAGTATTTGTAGTCAATGTTACCGACGTGTTATGTCTGCGTTGGGCAGTTTCCTAGATGCGCGATATTATTTTTGATGGGTTGTCTTCAGATGGCAACTCATTTGTATTTTTTAGTTCTTTTATTTTGCATTTATTGTCCCATGGTATCCCTTCAGGGTATTCTGGATTTAACTTGAATTGTTATGTGTTTGTGTGTCTCCTATATGGAGTTTTGGAATCAAGCATTGTCAACCCCACCTTTTGTCTCGACTTTTGTTTTATAAATAAAACCACCCCTTCTTCTACTTTTGTGTTTTATTTAGAAGACTGGCGCCCGATTATATTTTTTCCTTGGTTAGTTGCCAAAGATCGTCTGAGTCACAACGTGAAAGAATCCACGAACCGCGCATGCGCGACCCATGCTTTGGTACTGGACGGGGGTGTAATCTCTTAGCTGGCCTGTCTGCCATTCCATCGCAGATCAGCGGGGCAAGCGACACAAATAGGAGCAATTTGTGGTACACTTTCTATGAAACGAAGATTACGTTCTAAAGTATGGTGGCCACAGGTAGATAGAACAGCCGAAAAACATGTTAAGTGTTGTCGTGAATGCTTATTAGTATCACAACCAAATAAACCGTCACCCATGACAAGAAAAAAAACTCCCATCCGGACCATGGCAATATCTTGCTCTTGATTACATGTCAGGTGAACCACAGCAAGAACATCTATTGGTAATAATTGATTGCTATTCTCGCTATGTTGAAGCTATTTTTACGAAATATACCACTTCATCGACCATTATTAGAGCTTTGGAAGAAATATTTTGTCGACTAGGTTTACCAAAAATTATCAAGGTAGACAACGCCACTAACTTCAACAGTGAAGAAATGAAAACATTCTGTTACGATAATTACGATAATGATATTGGAGATAGTCAATTCACCTCCCTATTGGCCACAGGCTAACGGAGAAGTTAAGAATATAAACAAATTCTTGTAGAAGCGTCTACAAATTAGTTAAAAAAAATAATCGTGATTATAAGAAAGAGATAATGACGTACATCATGATGTATAACGTAACACCTCATGGGACAACTGGAAAGTCACCATCAGAATTACTCTTTAATAGAAGAATCCGAGACAAGATACCATGCCTAGAACATTTAGCTATGGATACATTAGACAACGAAGCCTACGACCGTGACTTCGTGATGAAAGAAAAAGGAAAAAGAAGAGAAGATAGTAATAGAGGAGCCAAGAACGATCAAATTAAAGCAGGAGACAGAGTTGTAGCAAAGAACACCATATTTCTACACAAACTAACACCTACTTGTTTTGGCAACACCGAATATGACGTAGTATGCCAAAATGGAAACGAACTGACTCTGGTCAGAGATGGAAAAACTCTTAAACGCAATGTGGCTCACGTAAAAAAAACTGCCAAATACAACATCGACCACTATACCTTCTGATGTTGATCCAACTGCCTCAACATCAACAAAGGACGTTTCTCCAAGTCCGCCTGAATCCATCGACAGTCAGAACATAGATGATGTTCCAAATATACCGGCTACATCAACACCCCGATTGCCACCGCTGAAGCTCGTGAAAAAGGAAGGGATGTGGAGACTGGCCTAAATACCTGTTGTCAGTAGGCGGTGACGGTATCTGTCATTACGATTGCAATTAATTAATTTGTTATGTACAGCTTATGTTGTGCAGTACTGGAAGTATAAAGACGTTGTTAATAAATTGGGAATTAAATAAATCGGAATTTGTGTTTCATTTAAACAACCCTATTATTACAGTGATCCAGGGTAGCACACTCATACGCTTACAAGCCACAGGAAAAAGTGGAAATTTTTGACAACTCCCTTCAATCTCAGTTTTTTCTAAACTTTGTACGTCAGTCCGACCCCGCCCTCCTCCCCACATCTCCAAGATAGAAGAATTCGTTGCTCAAAAAATCCTCGAGCCCGAGATCCCATCTCACCGGCTTCTTTTGAAGAAGTGGTAGCCGCGATCAAAAACATGTCCGCCAGAAAGGCCCACGGTCAAGATTCAATCCCAAATTTTCTTCTGCGTCAAAATCAACGGTATCTGCTCTACTCTTAGACTCATGCTTGCGGGCTTGCCTCTGGGTTCTCTGCTCTTTCTAACCCAGTTTAGCCTTTTTTCACGTAATATTCCCATTCTTCTCAATACTTTTTTGGCCCTTTACGAAGACGATGTTGCGGTCGTTGTAAAGTTGGCTAGCCGGCTCATCAAGATCATTCGTGAAGCACTGAAGCTTCTCCAACCAAGGTACCCTCTTTGGAGGCTGGAGGTGAACCCTACCAAGAGTGAAGCAATAATGTTTGGTCGTTTCGCCGGCAGCCATTTGAGTCCATCAAAATGTTCGGTACGAGAATCCTCTGGAAAGATTCGGTCAAGTATCTGGGTGTTTTCTTACATACCAGGCTATCCTGGATGAAGCACGTTACCAGGATCAACACCCAAGCGAGAGCATAGGCGCTAAAAGCAAACTCCCGTTCAAAGCCAATATTAGAATAGTTAACTCCGTTATAAGGCCAGTGCTCACTTATGCGGTCCCTGCATGGAGATTCAATTCCAACGCCCAGATGCAAAACCTGGAGTTCACCCAAGTGTTGTTCCTCCGCTAGGCTCTTGCCGCTTTCTTTTGCGTATCCAACCGGCAAATTCTCGCGACAACCGGGATCAAGCTTCAAAAACCAGCTATCAAGTTGTACGAAGGTTACATTCATTTCTTCAATCCCCTGATTAAAAATCTCGGTAATTATAACTTGCACGACTTCCCACACACCCCTAGACTAACTATTGGACCATCCTCAGCACCAAACTACCAAGAGGATGATGACGATTTGGAAGTCTTAGCGTGATGCGAGAACCCGTTCCTGTTAAGTTTCCGTATGGAGAAAATTTTTTTGCTTTAAGTTTTTTTTACTCCCCTCTACTCACTTTTTTCTTAATGTCACGTCCTGGTTCAAAGTTATCCGGGTTTGAAATCCCTACAATTTTCAATAGTTATTTTTCCAACGGACAAGACAAGTGAGAATAAACGGGCTTCGCCAGTAATTGCTTCAACAGCTACATTATTCTAAGGAATCATGAAATTATGTGTTTTAAAATTATTAGATGTAATTTAATTGGCAATATAAGCTCTATTTATTAAAATAAAAATTTATAATTTAAAACAATGAACTTATTTAAATACATAGGTTTGTTTTTATTGCGACATTGACATCCACATGGACATCTTTGTTATGTTTGTATCTGTAGTGTATGACATCTGGGGCAGCACAGATACAAATGAAAGAGGTAAGGATTTACTAGATTATATTTGTTCTAACAATTTGGACATTATAAACGAAGGTAAAAAACCGACCTTTATAAACGCGATTCGTCAAGAGGTACTCGACCTCACACTGGCCACTCCGTTTATAAGCCAAATTCTGAAAAATTGGAGAGTGATGGGGGAGGCATCTCTTTCAGATCACGCTACTATTGCTTTTGAAATAGAGAGCGCAAAAGTGGAAGTAGTGAAATGCAGAGTGCCTAAAAAGACAGACTGGTGCCTCTACACGGAGACATTAAGGACTGAGCTGAAAGGCCTCCAATATGAAGTAACTACAATAGAGGATCTAGAAACAGCCTCGAACCACATTAATCAGTGCATAACGAACTCATATGAGGCAAGTTGTTCACTGAAGAGAAGAACTGCCTCTCGAGACGTACCTTGGTGGAATGCAGAACTGGAAAGGCTAAAAGCCACAGCCAGGAAAGCATTCAATAGGGCCAAAAGAACAGGCCAATAGGAGGACTATTCAGAAGCCCTAACAAAGTACAATATAGAATTGAGAAAATCCAAAAGACAGTCATGGATGCGCTTCTGCGAACGGATTGATAATACAGCTCCAGCAGCACGCATTCAGAAAACCCTAGCTAAGGATCACTCAAATACCATTGGACTAATAAAACAGCCAAATGGTGCTTACACCGAAACCATCGGAGAAAGTTTAAATGTGTTGCTAAAAACACACTTCCGGGGTCCACGGTTGTAGCGACAACAAACCAGACGCAAGAAATGTCCCAAGTTAATGGAAATTTACATTTCAGTAGGGATAGCAGAAGGTTAGCAGGTAAAATCTTCAACTTAAAGAAAGTGAAATGGGCTATTAACAGCTTTCAGCCCTATAAATCACCTGGATGGAATGGAATATTTCCCGCCCTACTTCAGAAAAGAGTGGACTTGATCGCTCCATGCTTAACAGCAATGTACAAAGCTAGTTACGCATTGGGGTATATAACCACATCATGGAGGAAGGGTAAAGTGGTATTCTTACTAAAAGCGGGCAGAAGGCCTCCTGAAGAGGCCAAATCATATCGCCCAATAAGCCTAACCTCCTTTCTTTTAAAAACAATGGAGAAAATTGTTGACAATTATATCAGAAGCGAAAATCTCAAAAGGGTACCGCTTCATATAAAACAATTTGCCTACCAACCGGGCAAATCTACAGTGGATGCACTTCACCACCTTGTAAGAGAAATTGAAAAATCTCTCAAAGCAAAAGAAATTGCAGTCGGAGTATTTGTAGATATAGAGGGTGAATTTGACAACACCTCAATTAAATCTATAAAAACAGCCGCCGCGAGACATGGCATTGAGCTACCCACGATAAACTGGATAGAAGCAATGCTTAAAAGCTGAATAGTAACGGCTTTTTTAGGAGGGGAGGAAATCTCGATGGCTACGGTGAGGGGATGCCCACAAGGTGTGGTACTATCACCTCTTCTGTGGTCCATTGTATTAAACGACCTACTAAAGAAACTAACTGACAAAGGATTCTGCGTATCAGGTTATGCGGATGACATTGTCATTATAATTAAGGGCAAACATGACGGCGTAATCTCAAGCCTAATACAAACTGCCCTAAACAAAATAAGGAACTGGTGCGAAAAGGAGAAACTTACAGTAAATCCTTCAAAAACCATAATAGTCCCGTTCACTAGACGTAGGAAGATAAGCCTATAAAAGCTCCACAGCTTCAAGGCTCTACGATCAGTTTTTCGGATGAGGTAAAGTATCTGGGGGTAACTCTGGATGCCAAACTCACCTGGAAATCTCATGTAGATAAAACTCTTTCCAAAGCAACAAAAGCCTTTTGGGCTTGCCGAAAACTATTTGGAAAAACTTGGGGACTAAAACCGAAAATGATCTATTGGTCATACACTGCAAGACCCATTGTCACATATGCATCAATAGTGTGGTGGACAAAAACAAAAGAAATCACGACACAAAGCAAAATGCAGATATTGCAACGGCTAGTGTGTCTGGGCATAACGGGAGCTATGCGCACAACCCCAACAGTGGCTATGGAAGCACTCTTGGATCTACCGCCACTACACATACAAGTGCAGAGGGAGGGTCTACAAGCTGCCGTAAAAAATTGCCCAAATTAGGAAACTCAAACCAGGAGACAAGACAGGTCACCTAAAGATACTGGACTTTCTAAAGGCAGATCTGTTTGAAAAACCTTTGGATATTATTCCAAAAACTCTTGACTTTCAACAGCCGTTTGAGGTTGTCATTCAGGACCGCAACGCGGCTAGAAGCTTAACGATAAAAGTGGATAACAAATCCTCCAACTGGTATACAGATGGATCAAAAACTGAACAGGGAACAGGCATAGGCATATATGGCCCAAAATACACGGCATCAATAGCCTTAGGAACCTACCCCACAATTATGCAAGCTGAAATACTTGCAATTGAAATGTGTGCTCATGAATGCCTTCAGAGGAATTTATATGGCAAACAGATCAATATAATGTCAGACAGCCAAGCTGCGATAAAGGCACTCGAAGCAAACAGCTTTGAATCCTTGTCTACATAGGAATGTCGACAATCTCTCAAGAAACTGGCAATGGGCAATAAAATTGCCCTACGCTGGGTGCCAGGTCATGAGGGAATAGAGGGTAATGAAATAGTTGACAGACTAGCTAGATCAGGCTCAAGAACGCCCCCGACTGGACTCGAACCATTCTGTGGGTTAACCAAAGCACACAGCGGGTTGGAGGTTCAAAAATGGGAGGCAGAGAACAAAAAAGCCTTCTGGAAAAATACACCAGGACAAAGACAGGCAAAGAAATTCATAAAGTACTCGACTGCAGAAGCAAAAAAGCTTCTTCTAACAAAGAACGAAATTAGACTCATTACGGGGCTGTTCACCGGACATTGCCCGGTGAAATATCACCTCAAAAAATGAGGCTGAAAGGAAATGACAGATGCAGACTTTGTGAATCGGAAATAGAGACGGCCGAGCACATCCTTTGTAACTGCAATGCCTTAGCCAGAATTAGGCTTAAACAAATGGGACAGATACAACTGACGCCCAAAGAGGTAAAAAGCTTACCTCTCAGGAGCATTCTGTGTTTTGCTAACGAAATTGAATTCCTGAATAACTAATTAGTAGGGTTATGAAGAAAAGGTCAATACTGGTCGCAGTTCTGAAAGGCTCTCGTAGCCAAACGATCCCCAAGTACAATACAATACAATCTGTAGTGTACCCAGAAACAGGGAAACGGAACGAACTCATTGAAACACATAGTAAAAATTGGAAAACCCAACGTCAAGACCGAAGAAAGCAAAACCGTAAGCGAAGGTTATATCGAAAATAGTGAAGTAGTCAAAGCCTAAAAAAGTCAGAAATAGGTATTCTTCTTCTTCTTCTGCCTTTCCAGGTTTAGGCACTTTTGCCTGTTCCGGCTTCACCATCGTTTCCTCGGTCTACCGACGCTTCTTCTCCCCCTAGGACTGTATTCAAGTGCTTGTTTTGGGATTCTATTGTTTTCCATACGTGTTAAGTGTTCTTTCCAGTTTTCTTTATATTTCTGGGTTTTTTCTACAATTGAATACATGTTTAGTTCTTCTCTTATGTCCTCATTTCTTATTTTATGTTTTCTGGTGCATCCTTGAACTGCTCTTAGAAATTTCATTTCTGCTGTTTGGATATTCTGGAGGTCTTTTTTTCTTACTATCCAGTTTTCACAGCCATATAGTACGGTAGGAGCAGCCATTACTTTGTAGAACTTCAGTTGCGTTTCTTTCCTTGTTTTTCTTCCTAACGTTCTTCTAATTGTGCCACATATTCTTTGATATTTACTGATTTTATTACCTATATCTTTATTTTCTTCATATGTGACATCGCAACCTAAGAACTGGAAATGATTTACTTGTTCTAGAATGTTATTGTCAATTACAATCTTTGTTCTTATTGGATCAGGTCCTAAAAAGGCCATCGTCTTGGTTTTTTGGGTTGATATTCGAAGATTGTATTTGGAACTCAATTTATGAAGACGGTAGATTGCTTTTTGTAATTTATTTTCGTTATCTTGTATGATAACTTGGTCATCGGCAAACAAAACAGTGTTCAAGTACACCCGCCAACCCAGTTTAATACCCAAGTCCACATCTTTTTTCCATTCTCTCATTAGATCGCCTATGTATATATTGAAAAGAGTAGGTGACAAACTGCATCCTTGCCGTAACCCTTGATTAGTTTTGATTGATGTGGTTATTTCTTTTCCTGTATCAATGTAGATTTTTGTATTTTTATAAAGAGTTTGTATAGTTTTTATTAGATGCTTTGGATATCCTCTTTTAGACATTATTTTCCATAGTTTCGATCTAATTATTCGGTCGAATGCCTTTTCGTAGTCCATGAAAGCTAGATGAGTCTCTAAATTAAATTCGCGTCTTTTTTGTATTATTTGATTTATCGTAAAGACGTTGTCAGCGCATGATCTTCCTTTTCGGAATCCTGCTTGTTCTTCCAATAAAAGAGCATCCGAGATAACTTGAAGTCGTTCGTTTATGATCTTACTATATAATTT
This sequence comes from Rhagonycha fulva, assembly GCA_905340355.1. Lineage (NCBI taxonomy): Eukaryota > Metazoa > Arthropoda > Insecta > Coleoptera > Cantharidae > Rhagonycha > Rhagonycha fulva. The sequence continues at coordinate 22,507,032 of HG996554.1, forward strand.
GTATGTAGAGTTCAGCAGGCTTATTCCTCTATAGTTATTTGTGTTTTGTCTTTCTCCTTTCTTGAATATAGATATTACTCTTGCTTCGTACCATTCGTCTGGTATGGTATATCTTTTCCAACACATATTGAAAAGGTGTAATATTCGAAATTTAAGGAGTAGACCACCGTATTTAATTAATTCTGAATTGATGTTATCAAGTCCTGTTGTTTTCCTGTTCTTTGTGTTTTTTAAAGCCTTCTCTAGTTCATTAATATCTATAGGGTCTATTTCTGGTGTGTATGCTGTTTCTGATTCTTCTACATCTTCCGCTATTGGACTGTACCACATCTCTTGATAATGTTTTATCCAGTCTTCCTTCTTTATTGTATGTATGTTTGCTACGTCTTTTTCTGTTCTGTTTAGATGTTTCATTAGTTTATATGCAACTGTTTGTCGGCCATGTAAATCGTTTTCTATTTTACTTATAAAATTCTCCCACGAATCTTCATGTGCTCTTCTTACGATTCTTTTTGTTCTATTTCTTATAGTGTGGTATTGTTGCTTTGTTGCTTCTGAAGGGTTTTGTAGATATATTTTGTAAGATGTATTTTTATTTTCTATTGCTTCTTTAATCTCTTCGTTCCATATTTGTAATCCTCTTTTTCTGTTTTTCCTTTTGATTTTCGTCCCCAGCGTTTCATAGTCTATTTGTTTTATGCAATTTTTAATGGTTTCCCATTCGACGTTGATGTTTTCTGTTGTTGGTGTTTGTTGTAGCAAATGTGTCAATCTTTCTTGATATAGTGTTTTAACACTTTCTTCTTGTAACAGATGCACCTTGTATACTTTATCTTTCTCAGTTTGAGCCCTTTGTATATTTGATTGTTTCTTCCATCTTTCCCACAATTGAATCTTGGATATGACTAGAAAATGGTCTGTATACAAATCACATCCTCTGTATGCTTGAGTATCTACTACTCTTGGTGCCATTTTCTTGTTTACAATTATATAATCTATTAGGGATCGATGTCCTCTTGCTGTCCAAGTGTACTTATAGATGTCTTTCTTTTTGTAGAATGTGTTTGTTATTTTTAGTTCATTAAACGTCACCAATTCTCTTAGTCGTTCTCCATTTCGATTTATATGGTCTTCGCCATGTATACCTATTAAGTTCTCTACTGGTATATTTCCCACTCTGGCATTTAGATCTCCAGCCAAAATAATGTGGTCGGAGTTGTTTATTTTGGATATCACCTTTTGTATTTCTTCATAGAATAAATCTGATTCTTCCTGTTTTCCTTCATCGGGCGCATATACTCCAACAACCGTAATGTGTCCTCTATCAAACTGAAGTCTTACTGTCATAATCCTCTCATTTACAAATGTGTAATTTCTTATCTTGTTTTGCCAATCTTTGTTTATACATATAGCGACTCCACAGCATACTCTTCTAGTTTGTTCAACTCCGCTGTAGATCATTACGTAGTCTGTTAGTTCTTTTGTTCCTTTCATTTTCTTTTTTGTTTCCGTAATAACAGCAATTTTTACTTTTCGCATCTTCAAGATTTGATTTAGTTCCATTTCATTCTTCCCCAATCCTGCAACATTCCAGGTGGATACATTTACCAATTCCGTTATTCCTACTCTTCTGTTATTGTCTTTGCTTGGTCGTTTATCCTGTAATCCGTCCGAATTCCGAGGCTCGTTTTGAAGCTTGTGAGTAAGTTTTGTTTTAAATGAGTGGGATACCACCCCACTGCATAACCCCCTTACTAGGAGGACCAGGAAATTTTCTGTTAGGGTTATCTACCCTTAGTCGATATGTACTGGTTTTTAGGCACCAGAAACTCGCCTTTCACCCTCTTCCGTCTGCTACATAACATCAAATGTCATGCATTGCCCAGGGGTCACGTGACTATGTCTTTGTGGACGTGGAAGTAGGATTTGTTGACCGAGCTGGAAGCTGTGAGCCTTTCTCAGAGTTTTATTGCTTTATGGGCATCGACTTCCTATAAAGCCTCCGAGACTCTATGTCAACCAAAAAGAAATAGGTAAAAATGGTAAAAATTAAAGAATTCGACAAAAATAGCAAATATTTTATATCGTGGAAAGAGCGCCTACGGAGTTATTTTTTTGGTAAACAAAGTCAAGGCAGAAGCACAAGCAGCCCATTTGCATGCATAGGAACAAAACGTTATAAAGTTTTAAAGAATGCACTATACCCGGACCAGATCGATGGAAAAAATTATTCCATTTTTATAAAAGTTTTAATAATAATAATAATCTTTATTAACGGAGTAGCTTCTTTTCAAATACAATAATAATACAATATAATAATTATAAAAGTAACAAACAAATTAAGAGAAAGAAAAGAAAACTGGGTTACATGTCCAATGCTAGTCTTGACGAAGATTTAAATCCCGTTGAAGAGCTTTCGAAGAGGTCAACTTCAACCTTGTTGGCAAGATTCTGAAGCCTTGTAACGGGCGAATGCATTCCATAGTTAGTTCTGTGGAAATTTGTTAGGAACAGATCTGGCTTTCGAACCGGGCACGGGTGAGCCCAAAAATTGATGTTTTGTAGGAGTAAAGTGCAATTGATTTTGTTGTTTAAGAGTTTATACATAACCAACAAGTCAAGGTACTTTCTCCTAATTTCCAATCTTGTTAGGCCAAGGTATCCCAGCAGCAAATCGTGTTCAGTGTCAAAACAAATACCAAATTTGAAACAAACGAACTTGAAGTATCTTTTTTGAAATTTTTCCAATCGAGCGATGTGCGTTGAATGGTGAGGATTCCAAACCACTGAGCAGTGATCCAGATGTGATCTCACGTATGCAGCAAATAACATATTTAAGACTCTCAAGCTGTTAATTTCTTGAGTATGTCTCTTGATAAAGCCCAACATTTTGTTGCTCTTACTAATGATTTGGTTCAAGTGCGACGTAAAGCCAAAATTTGAATCTAACGTGACGCCCAGATCTTTAAAATTAGCAACAGTTTCGATGGTATTTCCTAACAAGCTGTACGAGTGATGAAAACGTATTCTCTTTCGAGAAAAATTCATGACTTTGCATTTATCAATATTTAATTCTATAAAATTTGCACTACACCATGATTTGAAAGAACGAAGATCTTCAAAAATTAGTTCATAATCATGGACAGAGTTTGCAACCCTAAATATCTTAAAATCGTCTGCATACAACAATAATTTACAAAATTTGAAGACTGATTTAATGTCATTACCGATAGTATACTAATCGGTCGGTAGTTCCCAACATGAGAACGATCTTTTTCTTTAAAAATAGGTGTAATAAAAGAAATCTTCCAAGCATCTGGAAAGCAAGACGTTTGTAAAATTTTATTAAAGAGAAGGGTTAGAAGTTTGATAAGACTTTCACGACAATTTTTGATAAGTATGGCTGGGATCCCATCTGAACAGAGGTTCAAAGAAAGAATCTTTTAAAAGAGAAGTACAAGTCAGTAACAAGCATTTTTTTAAAACGTTTCTATTTCTATAATCAAAAACAAGTTGGGAGTGAAAAGGTAAAAAAAGGTAAGTTTAAACAATTCTTAGATCAAGTCTTGCGGGACGGGATGGTGTGTGGGCTTTCTAATGCGAATACTCAAAAAAAAAATTATTTGATGAAACAGCATGCTTAACGATTAACAGGGCTTGCAAAATCGCGATAAACGACGAGGCAGTAGAGAAACAAAGGCAAATGATTCACAGAGAAGCGCATGTCAATTAATTATATAGAAAGAACCATCAAAGAAGCGTCAGGCGCACGGCAAGTTAACTCACATACAGGAAAGTCCCAAAAAGAATGTTTTCGTTGTGGAAGAAAACACAACCCATCTAATTGTCCAGCCATTAACTGGAAATGCTTCGTTTGCAAAAAGAAAGGACACACCAAATATGTGTGCAGCAGCACAAGCAAAGTAGCTAATTTTAAATAAGAAAAAGAGGGGAAGGAGGAATTCCTTTCGTATTTGAAGCACTTGGGAAATTCAGGTAACGAAGCTCTAGTAACGGTAGAAGCGGTCATAAAAAACAAGAAATTTGAATTCAAAGTCGAAGTCGATACCTGAGCTTGTCGTTTGGTTATTACATGTCAAAAATTTCATCAGTCTGTTGCATGGTTTAGAAAATTAAATCAGTACAGTTAAACTTAGGGCGGTCACAGGGGAACTTGTCAAGATAAAAGGCGAGTCACGAGTGAATGCATGGATAAAAGGTAATTATTACAAAGGGTTGCCATTGGTAGTAATCGATGGTACGAACAAATTTGCGCCGTTATTGGGTAGAAATTGGCTATCAACAATAAATCCGGATTGGAGAAAATTAATAGGGCAAGTTTTGGAAGAAGCAAAAATAAACTTGGTACCAGAAATTGTTGCAGACAGCGGAAACATTGAGAAGTTAAGAAAAAAGTATTATTTTATACATGTAATAAAATACATTATCACATGTATTTTTAATGTGATAAAAATACATTAAAAATACTCCTAACCCTATCAACGTGATGCAAGTAAAGTCGTACCTGAGTTTGTTAAATTATTATGAACAATTCATTATCGGATTATCATCAAAGTTAAAGCCGTTGAACGGTTTATGTAAATGGGAGGTGCCGTTCGTCTGGATGACACAATGTGAGAAATGCTTCCAAGATAGTAAGAAACTTTTGTTAACCGATCGAATTCTAGCACATTACGATAATAGTAATAAAAGTAACATGCGATGCTAGCTCATATGGGGTAGGAGCAGTTTTAAGTCATCAAATAGAGAGGCAAGACAAACCAATTATCTTTGCCTCATCGACGCTTTCAGATGCAGAAAAGGGTTACTCCCAGATCGAACGGAAAGCACTAGCAATAATGTTTGCGGTTAAAAAATTTCAAAAGTTTTTATTCGGACTCCAATTTACGCTAGTTACTGATCAGTCATGATATAGTGTTAAATAGTAAATCATAAGTTGTAAGTTTTGTTGTTTATATATTGTTGTTTAATATAAATTATTATTTATTTATTATCCTTTATTATATGAGCATTCATGGAACTAATAGGTTATGGACCTGCACGAAAGGATATTGAAAAATAATTAATTTTATTGTGTTTTTTGTTTGATCGTTGTGTTTTTTGTGTGGAGAAACTTTTAATTCTTTCAAATTTTTAAAAATAAAAATTTTAGAAGTTAGAAGTCTTTGAAGTTCATTTTTCAAAAGTTTAGCTTTTGTAACATAGAACCCTCTGTAACTCTAAGCCAGCGAATTGTGACAATGAGAGGACTTGCTGAATCAAAACATCTATTATTGTGAATGGAAGCATTCAATGAAGAATTTCTTAATAGATGATGCTGATATGTAGAAATTTATTGAAACAACTGAAGATACAAAATTAGTGTTTACATAAAAAAAGTGTTAAAATATTGTGTAATGCTAGCAATTATTTAAACTTTTGTAATATTTTTTTCCAATTCCATTCACTATTTTTTAAATTAATTATTAAATAAAACATTTTTATTCTTAGAAACCAGATTAAAAAATTATTTTTCAATATTTAGTCTCTTATCGTTATCTGCAATCGTTATTGTTTTTGCAAAGATACCCAAATTTACTTTTCTGTTTGCAATTCTGTTTTCAGATAAAGCAACATCAAGATACAAAGAGGCACAAAACCAGGGCCGGATCTAGGAACCGCGAAACCCCGCGGCGCGGGGGGGCCCCGGCCTGGTGGTGGCCCCGAAAGGGCCCCTTCCCCCATGATTTTTCTATGATTCTGAAAAATAGGGGGCCCCAAAGGACTTCTTGCAGGGGGCCCCAGAATTTGTAGATCCGGCCCTGCACAAAATTAAAACCAAAATGAAGAAAACATCTGGTGCAATGAAAAATTTTCTAACTTCAAATACTTCTTCGTGTCCAGGATCTAGTGATGATGACAATATTGCAGCAGTTGAGCTGGCATTAACTTTTCATACTGTCAAGCATAATCTGTTATACAATAACATGGATTGCACAAATAAATTAAGAGGGGCATTTTTTTCAGGGCCCTTTTAATTTAATCAACAGATGGCGCCTACTTAAATATTTTTATAAAATAAGAGAAATTCGCTATATTTAAAATATAGCTAATTCGTTGAGATAATACTATTCTATAAACAATATTCTTGATCTTAAGCTATTTTGAGATCGTAATATTCATTTATAAAAACGTAATTCATAATTAAAGTTTAATTATCTTTTTTTGTAAGTGAGTGTGTTTTGACATACTCAATACGAACTCAAAATAGCTTAAGATCAAGAATATTGTTTATAGAATAGTATTATCTCAACGAATTTGCTATATTTTAAATATAGCAAATTCTTCTTATTTTATAAAAATATTTAAGTAGGCGCCATCTGTTGATTAAATTAAAAGGGCCCTGAAAAAAATGCCCATCTTAAGTAAAATATTATATAAAGATTCCAAGACAGCTACTAAAATTTGTTTACGGAGAACAAAAATGGAAGCTTTAGTGACACAAGTATTAGGACCATATGCTGTGGAAAACGTCATAAACGATTTAAATAATGAAGATGTGTTTTACTGTCATCAGACAGATGCTTCAAATAAAAAAATATTAAATTATTTCCTTTAATTAGGAAAAATTAGTGGTACAATATTTTTCAGTCGATAATGGGATCCAAAATAAATTAATAGATTTTTACGAAAATCCGATGAATCAGCTAATGGTATGCTTGTAACCGAGTATCTGGACTTACTGCAGACAATTGCAACGCAAATTATGGAATTCACCATTCATTGTATACGCATATGCAAAAAGAAGTGCCAGATCTAATAAAAGGCAACTGTCATGATCATATTGTCCATAATGCTGTGAAATATGCCATGGATTATTTGGATTGTGACGTAGAAAATGTTGTTTTAAAAATCTACAGTCATTTTTCTGTTTCAGCTTGTAGGAGAGAAGAATTAAAAAACTTTGTCGCTATGGTAGGTGGAGTATTTCACGAAATTAAACGCCATATTGGAACTCGTTGGTTATCATTACTTCCAGCCATCTATACTCTTTTACTAAATTGGGAGCCAATATGCAATTATTTTAAAAGTTTAGGTGATGGTTGTGCAACAGTTTTAAAAAGTTTATTAATGCTAAGTAATGAGGAAGATCATAAACTTCTAGAAATTTACTTGCACTTTACAAGTCACATCTTGAGCATATTCAATTAAATAATAAAACTTCTAGAAAGAAATTGCATTACCATTTTAGATTTGTACAATATTATAAATAAATTGAAAAAAGAATTAGTGGAAAGACAGAAAGATAAATACTATGGTTACGAATCAAAAATAAAATTAAAAAGTATTCAACAATCATCACCTGAAAGAATTGATACTATAATGAGTAATTTTTCGCTATTTATTGATAAGAGTTTGGATTATTTAAGGAAATGGTTTGATTTTAGTAAAGATAATTGGCTTTCAATACTCGATAATCTTTCAATGAAGACGACGAATGAGATTAAATTCATACATTTTGAAAATGTAATTGAAAAGCTGAAGTTACAACGAAAATTAAATATTGAAATGGACGAATTATATTCCGAGTCAATAAGACTTAAAGAAATTCAAGAACAATTGGTAAATAATGAAAAATTTTACGAAAAAAATACTGCTCAAAAGTGGCAATATGTACTTAAAAATTCGTGTGATAATTTACCGAATATAAAAAATATTATTTCTTATCTGCTCTCTGTTCCCGCGACTTCAGCTTTCACTGAAAGAATTTTTTCAGTGATGAATGTAAAGTGGAGAGACGAAAAAAACAGAGCTTCGATAGATTTAATAAGAAATGAATTATTTATTTATTTAAATTTAGATTTACTGTAATAATAGTTTTCAAACTTTTAAATAAAAATCAAAAATTGTTAACTTGTGCTAAAAGTACAAAAAATATGTATTTAAGCCAATAAAAACTTAAATTTAAAAAATACTTTATTTTTTCGTCTTTCAAAGATAAGTTACTATATTTTTCTGAAAAATAGTTGGCAACCTTAATTACACATACGTGTTGGAATTACATTTAAATTCAAATTGTGCGCGGTTTTTGTATGTCGATCATAGATGGCGTGTTTGAGTTGAAATTGGTAATACTGTTGTAGTTGTAGTAGTATGTTAGTAATCGTAACTTTAGTAATGTGAAGTAACGTTAAGTTAAGTTCAGTTATGTTGTAATTTTGTAAATAGTAACAATAAGGTAAATAAAGTTTGGTTAATTTTGCACGTGGTTATATATTGTGTTTCTGTTTGTGTACGCTTTATCGGATTTATGATCCAATAGGTTATGGTCTCAGTTTGTTAAACAGAACATAAAGGTTAACAGTATATAATTCGTGTAAAATGGCAGAAGATAAATTTTCAATGGTCAAGTTGAACAACGAGAATTATTCCGTATGGAAGTTTAAAATGGAAATGGTTCTCATAAAGGAAGGTTTGTGGAATATAATAACAAATTCGGCTCCAACAAAAGCGGTTGCATTGGCAAAATGGAATACAGGAAATGATATGGCGAGAGTTTTAATCGGTTTGGCTATAGAAGACTCACAATTACATCATATAAAGAAATGCAAAACTGCAAGAGAAGCTTGGAATGCATTACAGAAATACCACAAAAAAGACATTTGCAAATCGAGTAAGTCTTATGGGAAAAATTTGTTCAATGAAGCTCGATGAAGGTGGAAATGTGGAGGTGCACATAAATCGGATGGTAAGTTTATTACAAAAATTAACTGATATGGGAGAAGAACAGTTATCCGATAAATGGAGTGCAGCAATGCTCATGCGAAGCTTACCTTTAAGTTACGATACCATGGTAATGGCTCTGGAAGCACGTCCAGATGAGCAAATAACGTTTAGTTTAGTACAATCAAAGTTAATAGATGCCTATAATCGAAGAAACGATAATATGGATAAGGTTAGTGAATCGGTTTTGAAAGTGACTAACAAAAGTAAAGTATACAGTGGTGTGGATTCAAGGACATGTTATTTTTGTAAAAAGACAGGACATTTAAAGACAAATTGTAAAAAGTACTTAGAGTAGAAAACAAAGAAAACAAACTCTGTAAATAAAGTTCAAGAAAATTCGGAACACCTTTTCTTGATGTCGCCAGCAAGTACGGGATGGATCATCGATTCGGGTGCTACTTGTCATATAACAAGCAGCAAAACAAAGTTTGTAAAGTTCGATGACTGTTATAAAGAAAACGTAGTTTTTTCCAGTCGAAAAAAGAAGAAAATTGGATCCAACAGGAGCGTGCATGATGTTCATAGGATACGATGAATTTTCAAAAGCTTATAGATGTTTAAATCTTACATCGGGCAAGGTAGTAATTAGCAGAGATGTTCGATTAGTTGATGAAAGTAATTTAGAAGAATTCGATTTGGAATATACAAACAAGCCATCCGATAAGGTAATTGAACAGGACTCGGTAGATACAGATACAGAAACAGAACAACAAGTTGACGAGGTCAAGGAGGCTGTAGATATAAGGAAATCCCAAAGATGCAATAAAGGAAAACCGCCAACTAGACTCATTGAAGAAGCTAACGTGATAAAGAAAACTGAAGAAGCAATCGAACCAAGATTGTTCCATGAGGCAATGTCAAGTAAACACAAAGACGATTGAATCAAAGCTATGGATCAAGAGATGGGTTCATTAAAGAAGAATGAAACATGGACACTTTGTGAATTACCAAAAGGAAAAACCGCTATAGGATGTAAATGGGTTTACAAGATTAAATCAGGTATTGGTTGTAATACTCGACGGTTTAAGGCTCGTTTGGTGGCGCAAGGTTATTCACAGAAGTATGAGGAAGATTATGATCAAGTATTTGCACCAGTATCCAGGCAAACGACTTTCAGAATTCTATTATCAATTGCATCAAAAGAAAGATTCATCGTGCAACATTTAGATGCAAAAACGGCTTTTCTGAATGGAAAATTAAAGGAAACCATATACATGAAGCAGCCACCTGGATTTCCAGAAGAAAATAAAGAAAATCACGTTTGTTTATTAAATAAAAGCATTTATGGCCTTAAGCAGGCAGCTAGGTCATGGAACGAAGCAATAAACGGTACGTTTTTAGAAATTGGATTTCAACAAAGTAAGGTAGATTCGTGCCTTTATTACAAAGAATGTAACGGTAATTGGTGCTACATATTGATCTACGTGGATGACATTGTTATAGGATGTAAACAAATACAAGTGATTCAGTCAATTGAGAAACAATTAAATACGAAATTTGATATTCAAAATATGGGCAATATTAGTAGGTACATATTTAGGAATTGAAGTTACGATAGATGATTGTGGAACATATCATTTATGCCAAGAAAACTACATCAAACAAATTGCAATGGAATTTGGATTAAGCGATGCAAAACCATCCAGCATTCCAATCGATCCAGGATATGGTAACGATAATAGCGATCTGGAAGTTTTGACATGCAATGAGAATTATCGAAAGCTCATTGGGTGTTTATTATACATATCGGTGAATACAAGACCGGATATATCAGCAGCAGTTTCCATATTGGCACAAAAGGTTTGTGCACCGAAACAAAAGCAGGGTGCTCAGCTGGTTACTTTTTTAGTAACTGGTTACTTTTTTATGATTTGGTTACTTTAAGTTACTTTTTCTAAATTTTGGTTACTTTAGTTACTTTTTCAACCCCAATTGAAAGATTTAGGGCCGAGAGGTGAATATTTCGGCCCTAAAAAAAATTAATATTTTCAAAATCGAAATTTTTTTAAAAACTGGTTCATTTTTTTTACGCTTGGTGCCGCCTACATCTACTAAGTTGGTACGACACTACACAAGTTGAGAGGTCATAAATGTGTTTTTGTGGTTGATTTAGTTTGGTGCAGTTCACTGTAGTGTAATTATTGTATTGAATTTTGTATTGAATTGATCGTGAAAAGACAAAATGGATGAATTTTCGTTCAACACAGTATGGCTAACCCAAAAAGATGTTACAGGAAGAATATTTAATTCCTGGCTAAAAGAAACTGCAGACGACAAATTTTCTGTTTTTTGTGCAGTATGTGTTAGGAAATTTTGTTGTACCAAAGGATTGCAAAGTTTGAATCAACATGCGCGTACAGATTTTCACCAAAGAAATGTTAAAATTAAATTAGATCCTTTATAATTGAAGTTGCAAGCACAAGAAGAAGTAAGTGAAGATATCAGAAGCAATAACGCCTCAAAGATCGGTATTATGGAATTATTTTGTGAACGCAGTGCAACCACTAGAGCCGAAATAATTTGGTGTTTAAAAATGGTGTCTGCTAATTGGTCTGCTCGATCCTGCCAAGGTATATCCAAAACTTTTAATGCCATGTTTCCAGGCAAGATTTCGATTTTAGAAGAATTTACTTTGTCGCCAACAAAATTCAGTTATATTGTTAGTGAATCATTGGGTCCATTTTTCCGACAGGAAAACCTGATTGATATTGGTGATTCTTGGTATTCAATTCTATATGATGAAACAACAAATAATGAAAATAAAAAGGAGTTACAGGTATGCATTCGGTTTTGGTCGAAAGCAAAGAAAATTGTGCTTTGCAAACATTTAGAAACTTTTTTTATAGATAATGGTACTGCCGAAACTCTTTCAACTTCTATCTTCAAAGCTATCGACAATGCAAATCTACCATTGAGACGCTTACTAATGTTAGGAAGTGATGGCTCATTTGTTAATAAGAAAGTTAATAAACTGGTTAATGAAGGGTCGAAAATCATTAATTGAGATTGGTAGCTGCTCAATTCATACCATTCACAATTCGTTCCTAAAAGGTTTGGAAGAGTTCAGTGAAGTTTCTGATGTAGTTTTGGCATATTATTATTTTTTCAAAGACTGGCCGACTAGAATTGAAGATTTTGAGAATATTCAGGATACATTAAAAGTACCGAAGACTAGGTTCTTGAAACATGTGCCAACTAGATGGTTGACAATTGGTCCTGCTATCGAAAGAATACTTCTAAATTACGATGCAAGTAAAGAATATTTTCTTAAATTTGTGCCGAAATCAAAGTCAAATTTGATAAACAACAAACATTATAAAGAAATAGCTAAATCTTTAAAGTGTAACGTATTTAAAAGTAGCTTACTGTTTATACAATCTGCTTCATCAAAATTTACCGCCATCTTTCAAAAAGAAGAGCCTTTAATTCATATTTTATATGAAAGTTTAAAAGATTTAGTTTTAACACTATTAAGTAAAATATGTAAACCGTCAAGTTTAGCAAAGTTTGACGAGATTAAAATTGATTCAATATTTGAAATGGGAAACTTATTGCCAATTTCAAAAGTAGGTTGTGGACTTTCTGCATTAAATAATATATCAACTGAAAATGAGAAAGAAAAGTTGGAATTTTTATTTCAAGTTCAGCAATTTTACAAACATGCAGTAACATATATATTAACGAAATCACCTTTAATTTTAAAAGATTTAAAATATTTTAGTTGCTTAAATCCAAAAAATATTAAAAGTTGTCCGGAAAAGTATATTTTAAAAATTGCGGATTTGTTGCCCAATGAAATTAATATGGATTCCTTGGAAGACGAGTGGAAGTTATTTAAATTAAATAACTTGAATAAAATCAAATTCAATGATAGCGATCGAGTCGATATATTTTGGGTTCAATTAGATCAAAAGAAATACCCAAATTTGCTAACCGTGGCTAAGGAGTGCTTATGTCTTTCACATGGAAATTCCGTTGTCGAGCGTGGTTTTTCTTTGTCAGGCCGTGTATTGAATGAAGAAAGAACACAAATGACTAGCAAATGTCTAAATGCGCGGCTAAATGTTTATTCAGCTCTGAAATCTTATGACAATAAACCTGAGCTTATTCCTATAACACAAAAAATGATAAAATTAACTTTACAAGCCCATCAATCTTATAAGTTATACTTGGAAGACGAGGATAAAAAGAGAAAAGAAAAACTTGAAGAAGATAATAAAAGGAAAGTCGAAGAAGAGGAAGAAAGAAAAGTTGCTGAAAATCAAAAACGAGCCACTCAACGAATTAAAGAGCTACAGGAAAAGTTACAAAATGCTGCTCGGGACCAAAAGGACACTAGGAAGCTAAACATTAAATTATTACATGAAGTAAATGAAAAATTAAAAGAATCTATAAAAAATAAAGATCTCAAGCAAGTGGAGATCGCACAAATGATGCTTGAAATTTTGCGAAAAAAAAAAATTAACGTTTAAGAAAGATTTGATTGATTTACATGGATATTGTGATTCTAACTGAGCAGCAGAATTAGACAATAGAAGATCTACCACTGGTTACGATTTTTTAATGAGTGGAAAACCCATAAGTTGGGCATCAAAAAAACATCCAACAGTGGCGTTTTTGACAACTGAAGCTAAGTATATGGGTTTAAGAGCAGAAATTTTGAGAAAAAAAAAGAAGGAAGAACGGGACAAGTACAGAAGGATGACGTAAAAGTAAAGGGATGTTTCACATGCAATAAGTATGGACACATGACAAGACACTGTAAAAAAACACTACTGTACGGAATGGTGTTATAGAAACACTCAGAAAACAATCGGTCACAATAGAACAGAATAGAAAAAAAGAGAAGAAGTGACATCCCGAATATAGAAAATCGAAAAGAATATTATTTTAGTTTAATTTATTGAAAATATTTTGGCTCACGCTAACATACATACTATCGCCTTCAATCATGTTAACGGCCAGTGTGGTAGAAGACCATGCGAAAGGTGGAAGAATGGTTCATTTAACGGTATTGGCAATATTTCCTTGTTTTCTTGATGCCACGAAGCTCATATAATTCTTGCAACGTCATTGGTACCTATGTAAACCGTAAACTGTTTCTTGATGCTTTCCGGAGATCCTTGCTGAAGTAATCAAACAAAATTTTGTTGAAATCTTGCAGCATCAGCAGTAAAGCATCAAATACTGTAGTACGTGATACAGAAAACTCGCGCTTTTATTTTATGAAAAGAAATTTTTTAAAAGGAATTTAATTATTTTTACAAAAGGTGTTATTCTGGACACCAGACGCTGTTCAGGCTGTGTTTCATTTGGTGTAAATTCCTGAATACTTCGTGTAACGTTTTGTAAAGGAATTTCTCGTTGAGTTGCATGTGATTGTATGGGAGTCACAATAGATGTTTGTACAGGTATTGCACGTACTTGTGCATCTTCTTGCGATGGTTGGTCGTTTATCATGTCATTTTGTGGATGAACATCGATGTAGTTAATGGTAAATTGAGTATTATAATATCCCGTTGCTTGTTTGCATACCCTAACTAGTTCTTCAATGGTATCGCATTGTATGACACAAGCTTTACCATTAACGGCACTAGCACCTTTTGGACCACATGAATGTGAGTCTGTGAGGTAATACTTTCCAGCATAATGCATTACTCCCAATGTTTTTGATACTGCAATTAACGCTCCACATTTGTGATGAGCAAAAAGCTTGTTGAGAGCTTCTCTTAATGGTAACCCCAAATTGTCGGTATTGGCAGAATCTTTCAAACTTCCGTACAAAAGAGTTTCATCGTCATATGTAATGGAAAATTTTTGGTTGTACATAGTAAAATCATTTTTGATTATATCAAAATTTCGTACTTCTAAATATCCACTTTGATCAATAGCATAAGTTGAAGTATTTTTTGACGATAATAATCTAATATTGGCATACATTTTATCGCCTTCAGTCATGTTATCGGCCAGGGTGGTAGAAGACCATTGGGAAGGTGGAAGGATGGCTGATTTGACGATATTGGCAAGTACCATTGCACAACATTGAACACCTGCATATCCCGATGTAAATATTTGCTTATTTGCTTGATGCCAGGGAGCTCGTATAATTCTGGCCACCTCATTGATCGGTATGTAATTGCTAGAGTGAGGTTCCTGAAAAGTTTCTGTAGTATGTCTTTCTGTAAAATTGACCATACGTTGTGTTGGTGTGTGTAAAAGAATTTTTCTGCGATGAGTCGATTCGGTACGTAAACATTCATAAATATTTTTAATTTTTACACACCTTGCTTCATTGTCGTTGTTTTTCTGTTGACGTTGGAACTTGTCTTTCTGTAAGCGTTTTTTTTTGTCGTGCAAGAGCTGCATTAAATTTATTTGTCATGTTTGTATTCATTCTGATTCTTTTAAACGCCTAATAAAACTACAAAATAGTACAATAAATAATAATACAAATACAAAATACAATAAATACTTACAAGTAATGGTTAATTATTTCAAAGGTAGTAGTTTAAATTATTCCAAAGATGATAAGTTCTTATATAGACAAGTAAATGACTATCTTGTCTACCAACCGTACAAAAATAAAAATAACTATTTTCACTCCACTCTAAAAATGCTTAAGAGGGGCATTTTTTTCAGGGCCCTTTTAATTTAATCAACAGATGGCGCCTACTTAAATATTTTTATAAAATAAGAGGAATTTGCTATATTTAAAATATAGCAAATTCGTTGAGATAATACTATTCTATAAACAATATTCTTGATCTTAAGCTATTTGGAGTTCGTATTGAGTATGTCAAAACACACTCACTTACAAAAAAAGATAATTAAACTTTAATTATGAATTGTGTTTTTATAAATAAATATTACGAACCCAAAATAGATTAAGATCAAGAATATTGTTTATAGAACAGTATTATCTCAACGAATTTGCTATATTTTAAATATAGCAAATTCCTCTTATTTTATAAAAATATTTAAGTAGGCGCCATCTGTTGATTAAATTAAAAGGGCCCTGAAAAAAATGCCCCTCTTAAGAGCGCCCTTTATGTGAAAACCAACAGCAAAAGCAACAGATGACGTAAACTTATTTTATACAGAACTTGGAGACTTTTGTATTTAGGTATTATGTATGTAAATGGCAGAAATGAGATATTTATAATAATTGCACATCTAATAGGTACACAAAAAGTAAAAAATAATTTTAATAAGAGAAAACAAAGCTGCTTGAAAACATCAATATAAAAACGCGGGCCTATAAATTTCGTACACCAACAGTGAGCCTGCTTACCCACCTATAAAAAAAACAAACCTACGCATTTATATTGATGATTTCAAAAAGCTTTGTTTGCTCTTAATAAAATTGTTTTTTACGTAGTCATATATTTTCAAATGCAGCTTCTGTATTTAAACTAATGTAGGTTCATCGTATCATAATTTTTTAATTATATGCTTTAGATGTTTGATACTTCACCCATAAATCATTACAACGAAAACTTTATCCTGAATGCGGTTCTTAAAAATGCAATTTGGAAATCTATGTTACTTTCCACCCTGTATGTTAAAATTGTTCAATGCGATGCGACGCATATGATTTTTGGTTTTTTCTCGATTTTTTGCTTATTTTTCAGAATTTTAGAAAAACAAAATCAAAATATAAAATGCTCCGCAAGTGAAAGCTGAGTACCAAATTTCAGATCTCTAGGACGTCAAAAAGTTAGTTCAAAATGGCTTCAAGGAGGTCCACCCACACGTACGACAGACAACACTCACACCAAGTTAAATAAAAGTGTTTAAGAATAAATAAATAGTTGGCTAGTAGCACTAGGACTGTGGTACCAAATAGACTTAATTATATATTAAGGAATATATTTTTAAAACAATTAAAATAATTGTCCGACGTTTCGGCTTATTTATTGGTTCATTTTCAAGGCTATGATAATCAAAATTCTATAAAATATTAAATAAAAGCTTTTAAAAAAGATAATTTCGAGCTGTAGGGAGATGTAATAAAACCAAACAAACGAATACGTCGATTAGTTTCATATTTAATTAATTCATTCTCGAGACTAACAAAAGGTAAATTAAATAAAAAATATGTAAGTTTTCAAAAAAACCTTTTATTTAAAATTAAAAAAGTGCACTAAAAAGTAAAAAATAATTTTAATAAAAGCAAACAAAGTTTCTTGAAAACATCAAAATATAAAAAGGTG
Source organism: Rhagonycha fulva (assembly GCA_905340355.1). Classification (NCBI taxonomy): domain Eukaryota; kingdom Metazoa; phylum Arthropoda; class Insecta; order Coleoptera; family Cantharidae; genus Rhagonycha; species Rhagonycha fulva. Next base: position 22,524,032 of record HG996554.1, read on the forward strand.
GGTATTAAACGCACTTTAAAATAGATCAAAATAGCTTTAAAAAGAAATGAATAAACATTAAAAAAAATTATTAAAACTTTTATGAAAAGTAATACACGAAAAAAAATAAATTTCACTTTTAAATAAATTTAACGCACTCTCTAAATTCTCTTTGCACATAAAAACGATAGATTGCACTTTGAAACGTAAATATACCCAATGTAGGGCAATTCTTTGTTGTATTTAAAACTTGTAAACTTGCATTTATTGATCATCTCTATCTTCTTCTTCTTCTTTAACTTTTTTGAGATCAATGATCTATTTAATTTTGTCGAAGTTCATATTTTTTCTTAAGAAATAGATTGCCAGCTATCTCTCCATCTTTTTGGTGGCCTTCCCGGTGAGCGATGTCCTCTTGGTTTTCCTTCGAGAGCGATGCGTGGTAGTCTGTTGTTGTCCATTTGTTTAGCATGATTGTGCCAGTATCGTCTACGCTGTCTTCCCCATCTGACGACATCTTCCACTCCACACATCTCTCTTATGTCAGTATTTCGCACTCTGTTCCTACGAGACTTGCCCGCAATCGATCTTAACGTTTTCATACTTTTTGTTTTAGTCGTGTCCGCTCTAGACTCTATTCCATACGTCATTATAGGTCGCACGCATGTCTTGTATATTTTAGTCTTACTTTCCATCGCCATATATTTGTTGTTCCACATCACGTCTCTTAAACAACCAGATATCACTGCAGCTTTATTCACCTGACTTGTTAGGTCTGTTACCGGATCGTGACTGCTCGAGATACCCACACCAAGATATTTAAAATGCATAACCTGTTCAATAGGTTTATCTTCTACTACCAGTTTACATCTCACAAGATCTCTCGAAAATGTATAAATAATAAAAATAAATATAATAAAAATTTAAAAAACCCCCGACAGAGAAAATCTTTAAAAAGTAAAAAATAAAATTCAAGCTTCGTCGCGTCGGAGACCTAGGTAGTTGATGTGTATTTAAATTTCATACTGTATCATTTTTAGTTGTATTCTGTTCTTATTTTATTCACTTAGTGATCCCCCGACGCGACGACGCTTGGATTTTATTTTTTAAAAATTTTCTCTGTCGGGGGTTTTTTAAATTTTTAATTTAATTTTATTTGATGCTTTTTAAACTTTAAATATTAATAGTACGGCCCTGCAATCAACTTTATATATTACTAGTACGGCCCTGATTTCATCAACTCGACTACAAAGCAGCGAATGATCTTTGAACGGCTAAACCGATTTTTTTGAATCACAGCTAAGAACACTCTCGATCAAGTCACCTTTCAAACAAAAAAAACTAAATCAAAATCGGTTCATTCGTTTGGGAGCTACGACGCCACAGACAGACACACACATACACACGTTAAACGCATAATACCCCTCTTTTTGGGTCGGGGCTTAAAAATGAATGTGTAATCTTTGTCACGACATCACGTGAAAACGGCCGGACCGATTTTCTTCATCTTTTTTTTTAAATGTTTGTAATTACCCAAGGAATGTTCTTACAAAATGAAAAACTTAAAAAGTTGCCCAAGAAGATACAAAAATTGCAAAAACAACTTTTTGCAATCAATAGATGGCATTCACCACAGATCTATCGTAAATCCTATATGAGACGATGCATAATTTTGCATAAAATTAACATGTAAATGGTAACTAACCAATGAAAAACGTCTGATGGCTACTAATGCGGTTTTTCTATTGGTTAGTTAACATTTGCGTGTATATTTCATTCAAAACATTTCATTGGCACATATTTTATACTTTCAATAGATGGCGTTAGTGACGGACCTATCGTAAATCCTATATGACACGATATAATTTGTTTTGAGTATTCTTAATAATAAACTGAATTTCATTCAGCTTAAAAGTTAACACATTTATCGATTCTCATGTTTTAGATATTTGATACTTCACCCTGTATAAATCATTACGACGTAAAACTTTACCCTTAAAAATGTTCTTCTTTCGGTTGCGGTTCTTAAAAATGAGATTTAGAATTCTAAGTTACTTTCCACCCTGTATGATAAAATTATCCAATGCGCATCGACGCATGCGCTTAATGGTTTTCAGTTTTTTCCCGATTTTTCGCTTATTTTTTAGATTTTCAACAAAACAAAATTAAAATATGAAAATGTTCGGCAAGTGAAACAAAGCTGTGTACTAAATTTCAAATCTCTAGAACGTCGGAAAGTTGCTTAAAAATGGCCTCAAAGTGGTCCACTCACACGAACGACAGTCAACGCTCTCCTCAAGTTAAATAAAATCTTTTAAAAAATGAATAAACGCTAAAAAAATTATTCAAACTTTTATGAAAGGTAATACACGAAAAAAAATAAATTCCACTTTTAAATAATGTAACACTCTCTAAATTCCGTTTGCCCATAAAAACGATAGATTGCACTTTGAAACGTAGGGAATAATCCCTGGACTTTTGCTAGACATATGTCATGAGAAGGGTTTTATCTAATAAAAAAAATTTTTAGACCTTTTTTTTACTCTTGCTGTGCCATGAGGGCAGAAGTTTGAATACCAATACAACGATATATGTAGTTTGGAGACTCCCGCGTATACACTATACACTTGTACGCTTTTAGTGGGTCATCATTGCGAGACGGGGCGTTCCCTTTTAAAATGAGATTTGGAAATCTATGTTACTTTCCACCCTGTATAATAAAATTGTTCAATGCGCAGCGACGCATGCGCTTTATGATTTTCAGATTTTTCCCAGTTTTCGCTTATTTTTCAGAATATTAAAAAAACAAAATCTATATATATATAAATGCAGAGACCGTATGTTTGTGTCGTCAAAACTCAAAAAGTACTCGATGGATTTACTTCAAATTTTCACACAATGTTGCATTTGAATAGAAGAGTGTTTTTATATACTTTTTATTCCTAAAAATGTACAAAAAAAACCATTTATGAAGAAAATTCATTTCATGCTCTGTGTTTCGTACTGTGTTCGGTAGAGGGCGATACCTACATATGTTGTAAGTTATGTTATGTGCAACTGTCGGCATAAATCCATTCACCAACAAGAAAAAACCGAAAAGACAATGTGAAAAGACCGAATCCAGCCAACCAAAACTGCAGGATATGCCTAAGGAAGATGAAAGAAAACGCGATCGTGAGACCAGGCGTAAGCAGCGCAAAAAATCAAAATCAAGACCTGCCTCAAGTAGTGTGTCACGCAGCCGCGACAGATACTCCAAAAAGAAGAAGAAGCCGATTAGTGACGGACAGGTAAGTACCAATCTAACGGATAATTTTGTTAACCTCCCCCCACTAGAGGATTTAATTGGCTCCCAATTGGCGGGTGAGCTTGTCAACCTACCGATGGAGGTAGACGGGCAGATCATCCAATTGACAAACCATGAACTACCCGATCAAACACTCCCCTCTGCAAACACCGACAACCCCCGTAACACTCTCCCAGTCCATTCACCCCCCAGTCAGACGCCCCGTCAGGAATCTCCTTTGGCCGTTCCACTCAAAACTAGGATCCCTCCGTTAGTGCTGAGGGATACTGCTAAGTGGAAAAGCATAAAGGCTGAATTCGCGAGGCGCGGGATTCACTTTACAAAAGCCAAATTACTCGCTGGCGGACTGAGCATCACTCCCGCCAGCAAAAACGACTATAGGGCGATTTACAAGTACTTCGAGGAAGTACTTACTCCCGAAGAAGGAGGATGGTATTTCCACCAGTTGAGAGAGGAAAAGCCCCTAAAAGCAGTCATTAGGGGCATCCCCATCAACATAGACGCTAAAGAAGTCCAAGAGGACCTTATTGCTAAAGGTTACGACTGCACGGTGGGCAGGATGAGGAGCAGTCGGGGTAGGAGACCTCTTCCCCTCATCATGGTCACCATGCCTAAAACAACGACCTCCGCAAAAATCTTCAACGAGGATGTCGTTCACGACATACGCGTTAAGATTGAGGTTCCCCACGCAAAAACCAAGATTGGGCAGTGTCATCGCTGCCAATCTTTTGGCCACGCCCAGAGCTGCTGTAAGGCTACCCCCAGGTGCGTCAAGTGCCCAGGCCTGCACTGGACGGCCGAGTGCAGCAGACCCAAACGTACGGCAACCTGCACTAACTGTGTGTAAATCGTACCCCAAAATGTGGAGAGTGCAAGCTCTCCCTCGACAAACTCCCTTCAACAGCCAACCGAGACACTCATACAGGCCGGTCACCAATGAACGTTCCTATGTTCAGGTGTCCCGGTCAAACCTTACCCAACCAGCTCCCTCCCAAAACGCCCAGGAGGCCCGATCAAGGCCCACCCAATCAGTCCTTTCTCAGAAACTATCCGAGGCTCCCAAAAAAGACAAGCCTTCCAACATCCCTCTTACAGAGGATAGCGGTAAATTCACCGCGTCCAAACGCGAAATAGTTAGGGTCACCCTAGAACTCATCAGGTTCGGAATGTCTTCCGAGGTGATCCAGGAAACCCTCGGACAGTTTGTCAGAGTCGTTTAACTTTTTTCCTGTCTTTCAGCCCACGCCATCGCTCATAAGATTTCATGACGACTACAATTCCCGCAGCCCTAAAAACCGTTTATTGGAACGCCAATGGGCTGACCAATGAGAAACGTTCCCTTCTGCAGATTTTTGCTGCCGACCATGACCTCGATCGTATTCAGACTCTGACTCCGAGGACGGCGTGTTCCAGTGAGGAGTGTTCACGCTGCCCCGGGGAGGTTACAAATATCCGTCATTGTCCTGTCCAATTAATCTTCTTCTTTTTCAGCTTGTGTTTTTAATTTTTTTTTTCAGCGCCTATTGTTAGATTATTGTTGAGTTTGTAAATTGTAAAAAAAAATTTTTTTTTATATTTTAATAAAAACGCTGTAGCAACGGCGCGACTGAGGCTCTGTTATTGTAGAAGGGGCTCAAGGTAAGCACATCGCGCCGCCGCGGGCGCGGGGATTATCTCACGCGTGCGTGCACGCGTGGACAATACGACGTTAGCCTCCGGCCCCGCAGTGCTTACTAAAGCTGGGAATTTTTAACATTTTTGTATTCGAATATTCGTTCAACAAATTACTAGAATATTCAAATTATTCGAATATTTAGATTATTCGAATACTCTGATTATTTGAATATTCAAATTATTCGAATATTCTGATTATTTGAATATTTGATTATTTGAATATTCGATTATTCGAATATTCGATTATTTGAAGAAAATATTCGAATATTCGATTAATTAATTTAAATAGAATAAATTCGACTATTCATTTCATCTGTCATCTGTCAAATGAGGACCAATAAAAATGTTGGATGTCAGATTTTATGGCCAACGAAAATGAAAGTACAATGCTTATATAATAGTAAATATTTTGTAAATTGGTAATACTAGGGTAAGTTTTTGACACCAAATGCAACTTTTTTTACGAGTCGTAAACGGTCTGAATACAACGAAAAATTGTATTTTAATTGCATATAGTGAATAATAAGGGAGTTTTAAGCGCAACTTTTCACGTTACCGCAACTTTCCACATATTTGCAGCTTCCCTGCAACTTTTACAAATTACAAGTTAAATAAATTTTTTTTTTTGAATTTTTCCCTGAATTTTTAATTTCCATAAATCTTAAGCCCATTATGAGCAGCAAATGGTAACTAACCAATAGAAAGCACGTGTTAGTATCCATAGGACGCTTGGATATTTGAATAAATATCTCTCTATATCAAATTACTCCAATACTTCAGTTATTTGAATATTTAAATTAATCGAATATTCACATTAATCGAATATTCAGATTAATCGAATATTCAGATTAATCGAATATTCAGATTAATCGAATATTCAAATTATTCGAATATTCAGATTAATCGAATATTCAAATTATTCGAATATTCAGATTAATCGAATATTCAAATTATTCGAATATTCAGATTAATCGAATATTCAAATTATTCGAATAATTTGAATAGTGCTGTTGAGAAAATATTCGTATTCGAATATTCGAATACTCGATTAGTTGATTATATTCGATTTTGATTCCCAGCCTTAGTGCTTACCTTATAGCGCAATAATAAACAAGACACCGGCTCGACGCCGCTCCTCGGGTTTGAAATCCCTGTATAAAATTCTCAACGTCAGGTCTCAAAACCAGATGAAGGAGATAAGCGGGCTATCGCCCGCATCTGCTCCGCAGATGCCAAGTGTCAGCTACAGCTACAGCTACAAGAAAAAATCATCGAATGAAACTTTCGATCAGTTTTTGAATTGTCGGCATCGAGAATGTGTTCCCGGAATGTGTTTAGCATACATGGGTCGGTTCGGCAAGAGCATACTTCGGCAAAATTTTTTTGGCGCAAGTACAGTTCGACGCAGACCGGCGGACCCAATTCGGTGCGAGTACAGTTCAGCATAGGCCCATTTCGGTGTAATAGTAGGGCGCAGAAAACTTTAGCGTACATATTACTATGGTACTCTTTGGAACTCAGTTTAATAAAATTTCCCCCTCCCCCCTCTCCCAACAAAAAAGTCATAACAATTAACCCCCCTATTCTGTAACTTTTCGTTATCGTTATGAACCGTAAAGTTTGGTTTCCACATACCATTACATTACTATTTCAAGCAATTCTAAGTGTAAACCAAACTTAACGGATCTTAACGAATTCATAACGATAACGAAAAGTTATCCATTCATTGACAATATATGTTGACGTGGATTGTGATAGGTTCAAAATTCCGAAATTGTCCACAATTTAAATTTTAATTTGGTCAAAGTTTTGTTTAGAAATTTTCTTAAATTTAATTGGACGAATAGTAGTCACTTGTTATTTTTTCAATTACGTGTCAAAGAGATACGTGCAGAGACGAGATTTTAGGTTTGGAGATTAGTCCATATAGCCTAAAAATTAAACATTTCAAACATGAAAACGTTAAAATAATTGACTAATTTATTTTTTATTTGTTTTGAAATTGTTAACTTACGTTTAAAAATTGAGTTGGTACAATGGTAGCTACGAGCATCGAGGCAGTGTTTTTAAACAAAAAGTGTGGTTCGCAATTGAAATTTAGTGACATCAAAATGTTGAATTTGGCATCTAAAAATTTTGAATTTCGCTGGAAAACCAACCAACCAGAGTGCGACACGATTTTCCTGAGAAAACTTTGTACAGGAAACGAGATTAGATAGTGAGTTGCTCGAGAGTATTGGAGGTGTGTGGAGTCTACGACTTAACGACTTCAAGGTGTTATCTTCGAATGTGTTTGAAAATTACGCATTGGTAATTAATTTAATGAGGATGATGAGCAACTAGAGTTTTGTTTGATTGTGTGTGCTACAAAAGAAGAGTATTATGAAATTTATTGTGATTTCTGAAGACTTGGAAAATTTACTTACCAATCTTGACGAGGTCGCCATTTTGTCAATCGTAGATGCAAGGAATTCGAAGGGCAATCTTCTATTATTCAAGCCAACATCATGGTAATTAACTTTTAAATTGTTTATTTGCGCTATTTCCACGATGATCTTCGATATTTGTTACGATGCTTAGTAAAATTTTGAGGTTATCTACACCTGAAGTTAAAATTTTGTATTTCGAGTCGCATTTATCATCGGATTTTCACATTTAATTAATTAAACACATCAGTGGAACAATTTTAATAATTAAGTCGTGTTATTTAACTACGAAATTTTAAAATTTATATGATAAACTTTTTCGCACGGTTTTACGTATTTGGTAGTGGTTACCATGTCGACAACGGTTATTTAATAATACCAACTTTTCAATAGATACAAAAGCGCAAATTTTTAAAAATTAAACAATTTTTCTCATTTTTTTGTAAAATTTTTATTACAGATGTTTTGTTTGAATTACAATAGAACGTTGATTATCTTACAAATTGGAGATACGGTTTTTGAGATTTAAATGTGTAAATTTGTAAGATAATTCTTCATGTTTTTGGAATTATCGATTGAGTCGATAAAGTTTAATTATAAGGTTTCGTCTCAATTTTTTTTTATTAATTTGATTATGACTACTACTTTCATCGAATTAAATTATAATTTCATCCCAGAGTTTTTTTCTGTTTCATTTATTGTGGATAGTTTAAGAGCAAAATTTTTGGAACCTACTCCTGAGATCGTCTCAAAAGTGCAAACTACCGACCATAACGGCTACGGCTTTTAAAGAGTTGTTCGACAGAACACGACAATATATACGCAGAGTGTTTTTATATACTTTTTATTTTATTCCTTTTTTTATTTTATTTTTTTCATACAAATTTACAAAAAAAACCGCAGAACACTTTAGCGATATTATGGTAATCTTTGTAATCCACTTCAATAAAACTTTGCCCCCCACCTACCGAAAAATCTTAATAAATTTATAATAATTAAAAACTATCCATTCATTGTTCTCGAAATGTGTTTGGCAGGGGCAACACATACCTCGCTTCGGCGAGAGCACATTTCGGCAAAATTTTTTTGGCGCAAGTACTGTTTGGCGCAGACACAATTCGGAGCGAGTACAGTTTGGCATAGGCCCATTTCGGTGCAATAGTAAATCGACGCAGAAAACTTTAGCCTACATATTACTATGGTACTCTTTGGAACTCGATTCAATAAGTCTCCTCCCCCAAAAAAGTCTTAATAAAGTAATAAAGAACACTTTAGCGTAGATATTATGGTAGTCTTTGGAACTCAGTTCAATAAAACTTTGAACCCCCCCCCCGCCTCCACCCGAAAAGTCTTAATAAAGTTATAATTATTAAAAACAACCCATTCATTGGATTTTACACAACATTTTCATGTAGTACATGGTAATTAACCAATGAAAAACCATTTATACATGTACTACCTGACCCTCATGTTGCTCGGAGCAAATAACGCTTGCGCATGTTGCTCGGAGCAAATTTATGTGTACTGTGCGCAAAAATATATATGCACACATACGTAGCTTTCGTCACAAGGACGTAAAACGAGATTTTACACCCGAGGGCGAAGTTTTGGAAGACGAGGCGAGCGTAGCGAGGCCGAGGCGCACAAACCGCACCGAGTGGTGTAAAATTATTTTTTTTCATACCACAGCAACTCAAAAGAGAGTATTAATTTAATTGTTTTTTATCTCTTGGTAAATCTATGTTTGCTACAATACGTTTATTTATTTCCCTAATAATAATTAATATCAGACTGAGCCACAGCAACGCGTGGCCGGGTTCAGCTAGTTAAAATATAAAAATGTTCTAGTGCTGGGACATCGATACAAAACATCGATGTCGACATCGAACCTGGACATCGATGTGAGCATAACATCGGTTGCAAAACATCGATGTTTTCGTGACATCGATGTTATTGCATATTAGTTTAAATAAATCAGAAAAAACACTATTATAACAAAAATTTTATTTATGAATATTAATAAACGCAACAAATTACAAAATTAGCAAATAAAATCAGCAATTATTTAGTGGCTACGCTACATATCTACAGGGACGTGCTCATGGGGGGGAGCTCCCCCCCCCGCAATGCTGCAGAAAGTTGGCAAAAACACCCAAAATTTGGTTGATTTGCCATTTTTTTTATGTCTAAATTTACTAAATGCTGCGAAACTTACAAAAAGTTGGCAATTTTGAATTAATTTAGTTGGCAAATTTGAAATTTCTCCCCCCCCCCAAAAAAAGTTAGCTGGGCACGTCCCTGCATATCTACCTGTAACATCGAAAGGCTAACATCGAAAAGCAAACATCGATGGTTTCGATGTTTCAAAACGTCTGACACGATGTCAAAATATCGAACATCGGTCGGGCTAACATCGATGTTTAGAAAACATCGATGAACATCACCCAGCACTAAAATGTTCTGCAAGTGAAAGCTAGGTACTAAATTTCAGATCTCTAGGACGCCGGGAAGTTGCTTAAAAATGACTTCTCACACAGACGACGGACAGCACTCAACCCAAGTTAAGTAAAAGTTTTTAAATAAACAACAAAGTATGAGAATGCTAAGTCGACAAATTATCAATTACATGTCGTTTTCAGATTGTAAAGGATTCTTTATAGGACAATGGTCACGATTAAATTCCATGTTTTTCGCTGAAAACAATTTGCATTTTCTTTGAAAAAAGCAGAAGTTTGAGTTTTCTAGAAATGATTTACGCACCTGTTTACAACCAAGAAACTATTAAATAATTGTTTCGTGGATTGATTTGATTTTTGGGTCGGGTTTGGTTAATCTACTCTCCACCGGAGATTTATCGATAAAAGTTTGTTTGTTTTTGGAAGAAGTTCTGATTTTTAATTGAATACTCTCTTTCTCTCTCTCTATTTTTCTCGTAGCGCCACAACCCCGGATTTCCATCAGGTTTAGTGCTTCATCGCATTGCAATTCTAATGTTTCCAAATCTGATACTATATTGTCTCTCCATCTTGTTCTTGGACGACTCACTGGTTTTTTACCCTCTGGAGCCCCTTTCCCGGCCAATTCAGAGTTGCCACAGAGTTCTAAGCAAGAAGTGAGTGAAAAAAGTGTGTAAATTTTCAAAAAAAGTGAAGAAAAGTGTACAGGAATTTTGAAAAAAGTGACAAATAGTGTAAAAATATTTTATTTCGGGCAGTAACGTAACAAGCCAACACCACAGATCCTGGGGCAAGACCCACAAGGGCCCCCTTTTTTTAGAATCGGTGTTTCGAACTGCTCTGTGGGTATTTGAGAACTTTTTACCAAATTTTTTTGAAAGACCCTTTTTTGACTCCCTAGCTTAATTTGCGAACCAAAACTTGGAAACGGTTCAATTTTTTACACATCTTGTACCTTTCGGCCTTTTTTTTCCGAAAAAATTATTTTTAAATGACCTTTTTTAACCAGTGTACATTTCTTCCGAGCAACATGCGTACTACTCCAATATTTCTTCCGTGTATAGCGTAATTTTTTGTGGATGGCAGTACCGACTCGATTTTCAAGTATATCTACTGCAAATAAATGGCCATACTTCTGCCTTTTACAAGAAATTACACTCTAACACGATTGCTTAATTTTTTTGGTGACCTGGCACCACCTCCTGCTACGTCACTGCTTTTGAGCCCCTAGGAGTTCACGGACCGTATGCTTTTGCACACCGCTAGTTACGCCACTGCCGACGCGCATGAATGAATTTACGAGATTCTTTATTTTGCGTGTACAGAGGTGTCAAACCACGGACTTTTTCAAACTCATTCCAGCTGTGGACCACTTCCTCCAAGCAAAATTTTTACGGGTGGCACAAATGATTGTTTTACTCCTTTTCCCATCTCATTTTCCCCTGAAAAATTTTTTTTTTAAACTCTATTTCATAATTTTACTTGTTGATTAGCTAGTCTACATTTGCTCCAAGCAACATGCGTCGACAATTTCTAAAATTCTAGTTATAAATTTATAAATGTATCAAAAAAATTAATTTTTGTAAGTGAAATCGTAAAAAAAGTGAAAATAGTGAATATTTTTTAAAAAAGTGAAGAAAAGTGTAAGATTTTCAAAAAAGTGAATAAAGTGAAAACAGTGTATCTGTGGCAACACTGCAATTTGATCAGTCCACTATCGGGTTGTCTCTGGACGTACCCAGCCCAACGTAGCCGTTGTGCCTGTATTTCTAGGTCTATTTCCCTCCTCCCCTCATTTTGATTTTTGGATCAGTTTTTATGTCATTTAAAAACTGTTTTATGTCATTTAACAAATAAGTTTGAAAAGCTGGAAAAATGCCTTTTTTGCCAGCCACTTTGCGGCTGTCATCGCGTATTTGTGCTGCTTCTTCACTTGTCTTTTAAGCTTTTTTTGTTTTATAATTTCTTCCAGATCCAAAAATTTCTCTTCTTTCTGTTCTTCTACGCATTTTAATTCTTCATCTTCAAATTTTTCTACTTCCCAAAATTTTTCTTCATTGATACGATTGATCACCCTAATTATTTCTGCTCGTTTTTGTGTTTTTTGTGAAATTTTTTCTGAACATTTTCTTTCTGTTGTACTCATCTTTAAGAATTTACAGCACTCTTGAATTTTGTGGTCTTCATTGTAAAAAATGCAACTTAGCTGATTGATAAATGTAGTTCCATAATTTTGATCTATTTTTGGCAATATAATTTTACTAAAAAAATTTACTTAAAATAATATAATTTTAAAAGGACACATAGCGGTGGCGGGTCTTGGAAAAACTAGTAAAAGTAATTACCTACAAGATCCGGTAAGCGAAGAAGAATCTACAAGGAACAAAATCTTATGGATTGTATCAGGCTGCAATTTGGTGGACCCGATCACGGTCAACGTGAAAATAAATAAGATAGGGCTAAATTCAAGCTGTCGCTTTGGAGTCTAGCAGAGCTGCCATCTACCACCTGCACAGGTCTCCCTGTAGCAGGTTAAGATTTTCACTTCTTAGATCTCTGTTATGATTTCCTTCAGGAAGTGAGATTACTGCACCGAAAAACGCTGATTAAATCCTACCTTTTTTCGTTCACCAGAGAGGATACAGAGAAACTTTACTAATAAGCGAGAGACCGGCAAAAGTTACTGTAACAATACTAGTGACCCCTGGTTTCATCTCTCTGATAAAGCCGGGTTTCGGTCACTTCTTCTTGCTCTCGTTTGCAAACACACGGTTTTTGCTCAGAGTTATCATATGCAAAAACTTCCTAGGCCGTTAACCGGCAAAGCCCCTCGTGGTACAGACGACAAGTCATAAACCTAGTACATACTCGTTTCCAAGATTTTCCCTTGCACCAGATGATGTTGTGACATTGAACTGAGACTGGACGTCTTCAACCATAGTCCAGGTAAGCCCTCGCAATGTTGATTAAGGAGAAATACGGACGATGTGATAAATTATCGCTTTCCTGGTCATTTTCAACTTGATTAGTGCGTTCAAAGTACTATGAGAGATAACACCTCTGGAACCACTGACAACGGGCATCACTTCGACGTTTTGAACCCCTCGCCTTCTTTTTTACAACTTCCATGATTTCTTTCCCAAAGTTGGTATCTTTAGCAATTTTTCTTATAACATGGTCTTATTATTGACAATTAGCGTGCTCAATCTCTGAATTCTAAGGTCACCGTCTTGGTTTCTCGCATAGAATGAAATCTATGCAACTATGGTTGCATATTATGTTGCATAATACAAATAAAAATTCAATTAATAACTGTAAACGATCTGCAACCAAACCCAATCTCTCTTCCAAAACCCGTATGAGCTTCCGGGACTTGCCAGTAAACATAAGTTTGCGTCAGTTAAAATTGGAGTTTCTTTTCACATCGTTACAAAATAAATATAATATTATTAACAAGCGAATATGTCATAAATTATGATTGTCCGTCAATTATTTTTCTTCTTTTCACATATTTCTTTTCTTTTTTCCATTCGTCTTCTTCCTTGGACAGCATGGTCGTATCATTTCCTGGTTTATGTGCTGCCAACTTGTAGTGTTAAATGCATTTTTAGGGACGCTCATGATTACCCCAAGAATCACGTGATTAAAATTTTACAGTTATGTATTTTTTTCTAAAATTAATAGTTTTTTTGTCAATTTCAAAGTATTAATGGTATTAAATTGACAAAAACGTTAATTTTCTACTCGTTATAACTCTGAAAGTATTAATTTTACAAAAAAATGTATATAAAGAAAAATATGCAGAATCGCACGCTCTAGAATTTTTATAATAACCTTAGTTAATGTATCTAATACTGGTAACAAGATAGTAGCGAAAAAGCAATTGTCCACCTCTTCAAACCAAGAGGGCGGCGCGAGAGACACCCCCTCAAGGTCGAAAACTTGGAAATTTATATTTAACTTACTTAACTAAACAATCATGCCATATATAAACTTTCCTATACCTTTTCCAAGGTAAAAGTACTTAGTCCAGCCAACTTGATGAAGCGCCCAGTGTGACATGTACGTACTGTAATGGACGGTACACGTCGTTTCGGCGACCGCAGTTCGGCGAAAGCGATTCGGCACCGTATATTCGGCGACGGTCAATTCGGCGACCCGATGTTCGGCTATGTTAGTTTCGGCGATTCCAATTCGGCACCGGCATTTCGGCAATTCCCATTCGGCGACAGAAAATTCGACTACGTCGATTCGGCGACGGGAAATTTATTTAAGTGTTAAAATTTATTAAAAATTTTTAAATTAAAAATATTAAAAAAAATTATTTTTTACTTTTAAATTAAATATTTATTTACATACATAACACATACAAATTTTAATCCATGCTATAATTATAAGATATACCGCGAAGATATTCTATAATATTAATAGAATTATAATTGGTTACCTTCGCCAAAATTCGAGAATCAGCCGCTTCGTACCGCGGCCTTTTTTTAGAAGGTGCATGTCCGGCTAGAATACGTTCGTATTCTGTGTCGAAAGTTTTTTGAATTCGTCTTAATTTATCCAAAAAAGTCCACAACGTTGGATGAAATATACCACCACCAAAACCTAATTGTATTTTTCGATGACAAGCTTCGGCGTAATTGTTAGTTCTATCAATTCCATCCAACGTGCGTTGATACACAGACCAAATATTTGAAGAAAACATTGGAATATTTCTGGTACCATTATTTCTAACACGTCCAATATATGTATTTGTAAACCATTCTAAAATTGGATCAAATTCTGGTGGTAAATAATTTTCTAAACTTGTAATTGCATGAAAAATATCATTCTCAGGAACAAACGCAATTGAAGTAACCATTCTTGAGCGCAATGCAAAATCTACATCGGCACTGTACCTTTTTAACAAATTACTTGACGATAAATGTTTTTTTAAGTTCTTCACTAAGTGAAATAAGCAGCCATGTATATTAACGTCAGGAAACACTTCACGAATCGCTTGATGAATGGCAAGCTCAAAATCAACACTTATACTCAACGGATTTAGTTGAGGCCACAATTCACGGATCATACTAAATAATTTTACATAAGTTTCCCTCCTCTTATTAGGTAGTAAGCAAAACAAAACAGGAAACACTGCTCTTCCATCTTTTCTAGCAAGTATAACGAATACTTGTGAAAAAAGAGACGGGCAAATTAGAAAAGTGCCGTCCATAAACAATTCTAACATATTTTCACACCAACTAGAATTATATTCTCTTCCAAATATCATAATACGTTCAGAGTCCAAATTCTCACTCCCTGAATCGGCAAGAAGATATCTCTCAAAATTACCAGGGCTAAACTCATAAGTGGAATAACCTTCCGGTATGATTATTAGTTCCCTAGATTCCGTTGTATCGTTCTGCTCATGACAGAATTGCTTGGAATGTTACCTTTTATGGCATCAGGAACATTTGCAATAGCCCGTGCTCTTATTTGCGATGGATTGTCCATTGTATTTTCGGCTAAAAGTTTTATAACAGTATTAAGTTTTTGAAGTTCGACGTTTTCTGCATTTCCTACGGTCCTGCAGGAATGCTCCCTTCGCTGTGAATTGAACGAACCGTCTCTAATATTGGTCCATATTCTGCCATTGCAACCCTTATGCTTACTTTCACATCGCCAGAATTGAATAGTACTATTTGTGTTAATTTTATCTTTAACATAGAGGTACCCATCACGAGCATATTTTTCATTGCTTCGTTTGGTTAAAATTATTTGAGTTTCTTCCATTGTATTATGAATTAAAAATTAATATATTGATTTCTAACACTACACTGGAGTACTTTTATTAAAATCTAAACAGCGAAATCTATAAACTGGAGATAAAATGTCAATTATTGCAATCTTATAAACTTACTTAAGTTACTTACCTTAATAACATGTTACGCTGAAACGCTTCCACTTACTTCTTCTTTGTCTAAACTGAAATGTTTTGATACCAAAACTCAACTGACTATTTTAGCGTAAAAACTCAACTGACTAAAGAACTCAACTCAAAATGCCATCTATGACTCCTCGAAAACCGTTACTAAAAGTGGAGAGCTAATTGAAATTTTGGAAAGGATACTTAAGGAAAACCGTAATATTTAATTGAAAAGGCTGAATTGTATTGAAATGGGGAAAACCAAGAAAAGATTAACACAATAAGCATTATTGAAAAGGAGGATATACATAAGAATTATATTGAAATGGGGAAAACCAAAGAAAGATTAATACAATAAGTATTATTGAAAAGGGGCAAATAACAAAAAAGGGATCTATTTAAGAGAGGTAGGGAGAAAACCAATTTTTATTAACTATGAGTTTTTAAATAAAAGTTCGAAAAGCCGTAGGCGTCGGTACTAAGGTTTTTGTGTACATTTACAGCCGTATTCATAAAAATACTTAAAAGTGTCTTATAAACCTATTGTAGCTAAAACGTTCACTAAAGTTAAAACCCGTTTTAAGAGTGCTTTATTCATAAACGCATTGTAAGTGTGTAGTAACTAGAAAGCAGATATAAGACTAAATTAGCTCATTTGTACCATAGTTGAACTATTTCAAGGGATTTTTACGCGTTGAACGTAATTAGTTGGCAGCAAATATAAATATATTTTAACCTATAAATTAAGCGATTGTTTTGACGATCTGTCTAAATTTAAGTTAATAATTTATTTTTGTGAGTGAATATGGATGACAATAGTTTGAAAAGAAGAGAAAATTCAGTTGAAATGTGTTTAACTTTTTAATTAATCTTGTTAAAAAATATATTAGTCAACAATAATCTATACTGAATAAACATTTTTAAGTATTTGGAATTTTTTTAAATTGTATTAACAACATAATTATATTATAACAATTTCAACTTATAAACCTTATAGTAGCTTTGCTAAATCTATATTTTTTTTGAAAGTCTACATCGTCAAGCCGAAAAGGATTTATTCTGCGTTTATAGACTTTTCTACGACGCGGACGGGCACCTTCAATCGCGTGATCAATATTATTTATTACTTCCATTCTATTTAGAGTACAAATAGTTGCTATTGCATCCATTTTACTGATTTAAAAAAATTTATAAAAAAGCAAGCACGTTCGGTTACACTTAGGTTACACGTTAAAATGGGTTTACAACACTGTTAAAGTAGGTAGTAGACCTTTGTAAATATCGCCAACTTACGAACTCCTTAAAACAGGTTTTTAAGCTTACTAAACGTTTATGAATACTGTTTTTTTACAAGTCCCTTATTAAGGGTTTGTAAACCGCTCGTAAATTTTTATGAATACGGCTGTTAAATTTTAAATTTGGAAGAATAAATTAAAAGTATATCTTTCGTCGCCGAATCGACGTAGTCGAATTTACTGTCGCCGAATCAAAATCGGCGAAATGCCGGTGCCGAATTGGAATCGCCGAAATGGCGGTGCCGAAGATCGGGTTGCCGAATTGCCTGTCGCCGAATCAGAATCGCCGAAATGACGGTGCCGAACTGGAATCGCCGAAATGACGGTGTCCGTGTAATGGATGTATCTCCCAAACTAATTGAGATCCCATTCTGAAATTTTTTTAGCAGAATTTATAAATGTAAAGCTTTATTTTAAAGTAAAAAAAATTAAAATTAAAATGGTCGAAGTTATTAAAAAAAATATTTTAAATATTTACTTCCGGCCCAACACTAGAAAAAAAATTCAAATTTGAAATCTGATTTAAAAATCAAAAAAAACAGTAAATTTTCTATAAAAAACACTACATTTATTATTTTATTGTAATTTACTTCAATGTGAAAATAAAATTCCAAATAAACCCTTCCGTCAATTACGTGAATCTTTAAGATCTCATATCTTAACAACTAAACCTCAAATAAAAAAAATATTATGTGTACACGTTTATATCCCCTAGAAGTACAAATATGCCCAATATGAACAAAATTCACAACCTCACTTTTTTTTCATGGTCCGCTTCACGTGAAATGCCCCAGTCGCTAATCAAGTGCAACATAACCTCAAAATAAGTATGGATCAGAAAGTGGATTTGAAAGAATACAAAAGTTTTCAACAGTGCAGCGATGTTTTGCAAACTCCAAGTTGTAATGTTGACGTTAAAAATGAACTAGAAGATCCAGAATTTAATTTGGAAGATGTGCATTACTCATTTGACATAAAAGATGAAGTTTCAACTCTGGAATATCAACTGAAAGAAGAATATGAGGGCTTACAAATAATACCATCAGAAAATTGTTTACCAAAAGAAACATTTGCTTGTGACGTTTGTGACTACAAGTGTTTACTGAATTCCGACTTGGCACAGCACATGAAAACTCATTCTAGTGAAAAACCATTTAGCTGTGATATCTGCAACTTTAAATGTGTAACTAAACGTATTTTGAAGACCCATACGAGAAATCATTTGGGCGAGAAAAAGTTTGAGTGCGAATTGTGTGACTATGAAAGTTCAGTCGAACATTATCTCAAACGTCATACTACTATGAGAATCCATACTGGCAGAAAATCATTTATGTGTGATACTTGTGACTGTAAATATACAAGCAAGCAAACTTTGCGGAATCACATCATGATAACTCACACAGGAGAAAAACCGTTTGAGTGTAATATTTGTTTGTTCAAAAGCTCAGAGAAACGAAACCTAAAACATCATATTATAAAAAATCATACTGGAGAGAAACCGTTTAATTGTGATATTTGCGACTATAAAAGTTTTATAAAGTGGAATCTGAAGCAGCATATGAGAATCCATACTGGTGAGAAACCCTTCAGTTGCAATATTTGCCTGTCTAAAGATTATGTAAATAAAGAAGGTCTTAAAAAACATATTAGAAAATATCATTCTCGTCGTAAACCGTCTGGTTTAGTGAAACATGATTTGAAAGAGCGTATGAGAACTGCCATCAAACAGCTGTTTGTAGCGCACAAATTAGAAAATTAAGTAGACGGAGCGGAGGTGGCGTAGAGTCGATTTTGACAACGCAACTATAACCGGTAATGATCCATAATGATCCTTGATCATTCAAAAAAAATAACTAATAACATGTATCTCCTTCATAGGGGGTGTTTATTTATAATAATTGAGTCTAAATTTTCTTTAATACGTAACTATCTCTTATTTATATATTTTATTATGAATTAAGTAATTTGTTTAATTATAATTTCAGTTTTTATTTCGGTAGTTATTATACCATATTGGAAAAATGGCGCCCAAAACAGTTTTTTGCCAATATCTCCTTTCCTACTCATTTTACGATAAAAATAGTTATATAATAAATTAAACTAGAGAAAATTTCCTATAATTTATGTCTTAACTTTTTTTGTGTAAAATAAATAGATTTAGCGTGTGAGCGCCGCAAAGTCTACCCCAACTTGCATTTTGGCCAAAAAATTGATTTCTACACTACCTATTAAGTAAAATAGCTCGTTTTTTGTGGTGTTTCCAGTAGACTTAATTTAGTTGATGTTTTTTTTCAAAAATGCCGGAATTAATACGGTATAGGTATAGCGCTCGAAGTGATGAAATTTGTATGATAAATGAATGTCTTTCAGATTCCTATTTTAAAAATTTATAATTATTGACTAGTAAGCACATTTTTGTGCTTTGGCAAAATTTGTATTATATACTCTGATGCATATGAAAATATGCTACTTACAGATATTACAATTAAAAAGGAATCATTAATATATAGGCAAGAACTTATAATATCATATTTTGCCAAATGTGTTTTAAAAAATTTATTTGTTATAATTTAGAATTAGTTTTTAGAATTTAATCGAGGATTAATAATTTTCTATGGATAGAGAAAAAATTATGTATTATTAAAATTAAAAAAATTATTACACTAAAATGTTTTTTATTGCAATAAAAAATAGAAAAATTATTATACATTATTAAAACTAAAATTTAAAAAAAAAATGATTAGGTACATTAAAAACAAAAAAAAATTTAATAACATTAAAAAATCCAGTCCATCGAAATCCATGTTTATCCAATTACTATAAATAATTGTGGCGATCTCACCAATTTGAATTGAAATTGTTTGGCGCCGGCACAGCAACAGTTGGCAATCCGGGCGACGCGGCTGTAACCGCTAGGCGACGCGATTAGGAACGAACAATTAGACGGTACATGGTGGTACATAGATAAAAGAGTAGTAATAGATGGCCAACTCCCCACCTATTTTTGTGCCGAAGTATTAGTTCATACCAGGGTCACCAGGCGCACAAACAGCGCTACTATCGTGCCATAAAATTGGCGGGGGAATTCAAATAATAAATTTTTTACTTGTGATTTTAAATTAATTGTAAATATTAGTGAAAATAACTGCTTTGTTATCTTAAGAACTTCTTTTTTGCTCCTCTGAAGTTTTGGTAATTTCTTGCTGCAGCTTTCTTTATCGGGCCCACAAATAAATATTTATAAAACTTATTTATCTGTGATCCTTTATGCAGTTACGTCATTTACACGGCATCTTTGTAAATTTGAGAGTTTAATTTTAATAGCAACATAAAATACAGCACCACCTGGTGACCCTGGTACAAACTAATAAAGCGACCCCTTTATAGACAATAGAGTCGACAATCTATATTACTCTTTTTTATCTATGTGGTGGTAGTCAAATCGAGCAGTACATCAAGTGAACCCAGCAGCACGCAGTGATATATTATTTTGTAATTATCTTTGTTAACCGTTTTGTGTAATTATAGTTATTGACATTTTGTGATTTTGAAAGTGGACATTATTAATCATCGAACGCCCAAATAATAAATAGTACTAGAATATAAGTAAATCAGTTTTATTACTTACTTATGTATTAATAATATTTCTCGCAGTAACTAAATGATCAATGTTACTATTTCGTTGGTATTAATTATTATTTATAGGTATAAGCAGTATAAGACTATTCTTTCAGCCAGTTTGAAGAGTTGACGCATGCGCAGATTAAAATTTATAACGTAAATTTAAAACCGCGCATGTGTGTGATAGATAGATCTTTAATTGCTGGTTTAAACTCAAATAAAATCGGTGTTGTTGATTTTTACCTATAAACAAAATTGCTTAATTTTTTTTATAAATTAAAAATGCAGGAAAGAAAGAAAAAATTTCAGGACAAATTATTGATTTCTTCAATAAACAGTCAGAAGCAGAACTGGTATAAGATTCATCATAAACAGCAAAATTTAGAAGTAAAATAATAAAATCAAGACTTACCCTTTAAATTCAGAGTTGGTGGTTTTTACCTAAAACAAGAAAACGGAATTTTAATTTTTTCTATAAATTAAAAATGAAAGGAAAGAATGAAACAAATTCAGGACAAATTCACCTCTTCAACAAACAGTCAGAAGCAGAACTGGTATAAAAATCATCATAAACTGACTTAAAATTTTGCACGATGATAGAAATAGTAGAACTAAACAATTTGATTGGATAGACTTGAAATTTTAAGTGCAGATTTTGTAAGTGCACACAATTTTTACGATTGATAATTTTTTGTTCAAACTAAGACCAAATTTACAAAAATCAATATATTTTAATAAACGTGTGTACTACTTAAAATGTAAATTTAATTAATCGAATTGATAGTTGCTAAAAAAATGTAAAACAATAAATGTACTTACCAAGAAAATTTTAGTGAACGAAATACTGCAAATCGTGAAAATCACGTGCTATATTCAACGGTTAATAAAACTTTTCCTGTAAAAGTTAAACTAATGAAATAAATGTATGTATACTTAAAGTAAAATCAATATTATTTACCTATGACATTTTTTACAACTCGTTCTTTCATCCAGGTTTTTTTTACATTATCACCCACTTTTGATATCCACTTCAATGTAAAATTGCTTACATGCGCCCATGGACTTATGCGCCATATGAGCGCCAAGCCACATTTTCAAGAACGACATCGACAATCCTAGCGGCAGTTATTTAAAACCAAGAAGCGGTAAAAATTTAAATTCAAATTATTAAATATTTGAAATTACCAAAAATTGAGCTTAAATTATTATTATTAATTCACACAAATTAATATATTTTTTAGCTTTTAAAGAGTATAACCAGGTGAACATGCAATAGCTGCCCCAAGCGATTTTTAAAAATCTACATGGCCCTTTGATTTCTAATCGGAAAAAAAACATTTTTCTGAAAATTTCAGCTTTTTAACCCAAAGATTTACGAAATAATAAGAAAAAACGTGTTTTTATTTTATTGTAACTGTTTTACGAAATATTTTTTAATGAAACTTATTTAGATAAGAATTATTGATAAAAGACTTGAAAAAGTAACTTTTTTGAAAACTTTTAACCATCTTTTTTTTTTAATTTTGAAAAGTTTTGGTTGCTTTATTTAAATATGTCAATCGCACATTTTTTACAGAAAACTTACCTTTTATCCTTCTGTACATGGTAAAGTTTTCAACAAGATCCGTTTGGTGGAACATAGTAAAAAAAATAAAATGTATCAGTATGTATGTACCAGAGACTCCTCCCCACCCCATTTCGAGTTTTGAATCTAAAATAGTCTAAATTGTTTTTACATCGTTTATACCTGTTTTTAACTCCCGACCCAAAAAGAGGGGTGTTATGTGTTTAACGTATGTGTGTGTCTGTCTGTGGGGTCGTAGCTCCCAAACGAATGAACCGACTATGATTTAGTTTTATTTTATTTGATCAAAAGTGTTCTTAGCTATGATTCAAAAGAATCGGTTTAGCCGTTCGAAGATCATTTGCTGTTTTCTAGTCTAGTTGATGAAATCAGGGCCGTATTTGTAATATAAAAAGTTGATAAAATTAGGGCCGTACTAGTAATATTTAAAGTTTAAAAGGCATCAAATAAAATTAAATTAAAAATTTAAAAAACTCTCGACAAAGAAAATCTTTAAACAGTAAAAAATAAAATCCAAACTTGGCACATAGAGTGATTTGCTCAATCTGGGGGGACAAAAAGGTATTTTTTGAAATCGGCTCTATAACCGTTATATTGAAAATTTTGGAGACTAAGATCGGGTTGCACCAACGTCTATTAAAATTGGCATATTAAGCGCTATTACCATAATAGCCATTACTCTGTTAAAATTATTTTAATAATGTTATTAGGCTATTAGTTTAATATTTTAATAATTGCTAAGACAACGCTATTGTCACTGTCAAAACTTTGCAGTTAGAACTGCCCTTATAATGGTGTATTTTTACGTTAATTTTCATATCTAATAAAAAATGCATCTTATATTGTCTTTTTTCAATCACATTTTATATACACAGGGAGTAAATTTATAATTTGCAATATACCGCAGCAATTTGTTAGATTTTTGAAAATTTCTTTTTTTTGAATTTTTGAAAAAAAGTTCTTTCTTGAAATCACTGCATATTGGAATTGTATAACGACCACAGAAGATGTAGAAGAATAGAAAATTTTTACATCGCCCGGTCCTATAAAGTCATTTTCATAAGCGACAAAGTTTAAAATTTATGCCTACAAAATTGTGAAGCTTGAGAAAATTACCTCGCTTTTGATAAGGCTTGTCCGAAAAATTAATATTTCTATCTTTCGCTTGATTCCTTGAAAAAGATTTGTTGTTTAAAAAAATTTATTTCAAATTCAACGATTACTTGTCAACTTTGATGTAGTTCATAACCTAAAAATCTATTATTTATGTCAAAATATTTGTCAAAGTTATTACCCTGTTAAACTATTACCCTGTTAAATTTTTTTGCGTTGCACCAACATTTTTCTCAATTAAAAATCTCATATTAGTTATTATGAAATTCAACGATGGTTGCCATACTAATTTGACATTTCTCGTTTGTTTAAATATTAATTTTAGGTTAATACAGTAGCGTATCTATATGATATCTATAAAAGGGAAAATCAAGTACTATCCAAGAAAATGCAAATGTTGAAAAATTAACAAAAAAATTTAAAATATTAACTTAACTCTCAATCCTAAATTCCTGAACTATTCCTAGATCCGCCACTAGGTAAATTTGTACGTGAATATTAAAAATATATTGTCGTGTTCTGACGAACAACTCTTTAAATGCCGTAGCCGTTATAGTCGGTAGTTTGCATTATTGAGACTATCTCAGGAGTAGGTTCCAAAAAATTGATTCTCAAACTATCCACAATAAATGAAACAAAATTCTCAGGGTTGAATGATAATTTAATTGGACGATAATAGTATTCATAAACTAATTAATAAATAAATTGAGACGAAATTTTTGTAATTAAACTTATCGACACAATCGATTATTCCAAAATCATGAAGAATTATCCTACAAATTTACACATTTAAATTTCAAAAACAGTATCTCCAATTTGTAAAATAATCAACGTTTTAATATAATTTGAATAAAACATCTGTAATAAAATTGTAAAAAAATATTAACGCTTTTGTAATTGTTCAAAAATTGGTATCATTAAATAACCGTTGTTGATATGGTAGCCACTACCAAATACGCAAAAACCCGTGCGAAAAAGTTTATCACATAAATTTTAAATTTTACAGTTAAACAACACGAACTAATTATCAAAATTGTTCCACTGGTGTATTTAATTAATTAAAAGTGAAGAAATCTGTTCATAATTGTGACTCGAAATGCAAATTTAACAACGTTCATTGTAGCTAACCTCAAAATTTCCGCGGCATCGTAACAAATATCGAAGACAATCGCAGATATAGCGTAAATAAACAATTTAAAAATTATTTACCAAGATGATGGCTTGAATAATAGAAGATTGCCCCTCGAATCCCTTGCATCTACGATTTGACAAAATGGTGACCTCATGTCATGACTGGTACGTAAACTTTCCAAATCTTCAAAAATCACAATGAATTTCATAACACTCTTCTTTAGCAGCACACACCATCAACATAAACCCAGTTGCTCATAATCATCGTTAAATTAATTACCAATGGGTAATTATCACACATTCGAAGATTACACTTTGAAGCCGTTAAGTTCTAGACTTCACTTCTCCACTACTCTAGAGCAACTGACCATTTTTCTCGTTTCCTGTAAAACTTTTCATCGGAAAATCGTGTCACACTCTGGTTGGTTGGTTTTCCAGCGAAATTCAAATTTTTAGATGCCAAATTCAACATTTTGATGTCACTAAATTTTAAATTGCGAACTACACTTTTAGTTTAAACGCATCAACGATCGTAGCTACCTTTGTACCAACTCATTTCAAACGTAAGTTAACAATTTTTAAGAACAAATAAAAAAAAATAAATTAATCAAAATTTCAACGTTTTTCCATTTTTTTGAAATGTTTAATTTTTAGGCTATATGGACAAATTCCCAACCTTAAAATCTCGTCTCTACACGTACTCATTGGCACATAATTGAAAAATAACAAGTTACTACTATTCATCTAATTAAATTAAAGGAAATTTCACAATCGAAAACTTTAACAAAATGAAAATCTAATTGTGGATAATTTTAGAATCTTCAACCTATTACAATCCACGTCAATATCATGGAAATTAACGAAAAAAATGTAGAAGAAAATTCTTGATCAAAATATATAAGCAGAAATTGCAACAATCCAAGTCATCATTTTTATAAAAGAGACGATATCCTACAATTTTTGCATCACGCTTTGATTTTCTTGGCCCAATAGTAGTTTTCAATATCCAGTGGCAAAAAGTGAAGTAACTTTTCGTTTGCTTTAGCACTCAATCAGAAAACAGTTCTCCAACTGCAATGATTTGAAGGCTTTAATATTTGGGAAATATTATTAAATACGAATTTTTTTCAGTGGTAATGAATAACTTTTTCTTTTCTGTATTAAAAACAACATAATATTACTGTGATAATATCCACATATTGTGAGTAAATACATAGAGGAATATTAACTACTCAAAATGTGAGGCTTTAGTAACAAATTAACAAATTTATGTCTCCATCTGTACTCGAAAAAGAAGTTAAAGGTGACA
Organism: Rhagonycha fulva; assembly: GCA_905340355.1. NCBI lineage: Eukaryota > Metazoa > Arthropoda > Insecta > Coleoptera > Cantharidae > Rhagonycha > Rhagonycha fulva. The sequence goes on from HG996554.1 coordinate 22,549,842, forward strand.
TTTTTTACTCATAATAATATAATTTTGAATTCGGCGATTAATTTTTCAAATTCTATGTAGTTCATAACTTAAAAATCTTTTTTTTTCATCAAATTTTTTCTAATAAAATTTCGACTTGAAATTTTAATTGACCAATTTTGGCCAATTTGCTTATTATTAGATTTATTACCCTGTTAAACTAAGTCGCGATGGTGCAACGCATTTTTTTGGTAACTAAGGAATATTTATTAAATATTTAATAATTTTGCTAATAATTTCCTTAATAACTGTTGTTTCGAAGGAAACTGACATATGTCATTCATTTTAATTGAGATTTTAATCTAGTAATAAGTTAAGTCTCGTTGGTGCAACGCATCTTATGTCAAAATGTCAATTTTTAATCTAGTAATAGCTTATTACTCTATTAAATCCTTATTATGCGTTGGTGCAACCGGACCTAAAGACCCTAATACATCACTACGTATCAATATTTTTTTCTTTGTTGAAATATTTTCGTTGCTAGGCGATTTCAAAGTTGACCCATGTTTGACGTGTAATCAGACTTTATAAAAAACACATCAGAGTACATTTTTCAAATTGTTGCTAAGGTGTTAAGTTTTATTTTTTTCGTACAATTCGTGATGGATATCGATGGAGAAGATAAGTAAGAACATTTTTTATATTTGCTTTACATGATATAAGCACTCCCTCGGGTTCCATGACTTTTTTAAAAAAGCTCCTTTTTGGACCTTGATTTTTCTAAAATAAAAATTTCAAAAGTAAAAAAGTTAGTGAACCTGGCTCGTGCCGGCATTGAGTCTAGTATCATTGGAAAGCCTGTTTTCTCAGCTTTTATCCCTGTAAAATTTAGAAGTCACTTTTAGTCACTTTTTTTAGGGGTATAAAAACTGAGGGTACTTCAATGTACAGTAGCGATCAAAAGTAAGTTGGCAAACAGAATTTATAATATGATACTATATAAACAAATTTTTTTGTAAAATAAAATAGCAATGAAGAGTGTACTATGAGCATAACAGAGTGTCAAGTGATGACTCGACATCAGTTGTTCTCATTTCTCATAAATTCAGAAGGTGAAAATTTTGGAGAAAAGCTAAAGAACCTGGAAACCTATCTGTTCAACTTTGGACCATTTTCTGACGAAAACTCTGATATTTGTGGATTGACTTCAAAAGACTTTAACAGCTCTATTGAATCAAATTCACCTGTTAAAGATGGCACTTTGGATTTTGGCTTGTCAATATTACATGCCAGAATTCGTTTCTTTGAAGCCATTCTGCACGTTAGCGTATAAAGCCCCAGTCAAAAAATGGCAGTTGAGAAGTAATGAAGACAAGGCCAAAGTCCAAGAAAGAAACAAAAATTCAAAAAGAGTCCAAGAGAAAAACAGGCCTTATTGTTGATGTCCCAAAAGCCAACTTCGGGAACACAAACGACGGCAACACCAACAGACGTTTTTTTGCTGACCACGAACTCGGTGCGGAAATTACTTTTATTACGGGCGATAAGGGTTTTCATCCTTCGGTCGATTATTCACTCGCCGCTGCGCGGCTCGTCTCATAAACTTTTGCCCGGCGGATGAAAAGACCCCCTTTATCGCCCTTGTGATATAAACTACTATTAGAATTGTTGTCTAGTGGACTGGAGATCAACACAAAAAAGTTCTCAATCTATGCAAAAGAAACCGAAAGGCTCTATGTTGAACTGTACGGATGGCATCCTATGACCCCAACCCTCCATAAAATCCTTATCCATGGAGCGCAAGTCATAGAAAAAGCTCTGTTGCTAATTGGGCAACTATCGGAGGAGGCAGCTGAAGCTAGAAATAAGTATATTCGTCTATATCGACAGAATTTCGCTAAAAAATTCTCTCGCACTGCCTGTAATGTGGACATATTAAACAGGTTACTGATCAATTCTGATCCTTTGATGACAGGGATGAGACCGCCAAGCAGTCGCAGAACCTCAAAACCATTTTCAAAAGAGACGATATCCATGTTTCAATGTTCTCTGAGTTCTGATGAAAACCCAGTCCATGATTTCATCAGCTCTGATGAAGAATGAATTCATGGATATTTCTGATAAATATATTTATTTTTCTTGTTACAAGTTTTAAACAAGTATTTGTTTTTATTTAATAAACTGAGGGTACCTCAATGTACAGTAGCAATCAAAAGTAAGTTGGCAAACAGTTTTTCTGCAATAACTTTTTCAAATTTAAATATTTTTCTTTCCACCTGCTTCTTAGCTATAATAATGCTAAAGTATAGTTTAAAATTCATTTTTAGCCAGTTTTAAAATGAATAAACGCAGAAAATAATTTTGTCCCCCCAGATTAGACAAATCACTGTATGTGCGACGTTCACAATGAAGTGGGGTCTTGCCTTGCTTCGGTAGAAATTATGATTCAAGTATTTTCTTTTAACATTTTCTATGATTTAAAAATTGTTCATTTTGATTGAGGCTTGCTAGCTTTTTACCAAATGAAAGTGTTTTTATGAACTGCTTCATGTGTGATTTACTTTCGTGGGTCCATACTTGATGGGTATCGGTATGGCTTCGTTTCTTTTTATCTAATTGACCAAAAACAAAAAAGTATTTTATTTTCAACGTTTCCTTTGAAGTTTACGCTAGAAGTTAATAATAAAAGATTTATTTTTCAAAAAAATGTTTACAATATCATAATTTGCTATAAATCTCTTCCTTTGTTTTTTGTATACAGCCGTTTACCATCTTAGTTTTCTTGCTTTAATCAAGAGAATCTACCCTGTTGCGACTCAGTGTCTGGCATAGGTAGTTTGCTTAAGGGTTAAGGAAACCATCGGCGTAAAAGTTCCACAATAAGTTATTTTGACATCTTATCCATTAATCCTGTACGCTAGGGTGGATTGGCTATCAAAAATCTACCGGAAAATTAGCAGCCAGCGGCCCAAAAATGTAATCGTCACGGCCCAAAACAGCGCCGCAGGCTAAATTGTTATTTTATTAATTAGCTATTAAAAGTTTTCTATATAATATAGCAAACTTTTACTTATTTTAGTTATAGTTTTGTGCACTTGATAACGAAGCGGAAAATCCCTTCAAAATAATATTGTTGTATATCAACAAATATATAAGCGATATAGACGCAGGGCATTGGGAAGATCATGGGGTTTTTCCTCAAAGATTTCTCTCTGGATGTACACTGCCATAATTAGGCCTATGCTTTGCTATGGCGCACTCGTCTGGTGGCCCAGAATCAGATTGATTACAGTAGTGTCCTCTCTGGAGCGGCTGCAGAGATCGGTCTGCTTGGCGGTGACGGGAGTGATGCGAACAACACCTACTGCGGCATTGGAGGCTCTCTTATGCTTTCCTCCACTGGATCTCTATGTGAAGGAGCAGGCATTGAGGGCCTCCCTGAGGATGCGGGCATGGGGTCTCTGAACCTATAGGTGGGGATCGGTTGGGCATACACAGATTCTAGAGGACTGCTCGAAAAAGCTGCCTCTTTTGGGTCTTGATGCTGACAGGATCTCCCCCAAATACGTGTTTGAGAGGAATTTTAAAATTCTGCTAGACACAAAAGGATCTGACCGGGCTGACATATGTCTGTACACGGACGGATCCAAAAATAATACTGGCTCGGGTGCGGGGATATTCTCCTCGGAACTGCAGATAGATATAAAACTATCGTTGGGGAGGTACTCCTCTGTTTTCCAGACGGAACTCATTGGAGTGCTTCGCTGCGCAGAGGAAGTTCAAGATAGAAATGTCCGGGGCAAAACTATTCAAATAATCACGGATAGTAGGGCGGTCCTTGCGGCGCTGAACCGCTGCAAGATCATTTCCGGTCTTGTGCTACAATGCATTGAGGCACTGAACGTGATTTCCATTCATAATGTTCTAACTCTTAGTTGGGTTAAAGGGCATGAAGGAAATGAGGGCAATGAGAGGGCTGATGAGCTGGCAAGGCTGGGCTCTGGAAACGTGCCGTGCGGTCCGGAGCCTTTTCTCTCGCTGGCTGTTAAAGCCCTTGATGCCATCATAAAAGGGGAGACCCGCAGAGTGCATGTTGAAAGGTGGGAGAATGTGGCTGGATGCCGTCAGGCTAAAGCTGCAATTAACATACCATCTGACAAACATGCAAAATATTATCTGAAGTTGTCTCGGGACAGATTACGAGTTATCGTGGGATGTCTTACAGGACACTGTAAGCTAAACAAACACCTGCACAATATGGGACTGGTTGAAAGCCCATTATGTCGCGGATGTGAAGAAGAAGATGAAACAGTGGAGCATGTGCTTTGCAACTGCCCAGTGTTAGCATCGAAAAGAGGATCCATGTTGGGGAGCTTCTGGCCTAGCATGGCCAGTATTAGTGGCACACCGCCCTCTAAAGTACTCGAGTTCGCCCTAAGTTTGGGGTGGCTTGAGGAATAGGAGGCTGGTGAGCTGCTAACATCGGAGGTAGCATAATGGGCCCGATTATGTGGCCTGAGTGCATGTGAACCATGGTTTGCCCTCCACTTTCAATCCAGAATCCAGAAGCGATATAGAACAAATATTTTGGCAATATCAAGAAAATTTGATTTTTTAATACTTAAAACCGCGTGACACTTGTACTAATCCACACTTTTACAAGTTAAACACTTTTTATAGTAATTTTTTAAAATTTTTATCTTTGTATTTATATTATCTCTATTAATCCGGGGTAGTTCCGCCACTGGTTGTAATTCTTCGCCAAGTTTTATTTGACAGTTCTCAACTTTGGTGCTCAACCATGGACTTAGAACCTAACCCATAGATAAGAAAGTGTAATCTATTACTACTCTTTTATCTATGACCTAACCTCTAAAATTGCTTTAATTGTTCACCTGTTGTTCACTGGTCCTGTCAACCGAATCATCTGAAAATGAACATAGAAGAAATTGAAAACATGGAAATCAAATTGGAAGATTTGCATCATTCAATTGATATTAAGGAAGAAGATCCTTTGGGTGGAGATTGTAAATTGGATATTGGTGAAATTAAATATTCTTATGAAGTACACCAGATGCATGTTATTGCAGGAAAAAACCTTTTTATGTGTAAACTTTGTGACTACAAGTGTAAACTGAAACAAAATTTAGTGCGGCATTCGAAAGTTCATACTGGGGAAAAACCGTTTGCTTGTGGGATTTGTGACTACAAATGTATACAAAAACAACAGTTGATCGCCCATTTAAAACTTCACAGTGGTGAAAAGCCGTTTGAGTGTGCAAACTGTGATTATAAAAGTATACGTAAGAGGAGTTTACAAAATCATTTAAAAAATACCTTTTACAAGCACTTGTTGACATGTACAATTTGTGGATTAACATTTTTATGCAAAGGACAGCTCAAGAAACATTTGGAAACTCATTGGTGTGACAAGAACAAGAAGCAGTATGTTTGTAAAATTTGTAATTATAAATTTGCACGGAGAGATCAACTGAATAATCACTTGAAAATTCACACTGGCGATAAGCCTTTTGCGTGTGTAATGTGCGACTACAAATGTAGATTAAAGCATCATTTAATTATCCATTCAAAAATTCATACTGGCGATAAACCGTTCGCCTGCGAAAAGTGTGACTACAAATGTATACAAAAACCACAGTTACTTGCCCATTTGAAAGTTCACAGTGGAGAAAAACCGTTCGCGTGTACAGAGTGCGATTATAAATGCATCCGTAAAAGTAATTTAAAGATTCACTTGGAAACGCATTTCAGCAAGAAGCATTTTGCTTGTGAAATTTGTGATTATACATGTACACTAAAACACCAGTTGAATAATCATTTAAAAATTCATACTGATGATAAACCGTTTGCTTGTGATATGTGTGATTATAAATGCAGGCAAAAACACCATTTGATTAATCATTCCAAAGTTCATTCCGGCGAAAAACCGTTCGCTTGTGAAATTTGTGACTACAGATGTATACAAAAGCAACAATTAGTTGGTCACTCAAAAATTCACACTGGTGCGAAGCCGTTTGCTTGTGGAAGCTGTGAATATAAATATACACGTAAAGGGAATTTAAAGAATCATGAAAAAATTTGTGATGTACATAAAAACTGTAGTAATAATTGAATTATCAATGAGAATTTACTTGTGAATTTAAATTATTAAATAAATATTATTTCATAAATGAGGATAGACAGCCTTGCCTTATTTTGCAGTGTTCCTAATTTTGCTGATTCTTCGATAATTTGCACATTCCATCTTATCTCCCTTCTTGTAAATTGGACATAACAGTGCCGTATTTTATGATCAGGCCCGTAGCCAGGATCTCATTTGGGAGGGGGGAACTCGTAATAAGCCTTTTGTAGAAAGTAAAATTTTTGGTGGTTTCCCTTCCGGGAACTTTTATTATTACAAACAAATTTTTCCAACAAATACAAAGACCCCAATAAAATAACTGGTGGGAAGACGAGACGGGCCTGGCAGCCATATGGATGTGGCTGAAGTTAGAAACGGATTTGGATTTGGATTCAGATTTACAATTTTACAGTGGACCAAGTTAAACTTCAACAAAATATAAAATTTAGTAAAATGTACGTTATTAGGCAATTTCCAAAAGCAAACGATGTATACAATAACAAATATGTGTTCTAAATTAGGCTAAAAAATATTTCGACCACCGGGAAGCCCTAAATGATATTAAAACACATTATCAAAAAATAAAAAAATAACACATGTGCCCTAAATCTAACCACTGCTAAAAATTCAATTTTATAGAAAATCATAAATATAAAACATTGTAATTGTTAAGTCAAGAGGTAAGGGGGCAGATTTCCGTGCTGAAAATAAAAATAAAAAAAAATCGGACTGTGTCAAAATCTGACCCATCTCAAAAATTTGAAAATATTTAGTTACGTATGTACAAAAATTTTCATACCCTAACTCAGAGGTCTAGGGGGTACATTTGAAACTCCAACAAAAAATTTAAAAAAAAATCGCAGTGTGTCAAAATCCGACTTATCTCAAAAAATCGACAATATTTAGTTATATACGTATGTACAAAAATTTTCAAACCCTAACTCAGAGGTTAGGGGGTAGCTTTGCGACTCCAACAAAAAATTTAAAAAAAAATCGCAGTGTGCCAAAATCCGACTTATCTCAAAAAATCGACAATATTTAGTTACGTATGTACAAAAATTTTCAAACCCTAACTTAGAGGTTTAGGGGGTAGATATGCGACACCAAGAAAAAATTTAAAAAAAAATCGCAGTGTGCCAAAATCCGACTTATCTCAAAAAATTGACAATATTTAGTTACGTATGTACAAAAATTTTCAAACCCTAACTTAGAGGTTTAGGGGGTAGATATGCGACTCCAAAATACAAAAATTTTCATACCCTAACTCAGAGGTCTAGGGGGTAAATTTGCGACTCCAACAAAAAACTTAAAAAAAAATTGCAGTGTGCCAAAATCCGACTTATCTGAAAAAATCGACAATATTTAGTTACGTATGTACAAAAATTTTCATACCCCAACTCAGAGGTCTAGGGGGTAAATTTGCGGCTCCAACAAAATATTAAAAAAAAAATTGCAGTGAGCCAAAATCCAACCCAACTCAAAAAATCAACAATATTTAGTTACGTATGCACAAAAATTTTCATACCCTAACTCAGAGGTCTAGGGGGTAAATTTGCGGATCCAACAAAAAATTTAAAAAAAAATCGCAGTGTGCCAAAATCCGACTTATCTCAAAAAATCGACAATATTTAGTTACGTATGTACAAAAATTTTCAAACCCTAACTTAGAGGTTTAGGGGGTAGATATGCGACTCCAAAAAAAAATTATAAAAAAAAATCGCAGTGTGCCAAAATCCGACTTATCTCAAAAAATTGACCACATTTAGTTACGTAAGTACAAAAATTTTCATACCCTAACTCAGAAGTCTAGGGGGTAGATTTGCGACTCCAACTAAAAATTTAAAAAAAAATCGCAGTGCGCCAAAATCCCACTTATCTCAAAAAATTGACAATATTTAGTTACGAATGTACAAAAATTTTCATACCCTAACTCAGAGGTCTAAGGGATACATTTGCAACTCCAACAAAAAATTTAAAAAAAAATTGCAGTGTGCCAAAATCCGACATATCTCAAAAAATCGACAATATTTAGTTACGTATCTACAAAAATTTTCATACCCTAACTCAGAGGTCTAGAGAGTAAATTTGCGACTCCAACAAAAAATTTAAAAAAAAATTGCAGTGTACCAAAATCCGACTTATCTCAAAAAATCGACAATATTTAGTTACGTATGTACAAAAATTTTCATACCCCAACTCAGAGGTCTAGGGGGTAAATTTGCGGCTCCAGATAAATATTAAAAAAAAAATCGCAGTGTGCTAAAATCCGACCCAACTCAAAATATCAACAATATTTAGTTACGTATGCACAAAAATTTTCATACCCTAACTCAGAGGTCTAAGGGGTAAATTTGCGACTCTAACAAAAAATTAAAAAAAAAATCGCAGTGTGCCAAAATCCCACTTATCTCAAAAAATCGACAATATTTAGTTATGTATGTACAAAAATTTTCAAACCCTAACTCAGAGGTTTAGGGGGTAGATTTGCGACTCCCACAAAATATTAAAAAAAACATTGCAGTGTGCCAAAATCCGATTTATCTCAAAAAATTGACAATATTTAGTTACGTAAGTACAAAAATTTTCATACCCTAACTCAGAGGTCTAGGGGTAGACTTGCGACTCCAACAAAAAATTTAAAAAAAAATCGCAGTGTGCCAAAATCTGACTTATTTCAAAAAATCGACAATATTTAGTTACGCATGTACAAAAATTTTCTTACCCCAACTCGCAGAGGTCTAGGGGGTAAATTTGCGACTCCAACAAAAAATTTTAAAAAAATTCGCAGTGTGACAAAATCCGACCCAACTCAAACATCAACAATATTTAGTTTAAAAATTTTTGTACATACGTAACTAAATATTGTCGATTTTTTGAGATAAGTCGGATTTTGGCACACTGCGATTTTTTTTTAAATTTTTTGTTGGAGTCGCAAATTTACCACCTAGACCTCTGAGTTAGGGTATGAAAATTTTTGTGCATACGTAACTAAATATTGTTGATTTTTTGAGTTGGGTTGGATTTTGGCTCACTGCAATTTTTTTTTTAATTTTTTGTTGGAGCCGCAAATTTACTCCCTAGTCCTTTGAGTTGGGGTATAAAAATTTTTGTACATACGTAACTAAATATTGTCGATTTTTTGAGATAAGTCGGATTTTGGCACACTGCAATTTTTTTTTAAATTTTTTGTTGGAGTCACAAATTTACACCCTAGACTTCTGAGTTGGGGTAAGAAAATTTTTGTACATGCGTAACTAAATATTGTCGATTTTTTGAAATAAGTCGGATTTTGGCACACTGCGATTTTTTTTTAAATTTTTTGTTGGAGTCGCAAATCTACCCCCTACACCTCTGAGTTAGGGTTTGAAAATTTTTGTACATACGTAACTAAATATTGTCGATTTTTTGAGATAAGTGGGATTTTGGCACACTGCGATTTTTTTTTAAATTTTTGTTGGAGTCTCAAATTTACCCCCTAGACCTCTGAGTTAGGGTATGAAAATTTTTGTGCATACGTAACTAATTATTGTTGATTTTTTGAGTTGGGTCGGATTTTGGCACACTGCGATTTTTTTTTAAATTTTTTGTTGGAGTCGCAAATCTACCCCCTAGACCTCTGAGTTAGGGTATGAAAATTTTTGTGCATACGTAACTAATTATTGTTGATTTTTTGAGTTGGGTCGGATTTTGGCACACTGCGATTTTTTTTTAAATTTTTTGTTGGAGTCGCAAATCTACCCCCTAGACCTCTGAGTTAGGGTATGAAAATTTTTGTACTTACGTAACTAAATATTGTCAATTTTTTGAGATAAGTGGGATTTTGGCACACTGCGATTTTTTTTTAAATTTTTTGTTGGAGTCGCAAATCTACCCCTAGACCTCTGAGTTTGGGTATGAAAATTTTTGTACATACGTAACTAAATATTGTTGATTTTTTGAGTTGGGTCGGATTTTGGCACACTGCAATTTTTTTTTAAATATTTTGTTGGAGTCGCAAATCTACCCCCTAGACCTCTGAGTTAGGGTATGAAAATTTTTGTACTTACGTAACTAAATATTGTCAATTTTTTGAGATAAGTCGGATTTCGGCACACTGCAATTTTTTTTTTAATTTTTTGTTGGAGTCATAAATCTACTCCTTAAACCTCTGAGTTAGGGTTTGAAAATTTTTGTACATACGTAACTAAATATTGACAATTTTTTGAGATAAGTGGGATTTTGGCACACTGCGATTTTTTTTTAACTTTTTTGTTGGAGTCGCAAATCTACCCCTAGACCTCTGAGTTCGGTTATGAAAATTTTTGTACATACGTAACTAAATATTGTTGATTTTTTGAGTTGGGTCGGATTTTGGCACAGTCCGATTTTTTTTATTTTTATTTTCAGCACGGAAATCTACCCCTTTGCCTCTTGACTTAACAATTACAATGGTTTATATTTATGATTTTCTATAAAATGGAATTTTTAGCAGTGGTTAGATTTAGGGCACATGTGTTATTTTTTTTTTTTGATAATGTGTTTTAATACCATTTAGGGCTTCCCGGTGGTCGAAATATTTTTTAGCCTAATTTAGAACACATATTTGTTATTGTATACATCGTTTGCTTTCAGAAATTGCCTTAATAATGTACATTTTACAAAATTTTATATTTTGTTGAAGATTTACTTGGTCCACTGTAAAATTGTAAATCTGAATCCAAATCCGTTTCTAACTTCAGCCACATGCCATATCGACCATAAACCATGTGACCGTCCAAGAAAGCGGAGTAGGGGAGGGATATGTGTGGGTAAAGGTGGATGGCATCTTTTGCTACAGCTGCTACTTCTCCCCAAATCAGAATGACGAGGATTACGAAGACAAGATCTGCAAGTTAATGGATATAGTAGCTGGAGACTTCAATGCCAAAGATTATGAATATGGCGAAACAAGAAACGACAACAGGGGGCGTATACTCTCGGAAGCCATGGCGTTTGTGGGTTTATACGCATGTAACATAGGAAATTTGCCAACTTTTGTCAGAGAAGCCACAGAAAACAGAGCTACCACGGAATCCGTAATCGATATAACGATGGCCACCTCGGGCATGCTGGTTAAGGTCGTGGACTGGAGGGTAGAAAAGTACCTAGAGAGCCTCAGCGACCATAAATACATCCGATTCGCAATACAGGACCACTCAAAACCAACGGTGAAAACAAGAAAAAGATGGGCAGTCAAAAAGATTCACACAGAGAGACTGCTGGAAAATATATGAGAGGCTACCCCGCCATATAACGCAAACGAGCTGGCGACGTTGCTCGAGAGACTGTGATGGCTGGCCCAGGAAAGATATAAAAGCAAAAACAAGGATGTACTGGTGGAACGACGAAGTGGCCAGATGCAGAAAAACAGTGCATAGTAAAGCGTAGAGCACTGCAGAGGACCAACAGAGAGGTGAGCATCCTATCGATACAGACCTACAAAAAGCCAGAAAAAAGCTCCGTCAGGCAATTGCCAAAAGCAAAAAGGACTGCTGGATGGAAGTTCTCAGGGAAGTCGACACAGATACGTGGGGAATGGGTACAAACTGGTAACTAAACGGCTCCTAAAAAACGTTGTTCCAGGGTTAACACCTACCAGAATCAGAGACATTACCAGCACCCTCTTTCCGGACCACCCAAAGACAACGTACGTTCGTAGCGAAGTGCCCTTGGGGGAAGTAGAGCTATTTCAGATGGAGGAGTTAAAAGACATCTTGGGTGTCGCACTTGACAAGTACCTGTGTTTCAAAGAACATCTCAAAAACACAGCAGAAAAGGCGACAAGATTGTCAACGGTACTGGCGCGACTGATGTCAAACGTAAGCGGCCCCAGTGAAACCAAGAGAAGAGTGATAGCATCCGCGGTGAATTCCATACTACTCTACGGGGCACCCGTATGGAAGAAAGCTATTACGGTGAAGAGCTACCGTGGGCAATGTATAAGAGTACAAAGAAAAATGGTCTTAAAAGTGTGCTCCGCATATAGAACATCCTCGACGGAGGCTTTATTAGTGTTGGCTGGAATGCCTCTAATAAACGTGTTGGTTCAGAAAAGAGCCACAATCTACGAGGAGGAATATAATCAATTGGAAAAGCGGGAAGAGAGACGAAGAACAATATAAAAATGGCAGACTCGGTGGGAAATCAGCCAGAAAGAAAGATATACCAGACTCCTCATCCCAGAAATAAAACATTGGCTGGAACGACCTCACGGTGAAATTGGATACTATATGACTCAAGTATTGACAATCCATGGATGCTTCAATGCCTATCTGCACAGGATCGGGAAGCGAGACAACCCAAGGTGCAGATACTGTTCGGAAGAAGATACAGCCGAACATACTCTATTCGGATGCGTCGAATGAGAAGTGTATAGGAGGCAGTATGGAATAAAAGACAGGAGTCCACACAGACTGGTAGAAGATATGCTGCTGTCAGAAGAAAGATAGAACAACATCAGTGATATGATCAGTGATCACGAAGATAATGACAACCAAAGAACTACACGAACGAGAAGAAAGTCTTGAAAGGGCGAAAGAGGGCTAGTGCCGAAAATATACAACACCTTTTAGCGTAGAACCTGAAGCACCCGGAAGAAATACAAGAGTAATCCCTGGATGCCCAATCACACAGCAGGAGTGGGGTTTTAGTCGATAAACATCCGACACCACCCAGTTGGGTGTCTTTTGAAGATTTCCCTACTCCCGACGCACTCAAAAAAACAAATTTTTTCAGTATTTTATTTTACTTTGTTGGAAAGAATTTGGAAGGCCTCCAAGAATATTATTGATTACCACCATCTCCACATGTAATTTTGTTCTGCCATGCTTTTCTGACTCAAGTATTGACAGGCCACGGATCTGCACAGGATCGAGAAGCGAGACAACCCAAGGTGCAGATACTGTTCGGAAGAAGATACAGCCGAACATACTCTATTCGGATGCGTCGAATGAGAAGTGTATAGGAGGCAGTATGGAATAAAAGACAGGAGTCCACACAGACTGGTAGAAGATATGCTGCTGTCAGAAGAAAGATAGAACAACATCAGTGATATGATCAGTGATCACGAAGATAATGACAACCAAAGAACTGCACGAACGAGAAGAAAGTCTCGAAAGGGCGAAAGAGGGCTAGTGCCGAAAATATACAACACCTTTTAGCGTAGAACCTGAAGCACCCGGATTAAATACAAGAGTAATCCCTGGATGCGCAGTCACACAGCAGGAGTAGGGTTTTAGTCGATAAACATCCGACACCACTCAGTTGGGTGTCTTTTGAAGATTTATCTACTCCCGACGCACTCAAAAAAACAAAATTTTTTTAGTATTTTATTTTACTTTGTTGGAAAGAATTTGGAAGGCCTCCAAGAATATTATTGATTACCACCTTCTCCACATGTAATTTTGTTCTGCCATGCTTTTCTGCAAGCCGAGAGCCTCTCCACTCAGTGGGTACCAAGCCCTCCAGGTGAGGGGCTGTCAATTAGTACAGCGTTAGTTAAAACGGTTTCGAGTGTTGCAAAGCGACCGGAAAGAGCGCAGCGGCACGTAGAGTCGATTTTGGCAACGAAACTGTCCGATTAAGATTCATCATCAATAAATCAATTTAAAACCTTAAATTAAATTCACACTTTCAATGTAATTCACAATTACTTACTAGCGGCGGCCAATGAAAGGCTCCAAAAGCACTCGTTCATGTAATTTTTTTTAAATTTGAAGAAAAACACCTTATTTGCAACGTTTTACTAATTTTTTGTATTATTATTGCTTCTAATTTTTTCAGTCTTTAAAGATTGTATTTTTTTTCTTTTCTCTTATTATTCCTTTACACACATCGCTTCCAGGATTTATTGCCTTTTAAACTAAACCATCATATTATCTTCTTTTGTGTTACTATAGAGCCCTCAGGAAATTTTTCCTTGATTGAAAAAGATTGAAAATTTAAATCGCCAATCGAATTATTTCTATTAGTTTTTCTGCAAATTAACGCAGAAAGTCAAATTTAAAACAGTCGCGAAAATGAGTAAACAAGTGAGTCATTTTCAGCAAAGAAAATAATTTATTTCTGAAAATTTTGAGTACCGCTGAAGGTGCAACTATTGAATATAATTTTTGGAAACGAAAAAGTAAGATTTGCTTTTACTTACCTATTGGATTGGAGATTATCGAATCTGGAGCCGAATTTGTTGGTCTGGAGGATACCTCCAAGGTATACCTCTATATAAATTTCCAAAAAAAATTCCACCCGTAAGGGTAGAAAATACGCGCGCTTCGGGCCTCCAAAATCCAAGAGGCCTCAAAATTCAGCTCTCAAAATAAAATTAATTTATTTAATTATTTTTTTGTACGTAATAAAATTAACCCACCGTTTCAGTTATTCGTATATAGAGTTAATTTGAATAAAAATTATGCCACTCAAACGAAAAGCGATTGGTCGAAATGTAAATAAAGTAATAAAGTTTTATTGGCTGTCCAATAGTACTCCATAATATAGAAAGACTAGTAACATTGGCAACAACGAATTGACAGTTTTGAAATTTTAGTCAAGGTTTCCTTTAAGTTTAAACTAGAAAAGCCTTAGAACTGCGGTCATCCGAGTTCCATCTTGTTCTACCAAGTAAAAAAAGTGTATCTGTGGCAACCCTGCAGTATTATTAAAAGTCAGTGGTGGAATTCAAAAATTTTTTAAATTTTCTGTCAGTGGCGGATTTCCAAATAGGCACCTCAGGCCTTATCAGGGGCGGATGGGCCTACCAGGCTACCGGGAAATTTCCTGATGGACCGTCGGTCATTGGGACCGTGGGCCGTTAATAAAATAAAAATTTCGCCTGGGTCGCTGTTTTGGGCCGTAACAATAACATTTTTGTATTAAAATTTCTCGGTAGATTTTTGATAGCCCATCACCTGCCCCTAGACCTTATAAATCCAGGAGGCCTCAAAATTCAGCTCTCAAAATAAAAAAAATTATTTTATTTAATTATTAAAAAAGCGAGACATCAGGAAATAATATTGAAAATTAATCAATATAAAATATAACAACTGCTTGGATATATTTAGGTACTATTTTCAAAAAAATCGCCTGCGGCGCTAACGGCCCCTTCTCTGTGTGCCGGAAGTTGAAAAACATTAATGTAAAATGTAATGTAAATGAGTAGTACAAATATTAAAAAAGAGGGCCTCAAAATTGAATGCGCTTGAGGCCTCATAAGTGCTAAATCCGCCACTGAAAATAGGGGAAAATTGCATCCGTAAGGGTATAAAATAGGGGATGATTGATTTTTCATCTATTAATTTTTTACTTGTGAACCTATTCTGTTGAAACTTGGCATGGATGAGAATATTAATTAATTAAGGTAGTAATTAGTAGATTTTAACCACTAATAATTAAAAAACTTTTAAACAAAAAATTAAACCGACCTCAAAAAGGAAACTAAAAAGCATAAAATAAATATATTACATTTTGAGTCTTATTAAGTAATGTAAGTAACTAATTTTGAGTAGGTGCCAAAACAAAAAATCAACGACCATTAAATTAGGTAACTTTAAAAAAATTATCAAAACCAAAGTCACCCACTTTGCACCGACTCTGGTCCGTCGAGCTGTGGAATCGAGGAAGAAATTTCTATATCCGGCTCGTAGTCGATGTTGATCTTTCTCGATCGCTGACTTAAACTGGATATGAAATATTTCTTGTAGTTTTATTTTAAAACAAAGCCTAAAAATTATTTTAGTTTTAGAAGTTGTTTAAATGTAAAAAAACCTGGGCGCTAATGGGTTAAGTTAAAACGACCTACGACAACAACTAAGCAGAGTCCGTTGCGTATCCTAAAAATTGACACGCTAGACCAGGAGCAGCAGCGTTCTCAGTTTGGTTCACTTTTTTTTACCTTAAATAGCAGTTCATTTATTTTAAGAGGTCCGTGGGTATTGCTCATTTATTTGAGAAGTGCGAGATCTACGGCTGCCAATGATTTTCTTCATTGACCACAATATCTCATGGAATCACGCAATTATGATTAATTTTTGCATCGCAGACGTCATTTGCCAGAATTTTAAATTTGTTTAGGTAGATGGGGTCATCGAGTGGGTCAGTAGGCTCTGTTTTGCGTCTTGCTTGATTTCGAATAACTAATCTTTGTTAATTTTCTTGATCCTCTCTTTGTCGATTGTGTTATCGACTTTAAGGATCGTGAGTACTCTGTGTGGTTAGAACTGGATCTATCGTAATTCCATTGAGTCTGCATTTCAATTACTTGCTAAACACTTCAATTAGTTGAAGTACCTACCACCATCGATTCGTATTGGATTAGTATATCTTCAGCTGTTTATTTGGATTTTATCAGGGTAGTCTTACACCCGACAGACTGAGACATATAGTCGACACGCTATTCCCCACTCACGATCCAAACGTCTTTCAAGGAGAGCAGGAATTCGACATCCCAGATTTTACGACAAAAGAACTGGTCATAGCGAGTAAGGAGATGGCAACGGGGAAGCCACCGAGACCCGACCTCATACCGACAGAAGCGATCAAAGCCGTCGTGTCCGAGAGCCCCCAACCGGTTTTGGACGTCATGAATAGATGCCTAACAGAACGAAGATTCCCTAGTATATGGAAGAGGTACAGATTGGTATTGTTAAGGAAAGGAGGAAAACCCCTGGAGAACCCTAACTCGTACAGGCCGATCTGTCTTATAGATGGTCTGGGCAAATTCTACGAGAAAATGATTCTATCAAGACTCCAAAACCACTTACAAAGTACGGTACGGTTTTAGGAAGGGACGGTCCACTATAGACGCCCTGAAAAAATTATAGAGGTAGCCACCAAGGCCAAAAGCGGAACGTGGCGCCGTAAGATTCTGTGTATCCTAATAACGCTTGACATTAAAAATGCGTTCAACTCGGCGAAATGGACCCACATCATTGACGAGCTGAAGAAAAGAAAAACGCCAATCTACCTGCTGAACGTAATCAAAAGCTACCTAAGCGACCGAGTTCTCGTCATCGAAAAACAGATGCTACAGGAGGAACATCATATAACCAGCGGTGTTCCACAAGGATCGGTATTAAGGTCGTACCTGTGGAACATTATGTATGATGGGGTTTTGAGATTGGCTCTCCCAGAAGGAGCAGAAATATAAGGGTTCTCAGACGACTTCTCTTTAGCCATAATAGCGAAAACACCAGAAGAGTTAACCAGAATAGCGAACAAAGGTCTCCGAATCATCGCGGAGTGGATAAACAGCAGAGGCTTGACGTTGGTTCCCGAATAGACGGAGATAGTGCTGCTGTTCGGAAAAAGGAGATGTAAAGATCTCGCGATAGAGCTGGAAGGCTGTTCAATCGTGCCGGGGAATACGTTGTAGATGTTGTCCACCCTAAAAAAACGCTGCGTCAGAGCGCATCCGACAAGAAAAAGGTCCAAAAAGAGCTAAAGGCAGGTAGTGTACTGCAGAAAAATTACTTCCAAAATACATACCCGGCGCATCTTCTTGAAAAGAACTTGATCTGCAGTGAGGAACTCTAGCTTTCCTTTTAACTTTCCATTTCAAAATAATTGTATTATTATTGAGTATCAACTAGGCGTTTTAAGTAGCGCATACACTAAGAAGTAAGAAAAAGTGAATAATTTATTTATCAATAAATCGGGGGATGCCAAAATAATATCCTTTAATAAATTTTTATTTAAACTGCTAAAAATAATTTTTTAATTAATAATAATAATAATGCTAAAAATTATTTAATTAATAATTTTATTTTAAATTATACACTCCGAAATTTTTTACCATCAGTGATTAAAAAATTAAAATTATGGGTAGGTATCTAACTTATTAAAATTTAGTACCTACACAATTTTCATCTTTTTGTTTTACATAATTTTTTTCATTGGATTAAACTATCCCCTTATCATGTCCATTTGTCACCCTTAGCTACAGGGATAGTTGAAACACTTTCCGTCTATGTACTTCTTCTATCTCAAAGAACCATACACGGTTTAAAGGTCTATCAGGGTAAATTAAGGGTTTTTTTACTCGACTACAAAAATCAGTGAGAATTGTGTTTTTTTAATTAAAACTTCAATAATGAGGACGATCCATTTTAATTCGCGGGATGGATCAAACCGCTAAATAAATCGATAAACGTGTAGAACTGCGGATGCCTGGAGGTAAACGGCAGTTTCTATTCGGTGTGAGATTTTAAATGCTTTTTTAAACTTGATTTACGTACACATTTACAGCCGCAGATTTCACACGAAAACGGTTTTACGCCGGTGTGAATTATCGAATGCCGTTTCAAATTCGATTTATCTGCACATTTATAGTTACAATCTTCACAAGTAAACGGTTTTACCCCGGTGTGAGTCTTTAAATGACTTTTTAAATGCGATATTTGTGCACATTTATAATTACACATTTGACAATCAAACGGTTTTTCACCTGTATGAGTTTTTAAGTGGACCTGTAAACTTGACTTTTGAGAACATTTATAGTCACAGATTTTACACGCAAATGGTTTTTCACCGGTGTGAGTTTGTAAATGTCTTTTTAAATCTGAGTTTTGTACACCTTTGTAGTTACAATATTTACACGCAAAGGGCTTCACCCCGGTGTGAATATTTACATGCAGTTTTAAACTGAATTTATGTGCACATTTATAAGAGCAAATTTTACAAGTGAACGGTTTTTCTCCGGTGTGAACTTTTAAATGCGATTGCAACTGATGTCTTCGCGCACATTTATAATCACAGATTTCACAATTAAACGGTTTCTTACCAGCATGAGTTCTTAAATGCCTTTTTAAATGATTTTTCTGAGCACATTTATAGTCACATACTTCACAAGCAAGCGGTTTGTCTTCTGTATGGTATTTCTCCCATGGTGATCGTTCAGATTCCTTCTCTTCTTTAATGTCAATCGAATGATGCAAATTTTCTACCTTAAATTTCACGTCTTCCAAAGTTTCTGTTTTAATTTCGTAACTTTTATTACTAGGATCATGGGCAGTTTTCAAAACTACACTGATGCTTTCCATAATCTGAAACTTTTAAGCTACATTTGTTGCCTACTAACTGTCACCTGTCACTGTCACAACTTGAAAAAAATGGTGAATTAAATAATGGGTGCGTTCCACTGAAGTCGTGCGCATGTAAATTGCAAGGTAAAAACGAAAAAATTCAAATAATCTGTAAATTTTTTTTCAATTTATAAGTTTAAATGGCCGCAGCACGTAAAGTATGTGTAAAGATTTTTAGTGCTGATTTAATTGAAGTGAACGAATATTTGTTATTCCGAAGTCACTGTTATTGTACCAAGTTCGTATGTGGCCAGCTATCCAACTATCGCTAAGCTTTTGTTTGATTTTGACGACACATGCCAAGCCAATCCGGTTTTTGATCTGGGGCAATCTTGGCGATCATTTCCGATTTTCCACGAGTAGCTACATTTTGGACACAATTTTGGGGACAATTTTTGGATGTAACTAGTGTATTTACCATGACAAGGCTCTGTAGCGTCTTCAGTGATACTATCCGCAAAAGATGGAAAGTGGGGGGCCAGTTGATAATAAGAAACCAAGAATGATAACTTATCAACAACAAATTAAATTTTTATTTTGCAGCGAAAGATGTTAAATACAAAATCACTTACTCTTACATTTACTCAAATGATTTGTTAAATAAATCTGTAAGCAGTGGTCTTAGCGTCAGATGCAACCTGTTTATTGGAAACAAGATCTCCAACTGTTATCTATTGAAGGCACATGTTACACGCAAAAAAAAGATGTAGTTACATTTACATTTTTCGTGTAGTAAAATAATTGTAGTGACAGGAACAACATTTGTAGTAAAATTAAACGCACCTCTCATGCTGTTTATACTACATCAGCTGGAAAATGCACTTACGCATTGTTGTAAGATGAATGTAGTTAACTTTACAATTTTTATGTACTTCTAACTCTATAGAGTGTTGTTGCTTATCACTCAAAATAATTGATTTTGGTGTAACAATAAGATAAGTAAAAAGTACACTGGATTGTAGTAATTAAAATTTACCTCGTGTAATTATGTAACAAAATATTGCAACTCTAATGTTTTGCAATCTTTCAGTTTCCGTAATTAAGTTATGCTTTGACGAATATGCAGAATCTTTTATTCGTTCTTAATTTATGTTTGAACAGCACCTTAAGGTACAGTGCACACGAAGACAATATTGTTATTAGTTTTGAAATGAATCGTGAAGTGAAAAGAATTATGGATGACTTTTTATTATTTAAAGGTAAGTACTCGATTTTTTAATGTTCAAAATTAAAAATCGGCAGTATAACGACGATTTTTGAGTTGCGGGCTACCTAAGCGCTCCTCGAAGATATTAATTTTACGAATGAAATCTCAACGTAATGTGAAGTTATAATTTAGCGATTTAGGTAAGGGCAAATGTTATGTATCGATTATCGATTAGTTTGGTCAGAAATTGATTTTAAACTTGTCGATTGCCAGCGAATATCGACTTTGTCCTTATAGAAATATTTCTTTGTAAAATTTCGGTTTAAAAAAACACGTGGAGATTAAAAATTTTTAACAATGTAAAGTTTAAAGGTGTAATTCTAAGAATTGCAGGCAGCTACCGCATTAAAATCTTATTCATTCTTATTGTCATATAAGCACATTTTTTTGAATCGTAAATATTTGTTAAACTACAATATAAATTTTTTTAATTATATTTTAATTGCTATTAATTATGTGTATTATAAATGAACTCGTTTTAAATAAAATTTTGAATAATCCACATAAAAATAATTTGCAATGCAGTTTTCATGACCGCTACTATATAATTATAGACAATACGATGTTATCAACAGCATTACGTAATTAACAATTCAAAATAATATTCAAAAATGTTGTGATACCACCCTGTATTCACCTTTTCTTATTGTATTCAGGTAAAAAAATATAAATTGTAAAGAATGTTTTAAAAGCTTTTATTCTTAAAACTATTATGCCATATATACGTAAAAAAAGTTTTTCCAGTGTGACAGTAAGCAATTAAATTTTAAGAAGTTCTTCTTTAAATACTTGCTACCATAAAATAGTAGATAATAATAAAATTTGAATTACATATTTTCAAACTTTCAATAGATCGTTGCTTTGAAATGAAGATCACAACTTTCATTGATGCGCGCGCATTAGGATTTTTGTTGCAGGATTTTGTTGCTAGACGGTAGACGCAAGTTTAATTTTTCAGTTTCCACTCGAGGATCAACATGGTAATACCTACCTGAGGTTGTAAATCTATACCTAGTCGAACTAAACAAACTTAAGAAATGTGAACCTGTTACTTCTACTCAGAAAGACAACAAAAATCTTCGCCAATTTTTGGATGAAACCATGAAACGTATACAGTCAAAATCCTATAATCAACGGATCAACAACAACCACGTAAGTAGCTTGAAACATCAAATTGCAATCTTAGAATGGACAAAAATAACATTATCGATTTTTTAAAGGGGACTGCTAGTCAATCCGTTAAAACAGTGTATAACGTGCAGAAAAAATCTACTAGCAACGTGGCAAAAAACAACTAGTCAACCAATGTAAAACAGATTTTAAGAACTAATGACGTGAAGCACGTGTTGCTTACAGGTACTTAACGTATATCTTCCGTTTTATATAACAAATTTTGTAGGTAACAACGAAGTATTGTCATTATGATTGGAATTGCCACTGTAAAACCGAAAAATCTGGAATTTAGTGGAGGCCCTCAAAAACTGAAGTTCAAAAAGATTTTGTGCTTCATATGCAGGTAATTTTATGACTTGACTGTTTAATTAAATAGATATAATCTGAACGGATACGAAAGTTACAGGGATTTCTACTTCAAAACCAACCAAAACCAACCACATTATGTACAGTAGTTTTACCTTATTAAAGAAGTAGCCTACCTTATTATCTACAATAATTATTAATTATAAGAAACTTTATAAAGCAATTTATTTTAATAAATATACAAAATTATTTGTACTCTTAATATGCGTTTACCCTATAAAGTTGTTAATTTAATAACATTAAACACAAGTAAAGCATACTGCTATTGTTGTCAAACCCACACAATAATTGTAGTAGTTCTAATTAATTTATAATTCAAAGGTAACAACATCAATATGTAAAAATAGCAACAATTGTGTAGTACAATTAACTTAAGAATGTTGTACAAGTAACGACAGCACAAAAAGTGAATTATACTGAATATTAGCAATATTTACTACACAGTAAACGTAGAGTTAACTACACCTATAGGTGTTAAAACAACTTCACCATTAGTACTATGTACATAAGCACACGTACATATAACAACAAAATTTTAAGTACTTTATACTACAATGCTGTTAAACCTTTACAACAATTGTAGTAAATTGTACTGCAGTCATTTTACAACAATTGACATGTAAATTTTACTACTCTTTGGTGTTGTCACTATATTTGCAACTCATTGTAGTAGATTTGTAGTTACATTTACAACTTTTTTTTTTGCGTGTAGAAAGCGATTGGAAGGAATCTACTGTCACCTTTCACAGTTTTGAATTAGAGACGTATGCTAATTGCTAAAGTTGATTTATTTATTGCAGTAGCTTAGTGAATGCTCTATTATTGTAGTCTGTTATTGTTTACACTTACAGAGTTGACATCATTATCAGTTACGATTAGAATGTCTGTTGAGTCTATCTTGGAAGCGAGAAAAAACCGGCATGTTTGAACTATCCAGGTAACAGCTACAACTTACTTCAAAACAACAGGTGAGTTCACTCATCGTGGGTTTTGGTTTAATATTACTTTTACACGATAGCTTACTTTAAGTTGCGCATGCTACTCTGAGGATTGAAGCCTCATTGCTCTTCATTGCAATCAGATCGCTTTGTTTATAATCATCGTAACCGACTGCGGGGTTTTCAGCCCATTGATTTTATTGTTTGGAGCTAGAGCTCGGTTATATTGTGTATTTTCTACACACAATAAACATCTTTTTGTTAGCGATAAATCATCATTTACGTATTTATTCCTAACTGGCGATCATACCTATATCTACTTGCAGGCAGTGACTACTGAAGAAACTGCAGAGCTTTTTGTCGTGGTAAGTTATACTAGTTATCTTCCAAAGACTCACAAACCCAAAAACTCTTCGAAAGTGGGCTAAATACCTGAAGTTAGCTACCTTTCTTCGTAAAAGATCAAGAAGGAATTGTGACAAACTCTATACTGCCAAAGTTAGGTGCAATCACGCAAAAAAAAAAGTTGTAAATGTAACTACAAATGCAGTGCAATCTACTACAATGAGTTGCAAATATAGTGACAACACCAAAGAGTAGTAAAATTTACGTGTCAATTGTTGTAAAATGACTGCAGTACAATTTACTACAATTGTTGTAGAGGTTTAACAGCATTGTAGTATAAAGTACTTAAAATTTTGTTGTTATATGAACGTGTGCTTATGTACATAGTACTAATGGTGATGTTGTTTTAACACCTATAGGTGTAGTTAACTCTACGTTTACTGTGTAGTAAATATTGCTAATATTAAGTATAATTCACTTTTTGTACTGTCGTTACTTATACAATATTGTTAAGTTAATTGTACTACACAATTGTTGCTATTTTTACATAGTGATGTTGTTACCTTTGAATTATAAATTAAATAGAACTACTACAATTATTGTGTGGGTTTGACAATAATAGCAGTATGCTTTACTTGTGTTTAATGTTATTAAATTAACAACTTTATAGGGTAAACGCATATTAACAGTACAAATAATTTTGTATATTTATTAAAATAAATTGCTTTATAAAGTTTCTTATAATTAATAATTATTGTAGATAATAAGGTAGGCTACTTCTTTAATAAGGTAAAACTACTGTACATAATGTGGGCGTATCCAATGGTCCAATAATGGTTGGTTTTGAAGTAGAAATCCCTGTAACTTTCGTATCCGTTGTTCCAACTGGGCCGCTGTCTGAAATGCATATTATATGTACCTCGTGAGATTATATCTATTTAATTAAGCAGTCAAGTCATAAAATTACCTGCATATGAAGCACAAAACCTTTTTGAACTTTAGTTTTTGGGGGCCTCCAGTAAATTCTAGATTTTTCGATTTTACAGTGGCTGTTCCAATCATAATTACAATACTTCGTTGTTACCTACAAAATTTGTTATATAAAACGGAAGATATACGTTAAGTACCTGTAAGCAACACGTGCTTCACGTCATTAGTTCTTAAAATCTGTTTTACATTGGTTGACTAGTTGTTTGGCTCGTTGCTAGTAGATTTTTTCTGCACGTTATGCACTGTTTTAACGGATTGACTAGCAGTCCCCTTTAAAAAATCGATAATGTTATTTTTGTCCATTCTAAGATTGCAATTTGATGTTTCAAGCTACTTACGTGGTTGTTGTTGATCCGTTGATTATAGGATTTTGACTGTATACGTTTCATGGTTTCATCCAAAAATTGGCGAAGATTTTTGTTGTATTTCTGAGTAGAAGTAACAGGTTCACATTTCTTAAGTTTGTTTAGTTCGACTAGGTATGGATTTACAACCTCAGGTAGGTATTACCATGTTGATCCTCGAGTGGAAACTGAAAAATTAAGCTTGCGTCTACCGTCTAGCAACAAAATCCTGCAACAAAAATCCTAATGCGCGCGCATCAATGAAAGTTGTGATCTTCATTTCAAAGCAACGATCTATTGAAAGTTTGAAAATATGTAATTCAAATTTTATTAATTATCTACTATTTTATGGTAGCAAGTATTTAAAGAAGTACTTCTTAAAATTTAATTGCTTACTGTCGCTCTGGAAAAAAATTTTTTACATATATCCAAATAGTTTTAAGAATAAAAGCTTTTAAAACATTCTTTACAATTTATATTCTTTTACCTGAATACTATAAGAAAAGGTGAATACAGGGTGGTATCACAACATTTTTGAATATTATTTTGAAATGTTAATTACGTAATGCTGTTGATAACATCGTATTGTTTATAATTATATAGTAGCGGTCATGAAAACTGCAATGCAAATTATGTTTATGTGGATTATTCAAAATTTTATTTAAAACGAGTTCATTTATTATTAATTAATAGCAATTAAAATATAATTAAAATAATTTATATTGTAGTTTAACAAATATTTACGATTCAAAAAAATGTGCTTATGTGACAATAAGAATGAATAAGATTTTAATGCGGTAGCCTGTGTAATTCTTAGAATTGCACCTTTAAACTTTACATTGTTAAAAATTTTTAATCTCCACGTGTTTTTTTGAGCCGAAATTTTACAAAGAAATATTTCTATAAGGACAAAGTCGATATTCGCTGGCAATCGACAAGTTTAAAATCAATTTCTGACCAAACTAATCGATATATAATATTTGCCCTTACCTAAATCGCTAAATTATAACGTTGAGATTTCATTCGTAAAATTAATATCTTCGGGGAGCGCTTTAGGTAGCCCGCAACTCAAAAATCGTCGTTATACTGCCGATTTTTAATTTTGAACATTAAAAAATTGAGTACTTACCTTTAAATAATAAAAAGTCATCCATAATTCTTTTCACTTCACGATTCATTTCAAAACTAATTTTGTTACATAATTACACGAGGTAAATTTTAATTACTACAATCCAGTGTACTTTTTACTTATCTTATTGTTACACCAAAATCAATTATTTTGAGTGATAAGCAACAACACTCTATAGAGTTAGAAGTACATAAAAATTGTAAAGTTAACTACATTCATCTTACAACAATGCGTAAGTGCATTTTCCAGCTGATGTAGTATAAACAGCATGAGAGGTGCGTTTAATTTTACTACAAATGTTGTTCCTGTCACTACAATTATTTTACTACACGAAAAATGTAAATGTAACTACATCTTTTTTTTGCGTGTATTGACGTGAATTGTTGTCTATATTTTTTATTGTGGTGTAACCATTGGAGGTTACCATTGATGTTAGACTTGATTGAGTAACTTTTTGACAGCATTATAAAATGCTAATTATTTTTATTTTTACTTTGTGTGGATTGCTTTGCAAAGCCATCGTATTCTAATTATTTTTGGAATTGTGAACATCCTCTTTAATTATTTTTGTGTCATTAAAAGCATTTACTATATTTTTTGTTTTATTGGAATTTCCTTCAAACTACCCATTTTTAGAATTTACGGCCTTGCCTTTGCACTAATAAAGAGCTGATCTATAACATTGTGGCTATAAGCAAACTGGAGAGATTGACAGATTCTGATCTCGGTTTTGGTCAATCTTCTCATTAGGGGTTGAGGCTCAGAGGGAAGTTTTTGTTTCAGTGTTTTTTTGCTAACGATTAAATTGCATTGGGCTAATAAGACTACAATAACATGAAATACATGACACGTAAGCTCATTGAAGAGTACAGCAAGTGGAGACTGGTTAATATCAAGAGAACCAAGTACACATGCATAGGGGGACCACAACAAAATCTGGTCCTGGAGAAGGGAAAAAGGATTTAGCAGTGTTTAGAGTACAAGTATTTAGAACTACAGGTCACGCAGGATGAAGGTATACATAGATGAGGCTGTAAAAGAAAAGAACTCATTGAAAAGAAATGCCATATCACTGATAAACAGTTTACTATAAAATGAAACAATTGCCAAGAACAACAAACGGCTAATTTGACCGTTCAAAGATCGAAATCAAAAACTCTTAAATGACGACTCCCTCTCCTCCAAACTCCTTATTCGATTACCAATCTTGTTGTTGCCAACGTTTGTTTGCAAAATTCCCAAAGTTACTAAAGTAACCATGGTTGTTACAAACAAGGTGTTACACTCCCCCCCTGCTAAGCGGAAAACTGGCCAAGCAAAGTTTGCCAAGAAAACAGCAACGGCGTGGAGAATAAAATTTAACCAACAAAGTTTTCGTAGCAAAGGTACGATCAACAAGTAACACTAGAAGGTCGAAGTAATCTAGGTAGCTGTACTGGGACACAGAGTATTTCAAACCCAGTCTATAAAAACCTGAAAGTAAAAAAACATAGATCACATAATGATGGTATAATAATAGTAGCAAGGTGTAAACACGAATTGATGTTAATTTTTACACATAAAAATAAATAGTTATTACGGATGCACTTAGATGCTCGAATCCAAGTGTCATCCCACCACACAGTACGTACGTAAACATTATTTCGCAGGAGTATGATTCAAAAAAAATAAACCGTTTTATCGACAAGAATCCTTGTGATTCTGCCGAAAGCTTAAAGTAAAACGGTGGAACAGAGTTCATTAGAGTTTGTAAATCACAAACAAAACAAATGCCCATAGCGGGAAAACTCTAAAAGAAAACCTAGGAAAAACCAGTTCCTACAGAAAGGTAGAGCGAAAAATTCCATTACAGAATTCTTCAATTGGCTTTATAGCCGTGAGAGGATCCAGTCACAAACATCACTGGATTCAGTCACCAAAAAAATACTAACTACGACCTTGTGCTAAGGCCACCGTAGATAACTAAGAAAAAATGGTGAGGTCAGAAAATAATGTTCACATTACGCACCCTCGAACAAGTAAGTACACAAAATCAGGGTTAATCAGGGTTAGCCTTGAGGTCCTTAACGTGAAACACCCCAAGATCTTTACCCTCTTCGCTACACAGTCGGTAAGTTACTGACCCAGTAACCTCCGCTACACGACATTTGACGTACTTAGGCGCCAGCTTTTTAGAAAACTTGTCTATGGCGCTGGACAAGACAAAGTTCCATTTCCACACGGTATCACCGCGCCTAAAAGATAACGGACGTTTTCGTAAGTCATACCGAGCTTTCCCACCCTCAGATGCTCTGCGCATTCTTTCGACAACTGTTCGATGTAACTCACTTAAATTATTAACATCGGTAACTAATTGTTCCCGGTCTCCCAATGACAGCTCTCTAGGTTCCGCCTGGTAAAGCTTCTTGTAGTAAGCACCACTATTAGGTACTGTCCTACCCAAATTCAAAAACGATGGAGTATAACCGGTAACCTCATGTACCGAGTTACGAATGGCATGAGCGACTTTGTACACATGCAAGTCCCAAGAACGATGATCGTCTTCAACAAAAGAACGCAAACAAGTGCCAAGCACACGGTTAGATCTTTCAACCGGATTCACTTGTGGACTGTAAGAACTGTTATACCAAGTTTTTTAAACTTGATATCTAGACATAAGATCTTTGAATAACTTGCCTGTGAATTGTGTACCATTGTCGCACATGACAATCTGTGGCACACCAAACATAAGAAAAATTTCCTCGAGCTTCTGCACGACCGAAGTAGCAGTAGCCTGTCTCAACGGATGTACAACCACGAATTTGGTAAGCCAATCCGATACCACCAATAAAAAAGAATTACCTTTTCTAGTTCTTGGAAAAGGTCCCATCAAATCAACAGAAAGTATCTGGAAAGGATACTCAACCTTCTTGGACTTGCCCATTAATCTAGGTCTTAATTGATTGGAAGATTTGCTTGCAAGGCAAACCTCACACCTTAAAACATATCGAGAAATATCAGATTTCATGCGAGGCCAGTAGTACTGCTCGGAAACCTTTTGAAGCGTCTTAAATGCTTCGAAATGACTAGACAACGGATTATCGTGGCAATCGCACATGATCTCACATCGACGAGATTTTGGCACCACAAGTTTCCACGCAATTAAATTAGAAATAATATTGTGCTTATTAGGCACATACTTGTAAAAATGCTCGTCCTCTACCTTAAAATTAGGGTATCGATCGGGATGTGCTGAGATGTTATCAATGGTCTTTTGATACCAAGGATCTGTATCATCAGGTGTAAGCGAAACTATGTGAACTTTTGCTAGAGATCGAGAGAGAGCATCGGCCACCACCTTGAATTTTCTTTTGCGATGAACAATGTCAAAGTTAAACTGGTTTAAACGAGCCGCCCACCTAGCAAGCCTGCCAAAAGGAGAACTGATTTTACCAAGCCATTTCAACGCAGAATTGTCAGTGACAACAGTAAATTTGGAGCCTTCAATGTATGGACGATATTTCTCGACGCCAAACAGAATCGCGCAACACTCTTTCTCCATTGCGTGGTAATTCCGTTCGCATTTCGTCAAAGTCCGACTTGCGTAAGCGATAACTTTCTCATTCACCCCTTCCCCTTGCAACAATATAGCTCCGAGTTCTGAATCGGACGCGTCCGTCTGAATGATGAACGGTTGGGAAAAGTCTGGGCTACTAAGAACAGGAGCCGCCACTAATGAATTTTTTAAAGTGCGGAAGGCACTCTCCGCTTGTTCTCTCCAAACGATTTTTTGACCTTCGGTTTTACCCTTTAAAAGACGTAATATGGGCTCAGCCACGGTACTAAAATTTAGTATAAAGCGGCGATACCACCCTGCCAAACCAAGAAACCGTTTAATCTCAGTGGATGTCTTCGGAGTGGGGTAGCAGACGATTGCTTCCACCTTTTTCGGATCGGTTCTAAGACTCATCTCATCAACAACAAAACCGAGATAACAAAGAGAATCTCTACAAAACTCGCACTTTTCTAGGTTGACAGTCAGACCTGCCCATTGCAATCTGTCAAAAACTTTACGCAAAAGAGCTAAATGTTCTTCAAACGTTTTGGCTATGATGATGATATCGTCAAGGTACACAAAGATACCTTTATAACCCGGACCGAATAATTTATCCATAAGCTTCTGTAAAGTTTGAGGTACATTGTTTAGATCGAAAGGCATCCTTAAAAATTGAAGTAACCCCTTCCGAGGTACTGTGAAAGTAGTTTTAGCTCGAGAATCAGCCGATAATGGTATTTGCCAAAATGCATTTTTAAGATCGATGGAAGAAATGAAACGCGCGCCCCGAAGTTGATCTAGAATATGGCTGATATACGGCAGCGGGTAAGTATCAGGCTTAGTAACCTCATTGAGGCGCTTGCCGTCAAAACAAAACTGAGTGTTGCCGTTTTTCTTTGTCACTAAAACGATAGGACTATTCCAACTCGAGTATGAAGGTTGAATAACTCCAAGACGTAACATTTCATCAACCTCAGCATTAACTTTCTCAAGCATAGATAGAGATAGCGGATAATATCGCTGCTTGAGTGGTCGTGAATCGCCAGTATTAATAACATGTTCAACACAAAATGTTTTGCCAAGCTTAGAAGGAGCAATAGTCTTGAAAAGATTAATGACTTCTTCAAGCTGTTGTACCTGTTCCAGAGACAAATCTGCTCTAGCATTGATAACTTTAGGAGTGGTAATTTGTTTCACCTCCCTGTGAATTTCATAAGACTACAAAATCAGCTTTGAGCTTAAAAATTTTACAAAATTCATAACCAAGGATGAGTGGATAGTCAATAGAAGGTGCGACTATGACAGTTATCTCTTTAATTACGCTATCAACAGTTAAGGGTAAAAGAACCGTGCCCAAGACATGCTGATAAGTGCCCATCAGCCGAAGTTAAAGGCACCTTGTTGTAGGGATTAATGGTCAAATTTAAAGTATCTATGATGTGTAAACCATCCCGACCTAACACCGTTTGGTTAGCACCAGGATCAACAAACCCAAGTACGCGCAAACCTCTTATATCGACGTGAATGTACGCTCTGTTACCAAACGGTCGATGTGCAAACAGAGTATCAACATCAGGCGTCGCGGCGCAAAAAGATCTTACATAGGGCAACCAGCATTGCATTCCGGATGATCAGCCTTAAAGGAGAATAGGCTGGACGGTAGTCGGCTGTGCTCTACTCCTGCCCTTCTGCGTTTTTTGAACAGCGAGGACACTTAGCATACCGAACTCCAGGAGTTCCACACACAAAACAAAAAACTCTCAAGGGGCGTATGCAGGTTTCAAAACAATGACCGTTTTCTCTGCAATGACATTGGCGCCTAAGCGTCTGTAAAAATTTCTAGATTTTTGTATTGCACACTGAGAATTAAGAGCATTGATATTGGCTCCTGAATTAGGCCTACCAGCGCTACTGCTGACAAGATGAATCGGCTGATCATTATAATTTACACAATCATCGTCATAATTTAAAGAAGAATTGTCAGTATAATTATTCAAAGCACACGCCTTGTTGAAAGTTGATTTTCGAAGAGGATCCCTAACTGCATGTTCAGGTTCCAAAGGATGAAGTGTTGGAATATGAGACTTAAAATTTAAACGACGACGCTTGGCGTTTTCCAATTGTTTACAGTCCATGACCATCGCATTGACCGTTTGATGATTATGAAAAATCATCTTTTTGCTGAATTTAGGAGCTAAATTGTTGAAAATGAGACGAATTCGCTTGTGTTCTGGCAGTGGCTCACGAAGTTTGCTAAACAAACTCTGCATGTGCTCCAAAAATACCAAAGAAGATTCGTATGCACCCTGTTTACGATTTATTATTTCAGAGAAAAGTTCAAGATCATAATCAATCGGCGAAAATCTGGTACGAAGCTGTTCGACAATTTCTTCCCAAGAAGAACAAAGCTGTTTAATCGTACAAAACCAAATTAAGGCCTCGCCTTCAAAAAATTCATGCGCACACCTGAATAAAAAAGAATCTAGTAAATCTCTCGAAGTTTAAAATTCTTCAACTTTTACCAAAAAATTGTTAACACTTACAGTGGTAGTGTCACCACTGAACTTAATGTTTGCTCGTGAAATTAAGTCAGGTTTATGAAAAGAACCTGTATTTGCTGAAGAAGCACGAAGTGGACTTAAAGCAA
The DNA here is from genome assembly GCA_905340355.1 of Rhagonycha fulva. Classification (NCBI taxonomy): domain Eukaryota; kingdom Metazoa; phylum Arthropoda; class Insecta; order Coleoptera; family Cantharidae; genus Rhagonycha; species Rhagonycha fulva. The sequence continues at coordinate 22,581,707 of HG996554.1, forward strand.
AAGCCGGTCCTGACGCACGTCGCAAAAAATCTGAAATAACACCTGCATCATCAACCGCAGGTGGTTGTAAAAAAGATAAATTTTGTTTAAAATCATTAATTGTAGTTTCGGGGGACGATTGAGCTAATTCAACCTCCGCTAGCATATCTAAAATCAACTTTTGAGATGACTTAATGTTAGTTAATTCTTCCTTGGTAATTGGTTTAACATTAATTAGATAAGATAATCTACCTAATAAATGTGTCAATCTGGCAATTAATTTATTACATGCCAACGAAGATGGTTTTGATTTTAATATATCAACTTTCTCCCGAAATTCTACAATTTTTTCATCAAAAAGCTTCAATTGCGTAGTCACATTTAAATTTAAAATCGGATAATTAGAGCGTATTTTGGTGTCTAAGCTTTCGCTAACCAAAGCCTCTTTCAGTTTGATACGCCTGTCTGGAACCAAAACACCTACAAAAGACAAACCTCTAACCTCCAGTTCCCATTTCAGTTCTTCAGCAAGAAGAAGCTGAATGTGGTTTTTCGAAATCATTATAATAAAAGTATTTGAAGAAAAATTTAACAAATTTTATCTTCCAGTCACAAAATTAGAAGTATAAATTTTTAATGAAAATCCCGGTTAAAAATTGCCTATTTAAATAACACACAAATGTAATTTATTTGGCTGCACAAATAAAATTGATAATAAAAATTGCAGATAGTGCCAACTGATATAACGAGATGTAAAATAATTCCGTGGTAAAATACACTATTGAAATTAAATAAACTGCCAAACAATGAAAGACTCGAGCTACCCAAAATTTTAGATGACCAAAAATGCTCGAGTAACTGCCCCAACACGTTGAGCGTCAAAACTTGTGCACCAAACTTTGGCAGTAAAGATGGTCACAATGCCACTTGATTCTTTTAAGATAACAAAAGGTAGCTATGCTTTGGCAAACGGGTCGCGCAAAGCGCGTTTCGTGGTTCTTGAAAAAAATTATCTACCACAAGAAGCTCTTAGTGACCACAGATGACACAATCTGCAATGATGGAATTTGGGCGCCAGTTGATGATAAAGAACTTATCATCAACAAAATAAATTTTTTAATTTGCAGCCAAAAGATGTTAATAGAAAAGTGTAAAATCACTTACGTGAAATATTCGAAAAGAAACTTCACACCACAAGCTATCACTGAAAATGCAAATCGCACAACTGGATCAATTCTTGATCCAAGAAAATCACAAAAAAGAAGTCACTTCTAGAAAATTGGACCACTCTCCTTCCTTGTTCGATTACAAATCTTGTAACAACTTTTTTGTTGTAACAACAAAAAATTCCCAAAGTTACCAAAGTAACCATGGTTGTTACAAACAAGGTGTTACAACTGTAATAGGCATCTTTAAACAAGTCAAGAAAAAATCTAGAAGGAAAAAATTTCTGAATAAAAGAATATAAGAAATAATTCACATTCCCCATACAATAGTAGATGACATAGGAATAAAACAGCTTCAATAATTCGGCTACGTACAGCGAATGAGTGAGAAGAGGATACGTTAAGGGATGCTGAACTAAGAGGGTCCATCAGGGTGTAGAAAGAGAAAGATGGGATATAAAAGGAGAGATGAAAGAGAGAATAACCTATAGGAGAGTAGGTAAAATAACAGAGAAGAATGAAGATTGAGATTAACAAATAGATATACACATTGAACTAGTGTAATACAGCCCTCAATCTTTCCTAAAATTATTTAAAAATATTACAAAAATTGAAACTCAACCAGATTATTCGTTATCATATCTCAGCTCGCTCAATCGGAAAATTATCTCACTGCCCATCTCGCTCGACCTCGCAATTCTCCAATATAATTTTATACCAATTCTAATATTAGGTCTGTTTGGTACCACAGTCCTAGTGCTACACTAACTACACTACTACAAATTGATTGGTGTAAAAAGTGGGTTGGTAATTGTACCACCAATCAATTTGTAGTAGTGTAGTTAGTGTAGCACTAGGACTGTGGTACCAAACAGACCTATTATGTTGAAAATTCTCAATTTTCTTTTTTTTTAACTTAAAAAAAAACTGCTAAAAATTGTTACTAAAGAATAAATTTCTTTATTCCAAAAATAATACGATAATAATATTAATATAAAAATATTTAAAGAAATAAAACTTGAAATTATTTAACTTTTGTTACTTAATTTAGTTCTTCTTTTTGGTCTTCATCGTCGGTCAAATCACAATAATTCATGGTAATAATTTGGTTAATTTGGTATTACTATTTTAAGGTTAGAAACCAGGATTTAATCCATCGATCTATGGTTTAATCCAAGGGTCGCCAACCTGCGGCCCGCGAGGACGTTGACGGTGACATTTGGTTTCACCAAACTCAACGATTGTATGATCGCCTAAAGGTGCAATTAGACGACGCGAGAATTCGCATTCGCGCATCACTCCCGCGAGGCATCTTACGAATAGATGCATGGTGAGTCATGATTAGAGTCCGGATTTGTAGCTATTATGCTTTTTCTGAAAATTCGAAGCAGCTGAAAATTTTTAGAAAACTTTTGTGTTTTAACTGAAAAGAAGTCATTTGGTATCAAGTTTTATATGCTTTTTTTGCTTTTTTTTGCCTTTTTGTGCTTTTCGTGCTTTTTTATACTTTATTAATACTTATTTTACAAAATATTTCAAAATTTAATCTTTTAAATTGAAAAAAAAAAAATGAAAATTTTGAATTTTCACTTATAGCAAAATTCAAATTTGCACTCTATTACTAGTGTAGATGTTGAAAGAAGTTTTTCTGCCTACAAAAATCTTTTAAGTGACAGAAGGATGAATTTTACTACTGAAAATTTGGAAAAAATTTTAATTATTAATTGTTTCAAAAATTAAATTTATATTTTTTTATGCTTTTTTTTAATAAAATTTGTGCTTTTTTTGACAAAGTTAATGCTTTTTTTAGTATTATTTGGTGCTTTTTTAAGCACTTTTTCCCCCATTTTTTATGCTTTTTTATCCGGACTCTAGTCATGATGAATGGCGAGCCGCCAGTATCTGAATAACATGGAAACACCAACACAAAGTTTACACCGCATGAGTATAAAAGTGCGAAGCACCTTTGACGCGCGGTCGAGACCGACCTACCGACCGCTCGCAGTGCGTATGCCTCACGAGTCGTGATTCGCGCTATAAAACAGTCTACACGACGCGAGGATTGATGCGCGAATCAGATTCGCGAGGCAAACTCGCGCTATCTAAACGCAGCTTAAAAGTACGAGTCACGCGCGGTCAAGATCGACCGATCGACCGCTCGCAGTGCATATGCCTCACGAGTCGTGATTCGCCCTATAAAACCGCCTAGACGAAGCGAGGATTGATGCGCGAATCAGATATCTGCTCGCGAGACCAAGACATTTTTTGTTATTAGATTGGAACACGGTTTCCACAAGCACAGAAATATCTCAAAAAAAACACTTGGAAAAAGCGTTGCCAACTGTTTCCAAAAATTTTTTCATCAGTGTCAATCAGTGCCGGACTTTTGGCAATTTTTGCCTAAAATCTATAGTGCACATTTACGCGCACATTTTCCTCCAAATTTACAACTTGTTCTAAAAATTTTTTTTACACAAAACAGCGTTGCCAACTTTTAAATTTACAAAGTTTTTTAGTAGAAATCAGTGCCGGACTTTAGGCAATTTTTACAAGAAATGGTTTTTTGGGTAATTTTTACAAATTATCACATTTTCTGTCAAATAATATATTTTAATTAAGCTAAAATTTCTGATAGGCGCTAAATGGTAGCTTTTTACCGTTGAACAACTTTCAATATCAAAAAATTGGTAACACTAGTACTCCAAATTATAGACGGGAAAACGTCTACTGCGCATATTTACGCGCACTTTTACCTCCAAATTTACAACTATTTTATGAAAATTTAGCACAAGATTTTCTGGTAAATTTGCTGCATGCAACGGTGCATAATATTTTTATGAAAATTTACATGTAAATTTTCTGAAAAATTATGCAACGTGTCATACGGGCTTAAAAGAAGAAACTACTCTTTTACAATGTTAATGCTATACTCACTACTCAGCGTTGCCACAGTTAAAAAATAAAAGGTACTTCTTGGAAACTAAAAAGGTACTAAATGATAGTAAAAGGTACTGTAGTGAAAATTTTACTGCAGCCATTATTCGATATACATTTTCTCAAAGCATAATAAATACGAGTACATAAATAAAAAAAAACATTTATTTTTAATTATTTCTTTTTATTAGCAAATTCCACATTTATATTAATGTGAAATATTAGGGGTTATGAATAAAAATGTGCATGAAGTATAGGGAGCATTCCACACCAAATCGACCGCTTTTGAACCCGACCCCTTTTGATTTTCCTGAAATTTTTACATATTATACTATCTCACTAACAACAGTTCTGTGAATTTTTTCAAAATTTTTTACTCAACCCAAAAAAAGTTACGAATTTTTAGAAAAACTGATGTTTTTTTTCTTCAAACGATCGTAACTATTTCAAAAATTGACTAATCGGAACGTTTTTTTTTTGTTTTTGTTTGTCTTTAAACGTATTTTTTAGGAAAAAATACACAAAAATATTCAAATTTGGATTCTACAAAATTTTTCATTTTTTCGGAGAAAATCATTGATTTTTCAAATTTCGACACTTTTGATTTTTGATTTTTTATTTCAAAAAAAACTCTGATTTATTCCGCGTATAACAACGCAAACCCCATAATGGGCCGACATTTCTTTCTATTTCTTTTGTTTAATTGAAAAATATTATTTGCGTAAAAATAAAACAAAATATTTTTTAATTAAACAAAAAAAATAGAAAGAAATGTCGGCACATTATGGGGTTTGCGTTGTTATACGCGGAATAAATCAGAGTTTTTTTTTAAATAAAAAAAATCAAAAATCAAAAGTGGAAAAATTTGAAAAATTAATGATTTTCTCCGAAAAAATAAAATATTTTGTAGAATCCAAGTTTGGATATTTTTTTTGTATTTTTTCCTTAAAAGTACGTTTAAAGACAAATCCGGGTTGCAAGCCCGCAACCTTACTCTTCAAGTCTGCGAAGATATGGGGCAACAGCCCTGGTGCTTCGCACCAGACCAGTAGAGTTATAAAAAAAAAAAAAAAAACAAAAACAAAAAAGGAACGTTTTGATTAGTCAATTTTTGAAAAAGTTACGATCGTTTGAAGAAAAAAAACATCAGTTTTTCTAAAAATTCTTAACTTTGTAAACAATTTTGAAAAAATTTACAGAACTGTTTTTGATGGGATAGTATAATACGTAAAATCAGTTGTGTAATTTTTTTCAAAATTTTTTACAAAGTTAAAATTTTTTAGAAAAACTGATCTTTTTTTTCTTCAAACGATCGTAACTTTTTCAAAAATTGACTAATCAAAACGTTCTTTTTTTAGTTTTTGTTTGTCTTTAAACGTACTTTTCAGGAAAAAATACAAAAAAAATATTCAAACTTGGATTCTACAAAATTTTTCATTTTTTCGGAGAAAATCATTGATTTTTAAAATTTTTCCCCTTTTGATTTTTGATTTTTTTATTTCAAAACAAAACTCTGATTTATTTCTCGTATAACAACGCAAACCCCATAATGGGCCGACATTTCTTTCTATTTTTTTTGTATAATTAAAAAATATTTTGTTTTATTTTTACGCAAATAATATTTTTTAATTAAACAAAAGAAATAGAAAGAAATGTCGGCCCATTATGGGGTTTTCGTTGTTATACGCGGAATAAATCAGAGTTTTTTTTGAAATACAAAAATCAAAAATCAAAAGTGTCAAAATTTGAAAAATCAATGATTTTCTCCGAAAAAATGAAAAATTTTGTAGAATCCAAATTTGAATATTTTTTTTGTATTTTTTCCTGAAAATTACGTTTAAAGACAAACAAAAACAAAAATAAACGTTCCGATTAGTCAATTTTTGACATAGTTACGATCGTTTGAAGAAAAACAACATCAGTTTTTCTAAAAATTCGTAACTTTTTTTGGGTTGAATAAAAAATTTTGAAAAAATTCACAGAACTGTTTTTGGTGAGATAGTACAATATGTAAAAATTTTAGGCAAATCAAAAGGGGTCGGGTTCAAAAGTGGTTGATTTGGTGTGGAATGCCCCATATACTCATAATTTTGAAATATTTCTCGGAAGTGTATGAATAAAAATAAATAATAATAATTAAGCATATGAGTAGATACTCTTGTAATGCTCAGGCTCGCTTTTATTCATAACCCCCATTAAATGTTTCAAAAAAATATAAACGGCCAGCAGCTGGGAAGGGGGACAGCTGCCCTCCTCGCCATCCTCCAGGTCAAAGAAAAATTTTGTAAAGAAAATAAACTGCACTTAATTTACACTTAATAAAATATAAAAAATACTTAATTTTATCTCATTTTTCAATGAGATTTATTTGATATAATTTTCAAAAATTATTTGTATTTTCTAAAGGGGGTATGAAATATCCCCCAGCACAAGGAAGTATCAAGAAGGCTTTTCAAAATTGATAACGACACAAATTTAATTTTAAAGGAAGCATTTTTTTTTATTATACCTGACCTTCCAGACACCCCAGATTTTCGATTGTTTACTATTAAAAGTACCTTCTTTGTCAGGGAAAAATATGTTCAGGAATATCAACTACATATTCAGCATGTTACTCGTCCCGCACTAGATACCGAGGAAACAATACCTCTACTATCTTGGACCTTATACTTACGTCGGACCCAAATATCATAAATAACCTAGAATAATTATCCGCTAATCACCCAATGAGAAGAAATCTTACCAGAAGAGATTATAGAGCTGCAGACCATCTCAAGATAACGAATACCTAGCCAATTGCAGTAATTTGAATGCCGCAAATAACATAGGTGTGGAACCGTTTTGGTACAAAATTCGAACTGAATATGACAGAATCGTAAACCAATTCGTACCAATTAAAAAAAACTATCCAAGAAGAAGTAAGTGTTGGGTCTCGAGAGAACTAAGACATAAAATTCGAAAAAAACGTAAATTATGGGATAATTACAGAGCTTGTAAATCTAAGAGCGATTACAAGATCCATAAAGACGGCTCCAATACTTTGACTACGAATTTGAGAAGCGCACGCTCAAACTATAAAGAGGCGATTGTTAGCTCTGGACCAAAGTACTTTTATAAATACATCAGTCAAAACCTGACTTCGCGAGTATCGTCATTAACCTTGCGCTGCCAGGATGAATCAGAATCATCAGCTACTAAAATCACGTCCGAGATATTTGCACGCCAATTCCATAGCGTCTTTGTTAGTAAACCACCGAATTTGCCCACTTTGAATGCATAAAGTCGAATCAAAAACAGCTTGACCACAATAAAATTCGCCAAAGAAACTGTCCTCGAGCATCTAACTGCACTAAAGCAGACTCAAGCCCCGAGACCGGACGGCGTTTTTCTAAATTTTGTCAAAAGTTGAGCAAATTCATTAGCGGAACCTTTGTCAACTTTAATGCAGGCATCAATAGATTTAGTAACTATGCCCCAGGATTGGAAAAATCAATTGTAAAAAAGAAGATAAACTTGCTGCTAGTAATTACAGACCGATCAGCCTTACTTCCGTCATCTGTAAGTACATGAAAAAAATTGTTGCTGAAAAGCTTACAGAGTTTCTGCTGGCCAACTCGGTGATTCCAAATTGCCGCATGGCTTCCTTCCGGGTGGATCAGTGATCTCAAATTTACTGATGAAACTGGACGATTGAACTAATTCGTGGGACTCGCGGACCCCAACCGATGTTTCATACCTAGACTTTTTTAAGGTTTTTGACCAAGTCCCAAAAGGAAGACTACTGTTGAAGCTGTAACACTATGGTGCTCGTGGCAATCTATTAAATTGGATCAAGGACTTTCTAACGGATCGTACCTTTCTGGTCGAGTTGGAGATTCGTTGTCAGATCCGCAGCCGGTACTCAGCGGCGTACCCCAAGGTTTTCTGCTAAGACCAATTCTTTTTCTTGCCTACGTTGCGGATCTCGTGGAATGTATCCGTTCTTCTAAAAGTGTGTTTGTGGACGACTTAAAGATTTACAACAATCCGCTTGTCAACAAATCAGTTCTACAGTCCGACTTGGATAGAATAGATGGCTGGTCGAAGGTTAGGTTGCACACGCTGAATGCCGACACGGGTACTGTTCTTTATATTGGTGCCAAAAACCCTTGCTTCGACTACACACTAAATGACGTGGTGCTTAGGAGGGTTGGTGATCAGACCGACCTTGGTGTTTTAATGAGTGGTGACATCAAGCGGATCTCAAGCGTGGTCAAAAAAGCAAGTTCTTTGCTTTATCTTATAAAAATAGCCTTTAAGGGTCTGAAGCCTGATGTGTTTGTAAAAATTTACAAGGCGTACATTAGACCCATACTTGAATTTGGAGGGCCCATCTGGAACCCATACTTTGTGAAAGATATTGACCATCTAGAGAGAGTTCAGCGTAGGGCTACTAAATTGGTTGTGTGTTTGGAGAATTTGCCTTACACGGTTAAGGATTCCTTCTCTAAAAGAAAGAAGCAGACGTGGGGACTTGATCAAAACATATAAAATAATTAGTAATTACTATAAGTGTCCGTTGTGTGAGAGGTTTGAGTTTAGTGACAATTTTCATTTACGGGGTAACTTCCTTAAGCTGGTGGACCGGAAATTTTAAAGCGTGGCCCGACAGAACATTCTTTTTGTGCGTGTAGTTAAAGATTGGAACTCGTTGTCTGACGATATTGTCAATGCTCTGTCTTTAAATGCATTCAGAAATCGTTTGGATAGGGGTATTGGATCGACTGTTGCACCAAACTTTGGCAGTATAAAGTTAAGATGTTGCGAATCGACTTTTATTTGTCTAAATTTTTAAAAACTAAAATTAAATTATAAAAGTTCACCGCAAGTGAAAGGTGTATACAAAATTTCAGCTTTCTAAAACGTATGAATGAGAAAAACATATGACAAAAAAGACAACTGTTTTAGACATCTTTTTATTTTCTAACTGTTTTGAATCGGATTTAATAAAATCTTTAGAATTAATTTATTTTACAAATATTAACAATTTACAAACATTTTTTACAACTTAAACCAAAACAGAAGTTTTGACTATCAGCATCGACTATAATAATTATTTATCCAGATCGCCTGACTCATTTTAACCTTCTGAATTTTTTTGGCCTTTCAATTAACTCTTCTCTGTCGTCTGAATTTTTTATATTTTCTTTGGTTGATTTCTTTTTACGGTTCTCTAAAATTGCTTTAATCTCGATTTCAATTTCTGGGAAAAGTTCACAAAATAATTTATTGCGTAAGTTGAATTCCAATGAATCATAGGCAAACTTTTTTTTAATTTCGTTTGTTGTCTTCCTAGTTTCAGTTCCAATTTTATAGTCATACCCTTCTTTGCACATCACACTCATAAAGGAAGATAACATAACCGGGATAGTTATAGACGCAGGATATTCATTTTTGGGGTAACCTGATATAACTGCAAGGCATAATTTTACGCCAGGCGAAAACCGACCATTCGGTGTCGTTACTTCAATCTGAGGAGAGCCAAGTGGAAAATTTTTTGGAAATAAAATCCTACCATGATAATAGCCGCCTGCAAAAGGAGTTCCATCGCCTCCTCGTATCACATAATGCCAAATGAAAACATCTGTAGATAGCGGTTTAGCATCAAACGATGGGTATGATCCTTTATTCTTTTTAATTTCCAAATTTTCATTATTCAATCTTATTATCGCAATATCTGACATACGAGTATCATAGAAAGCCATCGTAACTTGAAATTTATAATTCACTATCACAAATTTGTCTAACCTCACACTTATCTTTTTTTCTTTGATTGTCGTTTTGCATTGCAGTGCCAGTTTTAGCGTTACCAACTCTTAAATTTACAAAATCGCTAGGTGCCAACAAAATACAACATATCATCATATACTTTGTTGTAATCTTGAAATATTTGATTAGTTGCAAAAAGAATATATTATAAATTATAAACTGGGTTTTTGATCACAAATAATATTTCGTTTTTTGACAAAGATAAAAGAATTTTTCAGGTAAGTTTTCAACGTAATGTAGTAAAATATGGGATGGAAAACTTTTTATAAAAGTGTGTAAAGCTGAACGCAAAATCGCGCTTATCTTATCTTATCCCCGAGATTGAAAAACAAGGCAGGCTGGCAACTCAGACTAAATAGAACTTGGACGCAATCGGTTACAGTTTAACAAAAATCTTGCAATTAATACAAAGATCACAAAGAGTTTTTAAACCACAAAGGGAAGGTATTGATCGTAACCAAGACAGCCAAAAATAGAATGATTGTGGTCGGAAAGCAAGCATTTACAAAAAAGAATGCGTAGACAAACTTTTCACAGACAAAACTAAAATGAGCAAACCCAAAAACTGTGACAAGAACGCAGACTGTGTAGATGGCAAACGAGAACTTAAAAGAAAACCTTCTTTTGAAGAGAGTACCATTGACTTTTCCATTACTGACAACTATATCGACCCCCAAATTACTGACTTTATCCACCCAAAAAATACTTCTTCTATCCCACTAGTAACAGTTGCAGTACCACTCTCAAAAGTGGCCTTATCCACATGTGTCCGGTCCCACCAACCCAAACGCCACCTAACCTAACAGACCCGCAAACCCAAACTACAACCATAACATCTACTCAAAAACCAATTTATGAGCCAATAAAATCCCCAACCTTCCAAAATCCGTGTTCCTCCTCTAGTCTTTAGAGGCACGGGAAAGTGATGCAAAATCCACCCGTGTGAAAACAGCGACTAAAGTCAGCGACAAATTTTTCCGAAAATGCCCGAAGTAATACCATTCAGAAAATATACCTGGATAACTGTTTTTTTTGAGCATGCGCATCAGTTTGATATTTTTAATAATTTTACTAATTCCTTTCATATTATATCAGATAGAATCTCGATTTCTCCGAAATGGCACATAGCAGCACTTTTAAATTAGTACCATAGGTACTCCTTTTTGCGAGCTACAAAACCATATAAATTTTGATAATTTGCAAAGGGGCCCAGGGGGTGCAAAATCTACTTTTATGAAAAATCGCGAAATTCTGAACACTAAAATCTCGATTTCTCCGAAACGGTACATAGCAGCACTTTTAAATTAATACCATAGGTACTCCTTCTTGCGGGCTACAAGACCATATAAAATTTGTGGACTTGCAAAGGGGCCCCGGAGGTGCAAAATCTACTTATATGAAAAATCGCGAAATTTTGAACACTAAAATCTCGATTTCTCCGAAACGGTACATTGCAGCACTTTTAAATTAATACCATAGGTACTCTTTTTTGTGGGCTACAAGACCATATAAAATTTGTGAACTTGCAAAGGGGCTCCGGGGGTGCAAAATCTACTTATATGAAAAATTGCGAAATTTTGAACACTAAAATCTCGATTTCTCCGAAACGGTACATAGCAGCACTTTTAAATTAATACCATAGGTACTCCTTTTTGCGGGTTACAAGACCATATAAAATTTGTGGACTTGCAAAGGGGCCCCGGGGGTGCAAAATCTACTTATATGAAAAATCGCGAAATTTTGAACACTAAAATCTCGATTTCTCCGAAACGGTACATTGCAGCACTTTTAAATTAATACCATAATACGAATAAATACGAAAATACAAGTATTATAAACAAATTTTTGAATTCTATTTTTGAAATAATACGGATAATATGCCTTGTTTAATTTATTTCCCTCCCATAAAAGTTTTCCCATACTTTGTGGAATAATAAACTGCCCTTCTAATAGTTTACAATCTTTAAAATTCGATAAAAGAGGTTGGCTTGAAGGTGCTGAACATTTCGGTAGTAATTTTTTTGGAATTTCTCGTGATAAATTTAGTATATCTTTGGGAATATTAAAGCTTTCGGGGGTTACACCAAAATCCATTTGAGTCTCATTAAACTTTGGTGAAGTACAGCTATTAATAGCATTCGACTTATTAGAAAATTCTGTTATATCATTGCACAAAACAGGCGATAAATTTTTAACTAACAATAAGTTTTCTTTAGGCACAAAACTATTACTGAAAATATTTTCATTTGGACTTGAACACGCTTGAATTTGGAATGACTTACCTTCTTTTTGACTATTTAAGTTAAAATCAATTGAAACACTTTTTTCATCAATTTCAGTTTTAATCGGTCCATCATAGTTAGCAGTATCTTCTACTTCATACTTACTATACACTTATGTATTACACACTTATGTATTACACTCATCACAAATTTTATATGGTCTTGTAGCCCGCAAAAAGGAGTACCTATGGTATTAATTTAAAAGTGCTGCTATGTACCGTTTCGGAGAAATCGAGATCTTAGTGTTCAAAATTTCGAGATTTTTCATATAAGTAGATTGTGCACCCCCGGGGCCCCTTTGCAAGTCTACAAATTTTATATGGTCTTGTAGCCCACAAAAAAGAGTACCTATGGTATTAATTTAAAAGTGCTGCTATGTACCGTTTCGGAGAAATCGAGATTTTAGTGTTCAAAATTTCGCGATTTTTTATATAAGTAGATTTTGCACCCCCGGGACCCCTTTGCAAGTCCACAAATTTTATATGGGCTTGTAACCCGCAAAAGGAGTACCTATGGTATTAATTTAAAAGTGCTGCTATGTACCGTTTCGGAGAAATCGAGATTTTAGTGTTTAAAATTTCGCGATTTTTCATATAAGTAGATTTTGCACCCCCGGGACCCCTTTGCAAGTCCACAAATTTTATATGGTCTTGTAACCCGCAAAAGGAGTACCTATGGTATTAATTTAAAAGTGCTGCTATGTACCGTTTCGGAGAAATCGAGATTTTAGTGTTTAAAATTTCGCGATTTTTCATATAAGTAGATTTTGCACCCCCGGGGCCCCTTTGCAAGTCTACAAATTTTATATGGTCTTGTAGCCCGCAAAAAGGAGTACCTATGGTATTAATTTAGAAGTGCTGCTATGTACCGTTTCGGAGAAATCGAGATTTTAGTGTGCAAAATTTCGCGGTTTTTTATATAAATAGATTTTGCACCCCCGGGGCCCCTTTGCAAATTATCAAAATTTATATGGTCTTGTAGCTCGCAAAAAGGAGTACCTATGGTACTAATTTAAAAGTGCTGCTATGTGCCATTTCGGAGAAATCGAGATTCTATCTGATATAATATGAAAGGAATTAGTAAAATTATTAAAAGTATCAAACTGATGCGCATGCGCAAAAAAACAGTTATCCAGGTATATTTTCTGAATGGTATTACTTCGGGCATTTTCGGAAAAATTTGTCGCTGACTTTAGTCGCTGTTTTCACACGGGTGCAAAATCCGTAGATGGTTTGATCCTGAAGGCATCAGGATTATCAATGTGAAACTTTTGGCAGATGGTCAAGTATCACTCCCGCGTCTGAAGACGACTATCGAGGTATCTACAAACATTTTGAAAAGGTTCTTGTACCTGAGAATCATGGATGGTAATTTCAACTACCTTAAGAACAACATAACTTTCCCTTAAGCTGTTATCAGGGGCTTCCTCGGCGGGATAGATACCGAGGTTTTTCAGGATAAACTGACCGCAAAGAGTTACAAATGCACAGGGCCTGAATAAAAAAGAGCTAGGATAGGTAATCTCTTTTTCAATTAATGTTCACCATGCGGAAGACTAAAAGCTATTTGCAAAAATTTTTAACGATGACGGAATTCTCGATAGTAGCATCAAAGTAGAGATTCCACATGAAAAATCAAAACAAGCCAGTGCCACCGTAGCTAATTTTTTGGAAATACACAAATGCGAGTTGCTGCAGGGCGGCCGCTGGATGGGTGAAGTGCTCGGCTAACCACTGGACAGTTGATTTCACAAATGACCAAAACTAACTGCCAACTAATCTCGTATCCCAGATGTGGAGATCGAAACAACTCTCCCGCTTTCTCCCTATTTTAACAGCCCTAGGTTCTTTCGAGAATAACTCAGCGACTTTTGAGGTTCAAACAAAAATAATGGAAGCTCATTTAAGTTCAAACAATGCTCTAACGTTTGACAACAAATTAATCCAAAAATTCAAAACTGGTAGGGGGGCATCATGTCTACGCCCTCCGTAGTTTTTCGCAAATAACTTGGCTATCTTTGTGGCTCAAACAAAAATGACAGAAACTCATTCATGCTCAAACGATGCTCTGACGTTTGACACAAAATTTATCCAATAATTCAAACCTATGGGGGCTATCATGTCTGTACTTCCCCTCAGTGGCTTTTTGCGAATTACTCTGGGATTGGTAAAAAAATTAAAAAAGTATATGATGATATGGGTTCAAGGTAGCTCCAGGGGACGCGTAAATACAAATTTTACGATTGAAATCTCGATGTATTCTGAAAGAGTATATTTTAAATAAGAGAATAAGCGAAGACGCAATGCCCTAAGTGCACCTGTTTTTTTCAAAAATCGAATTTAAAAACTTCGATTTTCACAGTAAATTTTAAAGCAAAGTCGCTCGGGATTGGTGAATCAATTTATTCAGTTCATTCTCCTGACGGTACGTGCACTGTGAACTGGTCTTAGCTGTGCGCGGAGTGGGAGCGACACTTGCATTGCGATGCAGTAACAGTGCACTCCGAACAAAAATCATGGTTTTCAACCCTAAATGGGCGGGAAAAATGGCTTACGCCCGAGCGTAGCGAGGGGTGCTTTAAGTCGATTTTTCTTCGCACAACTACCCTGCGTTAAAAATCCACTCTCACGAGTTTCACCTCTCAAAGATCCACCATTTCCTTGACCCACGGGCCTAGGGATATTTTTTAATTAGTTGTCATTTTGATCAAAATGGCTCGAAGCGCCAGAGCGCAGCGAGGGGTGCTCGAGTCAATTTTGATCAAAATCACCCTCGCAAGAGTCGGATCCACGCGAAAAAGTAACTACCGTTCGTTAAATTTAAGTAACCCTTTTCTGAAGTAATTTTTAAATAATTTTAAAGTTTTAAATTAAAATTTTTAATTAATAAAAAAGGAGAACGCATTCCTACCGTAGCGTAAGAGTTACTGACAAACTTGTCAACAGCTACACTCTTATGTATAGGAGCGCACGTACCTCAAACGAACGAACTTGATTAACTAATCACGAGCGTTTAACCTTCGAAAATCAAGCTTTTTTAAATTTGATTTTTGAAAAAACAGGTGCACTTAGGGCATTGCGTCTCCGCTTATTCTCTTATTTAAAATATACTCTTTCAGAATTCATCGAGGTTTCAATCGTAAAATTTGTATTTTCGAGTCCCCTGGAGCTACCTTTCCCCGATGATATGTTGTGTTTTGTTGTCATCTAGCGATTTCGTAAACTTAAGAGTTGGTAATGCTAAAACTGGCACTGCACTGCAAAATGACAATCAAAGAAAGAAAAGATAAGTGTGAGGTTAGACAAATTTGTGATAGTGAATTATAAATTACGTTCAAGTTACGATGGCTTCCAATAATGTGTCAAAAGCTTTATACGCCAGACTTGCGGAAATCAAATCAAAGAATGGATATTTAAAAATTGCAACTATGAGATTGAAGAATGAATATTTAAAATTTGAAAAGAACCCATCGTTTGATGCTAAACCGCTACCTACGAATATTTTAGATTGGCATTATGTGATACGAAGTGGCGATGGAACTCCTTTTGCAGGTGGTTATTATCATGGTAGAATTTTATTTTCAGAAAAATTTCCATATGAGCATCCTCATATTGAAATAACGACACCCAATGGTCGGTTTTTGCCGACCGTAAAATTATGTCTTGGTCTTATATCAAGTTACTACAAAAATAGTGAAAAATATTTTAATGAATTTAAGAGAAATGTCAATTGAATTTAAATTAGCTAAAGATGCACGAAATTCTAAGCGTAAACTTCTACAAATAGATCTGGATAAAAAAAAGAAAAAGAATGGATTTATCACCAAAACGTGAGACCTTCGTCATAATTATAACGTAACTAATTATAATTATTATTGACACAATGTCTGAATAAGTTGAAGCGGTGGCACCTGGACTTAAACAAAACGAGTGTTCAAGACTCACTGAATAATATATTTAAAATCATCTCTTTTATACAAAAATATGTACATAAGAATAATAAGTTAAACAAGAACAAAGTATGATCGTAAAAATTATTGTAAACTCAGCATTTTGTTTATAGCTATTTCCGTGCTTCCAGGATGATTCATTTGTTACAATGTAACTAGTACAATTCATTACCTAGTCGTCATTTATATAAATTTATAAAATTATTAATTATTGATTATGGATTACATTTCTATTTTGAGTAAATTATAAGTTGTAATTATAATGCAAGTTCATTGCCTGCCCTACTGAATATAAATACATTTCATTATTCTGCATTTTTGTTATCAATCCTACCTTGCAAATAAATTATAAAGAAGTAAACGTAGTTTTGTATAAGAAAAGAAATTTCCATGTTTAATATTGAAAATGACAATTTTTAATAATTAAACAATGTCAAAATGTCAATTTTTAAATGTACCTATAGTTTTATATTAAACTAGCTCGCTGCGCTCGGGCGCTTCGAGACATTTTGATCAAAATCACCCTCGCAAGAGTCGGATCCAGGCGAAAAAGTAACTACCGTTCGCTAAATTTAAGTAACCCTTTTCTGAAGTAATTTTTAAATAATTTTAAAGTTTTAAATTAAAATTTTTTATTAATAAAAAAGGAGAACGCATTCCTACCGTAGCGTAAAAGTTACTGACAAACTTGAATCATTTATTCTGGTCTGGTGCGAAGCACCAGGGCTGTTGCCCCATATCTTCGCAGACTTGAAGAGTAAGGTTACGGGCTTGCCCGCAACGTTACGTCGGATGATTTTTATTGAGGCGTACCTCTGAAAATTAGCGCGAAGCTAAGTCCTGGCTGGCTTTACCCGCGAGGGATCCGCGAGAGAAAGGTTTGGTAGACTAGGATGCAGGGATGGGTTGTGGGAGTTTCATTTGAATACCTTTCCTTCGTGTGCGTTGCTCGTTCGTGTTGGTTTTTCCCTAAAGTGGCCGGTTTTCTTGTGGGCGTGGTTAGTTTTTCGTGGGCGTGGTTTTTGGTTTGCAGGAGTCCTTTTTTACTTATGCGGGGTCGTTAGGGGTCGGCGTCATCAATGATTTCCCTTGGCATCTTGTATTTCGGATGGTTTTCTTTGTCGTACTTTCCCAGTTGGTTGATTAGCGGATTTTGGTGGTCTTCTGATTTCGCGTAAAATTTCTCAGTGTGGTTTCTTATGAATTTTTTGACGGTGGTTAATTTGGAGTCGTTGCGGAGACGGACGTTTGTTACTCTTCTTGGCGGGTTCCATGCGTAGCGGACGAGCTTATTTTGTATTGTTTCAATCTTGTTGATGATGGTTTTGTAGACGCGAAGTTTGTTGGCCGGCGACATTTTGCTCTTTGGACCTACGAGCGAGTAGAGTTGCGACATCGTTCCCCTTGATTTGTTCGTGATGTTGGTGATGTGTTGGCCCCAATTTAGTTTTTGGTCCATGGTGACGCCAAGGTACTTCGCCGATTTTTGCCATTGGATGAGGGACCCGTTCATCCAAAGGTTGGCTTTTGCAGTGGTCCTTTTCTTGCATCGCGCGAAGATGACTGCTACGCTCTTGTTAGTGTTGACTCCGATACGCCAGTCTCCCATCCATTGCTCGATTTGTTCCGCTACGTCTTGTACTCTTTGTGTGGCGATGTCCGGGGAAATTGAAGTTGATGCTACTGCTGTGTCGTCCGCGAAGTAGAAATTGTTGACCTGCGGGTGGATTGGCTTGGGAATGTCGCTCATGTAAATGTTGTAGAGGGGTGCAGAAAGTGGCGAACCTTGGGGGACCCCTGCGTCCATTCGATGAGGTTCGGATTTGGTCCCGTCGGCGACGATGCGGAAGGTTCTTTCTGCAAGATAAGAACGGATTAGTTTTACGATGGCAAGTTTGATACCGGCTTGGAGCATCTTGTAGAGGAGTCCGGCGTGCCATACGGAGTCGAATGCCTTGGAGATGTCTAGAAGAAGGGCGACGGTGCATTCTTTTTTCGAGAACCCCTTTGAAATTTGTTCGACGATGCGAAGGATTTGATGAGTCGTGGAGTGATCTTCGCGAAAACCAAATTGTTCATCGGGGACGACTTTGTTTGAATCCATTTCTTTCTTGAGTCGATTTAAGATGATTTTCTCCGCGATTTTGCCGATGGTGGAGAGAAGACTGATTGGACGGTAGCTTTTTGGATGGTTTTTCGGCTGTCCGTGTTTGTGGATGACGATGACATTTGCGTGCTTCCATAACTTCGGGAAATGACGGAGTCGAAGCGCTGCGTTCACGATGGTTGTGATTGCAGTGATCGCTTTACGTGGTAACTCCTTCAGTGCTCTGTGGGTGATGCCTAGGGTCCGGATTTGTAGGTATTTGCATGTTTTTTTTGCGTACAGGCTCGTGAAAAATTTTAAAAGGGGAGCATGTTTTACACCTTTCTGGATCGTTTTATGTAGTTTTTATTTTGCTTATAAATGCATATTTTGAGTTTAAGTGCATATTTGGTGGTTTGTTGCCTATAAATACATATTTGCTTAAATGTTAGCATATATTTTGCATATTTTGCAAATCAAATAGTATAATTTTTTATAACGGTTTGTTTTTGCAACGGTTGGAAAAGATTTAAAAATTGTTCTGTTAATCGTTGCTTTTGTTAGAATTTTTGGTTTAATCCTTTTAAGTGTTATTGCAATAATAGTTATCAAAAAATCCCGGATATGATTTATTGCATAGAATCAGTAAATATTGTCTTGTCAGTCAACCATTAAGGTGCTCGCACACTTAGGCGACGCGACACCACACCACACTACACACAGAAGCACACAGCACACACAAAAATGTGCGGACTTTACCAAACTGTCGCGTCGCCTGGTGTGTGGTGTGTTGTGGGCTTCTGTCTGTGGTGTGGTGTCTCGTCGCCTAAGTGTGCGAGCACCTTCATTCCATTGGAAGTATGTGATGCTGATATTTAAATATGATCCAATGACATCTTGTGATGTTGAACGTTCTTTTTCAGTATACAGGCAAAAAATTCTTGTTTGTAACATTGGTGGGAATTGTAAAGAATAAAAAATAAAGCAATATTTTATTATTATCAATATATTATTTTATTAATAATTGAATTTATCTAACAAAAGCAGTTCATTAATTATTTGGACCAATTGCAATCCAGCATTTTGTAGCACAATAAAATTTTTTAGTGCATATTTGAGTGCTTATTTTGAAGTTTTTAGAGCATATTTGCCTGCATATTTTCAAGTTTTTTAGTGCCTACAAATCCGGACCCTAGCTGATGCCGTCTGGACCGGGTGCGCTTTTGATTTTTGCCTGCCTAATGAGACTTCTGACTTCTTTGAACGATGCGGGTTCGATTGTGGATTCGTCTGGGGCGTTCAGGGCATCCTTCACGAAGTCTTCTACCATCTGGATGCGATCGGGGTCGTCGTAGGTGGTGTTAGGCGCGCATTGTAGTTAGAGACTGGCAGCTAGAGCGTCGGCTTTGTCCTTGTCCGTTTTAGCTTGGGTACCATCCGGTCTTTGTAGGGCTGGCATCGGGGTCCTTTTGCTGCGGAAATTTTTGACGAATTTCCACGAGCTTGAGTCCTCAAACGAAAGGGCTTCAAGTTTGTTGGTCCATTCGGCGTCCTTGTGGTCCTTGATTTCTTTGGTGATCTGGGATTTGAGGCGCTGATACGCGGATTTGTCATCGGGATGGTGGGTCCTTTGTGCCAGTTTTCGCGCTCGATTCTTGTCCTTGATTAGCTGCTTGAGATGTGGGGGAAGTTGGTCTCGAAGATCTGCGACCGGGACAGCGTTTGTGGCGTATTGAATCGAGGCTTGGATGTTGAGATGGAGTGCTTCTACGTAGTCGTCCAGTTGGCCTGCGGTATCGATGATTGGAATGTCTCCCATGTTCGCTAGAAGATGATCATGGAAGACGGGCCATACAACTTTGGGCCTTGTTGTATTTGGACGATCGTGCGGGATGATTCCGATGTACATCAGTACTGGGAGATGGTCTGAGGTGAGCTCGCATGCCGTTGTGAGCCGATGTTGCCAGTGGACGTCCTTTAGGAGAGCGATGTCGATGAAGGTTGGATTTCCGGCGTGGGAGTAATGTGTGGGGTCCATTGGGGCGTCTATGGCAAAGTCCAATTCATGGGCATAATCAAATAGAGTGCGACCTTGAGCATTGTTCGTTTGGCAGTTCCAAGTGGTGTGCTTCGCGTTGAAATCTCCAGCAACGATTGAACCATTTGGACCTGAAAGTAAAGAGGTTAGGTCGTCTTGAATAATGAGTTTACCGAGAGGAAGGTAGGCTGAAGAGAGTTGAAGCCATCCATGTCCGCTTGTATGGATGGCAACCGCCGTGGCTTCTATTTGGTGCAGCTGGGGGAGCGCGACTTCGTGATGTTCGATCAATCTCTTGATGTAGACGGCGGTTCCACCTCCTTTGCCGTCACGATCCGAGCGATACATCGCGTAGTTTGGAAGGTTTGCGCTGTCGCAGGTCCTAAGGTGTGTTTCGTTGACCAAGATCACATCGAGGTCGTGATTGAACGCGAAGTCCAGCAGGAGATGTTTCTTCCCCTTCAGTCCATTCGCGTTCCAGTAGGCCATGGCGAGAGAAGCGGGCTGCATACGGGAACTAATGGTCGCGGCCGCCGATTAAGGCGTTGGCGAACTGTATTCCACGTACGTGGGAGATCATTTTTTTGGCTTCATCGGTGTTACCTAGTGAATAGATTTTGTTAGAAAGCGCTGACAAACTTGTAAACAGCTACACTCTTATGTATAGGAGCGCACGTACCTCGAACGAACGAACTTGATTAACCAATCATGAGCGTTTAACCTTCGAAAATCAAGCTTTTTTAAATTCGATTTTTGAAAAAAACAGGTGTACTTAGGGCATTGTGCCTCCGCTTATTCTCTTATTTAAAATATACTCTTTCAGAAAAGTTCGAGGTTTCAATCGTAAAATTTGTATTTTCGGACCCAGGCTGGCTACCTCTCCCCATAGATAAAATGACGTTTCGCATAGTAGGTACTTTATTATTAGTAATTTCTTGACAAATCAAAATTAAAGTAGCGAGAATTGTACCAAGAACAATTTTCATTTTAAACCAATGAAAAACTTAGAAAGTGAAAATTGTGCCTGTTACAATTTTTGCTTTAATTTTGATTGGTCAAACTATTTGTTTGCATGGAATTCTCCATAACAATCATAGCAGTGCAAGTAATAATAATAATAAAGATAAATAATTACATGAGCATGCCATTGTCTGACACGAGCGGCAATTTTTCATACTTTTGTGTAATTTTTTAAAATCACACGGCAGTGTGTAGCAGGGGGAGGAGGTAGCGCCATTTAGGGATGGCTTGTGATTTCAAAAATTACACAGAAGTATAAAAAATGTGTCAGACAATGGAATGTCCTGAGGTGTACAATATTTAGAGTATAGCAGGGGTACCCTTAATGGATAGACGCTAGTAAATTGAGCCTGCAGTCAAAATATTCTTTTGGTGGGTAGCTTATGAAAATCAGTAAATTGGGCCAGCGGTCAATGTATTTTTCTGGGAGCTTTCTAATCTTTCAAAAGGTGCTCTTAAGATGGGGGTGGTTGTTACTATTTTTGTGTCAAATTTAAATCAAAAATAGTTACTAATAACCTAATTAAGGGATGATGAATCATGGTCGGACACAGTTGCGTTGTCAAAATCAATTCTACGCATTCTCCGCTTTCCTCCAAGCTTTTGAGCTTTTTTGACTAACGCTGTATTACCTAATAGTATCTCTTTGTAGAGGAAGGCTACATAGAGTCTTCCAGTTCGAAAAAAGTGCTACTATGAAGAGGGTAAATATAACTTTTTTTTATATTCCTGGGGTCCTTCCAACCTTCCAAAAAGTGTTTTTAAGATCGGGGTGGTTGTTACTATTTTTGCGTCAAAGGACCCCGCTACGGCCTTATGGGTTCTGGGTCCCAGTCAAATTTAACCAAAATATAGGATATTGTAGTTCATAACATGCTGAAAAAAGTGTCAATGGGCACAAAGCCAAAAAATGGACAGTTTCCGAGATATAAGGCATTACAGGGTTAGTCCAGTCATTCTACGAAAGACACAATGATAAAGTCAAAATCGATACTACCCGGAAACAAAAAATAGGGATGTGTAGATGAAGAAATTCTAAAGAAGATAGCGTTTTTTTGCATCGCTCTAGCTAGTGTATTACATAACCTAAAAAATTAAACAAATTCGAAAAAGCGGTTTCTTGCAATTTAAAAAAACTGAATTTTTCTACAAAAAAAAGTTAAATGAAAAACTTGTAAAAAGTTAAAGTAAAGATTCATTATCTATTTTCTGAGAAAAACGAAAAATGCCGTCAAAAATTTCGTTTTTGTTTTTTTTTCTTAAATCGCAAGAAACCGCTTTTTCGACTTTTTTTAATTTTTTAGGCTATGTAATACATTAACTAGAGGGATGCAAAAAAACGCTATCTTCTTTAGAATTTCTTCATCTATACAGCCCTACTTTTTATTTCCGGGTAGTATCGATTTTGACTTTATCATTGTGTCTTTCGTAGAATGACTGGACTAACTCTGTAATGCCTTATATCTCGGAAACTGTCCATTTTTTGGCTTTGTGTCCATTGACACTTTTTATAAGCATGATATGAACTACAATATCCTACATTTTGGTTAAATTTGACTAGGACCCAAAACCCATAAGTCCTTTAAGTCAAAAATTATTATTTTATTTTAATGGTACCATAGACGTCTTTCAAATTTATTTTTATGTATAGGTGGCTAATGCTGTTAGGTTAGGTTAACTTCTTTGAACCGATGTTGGAAATAATATTTTTATTTTTACAGTACGTTTTCTTTAAAATTTGTCTATAAGAACTTAGATTGGGAGCGTCATTAGCAATATTAAGAGAGCAAATGCTTCTGACACCCCTTACGCGCTTGTCTGCCCGCTTTGATTATTATTATTGTTAAGTTAGGTTAACATATTCACATACCACAATCGGTGTCTTACGCCTCAAGTTTTTCTGAAAGACTCAGTTAAATATTAATCCCCAATATGGGATATCCAGCTAAGGACTACGCTGTCTGGCGGCGGATTTTAGAACTACAGCGGGCGAGAACAACAAACATAAATTACATGCAAAGCATCGCTTATGTTACAGTTTTTTAGATTGTTTATGTTTTTACGTACAGTAATGACAATATTTAAATTAATAGAACGTAATACAGTTATAGTCGCGTATATTTAGTGAAATTTATGTACCAAAGAAGTTTTTAAATTGTGAAAATAAGAAGAATTAGATACCAGAAAGTTATAGGTTGTGTTACCTATTTTTAATTTTGTTACGTACCTAACTCAATGATATGCTTGGAGAAAAAAGAATCCACTCTTTAAAAATTAGGAAAATGGTTATCCTTTCTATGAGAGTTTATTTTTGACATTTTGACAAAAGAGTTTTTCATAAAGGTAAGCTCATTTTAATTACTGACGTATCAAAAATGGTTAATTTCCTTTTTTTATTTAGGGTTTACAGTTAGCCATAAAAACTTTTTAAAACCATTGACATTACCGATACTGCATTTATCAATCACTTCAGCTGCTATGACCAGGTGGTGGTCCATTAAATCATCAACATCGAATTGATGTTGAAAAAGAGTCGAGAAAGGAATGCTTCTAAACTTAGAACCCATACAAGATGTTAATCCAGATTATTCTACGAATGTGGATGAAATTTTTTTAGAAAGTGTTCATAGTGGAAGAAATTAAAGTTGCAAATGTTTTATTATCATTAGAATATTCACACAAAAATAGTGAGTTTTCGAAATTTTGGAGTGCAAGTTAATACACCTTATAAATTGACATTGTCTACTTGTACTTTAATCATTTATACAAAATAAAAACAAATAATGGAAAAAGTCTTTTATTTTGTAATAATCGTGTAACATTTTAAAATATTTTTCTTTTACGTTAAAGACTAATTCACGTGCAAATTTTCATACTTTGGCAAAACGATCAATAACCTACAAAGTAACACAATGATAAATTAAGCAATGCCATTTATAATTGTATTTGGCCATGATAATTATGTTTCTCCTGTAGCCGAATATTCCGTTCAAGATATTACCAAACCGAGGTACCACCAATCCTGCTGCGATAACTTTATTTATATCCGTTACTAGTTTTTCTTCAAAACTCCAAAGAGTTCTCTAGCATGTGTCTCTTGTTATAAACTATAATCTGGTATACGTATTCGAAAAATTTGACCAAAAATATTGAACACGAACCCTCAATATGTGTCTGCGATATTATTTCCAATTTGTAATAGAAGTTCTAAAAATCATAACTATAGTAAGATAGTAAAAAGATTACCATAATAATACAAAAATAATACCTTTTACACTGTACTAAACTGTTAGTGCCTGCAGCGACTTTACATCACAAATAAAGCATTAAAAACACCACCCAAAATTACATGCCTGGTATTAAACTTCTTAAATTTCCATTTCTATTCACTTATTTAAAATAATCAACAACAGAAATATGTGTTTCTTCTTTGCAATCCATAATACAGTGAACTAAAATACGATGTTTACTTACATTACATTAGTATGTTTACATAATCATAAATCGTACAAACTTCGTTAACAATAACCAAAACTGTAATTAATTTATTACCGACAAACAAAACTAAGGCATACACAATTTTAAATCGTTTAAAATGATTGTTTTATATGTTTAAAAACAAAATTTTAAACATGTAACCTCCATATAAACCTTAACACAAATCATACCGCCCGCTGTAGTTGATATTTTATCCGCACTGGCGCTGGGATCTTAACATTATATCCCAATAGGCGAAAAATATTAACAAAACGCCGTCTAGCGGCTGAAATTTTAAGTACAGTAATGGCTGGCGTAAACTTATTTGACAGCTGTCAAAAATACTGTTTTAGCCAGCCATTTTTCATCTTTCGCAGCGCCCTTATCGGTAATATTTTATGCCTATAGTATCGATTGGAGTTCAATTTGATACCATATTCTTAAATGCAAAGAAGTGCAATTGGCTCTATTACACCCCCAATTTTTATTTATTTTATGTTGGTTGTTTTCACAATTCTTTTGTTTTTTTAAAAGCTTTTATTTAACTTGGGAAGACCGTTGTCCGTCGTCCATCGTCCGTCGTCCGTGTGGGTCGACCGCTTTGAGGCCATTTTTAAGCAACTTCCCGACGTCCTAGAGATCTGAAATTTGGTACACAGCTTTCACCTGCAGAGCATTTTCATATTTTAATTTTGTTTTTAATTTAGTGTTAAGAAATGATTTAATTATTTTTATTAGTGTACTTTTAAAAACGAGAACCACCGATCGAGCTATAGATTGGTCAGACCGATTTTTGGAAGGATAAGGCCACTTCTGAGGGTGGCACTGTGATTGGAGGTAGTGGGATAGAAAGTTTATTTTGATTGATGGTGTAACCTTTTCTACCCTGGGGTTGGAAGTTCTTATTCCTTCCTGAACCACCCTCTATCTTCCTTCCTCTTCGGGAGACGTACCACTGTTACATGACTAAACCAGTAGACAATTAATACGCCAAATTTTATTTAACTTTATAAATTATACATCAAATATTAATTTTACAATTCTATTTGGATGCAGTGTGGATGCTTTAATAAAACATTTATTATAAATTTTTCTGACCTTAATTGCTGAAGACTTCACAGTCACACACCTTTCCACTCGCGGAACCAAAACCTTTCTGACTGTTCTTTTTCCTTAATCTTTTCTTTTTTTCTTTTCTTAGTTGGCGCCTCGTGCGCCCTCAATATAACAATTTTTCTCTACTTAGTCAGCACCACACGCTGCACCCGTTGTTCTACAATTTCGTAACTAAAAATTTCGTAACTTAACTAACATTTTCTTTTTGCAATTAATTATTATTTTATTGTATGTACAGGGTGATACAATGGTGAGGTTTATTTCCATTTGAGACAAAGTGGAGTCTGATAGTTTTTACAACCAAATTTGAATCGAAGTTTGTAATTTGGGGTTTGATATAGTTGTCAGTAATTGAAAGATTTTCTATATTTACCTGTGTCCGAGTTATGGCATTTTTTTCATTGTGCTTTGGTTTCTGTAGTTGAAGGTACTTCTGGAGATCTCTTGTCGTGAAAATAAAGTTTTCTTTTGCGTTCACGTTTGCCTACTTCTACGTAGTTTGCGTTCTTGTCACTGTTTTGGGGTTTGTTTATTTTTAGTTTTGTGGATGGAATTTTGATGGAAGAGTTTGTTTTCGCACTATTTTTTGTGAAGGTTTGGTTTTTGGTCATAATCTTTTTATTTTTGGCTTGTCTTGATTACGATCAATAACTTCTCACTGTATCTTAAAAATTTCTTATGGGCTGTATGAGCTTTGTTGTAGGTGGTCTTTAATTCTAGTATTTAATTTCATACGATTGTAATCCTTGAAATTCATCGCAAGGTTTTTGTTGGACTGGAACTGATGGCGTCCAAGTTGTGTTTAGTCTGACTTTCTAACCGGGAATGTTTCTCAATCGAGGCGTGATTAGGTGGTCATGCATAATTTTGCGTTTAGCTTTATACATTTTTGCGAAAGGTTTGCCACCTCACATTTTACTAGATAACGTTGAAAATTTACCTCGAAATAGCTTTGATCTTTGTCAAAAATCAAAATATTTGCGATTAGAAAAAAAAGATTAGAAATGAGTATTTATTATTCCTTTTCACAACTAATCAAAAATTACATGATTACAACCTTAGTCCTATCTCTTGATGACGTTCCTATCTCTCCTTGAATAGAAACTGAAGCAAACATGTATGACGTCACTGGTGGGGTTTTATCGAAATTAATATTAACAGAATACTAAAATAAACCATTTTTTTCATTTATAGTTGGTATTTACACGAATATCTTGTCATTTACCCCACCAGTGACGTCACTTATGTTTGCTTCAAAATCTTTTTTGCTTGAAATTTTGCTTGAAAATCAAGGCGTGTCTATAAGTTTAAATGGTCTAAGATTACAACAAAGGTTATAATGATTTTTTGAGTTTTGTTGTCGACTAGGGATTTTGTAAAATTAAGAGTTGGCAACGCTAAAACTTGCACTGCATTGCCAATAAGAATCAGAGAAAGACAAGATAAGTGTTAGGTTAAACATATTTGTGATAGCGAATTATAAATTGCTTTCAAGTTACAATAACTTCAAAAAATATGTCAGAAGCTTTACAAACCAGATTTGCGGCAATCAGCTTGAAGGATGAATATTTAACAATTGCGACGAAAAGATTGAAGAATGAATATTTGCAATTTCAACAAAATCCAAACTCATCGTTTGATGCTAAACCGCTACCTACAAATATTTTGAATTGGCATTATGTGATACGAGGTGGCGATGGAACTCCTTTCGCAGGCGGCTATTATCATGGTAGGATTTCATTTTCAGAAAAATATCCATTTGAGCCTCCTCAGATTGAAATATCGACTCCGAATGGGCGGTTTTCGCCGACCGTGAAATTATGTCTTGGTCTTATATCAGATTGCCTCAAAAAAGAGTATTTTCCTCATTTACGTGTATCGGATTTGTTAGGTTTCTTTATGGATGTGATGTGCGAAGAAGTTAACGACTATAACACTGCTATTGAAACTATGGACACAACAAACGAAATTAAAAAAAAGTTTGCATACGATTCATTGGAATTCAACTTACGTGATGCATTATTTTGTGAACTTTTTCCAGAAATTGTGATCGAAATTAAGGAAATTTTAGAAAATCGTAAGAATAAATTAACCAAAGAAGATATCAAAGATTTGGGCGATGGAAATGAGTTGGAAGGCCAAAAAAAGTCAGAAAACGAAAATGAGTCAGGCGATGTAGCGAAATAATTACAGTCGATTCTAGATCTAAAAAATGTTTATAAAATTATTATTACTCCTATTTGTAAAAAAATTGTATTTTAAAGTTTTATTAAATCCGTTTAAGAAGTTTGAAAATAAATATCAAAAAATTTGGAAAAAAACAGAAAATGATCAAGTGCTGGCATTTTTGAGCATTAGAGGTTAACCAATTTGGTCGTTTGTCTTTAGATCTCTTCATGGTAAAAAATCATGGTAAAATTCTTAGTAACGTATGAGTTTTCAAAGTGAAGTTAGTAAATGCTAATAAAAACCCAGATACTTTAAAATTTTTTATTTCTGGTTATACCTATCCCATTTTTAAAAATCAATTTTGTTGAGAATACTATGACCTAACCATTCACTATGTAATTTTTTATACATTTTTGGTGAAAATTTTAAACGATAACCATTCCGAACCCAACTCTTACTGGAATAACTTTCATTGTATTCATTTACGTAAGGTGCGGGCATTTTCAAGTTATCGTCTGGCCCAAAAACTGCTAAAATGGAGCATTCGTGTACACTTAAAAATAACCCTACTCCGCCGCATTTTGCCTTGTGGCAAGAGTAGCTCGGTAAAATGGTGTTATTTATTCCTAACTCTATGCAGCAGCTACCTGAGCAGACAATTTCACCGCAAACCAAACAAAGCTTATACGAGGTTCCAAACTTGTCGCTGCCATTATCATGTCTTAACGAGAAAATCTTGGTAACCAATTCAGAATACTCATCGGGTAACTTTATAAGCTGTGGAATAGAGGTACCACATATCTCACTTCCACTTTTGAGAGAATCCACAACGCTTCGTTGGGTGCACCAGCTCTGAACAATCGAAAAGTTTCGCTTATTCCCAAATATTTCTTCTCGTGTTTTCGGGAGCTTTAAATACGAGCACAAGTTTGAAAAAGAATCTCCTCCCAATTCCGTCAGTTCAACGGGTGACGGAGTTTTGTTCAGAAATTTGTCAAGAAGAACACAGCATCGCAAAAACGGTACAACGGATTTTTGCATGTAACTCCAAATTAAATCATCGCTCAAGTGATGAACTCCTTTTAAAACCATTTCCAAAATTTGTTTGATTGGAGATCGCTGATCGAAATCATTTCGATTATCTTCATCCTTCATTTCTTTAAAATCGGTACAAATTAATATTTTAGTGAGTTCCCCTAGAAATACCAAAGGGAGAAGTCCAAACAGATCAGATTTTGAAAATGTCATTACCACCAGTAAGCCAAACATGTCCAAGTCTAAAATCGTGCCCAAATCGCTAGTCTCTCCAGACAGTAAAAACTCAATTTGAGTGATATAAAATTTAAACAATCCTTCATGCGGATAGATGAAACTTGCAGCTGCAGCGACTTGAACGAAAGATTCTAAAGAGGTTTGATTCCTGCTGGAAAAGTGTTCAAGAAGAGGTTGGTTCAAATCTCGCATGGATGTTTCTATTGCGTGGACTGTGTAGGCAAACGATTTCCACATGTTAAGTGGATTTTCACATTCGGACTCTTGAAATGAACTTGCAAACGTAATTATTAGCTTTTTTAAGTCGGTGTCGATTTCAAAATTCTCGTGGGACTGCCGCCGAGAAGGAAATAGTGGTAAAACAATGTTGAAAGGACAGTCGCATAAAGGGCAATATTGTGATTTGTTCCAAGATTTCTGCACGTACCCTTTCCAACAATCTACGTGGATTGCATGACCACAAGTTGACGTGAAGAAGGCTGGACCAAGGTCTGAACTCAACAAGGGAGAATCAATGGTCTCAGATAAATATTTTCTTTTTTTCCATAAAACAGTAGAATTTTGAATGATTCCAAGTACGACAATGGGTTTATCTCGTAGACCCAAACTTTGGGTTTCCTGACAGAGCAAGCACGTTTTTTCGGTCGTTGTTTGAGTTTCAGCCATTTCGTTAGTTTGGAAATTATTTTGCAAAAATTGATTGCTGCTCTGAGTTATTTCTTGCATGATTTTGGCTCGTCTTTCGGCAACCAGTATTTTTTTTATTGCTAAATTTTTTTCAGATACCTCAAACTCTTCGTTTGTAGTGTAGGTGGAATCGTCGGTTACTGTGTTGTACTTCCTTAGTGTCCA
This sequence comes from Rhagonycha fulva, assembly GCA_905340355.1. Classification (NCBI taxonomy): domain Eukaryota; kingdom Metazoa; phylum Arthropoda; class Insecta; order Coleoptera; family Cantharidae; genus Rhagonycha; species Rhagonycha fulva. The sequence continues at coordinate 22,611,855 of HG996554.1, forward strand.
TATGATCAAACTTTTGGGAAGATCGGTTCTAGTTAGAAGTTTTTGTAACAGATCAAAGATTTTCCATTTGGCTGCTTTGTCTGCAAACGATAGGTCACTATAATAACCACTTTCTTCATCTAGCAACGCGAAACCGATCAAATACAAAACTTTTTGTAATTGCCCATCAGAGTAACTTTTGGAATTTAAGTCGATGGAACGTTCGAGAATTACTTTTATGACGTGTAACAGAACATCGCTTTGGAAAATGTGCACAATTGATGTAAATGGTGGTTTGAGTTTCGGCAATTTGGGAGGATATAAAACTTCTGGTATTTTAGCTGCTTTCCGACATTGTCGTTGAAACTCCTGAGCTTCATTTGCTTGTTCCGGGGTGTAGTGGTAGAACAATGGATTGTACTGATCATACGATGATTCTTTCAGACAGTACAATTCATCTTCAGGATTATTAAAAATTGCCACTTCGTTTATTATTTCATCCAAATCAATTTCCTTAAGTAATGATGAAGAAAAACAATTTTCGAGCTTTGAATGAGTTCTTGGTTTGATGCAAAGTCTGTGAATGATTTCGTGCTTAGCGCAATCTTTGATGGTGACATATCCTACTCCAGGAGTGTACCGTTCGGCTATCACATTAATTATCAACTGTAAGAAGTGTTCGGCAACACAAATCGTTTCTGTTTTCTCCTCATCGCTCATCTTCAAGTTTCTATCTAAATTCGGTTCCATCCAACTGACCAACCCATATTTATGCAAAACAGTAATCATAAATTCATTCGGGTTCATGATGGAAGCTGCAATTTGCAAGATCTGATTGTCACGATCCAATATATCTCTTCTGAAGACAAGTTTCCGGTATTCCTCGATGGCTTTGGGAAACAACACCCCGTTCAGAATCCACATACCGGAAGCTTGTTGAGCCATCATAACCTGCATTTTTAGAACGGAATCGATTAATGGTACCACAATCGACTTCAAAGTATCGAACTCAATGCTGGTAAACGTTACGTAATATTTTTCCAAGCACAAAGTCAAGCCTGCCAAAAATCTTGTTAAGGGTAAGCAAAATGAAACCGACTGAGTATCAGACTCGTAAGGCAAGCATATCGCGTTATGGTTTAGAAAACTAATAATCTTAGTTTCTTGGCTAAAATCTCCCGGAAAATTGTTTTGTAGCACCATCAACGTTGCGTTAAAGGCTTCCATCAAAACTTCTTTATCATCGCTGCACCGCCTAAGAAAGTAAACTCCAAAGTCTCCCAAATCTGTTTGCATTGCAATAGTTGAAAACAACTCAGGGTCATCTTCCACATATTCGACCGTTTTTCTTACATGCGATTTCATTTTGTGCGTTTTAGACAAAATTTGAAGAAAACACGACAAACCATCCAGAAATGTTTTTCGTACCTGGGGGGTCCATTTCTTCGGCTTACCACTCAACAGCATTCGTACATCACAAAGAGTTTGATAGAAACTCTCATAAGCACCATCCGTATTTTCTTTTAATTTAAATTCCCACATATCCTGGCTGGTCTCAGGTTCTCTCAAAATAGAGTCACAAAGCACAGTCAAAGCAGAATCTTCTTCCATTAAACAGTCTGATAACGTAGCATCGAAAAATAAGTGAGGGGTGAATTGCAAAAATTCAGGGGATTTGAGGACAAATTGTTTGGAATATTTTCTATACATTTTTATGATCTCTTTTGCCACCATTTTTTTATTTTCGTATTCTTTCAAAGTTCCTGCCACCAATAATTTGAAACAACAAAGCCGAAATTTCAGTGATGAGTTTGAGGGCTTAATAAAAAGTTTTTCTAGGAAGCACTCCTGAAGTGTTAGAGGTATCTTTAACAGTTCACTGAAAATTTTCCTGAAAGCTTTTCCATATTTTAAGATTTTCTCCAAATATTGAAGTAGTTTTACGGCAAAATTTTGAAGTAAAGCTTCATGAGAGTGAATTACGGAAACGCGAAAAACTTGGTTTAAATTTTTGAAAGCTACAGCTTCGCAATGTTCTTTGGATCCGTATCTGTAAACAGTTAAACCGTCTTTTTCTAAATTTTGAACATGTCTGAGAACGTCACCGTCTAACGAAACCTCTTTAAGAGTAGAAAGTAGGTTGCTATCTAAATTATATAAAATTGTGCAATATGAGTTTTTATCCCAACTGATGTGATCTTCCGGAACATATTTTTCCCCATCCATAAGAGCCGCGTTGTACCTCAAAATGGCCTCGATTACTATGGCAGCCCTACTTTCCAATTCCTTTGGTAAGATGTCTATACTTTTTTCGAGCATGGAATGTTTGCTACAGCCACTCTCGCTTTTCCAAGTTTCTTTCTGACCACAACAACAAATTTCGTTGTTTTTGCATACTCTCAATTTATACCTATGTTTGTGGTGAACTGAACTGTTGAAACATTCGACACATAAACCGCAAAATTCATTTTCTGTTGTTTTGCAATCTTCGCACGTATAGAAACACTCATTTTCGTTGAAAACTTTGCAGCAGCTAGTAGATTTTTCGCTTTGCCTGAATACTTCTTCTATGTGATCTGGCGACTCACCGTAGAAAATAAATTTTTCGAGTGAAGAAATAAAAGCTTCTTCGTATTTACTACGCATGGAAATTGGATCATACTCAACTTGTGGTATATGGGTTTTCCAGTAATTTTGAATATCGCAATGCGACAATCCATCTTTCTTCCATTTCGTTATCCATTCTGAAGCTATATCTATTTTTGGTGCTTCAACCAGCTTATGAGAATCAGACATTGCGATCTATCACCTATAAACAATGTAAATTTTAAATTTTATATCATCTTTATTGAATTACTTTTAAGGCTCTCCAATTAGATTATTATGGAAATAATTGAGAGTAAGCAAAAATAAATTTTGTTTCTTTATTAGGACTTCTTATAGTTAAATAATTTAAGCCGAACAAGTGCGGTTTCAACTACCCAAAATTACCATTACATAAAAAACCCATATGCTGTAGATTCACCTCTTTGGTTTTGACCATAATTATTTTGTAAAAATCTGTTTGGTAGAGGAGTTTAGGCTCTTCAATTTTGGTCTGATGATACTTCCTAGAAAGTAAATAAAACGATTTTAACAATTTAAAACTTACATTTTGAGGTATAATTTTTAATCTTTGACAAATTTGTGATGACAGTGACAGTTGACATTCACTGTAGACAATCTGTTGTTGCCCTTGAGATCGCCTCAGCTCTCGTCAGTACTCAACTTTCTGCGCCAAGCATAGTCAATTAGTTAGGGTTGTTGCTTTTGATGTTGCTTCCGTGCATTCAAGTTTTAGAACAGAGAGAGAGGACGAGAGAAACAAGGCACGCTCAGATAACTGTATTATCTTTATTATATAACTTTGTGAGTCTCACTGTTGCACCTTTCCTTGATACGAGATTTAGTGCTAAGGCAAGTGCCGCTGATAGAGCAGGCTATTACCTCAGTCTTGCAAAGCGGTGTTTTCAGAATGTACATACCCCTGAGACGCTCCATTTGCTTTTTCTTAGCTTAGATCAAGTTGACCTTCGTGAGTCCAGAAGAACACAATGTAGCAATACTAATGAACTACCAGATCTTTTACCCAAGCGATTGAGTTTCTTAACATATGCCACTCTCTCTTTTGAAGCTAGATATTCTTTCTGACCCATTCATGACCATTCTTTCTGACCATTCATGACCCATGGGGGCTTTCATATAAAATTGTCCGCAATAAGCTGCGAGGAGGGAAGGGCCACGGACTCTCTCCTGACAAAGTGAGAGAGGTGGTAGATCACTTATTCCCGAGATATCCCACAACATCTGAGGAAAAAATGGAAGTCCCCGGGGGAGAAAATATACATAAAGCCTTTAGGGCCAGTTCTACAAAGCAAGTATAAATTAAGAATAAGCTATACTGAGAATATTTAAATATATAAATTATTAACCCGTTGATATTAGATAATATAAAACTTCAAAATATCGAGTTATTATTAAATTAAAAAAATTGTTAAAGGATTTATTTAGCTTTCAAACGTAATATCGTTCGTCATCAGAATAATATACAAATGTATATTAATCGACCACGTGTCTAAGCTCCTAGAGAGGCTCATTGCAACCCGCCTACAGAAGGAGATACATCAATGCGGAGGCCTCTCCGAAAACCAGTACGGTTTCCGTACTGGAAGATCTACCGCCGACGCGCTGAAAAACATCCTCAGCGCGGTAGCTAAGGCGAGGAGCGGCACGTGGCGAAAGAGAAAGTACGTAATTTTGGTCACCCTGGACGTCTGTAACGCCTTCAACAGCGCGGGGTGGACCCACATACTGGAGGCGCTGAGGAGGCTCAAGATTACGCCGGAAATTTACAACATTCTGGTGAGCTACCTCAGCGATAGACATCTCCTCTTGGGCCTCGAGGACGAGGATGGCACGCCGATGCTCGTTACCAGCGGTGTTCTCCAGGGCTCTGTTTTGGGACCACTGCTGTGAAATATTATGTATGACGGCGTGCTACGTCTTGTACTCTCAGACGGAGTCGGGATAGTGGGCTTTGCGGACGACTTGACCTTGATCGTCGAGGGAACGGACGGAGAGGAGTTGGAGAGCAGAGCCAACGAGGCCATCCGCCGGATAGCGGATTGGACCGGCTCCATCGGCCTCCAACTGATTCCAGAAAAGTCCGAGGCGGTCGTGGTCTGCGGACGCAGGCCCGAGCCCGGAGTCTCCCTTCTGCTGAACAGAAAGCCCATACAGGTTAAAAAAGAGGTCACCGTTCTTGGTGTGGTGATCGACAAGAGCGTGAACTTTGCGTCCCACATCAAGACGGCCCTGGCAAAAACGCAAGCGATCTCAACATCGCTTGCGAGACTAATGCCAAACGTGGGCGGACCTAAAACGGCGAAGAAGAGAACCCTGGGACGAGTGGCGCAGTCCACTATATTGTATGCTGCACCGGTGTGGTATGCGGCGGTGGACCCCTTCAAGTACGGAACGGCACGAAACCGGGACCGACTCATGTGCGTGCAGCGTCGAGTTGCCCTAAGGGTGGTGTGCGGCTACCGCACAATATCTGCTGACGCCTCCTTAGTCCTCGCTTCCATGCCCCCGTGGGACCTTTTGGCAAGCGAAAAGGCATGTGAAGCTGGGGAGCACAAGTCCCGGGATAGTGCCAAAAGTGCAACAGTCGCAAAGTGGCAGATGCGGTGGGATAGTGCGGAGTGCGGCCGTTGGACGCATCGGCTCATACCGAACATCAAGTGTTGGGTCGATCGCGATCACGGGGAGCTCAATTACTGGTTAACCCAGATGATCTCCGACCACGGCTGTTTCAACGCCTATCTCCACCGGTTCAAACTTAGACCTCTGGACAAATGCCGCTATTGCGACTGTAGTGACACCTCCCAACACACTTTCTTCGAGTGTTGGAGGTGGGAACGGCAGCGACAGCTCCTCTCTCTGCAGTTCGGGGAGTTGCTTACCCCGGACAACATCGTCGATCTGATGCTTAGAGATGAGGAAAGCTGGAGCAAGATTGCCGCTTTTGTCGCGTCCACTCTGAAGACCAAGGAACGCGACGAAAGAGAAGAAGAAAGAAGCAACACCTCAATCGGAGATACACACCAAAATGCGACAACTCATAGTGAAGAAACATCGAGAAACAAAGATCCTCCGACAGCCTAACACGTTGAGGACAAGAGCCGGCTTTATAGCCACCGTTGGAGTCTGAAGGAATGCCGGAAGGCGAATACCAGGCTCCAACGGAGAGAAGAGGGGGTGAGTTTAGTGGGTGAAACCCCACACTCCCGGGCAGATTGACCCGGGGTCTGTTTCCAGATTTTCACCTCCCTGCTCAATGCTAAAAAAAAAAAAAAAAAAAAAAGATATTCTTTCTATATTTGGCCTGTCCATATGCCTTGGTCCTGGTTTAGAAGTCATTAACCGAGTTCTTTTATTCAAGTGAGAAAAGTTTCTCACATAGAGCATTCTATCTTTTGAGCCTGAATTTTCTTTCTATTTGTTTGTTGGCCGGCATAAATCTTGGTCCAATCTTGGTTGGTCTAGAAGTCAGTGATCCAATTCTTTCACTGTATAGAAGGCTATAGAAGGCAGTAAGACTTCACAATTTGTTAACATCTCTCATCTCTTGGTTACAATTAATTAATTATTTTTTATGACCACTGTTGATTAATTACGTGGATCGAAGTAGAAATAATTATAAAGTCAAAAGTATAAATAAAAAGCGTCGAATGTGTAAGCAATATTTAATATATGCTAAAATAGAAACAAAACTTAAAATTTGTGAACTCAATATGGTGCATTCGTAATCTTGGGGAACATTTAAAATTAAGTTCACAGAAAAATGGTTTAAATTTGAATTTATTGAGAAAATGAAAGTTATTAAAAGAAGTGTGCGTTTTCTTAATTTTATAGAGTTGATTTAAAAACTAAATAGAGAAAAATATTTGGATTACTTTTTAGTAACAGTTATTCTTTTATGATTCATTTTTATGATTCTACTTTTTGAGATGGAGGCAAATCCAACAAATCAAAGATATAAAAAGTGGTCCAGCCGTTCTTGAGTTATAAAATGATGTAACTAACACGACTGTAACTAAGATTTGTCTCGACCAGGGTATCATTTTATTTTTTGTTCATTTATTTTAACTTTTGTACATTTATTGAACTTAATTAATTTTGAGTATTCTTAACAAAAAACCAAACAACATTTTTTGATTCTGAGGTGGTACGAAGTTCGCCTAGGTCGTAGGTCAAAAAATGAATTTTCTTCATAAATTGTTTTTTCGTGAATTTTTGCGATTTTTTAATAGTTATTCTGCTATTCGAGATGGAGACAAATCCAACAAATCAAAGATCATAAAAATCGGTTCAGCCATTCTCGAGATATAAATGGTGTAACTAACACGACTTTCTTTTATAGAGGATTTGTGATTTTTTAAATACGAGAACAAAAACAATAGATTTGGGGCATATCGAGACCCTTTTAAAAATACCGCCTTGGAAGCGAGAGCAGCGAGGAACACCGAGACAGGGCGAAAGCTACCATGCACATTCTCGCTTTCGCTGCGAGACATTCGGGCGAGAGTGTTCAGCGGGCATACTAGGGTGAAATTTGAACGTTACAAACATTCGGGAAAAACTAAAATTATTGAGTGCAGCTTTTGAAACTTTCGTGAATTTTGTGATTATTGTTTCAAGTTACCACCTATATTGAGGGACATCCACCAGTGATTAAATCAATTTGATTATTTTGCCAACTGACGTTTTAACCGATTTTCAAAACCAACAACCACCTTACCTTTGAAATTGGAGTTTCCAGAAAATTATGCAGAAAATGATGCACAACATAAGTAGTAAGTGAAAACATTATTTTTTTTATCAAAAAATACAAAAAATACAGTGCGCGATTAACTTTAATTTTGCGTGTGATAATTTAATTTAAAATCTTGTTCTAGTAGTTAAATTTATATTAGTTTTAAATTATTTCATTGTGAAATTTACTATACTAATTTCATTATACAAAATAATTAGCTTTAATTAAATTACTTTGGGCTCAAAAATATTAATTTTAAAACATTTTTTTAAATTTCAACCTTCACCATGACCATAGCTCTAAAAATATTAATTTTTTTATTTTGACTGATTATATTTTAGTCTTAGTAATTTTTTAAAGAGCATGAAATAATCTACATTATTTCTATATGCTATATGCAGCTGAAATATTAAATTTAGAAAAATTTCAACTACAGAAAAAATAAATTACTTTGAATTGCCACATGACCAAGCTTACAATTATAAAAGAATAGAATGTTTAAACTTGTCTATTTTCATATTTCTTACTACAATAGTTGAAATGGTACCTGCTGGAGGACTAGAGAGGACCCTTTAAGCTTTAACTGTTGGGATGGGATTCCAGCTTACCCGGTTGTAAACTTTTGAAGTCGCCGTGTGAGCGAGATGGTCTACTCCCTCGTCGAGGTTGTTGCTGCGGTCTGGTTCTCCCAGTGGCTTTGCTTGCAAAATTTACCGTTTTTTTGAACCTTTTCTGGGAAACGATTTCTCTTTGCAACGCAAATTCCACCATGGGCTTCTATTCTAGCTTTTGTCCCTTACATAAATCGGTTACAAAGTTGTCTTTAGGTACTTTTTTTAAATTGTCTCTTGGTAGCTAGTTGGAATTTTACAAACTATAGATTGAGTGCATAAAATATAATTATCAATTTCATTGTCATCATTGCTATATGAGACAGGGGAACGATTTTTAATTCGTTCACTTTACCTAAGTAATGTTAAATTCATTTTGGTAAGTATTTACAGTTTCATAAGATTTGATTGGTGATTTACCATTATCTGTTTTAGTTATTACAAATTTATTATTACCTGCTTTGTTGTTCCCAGATGCAGATTTATATGTTTTAATTACGGATTTATTTTTTTTCTGTTTTAGTTACAGATTTATCCGTTTTAATTACAGATTTATTATGATCTGTTTTAGTTGCAGATTTATCTGCTTTAGTTACAGATATATTTTCGTTGCCTGATTTTTTTAATTGCATCAGGTTTAGTAGTTTTTGAAATTTTAATATTATTGAAGTTTTCATTAACAACTCCTTCATCAAGATTTAATAATGGCCTCGATGTTTTAAAATTTCTTTCATGAAAAATTACATCACGTGCTGTAATGAATTTATGATCTTCGCAATTGAAAATTTTATAACCATTTGGTACGTAACCAACTATATAGTATACCTTTGAATGATTTTTCATCAAACTTGGTTTTTCTAGTTTTATGCCACAGTTCAAATGATGTTTTATTTTCTTTTACTGCTTTAGTAGGAATTAAATTTATTAAATATGTGGCAGTTAAAATTGCTTCACCTCAAAAACGTTGGTCTAGAAAAGCTCCATAGCACGAGCTTTTTGTTGAAAAGTAACCTGTTCATTCGTTCCGCCACTGAATTTTATTAAGGCGTTCTCAGGACAGTTAAGTGATAAGATAAGTATTGCCCTTTTAATACAAAAAGGTTTTAATTCATTTGAAAGATATTCGCGCCCATTGTCGCAATATAAATTTACAATTTTATAATTATTAAAGTGTGCTTCACTTCTTGCAACAAAATCTTGAAAAACTGTAAATACCTCCGATTTATAAGTTAATAAATAGGTAACCGTATAATGTGTAAATTCATCAATAAATGTAACAAAATAATTTCGGTTATCAATTGTTGTCGGAGTAATAGGTCCACATACATCTGAATGTACGATAAACAATGGTATTTTTACATATGACTGATTACTATTGAGTGCCAGTTCTTTTGCTTTTATTTCTAAGAATTTATTTTTCTTTATATGACCTAAACGCTCATACCAAATTTTATAATTATTATTATTTTCAAAATTAATTTTATTAATAACATTTGCATACCCTTTTCTTTTTTCAATTTTAGTTAATTTTTAAAATTACACAAAATAATTGATTTAAGAGCTTACCCATTATGATGGTTTTACCATTTTCGTTAATTTTCACTTCGCCGTTACCTTCAAAAATTACTGTCATTCCAGCTTCCTGAATACGACGTACTGATAAAATGTTATAAGGAACATCAGCGGAATAAAGAACGTTTTCTAGTAATCCATTAATTCCTAAATTTGTTTTTACTTGGATCGTTCCTTTATGGGTCGCTGTTATGGAAACTTCATTTTTAGCAACGGAAATTTTAATTGGATTTTCCAATTCAATTACCGATGTAAAAACATTAAATTGGTTTACCAGGTGATCAGTTGCTTCTGAATCTAAAAGAAAATGATTTTTTGATGTTGTAGACATAGGTTCTGGTTTGTTAATGGGTTTATGAGAATTTGATGGGCTAAAGACATTCTTTTGTTTTCTAAAAACTTGACTGTTCGTAGGGAATTTTTGTTGAATAGGATGACTGTGTATATTAATTGGTGCACTAGGAAATGATGTGCGCGAATATTGAGAATTATGCGAAATTCGGTTATCGTTTATTTGAGAATTAAATGGGGACCAATTATTACTGTTCGTTGAATGATTGAAATATGAATAGTTGGGATAATTTTTATTTAAATTTGTCTGAAAATTTGAATTGAATTGAATTTTTGTTTAATTTGCGAAGTGTTAGTATTTTTGCCCAAGTCTTGTAAACCTCTAATTCGTTGTTGATTATAAAAATGACGCGTAACTATGTCGCTTGCTTCTAACATATTTTTGGGTTCTTTTAAATCTAATTTTATTCGTAAATTATCGTCAACATTTGAAAATAATACGCCAAGCGCGTTTGCCGCATTTTGTTCTATTAACAAAGGTTTCTAACAACAAAGGATTAGCTATAGTGGCGTTCGACATTATTTTAATTTCTAATCTTGACTTCATTTGTTTTATACGTTCTAGAAAATCTATAAAATTTTAATTTTAATTTCTAGCGAGGTATAAAAATTCGCGAGTTGTTATCAGTAGTCGTTATCGCATGCATTGATAAAGCTTTCTAATTGCATAAAATTTCCACTAAATGTTGGTAAAAAATCCGCAACAGCTTTTGCTGCTTGAATAGTTGGTGTGTTTAACGACATATTGTTTAAAGAGTTCGACAATTCGTTTATGTCAATTTCTTCTTTTACCATTTAAGTAATAAAAATTTTTATTCGAATTTGATTTAAATAATAAATTTATAAACACTCGTAAAATACGAAAATGAATAAAGTTTATTATATTTAATTTTCAAGTTTTAAGTAAAAATTTTGAAATGTAAATTATTGTTACGTTTTCTAGTTACGAATAATTAGCGAATAATATGAATTTATCGTTATAAAATACTCGTCTTATTGTAACATAGAATTTAATTATTATTAATTTAATATTTTTCCTTTAAATATTTTTAAACAAATAATTTTGTTTGTCTTTGAAATAATATTTTTTATTTATTGTAAAAGTTAAACCAAAAATGATTTTGTACTAAAATCACTCGTTATCCTAATTTCAATATTCTGAATTACGATTTTGAAAATGATATCAAAAATCACTCATCAATAATTTAATAAAAATTTAAGATGTTCTAAATTCATAATAGGAGTGGTAAATGGTTGAAACCAAAGGTAGCAAATGGAATTTCAAAATTCATCTTTTCACAATCCTACCGACTGCGCCAATTTTGTTTAAATTGTTTTGAATAGTTTTATTTAAATAAAAAACAAAATTTTAAACTAATGGAATTTATTGTTCCGTGCACAAATACAAGCTGAACTGCACTTCAGTGACGTTTGAATAATTCTGTCTCAAGAAGTGTCATGAAGTTTTTACCTATTGAACACTTCTTGAGATTTGTTTATATTAACTGAATCTCAACGTTTTAGTGGAATATTAATTTTAAGATACTTATTTGAAAAAATATGAACGTTGAGATTAAATATAGTTAAGTGCTTTTAACTTAAGTGGCCTGCATTCGTGACCACGTAAATATTGAAAATTTTGTTAGTAAATAGATTTCTTTTTAAATCTAAATTAGTCTAAATTAATAATTAATGAATGAAGTAGAATAATGAATAAAGAATAAATTATGACAATAATAATGTGTTATTTAACATAACTAATGTCTTGAATTGCATACCGGTTGTTTGGTAGAACCATAATAATTTCATAAGGTCCTTTATATTTAGGCATTAATTTTCGGGACTTACCCTACTGAGTAGGCTTCTTATGATGTTCATCATACCATTGTTTACGTAGCGTTCTTGATGTGTTTGATTTGATTGATTTTGCAAAACGTTTCAAATTTTTTTGAAGTAAATGCTGTTCCTCGATTGGTGATGATTCTACAGGGTGTTCCAAATACACCAAAAATTTCTTTCAAAATTTATAATACTGGTTTGGTTTTTGTCGTCTTCACCGCTTTAATAATCGAATACTTCGTGAAGTTATCTTGATATAATATGTTAGAGTATTTTGAGTCTTATCGACATTTCAATTTATTTTATTAATTTTTTTTAATAACATTGTTTTTGAGTTTAAAACCACATTTTCTTTGTTCATTGTAAAATTTTATATTTTGCTTTCATGCGTTAATACAGTCAATTCTTCATTGTATTATTTTATAGTTTTCGAGGCACATTTGGCATGGGAAAAATTTTGTTCCTATGTAATATGATATTTTGTTAAATAATGTCTTTGTCTTCGAAAACTACACATCAAATTTTATTTTCGAAACGGATAATTCTAAGAATTAGACCAAATCATAAGCTTAAGGCAGTTAAAATTTTATAGTTTTTCGACTCGTGAAGTAAATTAAAAACTTGTTCCTAGACTCCCCTCAGGAATAAATGTATTTTACAAATTTTATACATATACGGAAACCACTAAAAAGATAGGGAGTTGAGTTCTGACAGTCGAGGGCTGTGAGTCAATCCATCCGACTCCAACCGCCCAAACTGCAACGATGTTTGTTGTAAAATAAGCATCTTGTATGTTTGTGGTGTGTTGCAGACTGAAATTCGTTATCAGTTTTGTTTTGTTTGATTGTAAAAATTATGGGTTAGTTAACCTTTAGTTACGTTTTGTGAGACCTTACTCGGAGGGGTCCCATGCGCTGTTAGTTTCGTCATGTTTCCGTAAAGTTTTGTTAATGTTTAAAGACAACATCTTCAATTTGTTTTAATTGTACAAAGTTAGTTATTTAAATTTAGTGCAGTGACGTAGTTCATTTATTTTGTCTTGGGGGCCACACCCATTTTAAGTTATGTTCTGGTTAGCGTATCGTACCTTCATATGGTTATATTCTGGATTTTGGGTTATATTACTGATGATTTGTTTCGTTTGGGTGTATCTTATCGTACCGTAACGACCTTTATTGTCGGATTTATTTACGTACACCATCTTTGTGATGCAACGTCCATCTTTTCCCGAGAGGGCAGTTTCTTCCCAAATCCACCATATCAACTTTATTTATCATCATACCGATCACAGCCTCCAGCTTTTTGGCAGTTATGTTAGGATGTCATGCTGTCTAACGAGTAGAAAACAACTTTATGTGAGTACCTATTGTTTTGTAACGTACCTTCTTTTTTTTTTTTTTTTGTATGTAAAGTGTTATATTGCATTTATTTGAAGTAATTGTGCAAGATTACCACCGTAATGTTAAAGTGCGCTTAGCACGAAGTTATAGTGATTTTGATTATTCGATTAAGTCAATTTTATTGTCTTTTGTGGACAATAAGCATTTTACGTAGAGTTCGTTCAAGCTCTTTGTAAATATTATAATAATTTTAGTCTTAGTAATAGTTATCGTTTTTTTTTTAACTGATCAGCTTTTCAATTAGGATTTATTTTTAAGGATAATTCATTCATTTTGGAATGAATTGCATTCCAAAACCAAAGGTCTTGGTGATGCACATTTGTATCAAATTATCCAAATTATATGTTTGCTTTAATATTATTGATGTCTTTTATTACATAACTACTCAGTTATGTATTTTGTTTTGAATGTTTTTGTTCCAGATGTAATACTCAGTTAGCAGATGACCATCCACTAAACATAACGGTAGGCTGGTGTGTGACTACGTTTCTGTTTTTTTTTTTTTTATTGCGATGACTAATCGTGTGCTTCAAATCTCTTAGTCGTGGGTTTGCTTTGAGCACGAAAGGTCCATTTGGTCCCGTGAAGTCGACTATGGCGCTCAACTAATTTTTTTTTTTTTATTTTAACCTTTAACATCTACCGCTACGACACCAATTTAAATCACCTGCGGCCCTACGACGAGCTACCGGACAATTTAATCTGTTGCAGGTGTCGTAGTGACGTATAAGATTGTAACAAATAGGATATAATCGTGTCTCTGAGTACTCTTTACAAACGGACCCAAATGATCCAAATTTACCGTATGAAAGGGTATAGGTACACGCTCGATATTGTGCAATTCTCCTTCTGAATTCTGAGCATAAAATGAATAAAAAACATATCGGTGCTATAAAACATTGTGTTTATGGGGACAATAATAATTATAGCCGATCAGAAAAACCAGAATTTAAACCGAATTTACGATTTTTTCCATTCCCTTAAACTAGCTTATTATTTATAGTTATATTATTTATAGCTTATTATTTAATTCGGATGTAAATTTTAAAGTTCTTCATAATCAACGTATCGTCAGTTTCATATGAAAAGTGTATATAATTCCAAAATTTCTGAAAATGCAATTTTTGCGCCATCTAGTAAAAGCATTTTCCAGTGATAAAAAAAATAAAATTTGAAGAAAATCAATGAGATGTCTTTAAAATAGCTTATCGAATTAATGCATAAGTCCATAGTGCATTTAAAGCGACATGAAACGTGCGTAAATTAAATTCTCAAAATGAATATTGGTAAATCCAAACCCAGTTATAGCAACATGGAAAATATCTAATTGTAAGTCCAACGGTACTTGTTCTTAGCAGCGAATGTTTAACAGATGTTTTTGTAGGGCTGCAAACTGAATACTAGTAGGTAGTTTATATTTTATGACTTTTCCTGCACAAAAAAATAAAAGTACTAAAATGGTACCTTTTCAGGCACTACCTAATCTTTATCAAATTTCTCTAAAAATAAAAAGTATGAGAATCTGCAATTTAAAAAAAAAACAGGTTAAACTAATCAGTAATCAGATTCACTGATTCCTTCGCAATTAACCTTTTTGGTTAAAATGACACAACTTATCAGACACACTGTAACACCCTACCGTGGTTATCATTTTTAACAACCGCGGAAAAAGGAGTTATTTTAAAAATATAAAAAAAAAATTTAAAAATTTAAAATTATTTTTTTTGTTGTTAAAATTGTTTATAACAATTACGCTGCCACCACATATATTTTAAAGGACATTTATGAAAACCTAAAAGGGGGGGGGGAATGATAACTTAATCTTAAAATTCTTTAATTAAAAGAATAGGTAACGTAGTATTTTCTGGTCTTAACTTCCAGTTCTCCTCATAAGCGTAAGGAATAAAATAAGCACTGTGATTTCACCTTTCAAAGTTTAGGATATAATTAATAATAAAAGAATTGTTACTTTTATATATAAGAATTATTTAATTAAAAAAATGGGATTGATTTTCATACATTAACTAAAGTTTTTCATTTATAAATTTGTTCAATAGTTCATCAGGATTGTTTTTATCCATACATTTTATTTATTCAATTTTTATTTTAAATTATTCGATAATTTTATCATTTAAAATAATACTTTAAAATTTTAGTCTTAACATTTTTCTAACAAGATTTTCATACATTAATTTGGAGATTTTCATTTATAACTTTAAACATGGTTTTTAAAATACACACATTTATTATCCAATTTTTTTCATTCCAATTTAGTTTATTAAATTCGCTGTTTCAAATTAATATTTTAAAAATCAAGTTCGACATTTTTCTAAAACTACACATTTTAAAACTAAAAACTACATAATATTTTTAACTTACATATTAGGTATTTTGTACAGGGTCTGCCATTGGCACTAACGCACTAATTAAACTACATTTTGACTACCAATTCGACAGTACAACTTGACTGTCTAACTTGCTAACTGATAACGGTTAACTGACTGCTGGCCACTGAATGACTGAATGAATTATCGAATAATTGCATGAGGAACTTGGTCGAGATCTATTTATTAATTTTTCCCACCATCTTTGAGAATAAAATTTTGGTTTCAACCCCTATTCAGAACTTTTTAGTTTTTCAAAAGTTGAAAGAAATCACGAAGTGATTTCATTTGCTGAACTCGTCCCCACCTTAAGATCGAGGTTAGTACAAATTTACCTTCCTTCAGTTGACTATTTTTGACTGGTTTGAACTTGGCTTTGATAGTCCAAGACTAATGGCAATTTTAATTAAAAGGAACATTTTCTCTTTGAATTTCTACTTGCTTTGAGAAAATACGCACCTGTGTAATAAATTTGGGATTTTATGACTTTTCTTGACAATTTAGAGCCAGCTGCTCCGGGTTTGCTATGGGCCGAAAGTCCTTGTATTTTTATTACTGTATTGTTTAATTTATCCTTTAAGAAATTTACTGATCAAATTTCTTTGCTTTCCAAGTGAGATTTTTATTCGCGGTTTTTGGTAAAATTTATATTAAATAATTTTAATGTTTGTTACAAATATTTTGATTGAACTTCTTATGTTCTAAAGGGGTTTTCTATTGAAGAGATTTTATTTCCATTTTTTAGTGATTTAAAAAGTTAGCTTTTTGTAAAGGTATTGTCTACCTTTTGGCTTTTATGTTTTTTTAGAATTGGCCGTTATATTGTTCGTTTTAGTTTAATGCCGCTTCACTTGTTAATCTTTTATTGGTTTAGAGTACCGTAGAATACCGTAGCACTTGTTTTCGTATTCGCGCAACGCGGCATCGATGTACACTTCGTTTGCTGAGTCCGTCATTTCAATTTCTATGTGTCCAACATACTCTGGTAGTATTACAGTAGCATTTTTAGCCCAAACGGCTAATTTAGGTGAAAGGCAACTTTCCAACGTGGCGTGGGGAGAATTACGTTCTTCACCGGCAAAATTTGTAATTTCCTATCACTTATCACTACCGTTACTTCGGGGTTGTTAATAAATGGTTGGCCAATGATTAGATGTATTTCCTGCAAGGTATTCAAAAAGATTAGCGCACTAACATCGGCTTTGGCGCTACTTATATACTTCTAATAGCACTTCCGCTTTACCAACGACCAACGTCCTAGCACCTCCAAATCCACTAATGATCGTCGTCGAGGGAGAAAGCGTAATGTTTAATAGTTAGCGCTGCACTTCCCGAGTCAATTCGCGTTTTACATTACCGTTGGTGGCGCCACCGTCAATAACAACATTACGTCTTTCAGCAGTTCCAATTATTCCGTGTGGTGGCGTTTTATTAAAGTAAACAAAAGAAAATATTTCATAATGGTGTTTATGTTGGTACTTACTATACGTTACAAACGAGTTTGAAATTATTCCGTGTGGTGGCGTTTTGTTAATGTAAAACGCGAATATACCGGCGTGTTTCATTGTTCTTGATTTTGCACTCAACGAAATATATTACATTGGCTTTGGCATTTTCTCCCGCAGTTGTAAAAACCGTTTTGGGTTTTCCGCCATCGGCAGCTGCAGTTCCATGTTCAATTACTAATTGTTTTGTTCCGAGCTATGTACTTCATGATAATGTTTAAATAAAATACGTAATTAACACAGAATTTTAAATTTGCTTACAAAATTTGCATAGTTAAGTTTTTGAGCCACTTCAATGCAGAGTATACACAAGTGATTAAGTTTTTCTTGAAAAATCAATGATCTTAAGTAGTTTTTTACTCGCTTCAGGCAAGAAAAG
Organism: Rhagonycha fulva; assembly: GCA_905340355.1. Lineage (NCBI taxonomy): Eukaryota > Metazoa > Arthropoda > Insecta > Coleoptera > Cantharidae > Rhagonycha > Rhagonycha fulva. The sequence goes on from HG996554.1 coordinate 22,629,232, forward strand.
CTACGTTCACCAGAACAGATGGTTGCCGGAATACAAACCAAAATTCTTAAGGCAATGTAGAGATTTGGCACCTGGCGGCACGTGCAACCCCCAAAATGTTCAAAAAAAAATTTGTTTTGAAAGTAAAGGAAAATTTGTTTATAATAATAAAAATTCTCTGAAGGGGAACCACCAAAAATTTTATTTTTTACAAGTGCCCCCCTCCCCGAAATTAAATCCTAGCTACAGGCTTGCACACTTATAAATGCCCACTAACGATTTTGCTTTATTTATTACAATTTCGGTGGTCACAAGCTTTCTATTCTAAAAGAATCTCTACCACTTAGTTCTGATTCTACTTGTGGAGTTTCGTCATGCCAACGTTTCCTCTTTGGTTGTCTCTTGCAGTCCATTTCTTAATTTTTTATTTCACTTATTTGCATTGCAAGTGATTCAAAATTATTGAAATTATTGCGCTCAATTTTTGTAAACTCTTCAAGAAACCCATAAAGATTCGCAAGTGTGCCTACATCAGTAGTTACGGCTTGTATTTTTTGACTGACTAAATTCAAACCACAACTACTATGTGTATCATGGAATTAGAAAGCGTATTTAATTCAAATTTGAACTTCCAATCAAACTTAAACGCATTTATTTTTGTGAATCAAAAATACTTTTTTATTACTTTTATTTTTATTATTATTATAAATGTTAAATAATGTGTTTATTTTCACCAGGGGCGTTTCCAGCCAACTGGCTTAGGGGGGGTAATTTAAATAAAAAAAAGAAAACACTTAAATATTTTTTCGTTATTCCGGGTTATAAATGACCTCTTAACGTACCTGTTTTGAGAACTATAAAGGAGGTCTTTTCTTGAAAGGTTACCTCAAGGGGGACCGACCCGAACTTTATTTTGTTCTAGAACAAAATAAACCTAACTTTTATTATGTCCTAGGACTATAAAAACCTAACTTTATTAGGTCCTAGGACTTATAAAAACAGTCTTTGTTCGGGTACCTGCCCGAACGGGTTTATCTGTTCGGGTGAACTCGTGTTTTTCGCTTATGTTATTAATAACTTGACAAATGACTTTGTCAATGGTACAATGGTAACACAAAAGTATAATTTGGTTTCCATTTACAATATAAAATTCTAAATTTGTCAATTTCATCAACATTAACATTACTAAATTTACCTATATCAATGTAAATTTCAACGTTACCAGATGTACATGTCGTATATTCTTCTTCTTGTGTTTCCCTTTTTTCGTGCCAGGAACAACCTAATGAAGATCCTGAAGACTCTCCTCCGTATTCGGTAAATGTCGATGGATGATTTAAATTGACCGATGTTGACATAGATTGCACTTTAATTGTTGAAACATTAACATTACTAAATTTACCTATATAAATGTAAATTTCAACGTTAGATGTACATGTTGTATGCTCTTCTTCCTGTGTTTCCCTTTTCTCGTGCCAGGAACAACCTAATGAAGATCCTGAAGATTCTGCTCCGTATTCGGTAAATGTCGATGTAGATGAATGATTTAAATTGACTGATGTTGACATAGATTGCATTTTAATTGTTGAAGAATCATCAGTTTTTTAATTTTATGAACAAATAAATCCAATGTAGATAATTTTCGTTTTCTATTTTCCATTTTTATTTATTAATTTAATTAACTAAAAATCAAGAATAAATTAATTTAAAAGAATACATATATATTATAACGGTAACAAGCCAATGAAAAACGTCCGATGGCTACTAATTCGCGTTTTACATTAACAAAACGCCACCATGCGGAATAATTTCAAACTCGTTTGTAACGTATAGTAAGTACCAACATAAACACCACAAATAAACATTTTCTTTTGTTTACATTAACAAAACGCCACCACACGGAATAATTGTAACTGCTGAAAGACGTAATGTTGTTATTGACAGTGGCGCCACCAACGGTAATGTAAAACGCAAATACGCTCTTTCTATTGGTTAGTTACCATTTACATGTAAATTTTATAGAAAATTATGCATCGTGTCATACGGGCTTAACATCCAAAAACTTACCTTATGTATAATTGATTAAATTACAATAAATTGGTAATTAGTCAGTAACCACCATAGAAAAAAAAACACTAATAATTTAGAATTTACATGCGAACGTGCAAACAGTTTCGGACCAAGTAAGACAAGAAATATTGTAAGTTTATTATTGTCCAGGTTGAAAAACACATTTGGTGAAATTTCTTTGAAAAGGAAAAAGATGATGGTCATAAAATTTATTAGTAATCCGGAAATCGGCTAGAAGCGCTTTAGCGCGGCTTCAAATAAATAATATTTTCTTAAAAGTAATAATCCTAAAAACCATTAACAACAAATGTTGCAAAAATAGAAAACTTGCAATTTGCACTAGCCACATTTGTAGGTAGGTGGGTATTTTGAAAAAAATTCTATCACATTTACAACATTTACATTTACATTGCGACATAATATATTTAAAAGCAATGCAGTGTGAGATATATTTAATTCTACGTTAATTTAAAAAATAATTATAGTATAGATGTCAACAAATGAAAGAAAAAATTATAATGGTTAAAGAATACATAAAATGAATAAGCAAACAAAAAATTCTTAGAGGGGGTAATTGGGTTAATTGAAACCCCCTGAAACCGCCACTGATTTTCACAGTTTTTTTCACTACTAGCTCTCTTTCTTTGGCTTTAAATTGTGTTCCACCTTTTTGTATTTTGCACGACTAAGCCTTTTCCTACCACTCATTTTTGAAAAATTAAAAGACTTAATTTTAGCAGTTGCTATCAAAGAACGCACGAAACTAACTTATAAATTTATTGTAAAAATTGTAGGAAATGTATAATGTAGCGGGATAAAAAGCGGCGTCTTTGAACACATCTGCAAATTTTTTTAAGGTCCTAAAACTTAAGGGTAGCTAACCAAGCGAACGTAGGAGGTTAAAGCGAGACTTCTCTTTGTACTGTGTTAAATAAAGCAATTTTTGTCTTTTGACAAGTGTCATTTTTTAAAATTAAAAACAGTAATGTAAATTCAAAATTCTAATCGCAACGGCTGAAAGAGGTCTACGGCACAGCAGTATAGATGTCGTTACCGACCCGCAGCCTAGATCAGTTTTGCCGCGTGACTGCGCGAGACGCTTGTCTCTGGAATACGACAGGACGACGGCCATTTTCAGAGCCATGTTCATTTTGATTTGTGATCTCGTACAGTGCAGTTGTGTTTTGAATTAAAAATGACTAAAAACCAAGAACTAAATACGACATTGTGGTCGCATCTATCGATGTTCAAGGAAACGTTGGAAAAAATCGCAAAATCGACATGAACGGTTCGCACGTGGTAAGTACGTAGCAATATCAGCTTTCTATTGTAATTCCACTTTTATTGATATCTGTTGTATGAAAACGAAAAGATATGTAAGTAATGTTTAAAGATTTTTATGATTTTCTTTCTGTGTCTGTATTTTAGTACAGTTTTGAAGTAACCTCCAGTAGTAATAAAGTTAACCAAAAAATGCGGCAACATTTTTTAACGATAACTTAACTAATTTTTCACAAATGTATTGCGGAGTACATTGAGGCTACATCTTTCGGTTGTTATGATTCACGTAATGATAGTAGTTAGGTAGGATATTATTTTGAAACTGCCACCTCCCATTACAACGGGCGGGAAAAAGCAAGATCAGCTAGTTAAATTTGCTTTGAATTTGATATTTTTCATTACAATGTTAAATAAATGTTAATAAACAATTTTTTATTAATCTGGGTAGATTTCAGCTCATTTTTATAAATGTAGCATTTTATATAAATGTACTAATGAAAGTTACTGACTATTTTAACTATTGGTTTTTATTTGATAATATCCCTCTGTTTCAAACTGCCTCAACCCTTGGCCCGGTGGGGCACTTTCGGTCAAAAACACACCTTCAATTTTTTGTAATAAATGGATTATGCTTAATTTTTTAAACCGACTTCAAAAAAAGGAGGAGTTTCTCAATTCGTCTGTTTGTATGTTTTTTTTTTTTTTTTTTTTTTTTTCTTATGTATGTTCGGGCATAACTTTTTACAGAGTGATCCGATTTTGATGAATTTTTTTTTATTCGCTAGAGTATACCTCCATGGTGGTCCCATTTAAATTTCACAAAAAAATTCCATTCGTAAGGGTAAAAAATAAGGGAAAATTGCACCCGTAAGGGTAGAAAATCGGGAATGATTGTTTTTCATTTATTGATATTTCACTTGTCAACTTATTCTGTTGAAACTTGGCATGGAGAAAAACTTTATATCGAGAAAATTAATTAATTAATTAATTAAGGTAGTAATTAGTAGATTTTAATCACTAAAAATTAAAAAATAAAAAACTTTTTAACAAAAAATTAAACCGACCTCAAAAAGGAAACTAAAAAGCATAAAATAATAAATATATTACATTTTGAGTCTTAATAAGTAATGTAAGTAACTAATTTTGAGTCGGTGCAAAAATCAACGATTACTAAATTACTTTAAAAAAATTATTAAAACAAAAGTCACCCACACTGCACCGACTCAAACTTAGTTACTTACATTACTTATTAAGACTCAAAATGTAATATATTTATTATTTTATGCTTTTTAGTTTCCTTTTTGAGGTCGGTTTAATTTTTTGTTAAAAAGTTTTGTAATGTTTAATTGGGGTGATTGTATTAACCTATCTTGTAAGTCACTGTTTGAAAAAGCGGGCATTTTTTTATTTAAAATTAACCATGTTATCAAAAATTTAAAAAAATTACCCAATGTGCTTTTTCAATTTTTTACATTTAACTTACAATTTTTTTTAACTTCTTTTGCTTAGCAACATGGTTACTATTTCCTAGCCGTTTATTTAAATTTCTAATTTTAAAAAAGATTCTACATGTAAATTCTACATCATTTACGGTAATCTAAAAATTTTTTTGGTTTGAAAACAAAAATTCAATATATTCAAAAAATAATAAAAACAAAGACACAAAAATCAAAGTACGTTTATTAGTTTCGTGGCTCGAGGATCACCTTACAAAAATTTGCGTACATTATTATACTGTATTTTAAAATTACTTGAAATCAATTGCTAGAGAAATTAGTCTTCGTTATTTACGTTTGGTTACACCCTTAGATCATATATATTACATAGATACCAAGTACCTCCTAGTTAGTGAATCCAGATCGTTACGAAATAATAATTTGTAGCTGTCTTTGTTAAATACTACAGTTCGTCATTTTGTATCCGCAAAACCGAACGGCGCATGTGCAATTTTATTGTAATATAATAAAAGCAATATTTGAGAATCTGTCAAATGTAAAAATTTGCACATGCGCCATTCGGGTTTGAACTCTGAGAGAGATACAAGATTGCCTTTATTGCCAGTATGACAAAGATAGCCATACTTATTATGTCGTAACTTAGGCCAGTCATTATAGCAAAAAAAGGTATGAAAAAAAGCGAAAGTTTTAAAATTTTGAGACAATATTGGAAAAAATTAAAAAATAAATTTGATTTTGCACCCTTTTCCGCCCCCCGGAACATTGTTAAATTAACAAAAAACGTAAATTTTTAATAACTTTTTGAAAAAAATTCGGATAGTTATGCAAACTTGGCGGAACATTTTAATGATTGTTATACATCTTTTATTAAATTTGCACCCTGCTACAATGACCGGAACACTGAAAATAATTGTTTATTAATTATATTTTGATATATCTTGTCGGAAAAAAAGCAAAAGTTATGCAAACAATTGTTTATGCAACAGAAAAGGGTTAGAAATCCGCTTGTAATTTTGCATAACTTTTTTTAACCCGGAACATTTTTTTTTACAATTTTTTTTATCTGACACGGCGTCGATTTTGACGGTTTAAACAATAAGTAAGTGTCTATATAATTCTGATAATCTTAAAATCAGGTTGCAAATGATTGTGACACGAATAGATATGGGGCCGTCCATTAATCACGTGATGTTTTTTTTTGGCATTTTTTAACCCCCCCTCCCCCTTAGTGATATATGGTGAAGTTTAGGATTAACCCCCACTCCCCCACCCTATATCACGTGTATTTTTTAGTACCTACAAAGAATCTTAATTTTTTTTAAATACAGTGGGGCCCGCTTAATGTGATCGCGGTTAATGTTATCATTCTGATATTGTTATCACTTTTGCCAAGAACGGAACGGACATATATTATTACACACAAAAAACATCGCTTATAGTTATCAGATTTCGGTTAATGTTATCATATTATTCTTAAGATTATTTTCTTCCACGAGCAAAGGAGTTGATTTTCAGTTACAAGCATTTTTTTATATTGTGCATACCAACCACATAATATAGTCAGGTGTTAGCAAGAAAATCAACGTCACACATGTGATATCACATTACATATTTATGTTTATTATCAATTCCGTCGTTTAAATACATAAATGGACGATAGTTTGCTGTTAATGTGTGTTGTAAGATTCAGTCCTACTTGAAAATTTCACAATTTTTGTAGATGTACTACATACTAATAAATAACCAATAAAAACTCTTTCCTTTTATTGTTATCAATCGGTTATTGTTATTAAAAGCTTAAGTCCCAATGTGATCACATTAAGCTGGCCCCACTGTATTTATAAAATACAGGTATAAGTATCATCTAATTTTATTATAGAAAATTAAAAACTACAATAATAACGTTTAACGTTTTTGCCGCTTTATTCTTTCTTCTTAGGTATCCTCTTTGTTTTCTAATCCTCATCGCCCTCACTTTCTTCCTCATAGTGTCTAACTCCTTCGTCCACCATCTAATTTTAGGACGATCAGGGTTCCGCATTGCGGGAAGTACCAGTTCGTTGGTTTGGTTGGTCCACTCAGTGATCATATCAACCATTTCGTTTACCCCGAGTTCCCCAAAAGCTTTTGTGCTCATATTTGAGGCTATGCCGCTTGAAGTTTCCCTATATTTCCCCCAGTCAGCGTTTTTGATGCTGTACCTTGGTTGGTCAGCAGCATTTGTGGTGATTTCTTCGTCTTCAGATCTCTGCTTTGTTCTAATATCAATTATGATCGGAGTGTGATCACTTAAGCCCGCGCCCTCGATAATGTGCCAGGAGGCATTGAATTTATTTTCAAAAGAGATATTGCCCAACGTTAGGTCAATGTCTGAACACCCTTGTCCCCCCAGTTCCAACCCCCCCCCCGTGAAAAGTATAGACGTGGCTAGGTTGATTTATTATCATCATGTCGCTTTCAAGTATAAAGAGATTGAGCGTTTCCCCCCTTACCGCAGAGTTGTCAGAAGCATTTCTTATCTTTTTGCTGTGCCATGCCTTTGATTGGGCGTTGGCATCCATACCTATTAGAAGTGGTTTATTCCCCGTGACATCCAGAATCTGTTGAATGCGCTGGATGCTGGACTCGATCTCGTGGCCACTTCGGCAGTAAAGACTAGAGACGTAGAGTTCGCCTAGGATTCTAGACGAGATATGGACTAAAACATGATGGTCATCACGAACAAGTCCAACATCCATGCATGTTATGTTTCTATTTAGGACTTCAAACTACCGCTGAGGCCTCAGTTGTGCCAAAGATTTGTGCCCCACCCGGCGCCCCTGGAATATGACCGAATTTATTAACATAAGGTTCTTGGAGAAGGAGAATATCAATTTTCTGGCTTATGGCCCAAACAAAAATTTGTAGTTTTACCTTGTGCCCCCTGACAGTTTAGTTGGAGAATGCGAAGTGAATTAAAATTGGAGTTAGAGTTAGAGTTCCCCCCTTACCGCGGAATTGTCGGAAGCATTCCGAATCTTTTTACTATACCAAGCCTTAGATTGGGCGTTGGCGTCCATCCCTATTAGCAGTGGTTTGTTGCCCACAACATCCAGAATTTGTTGAATGCGTATAAGCTGGCAACGTAAAATTTGCCTAGAATTCTAGACGATATGTGAACTAAGACATGGTGGTCATCACGTACAAGTCCAACATCCATGCAAGTAATGTTCTTATTTAAGACTGCCACTGCTGCTGAGGCCTCAGTTGTGCCAAAACTTTGCGTCCCGCTTGGAGCTCCTGGAATTCGCCCAAACTTTTTTACGTATGGTTTTTGAAGGGGAAGAATGTCAATCTTTTGGCTGATGGCCCAAGCAAAAATTTCAAGAGTTTTACCCTGCGCTCCCTGACAGTTGAGCTGAAGAATACGGAGAGAAAATGTGGGAGTTGGGTGTTTTGAATTTAACTTTGAATTTGAGATTTAATTTGAATTTGCGTTTGAAACTGGGATTGAGTTTGAATTTGAGTTTAGGGCCCCCAAGTTAAAAGTTCTAAGGTTAACCGTTGGCGAGGTGATCTTTAGATTGGTCAGAGTGACCCGAGGTACTCTGTTGCCGTGCTGTTGTTAGTGCTGGCTACCGCGCAGCTAATGCTCGTACTCACTCTCGCTCAGTTAGTATTTCTTCTCCCCGCATTTAGGCCCCTTCGTACCTTCCTATGAGTTTTTGGAAATTCTCAGGTTAAAGGTTCTTAGGTTAACTGTCGGCGAAGTGATATTTAATTAAGTTGGTCAGAATGACCCGAAGTTCCCTGTTTCCCGTTATCGCACTGATTGTGCTATTTGCGCCTACCGCCGTGCCACTCGCGCCCGTCACCGCGCTTTGTCGTTTATAAAATTTGTTAATATCCATAGAAGTTCCCACGAGTAAAAACAGTAAAAATTCTCAAAAACGGGATCCCATGCGTACATAAGGTATCCATTACGCTAACTACCGAGTTGGCACCCTCGATCATTCATCCCATAGGCGCGATACCGTAAGATTGGTGGATTTGCCGCGAGGTTTACACCCCGTTGGCCGAGTGACCCTCGGCCGTTCTAGATATACCTGAAGGGCATACCTATCCCTGTGCAGTGGTTCCTGTTTCCAGGGATTACCCTCTGCACGTAGTTGTAGGTGCGCCCATTGGTCATAGCCATCCGGTGCTGCAAGTTTCTTTCTTCCCTTGTCTCAGTACTGATTTTTTTGAGGTTTTTCTGTCTCATAAGAAACTTTTTTTTCACAGTTATTGATTTTCTTGTTTGTTTCGCCAAGAAAATTTGATTTAGTTTTTTAATAATAATAAACACAATAATGTTTGGTTGTTTGTTGATGATGAATACTAATCGGGTATGTGCCCTTTACCACTGCTTGGTTGGTGGTTTGTATAGTACTGACCTACTGAAGGTTGATGAATGTCTTAAGATTAACAAGGGATGCAACCCCACTCTTAACTGTTATTACATTTGATATTGATATTACATTTGTAGGTGAAAACACTAACAAGACCCATTCTTGGTTCACGATTGTATTCAAGAAGGCCTAACGTACATTGTTGAGAATGAGAACTTTGTAATTGGACTGTTTTTTTTTTAAGAAATTAGTCGATTTCCTTTACACGATATCCGTCAATTTTGGTATATACTGTCATGAAACGACTTTAAAAAGTCATTATTGTTGATGAAAATTGAGTCGAAATTGATAAGTTTGTGTTCTTTTCAAATTTTTACAATATTTTTACGATTTATCAAAGAGACGCTCATACGAAAGTTTACTGTAACTCTTAACACGAACAAAGAAAATTTTATTTTTATTTGTAAACATTTAAAATTTAAATTATTTTGTATTGTGAACTGTTAAAAGTTTTAAAAGTGTGAGCGCGCGATAAGAATGGTTGGTGGGGCGCGAGAACAAATGTTATCAACAGTTAACGAAAGAAAGACAATATTTTAAAAGCGAATCAATCGACTGAGTGTCGCGAGAAAGCGAACATTTGAGCCATTTTGGTTGAGTTATTTTTGGCCGCCGAAAAAGGTGTAAAAATTTGAGTGTTTTGATCAGTGAGATCGTCCTTGGACTTGTAAGGACCAGAATTTATGAAGATTGAATTGGCGTTTGACCGAGGTTGTTGGTCTGTGGTTTGGAATTGTCTAAAATTGGAGAAGAGAATATTTGATTTGCTGAACCCGTGGTGTCTGGGAAAATTTGCTAGATTTGGAAGATTTGTAGACGTCTTGGTGGATGGATCGACGTTCAATGTGAGTCGAGCGAAGAGTTCCAGCTACAATATTTCAAGATATTTGAGCTCAAGTAAGAATTGTTTAGCATTTTATAAATACGCGTTTTGTGATATTGAAAATTTTTGTGGCGCCGATAAACTTCATCGATAATAGTTTGAATAATTTAATTCACGATATTTGAAATTTTTGTAAATTTTGTTATTTGCGAACACGAATACACCGTAGTGGGTGCGAATGCGTTATTTTGCTATTCGTGATTGTTTAATTTCAATTTCAATAGCGCATTCGTATTTGCTAGCACCAATTTACACCATACACTTTCAAAACTCAAATCTGTGAGTTCAAAAGGGGTCTTTTTGATAAATTTTTATTGATTGTGAATAAATTAAATTTTGATATTATTAATTGCGACTCAATTATTCATCTTTTTGATGCAGTCAATGGTAATTTCATTTTCATCTGATGCCTACCTAACCCTGAGAAAGATTTTTTCGAGCGTTCCCATTTTTTAGAGAGCTGCCGGCGCACTTTTGTGAGGTGTCTAGCTAAAAACACTTCAATACATATAAGGCTCAACCTCGATTTCAAGTTCTTCATTTATTCGAAAATTACATTAAGGTTAATTAAAATACACAATTGCAAATACAAAAATGCCAAAATTGAGAAACACTCACTCTTTAAATTTCTCCAACGGAATGAAGTTGTATAGTTGATTATTTTCTAATGATGGTTTGCTTTGTAAAGATACTTTTTTATCCAATTCCACAAACGTTTCTTCCAGTTTATTTTCCAATATTTCATGCACAACTCTTCTTCTACTTATGTGCATTTCTACTTGCCAATGAACGTCCATTACGCTTTTTACCAATTTTACTTACCGTAATTTTTCCACTCTTGGGTTTACTCATAATTAAAATCGGTTGATAATAATAATCACTTATTTAAATACAATAAAATTCGCAAAATTAACAAATAACTTTAACCAGAACGCAATAACAATCTTAATAATTAAATAACTAGCAATAACTTAAAAAAAACACAGTTAGATTAGATCAACAAGACAAAAGGACAGATTACTTGGTTTATCAATTTTGTAGACTAACCAAAAATAGGTACGAATAGGTCTTTTATTTTAAGCAACCTTATACTGCCGACGTTTCGGTCCCATTTTCAAGGCTTTTTAAAAACTGAGATAACCATAAGTTATTAGACACAATTTTTCGCTAAATTACCAAGTTTGGGTTTTTACTGATATTATTTTACTAAAAATTAAAACATTTGTCGTCATTTAAAAATTTTCTATCACAATAGAAAATTTGTTTTATGTTTTGTAAAATATGTTATGATTATATTACCTTGACTACTCTTTGTTAAAGATTTCCACGAGCTGGTGTTCCAATTAAAACTTTTATTGTGGCGAAAGCCAGCAAGATGAACTTTTCGTTTGTAGGAATCTTCTTGTGTAAATCTATTGCACCTAAAATTAAATTACATACCCTTTAAATGAAAATAAATATTCTTCAACTCGTTACGTCATTTAAATCGTTAAATATTTCTATCCTGCATTTCTTATGGCCGCCAAAAATATGATGTAGTAAGCCTTTCTTTAATAATTGTAAGTTTCTAGCTTCACTTTTGGCATGTTCATATATAGAACATTTTGCCCGTTTCTGAAGAAGTGCAATTTTTTGAATGGTCAGCAATTTTCTGCCCTTACAATCGATGCTGGTGTCTTTTTTAATTTTGTGCAATCTCTTTCCATAGTTTTTTAATGCATGGTTGGTAAACTGCAATTTCACAATATCTTTTCCATAAGGAAAATTTTGTTTTAATTTTGCAAATATGCACGAGTCTCCATCTGCTATAAATTTTTGATAGCGCACACCATGCATTACTTCATTAAGACAAAAACCCTCACTAACCATATCTGCTTCTATAGCAGGTGCAGAATTGTTCCAATTTTTGTAACAAACATGGTTTTTGAGATCCTTATTTCTATTTAATGCATATGCGAATATACTACAATATTTGTTGCGCACAGAAACAAAAAAATGTTCTATAGCCAAATTTTGCGTTTCTGTTTTTGAAGCTCTACAAAATCAACAGTAAAAGTTGCTTAAAAATGATTTACTAAACCCAAGAAATGAATTTAAACCTAAATTGTCTCCAATCGAATAAAATGAACTCTTAAGCATTTATTATCACATAAAATATCTATCCCGTTAACTTCTAAATCTTTAAACTCTTCTATGAGAGATTCAAAACACTTCGTTTCCAAATGTTTTTAAAAATCTTTTGATTTAACTACAGCTGCATAAAATATATTTTATAATTTAGATTCTTCGACTGGAAGACAAGAAAAATAATAATATACGTTACAAATTGAATGTTTTGAAGAATTAGATCCAAGAGGGTTATTAATCTCAAAGTCGTCAATACTCGTATATACCAAATATGGCAACAAAATTCTGTTGGGATATAATTGGGTTTTACTTCGCATAGTTCTCCTTGCACAAAGTTAGTGAAATTATTACTTTTAGTTAAAAATTCTAAATGTTCCAATGTTGGTTTAAGTATTTGTTTTGCCTCAATATATTTTTTAAATTGAAATTTCAACGGCATTAAAACACCTGTACCGTTCCTATTGTAAATTCTTTGATATTAGGGAACGTACCCATACTACCTGATCCGTTTCGGGGGGGGTCTTCAAAATACCACGCTTGGTCACCGAGGCGGAAGAGGGGGCTTAAGTTTTTGTCACGTAGTCAATATCTTTTAGGGAAATCTTTGAGCTATATTCAAAATTAAATGAAAAGAAGACTTTTGTTTTTAAATAAAGACAAATATGAGCCAATTTAATTTTTTTTTAACTTTGTGTTTGCAAAAAATGGTTTAAAACCACATTTATGAACTACTACGTGACAAAATAGGGGGAGGGGAGTCTTGGCATATACTACGGATGGTCACCGAAGGGGGGGAGGGGTAAAAAATTGTAAAAATTAGGTCACGTAGTATGGGTACGTTCCCTTATCATCTGAATGATTTTCATCTTTTAAATATATGAATAACAAATAATCCGTACTAATCTGCTTAAAAGGATTTCGATAATTTGATACAAGACTACAAAAGTCGTTATAAAAAATAGTATGTTGTTGAAAATTACAATGAGGAAATGATAAAAAAATATTTAGATGGAGATTAATTAAATACTTATTGATACACTTTTGAATTTTAAATATATCTTGTCTAGCAAAATTGTTGTTATCATGAAAACTAAACACTAGTTCTGTGTGCGATGGTGGTGTTGCTTATTTTGATAGTCGGCGGTCTACTTTTTGCGAAAGAGCCTTTCAGGATCATGCTAACTGTCTTTTCTTCTGACAGTTCTACTCCCATTCTCGTTAACCAGTGTGATTTTCTGAAGGGCCAAAGTTTCTAGCGGTGCCCGCGCGTTTGCTTCAATTAACATTAAAATAAAAAAAAAAAATTCTGAGCTGCACGAGCAGCTCATCTGACATGAGGTTCCACACGTAAGGTCCGACGATGGATCTTTGTGGGGACGTTTTTGAAAATTGACTTAATTGCTCTACAACCCTGACTATGCGCTCTTTCAAATAATCTAACCAGACTAATCTGTTCTAATCTGGCAGTCGAGGTCTACGAGCTTTTGACAGATTTGACTCTAAAGGAGTTTCTTTTTGATGTTTTATTAAATTCGTCTATCGTATTTATTACTAATGAAGTTTGTTGTTCTAATAGAACGCTTAATTTGTTTTTGAACGCTTAATTTAGTTAGATTTTCCTCGGATCAGTTTGCCGTCTTCGGCGTCTAAATTTCCCGTTATCCATTTAATGGCGGTTCCTAGAACGTTTAGAAAGTAACGTTTAAACCTGTTTTCGGATTCTGGAGTAGTTTCAATTAGCTCTTCTAAAATAGTGGTGCACTTAGCGTTCATTAGTTTCAACGTCGATAACTGAGGTAGAATTTTCCCACGTCTTGAGCGTCTATCGTTGTGCATATGGTTTGACCAATTTTCATTAAAATTACTTCGTTTTGTTTTCTAAATTTTTCTAGTTCCATTAGATCTACATAGCAAATGATTTTCCAGTGAGAAACCGTGACTTGAGCGTCCGCTTCTTTTTCGACGTATAGTCCGGAAGAAAAATCGACTTTCTCTTGTTCGAACCCTCTAGTGACCAGTATTAGTGTGAAAGGAACACGAATGGTAAGTAACTTCATGGTTGATTCTGTTGATTTATTTAAATATGAATAACTTAAAATTTAAAGAGACGGCCATGCGTTTAACATAATATAAAATTTAACTTTAGTGCAACTTTACTAAATCTATTCTCATACGAACCTTGTTTCCTTAATTGTTTTAGGGCCAGTTGTATAAAAGAGGATCATCCTTGACCATTGATCAAGCTCCAATTTAAACCAATCAGTACAGTTAAAATTTTATTTTAAGTTTTCTATTGGTTTAAATTGAAGCTTGATCCATAGTCAAGGATGATCCTCTTTTATACAACTGACCCTTAAAGATGGGATACCTGAAAGAGATTTTTTACCCATCCTTTGACCTATTTCTTTTAAACTTCATTATGATTTAGGATGTGTTCTTAACTTTAATTATTCTATATATAAAATTTTTTTTTTTTTTTGGGTAGTACACTATTTGAGAAAAGGGTTCCGAAGGAAAAAATTTGGGTGGTTTCTTTTGGGGATGGGATCTTTTTTTTTAAATAAAACTTGATTTTTGGTTTACGTCGTCTATTAAAAAAAAAATTTAAACAAATTTACTCTATTTTGGTTTACAGCAAAAAAAACTTTTTTAACTTGATCCTACTCGGGGTTTTGCTTGCGGAAAAGTTCTTCCAGTAATCGATTTTGTTCATTTGATTCCATCGTCTGCAGGGTTGGTCGGTACAGCCGGACTGCCGTCTCTATGGACAGGTAGTCCCTGTACCACCACTACTTCGAGGGGTCCCTGGTGCATATAGCAACCAGTTCCACCGGGCACTTTTATACTGGGCAAGATTTACTTGAAGCTAGATGTAGGCAGATACAATCTGCGCAGCACAGGTGTATGCCTTTGCTTACAGCTGCACCTAACCGGTTTACGTAATTTAATCGCCGGGAACATATGGGGCACCTGCGATCTTGTTGCATGTTGTTTTCAAAAAAAGGGAATTTTATAAAGTCTGCGAAATTTCTAATTGAAAAAAAAAGTTTCACTATTCAGGTAGTCTTCAAAAAAAAATTTCTATTTCCTAATTTTAACGCTGCCTATTTTAATACTGATTATTTGGTTAATGAATTTAAATTTTCGAACAAGAGTTTCAAAAAAAATTTTTTGTTAATATTAGTGTGTTAATAATGATAGGTCTAAAAAAAAATGAGAGTCGTCTTTCGTTTTTTTTGTCGATTATTCACTCGCCGCTGCGCGGCTCGTCTCATAATCTCTCGACCTCAGGATGAAAAGACCCCCTTTATCGCCCTTGTGATATAAACTACTATTCCAGCAGCTCCAAATATTTATACTTATCCATAATGCCTTCTATAACTACCAAATTTCCTACCCCTTCAGCCGAAATACACCCCAGACCATAACATTTCCAAAACCGTGTTTCACTGTTCCACGTAAATTTAACGGATCAAGTTCTCTGTTTGCTTTCCGCCATACCATGACTCGACCATCAGAGCCGAAAATATTATATTTGCTTTCGTCAGCAAATATAAAGTTTTTCCACCATGATAGTTCTTTACGTTTAAAGTCTTTAGCGTATCGAATACGCTTCTTCCTATTCACTTCACTAACGAATTGCTTTTTTCTAGCCACTCGGCCATGATATCCTTGTCTTTGTAAAACCCTTCGAATTGTTTGTGAATGCACATTCTTTCCTAGTTCACTTACAATTTCAGTTTTTAATTTTGGAGCACTAATTCTTGGATTTTTTTTTACTTTCTTCACCACATATCTTTCATCTCGATAACTTTATTTACGTGGACGACCAGGATTTCTTTTAAAATCAATTCGATCTTCGACTTTATAACGTTTTATAATGTCGTAGACGGTACCCTTGCTTATATTTAACAATTTTCCAATATTACGTTGGGATTTGCCCTTAGCGTGATGAAAAATTACCAATTGCCTTAAATCAAAGCTTGTATTTTTACAATTTTTACGCTCCATTGTAATAATATAGTTCAATGTCACGATTGAAACTGATATAAAAGTGACGTGATGTTATTGCACCTTCAGAAAAGTGCAATAATTGCATTTTTATTATTGTTACGGAATTCTAGGAATTGATTGAAGAACTAACTTTGTAATAGTGGTCGAGTTTTTTTTTAACATAATTTAGAGTATAAATTTATTAAAACGCTTATAATTTCAATTTGTATATAAACTTTTTCAAACTTTTTTTTGTTTTTCGTGACCCAAGGAGTGCATTAACGAAATTGTAAGTTAAAACCGCTTTTATCTTTTTAAATAATCGAATTACGTGGAAATTATTGTAATTTTATTAGGAGCCCGAGTTTTTATGTGATTCACTGTATATGTACAATTGAATTAATAATTTTGTGGAAGCATCGGTCCACTTCGCAGTTTGTTGATTGCATCGATACTTGGTAACGGAGATGGAAGAGTGGATTGATGTGCAGAAGGGATTATCAAAACTGGAGATGATTTGTGCCGATCTCCTAATATATCCTCCACTTCATTATAAAAAGATGGATCGACAATTTGTCCTTCTCTGGTTTGTCTTCTTCTGTCCTTTGTTTTCATGTCCAAAGACTATTGTTGGAGTTCTTCTGTCGGAAAATTTATCGTTTAGTTGTTTTCGTAAAGAAAGCAACGTTAGTGTGGTTTCACGGTCCTCAGTATCAAACTTTTCCTTTTCCACAACTCTGTACCCTAGAGGTAAACAGTCGTATATCACATAATGAAAATTTGACAAAAATAGCAAAAATTATGTTAATCTGGCTGTTAAAACTAAAAGTTTTGTTATACATTAAAATTGCATTAATTAGATTTTAACAAAACTTTTAGTTTTAACAGCCAGATTAACATTATTTGCTATTTTTGTCAAATTTACATTATTGGATATACGACCTCTAGGGTACAGAACTGAGAATCCTTTTTGCCTATTATTTTTTCTTCAACTTTCCTCTAAGCAAAATGCTGCTTCTTCAGTAGCATACTGAGCATCTGAAAAAAAACAATAATGAATTAGAATAATATTTAAATTAATAATATCGTTGGGAATAGGTCATGAAACAATTAGATGTATTGCCGACGTTTTGGACTTTAATTAGTCCATCTTCAAGGCTTTTCGGAGAAAATATAATGATATGCTTAGTTAATGACCTCGGTTAGGTTTTTTGATTTTAAATGAAAAACTTTTTTCTTCCACGACACAGTTTAGGCAAAGATACCAGTGGCATAATTGTTAAACCCACTTAACACTTTATTTTTTTTTTCATAAATTATTTTTTTTTAAAAATACGTCTTCTTTCTCCAATTTAACAACTGATATTGAGTTATGATTATTTATTATAGAATAATATTGCTTATAAGTTATAGTCACCCAGGATTTCTTAATCTATTTCCTGTTTAACCATCAAAAATATTTTTTAATTGCCTAAATTCCACTTCTGTTATCTGATTTTGTTCTATTTTAACACTTAAATTTGTCAAGACTGTGGTTTTTATCTTTCATCAATTTCCTTAAAAGAAGTAAATATATGCAGACTAGAAATTTCTTTATAATTCAACTTAATACTGCAATCGTCACAATCTGAGTACGATAATTTTTTTTTAAATATAGCCCGCAACGTAGGCTAAACCTTGACTACTATCATCATCGAGGTCTTCGCTTTCAACATACTCAAAATTATCTGTTACCATATTATGATTGTAACATTTGCTCTTCTTTATGCGAAGAATATTGTAACAGAAAGCCTAAATCATCTAAAGGTTCACGATCATCTCTTTCACAATTACCTTCACCTACAGACGAAACCAATTTATTAACTACTGCAGTTTTCAAAGCGGTAATGAATTGATGTCAAGTGGGGTTCTCAACCTTGCTGTCTTATGGTGCAAAATAAATTTTCTACCGGATCTTGATTGAGTCCTCTTAAATTTAAATTTCTTTACGCTTTGTAAGTGTTTCCAGAAGAAAAAAACTGATTTGATTGTAGTTTGCCAATCGTCAACAAAAGAAAAACCGATTAGTTACATCGCCATTATTTTTTACAAATTTTTCATTTTCTGGATCGTTCTTTTTTGATACATTTTTATTTTGCAATTCGATTAGTTTCCACTGTTTGAGCTCTATTAATAATTTTGACCAAAGCTCCAAATGCTGAGATTTTTCACATAAAGCACATCTATATGGCTTTGATGGTATTGAAGTTTTTGATGTCTCGTTCAATGAGTCAAATAAATCGTCAATCTTTTTGTCAAATTCTGCAGTAAAATTTGAATTGAAAGGCAACTTACCCAGTAAAGTGTATGTTTTAGTGGCTGCAGCCACAGAATTACTCTACTGTGCAGCAGCAACATTCACTTTCATTTTCAAAGAGGATTTTTTAGTACGATTGAAATGCTCAAAAAGCTTTAAAATTTTTTTTATGATTAATATTAAAAACAGACTATATGTTCAAACTTGGCAGACTTGTGAGCTGCAAATTTAATCTCGCTTGACAATAAGCCGTTACGAGTATTTTTTAATAAATGCGGTACATCAAAAATATAGTGACATTCGGGCGGTCATTTAGACAGAAATAATCCGGACTTTGGCTGGGATGTCTCTCTGAGCATAACAGAGACAAAGCTGACCGATTAGTCTGATCACATACAGTAGCAACAACATTTAAACCAATCGGAGATTTTATCATAATTTCACCCGTTTTTGCCTTAAATTGAATAGGGTGTCTTTGCAATAAATGTTGCGTCAAATTTGTTGTATTAAGAAAATATTTTTTCTGTCTCGCCTTGGTTTGGCATAACGAAACCAATCCATAGTTAATTTTTCGAACTTCAATTTTTGATACGTCATCGCCATTTGTACACTATGTTAAAAATAAGATAATTTCAAAATTTCTCATACTCTTAATAGCTTTAATTATACTCATGTTCTTTAATGGGATATGCTGCTGTTGACCAGTTCACAAATATTAAATAATAGGTGGCAAAATCGTCCATAAAAATTATCTCAAACGCACTTTTAAGGTAGTGTTTGAAATTGACCCCCCTTTTCCGACTTACCAATAAAACCTCGAATGTAAGTTTCCAACGTGTTCTGTAATCGCACTTGGTCCGATTTTATTTCCAAAGGCTTTCCTCGCTGACTTGGATCGAGTTTCTTTGCAAACTATTGACACAAAGCTGAAAGTGCCATGTACTCGGCTTCAGTATACCTACTTGATAAAACTACTGTTTGTTGTTGTTTACTTGTCCATGTTATTACACCTGAAGATATCGTAAATAAATATTCAATACAAAATCTTCTTTTTTGTCAAAATCAGATGCCCAGTCCGAATTGGAGGACCCTTGTATCTTCGAATCATCGTTCCCTCTCCAGGGTGTGGAGTTGCTTTTAGATATCAAAAAAAAATTTTTTACTGCGCTCCAATGAACCTTATTAAAATTATTGTTGAATCTGCTCACATATGCTAGTATTTCTAGTTTTAGTATTTCGCAAAAAAGGGTCTAATATTTCTTCAGTATACTTTGACGAAAATGTTTCCGTTTTTTCGATTTCCATGTCTTTTATTTTGTACGTTTGACTAATGGGTAATTTACAAGGGTTAATTAGATAAGTGATTAACTAAATTTTAAGCGAATTTTAGGTTAGAATTAAGTGTTTGTCCAGCTTAATAAACAGTTCACACGTTAAATTAAGTTAATTTTAACCTAAAAATAGCTTAAAATTTAGTTAATCACTTATCTACTTAACCCGTGTAAATTACCCATAAGGGTCGCCTACTTTCCAAAAATTCATGATGTTATTCACATAGATCGACATGATGAAATTTTCTGTAAAATACACGCATGGGTCAACACGCAGTTTGAATATCATAAAAATATTTGTTGATAAATATTTCTACGTTGGTAAATCTTTCAGCTAACTGAATAGTCTGTTCTGACAATCATTGCTTTCATATCCTGTAATTTGTTTACAACGGTACTATTACTGTTAGTATCAGCAAGAATTACATCCATATGACCAATTTATTGATCTTAGGCTTTCTCCCGGAAGCCATTGGCGGGTTTACCGTTAAATGCCTTACTAAAGGTTAAAGGTAGTAAACTTACTAAATATAACGTTGTATTTTATTCTTATTTTCCTGAGATTTCAGTTGTCATTGTTTTCAGCGGTTTTAGCAACAAAGTGCAATTGGATAAAAGCGCCCATTCTTCTGCATCTAAAAACTCTGGAACTTTCTGAACATTGGTAATGGTAAGGGAACGCGGATTTTTAATCCTCAGCATTACTAAATTAGAGTTCCAGTGAGTTACTACATCCTGCTTGATTTTAAGTACTGGTAACCCCAAATGTTCCTGATACTTCTTCAGTTCACTTGTTGCTAATACGCTATTCTTAAAATGACCAACTAATCCTCTACTTTTTTTAATACATGTGGTACTTCCACATTAACATCCGATTTCAAAATATCCACTATAGTCAAATTTAAAGTATGTGCTACACAAGGCTGATGATACATCTGTAGAAAGTCGTTAATTGCTTTTTTATGTTTCCACCATTTTCTGAAACAATAATTGTCACCACTTTGTGTTCAATATGCCACTCGCTGAGATAGCACTAATAGCTGTGGCGATGTTAGCATCCGTATGATTGATTTTCACCGTTTCCCTAGTAGCTAACACAGGAAATAAATCTTCTTGTTTGAAATAAAATGGAAAGTTAATATAGAATTAAACAAACTTAACCAAACGTTAAAAATTTTGAATTTTTAACCGTAAGAAAAGAAACAACATACAAGAAATTTTATAAAAACACTTAAAAACCATTTGAAACTTTAGTGACAAGGTAAAACTAGATAAAATATTAGAAAAAATGACTAAAAATTTTGAAAAAAGGGGGGGAGTGATGAAACGCAAAACGTGGTATTTAAAAAATTGAAAAATATACTAAAATTATTACAGAATAGTAATACGATATAGCGCTATTTCAAGGTAATTGCCTATCTTGCCTATTTTCTGGAAAGTTAATGTTAAATATGAAATGTTGTTGTCAGATGTCCACGTATCTGTTGTCAGCCATAAACGGAGCTATCTGGGTCAGGAAGACCATTAAAATGCACTGTAATCTTAGCCGGAAAGTGTACACTATACTTCAATCCTTGCAAAATCTGCACTACTCCCATTTCAAGCTGAAGATATACAATATCTGCATCTGAACTAGGTCCTACAAATGATGTTCCAAGTGAAACTGGAAGTTCCATACCTTCAACAATACTAATTTTAAACAC
The DNA here is from genome assembly GCA_905340355.1 of Rhagonycha fulva. Lineage (NCBI taxonomy): Eukaryota > Metazoa > Arthropoda > Insecta > Coleoptera > Cantharidae > Rhagonycha > Rhagonycha fulva. The sequence continues at coordinate 22,650,782 of HG996554.1, forward strand.
TCTGATCACAAATACGTCCGATAATTGGGTTTAACCCTAAACTCATCGTGACTGTAACAGCTGTACTTTAAGCCGCCCCAATTAATAACACTCGCGGTACATATATCTACACGGAAAAAAAGGTTTTCTTAAATGAAGAATAAATATTTTCTTGAAATTATTTATTTCGTTTAAAAATATGTTTTCTTAACACGATAAAATATGCTGGTAATAAAAATGTCTGATTTCTTCAAGAAAGAATATAATTTACTAGAAATATAATTTTGATCCAAGAATGTTTAGCTTGAACAAAGAAAACTATTATTCTAATGATATAAATGTTAACGTATTCTTAAAAGGAGTAACTTATTGTTGTAAAATCATTTTGTAGTTCTCAGCAAAGAAGAAAAACTTAGATGAACCATGCGCATGTTATTATATTCATGCAGGTTAGATGTACCCGATCCAATTATCCCATTCCAGCTTGTTGCGTATTTGCATAAGTACATATTATATGTATCGTATTGTCATTGTACAACTTTTTAATTTATTGAAAAATTGGGTAATCTTTCTGCTTGTGACTATAAGTTTAGTTATAAATGGTTTAGTGTCATACTATTATGGATAAATTTGTAAGTGATAAACTGTTAAAATGGGATTTGGAAAATTTACAGAAGGCTTTTGAAAGTAAGTAAACGTTACGTTAATTTATTTTTTGTTACTGTTTAATATTCAAAATGATTTTAATATTATTTGGGTATATTTTATTTCTATTATTTATAGACCGTGTGAACATCTTTATGAACCTCCTCTTTGTGAACCCCCCGTGCGACAAGATGACGCAGTTCGAACATAAGATCTTGCAATTGTGCATTTTTAACAGTGCATCATGTAAAGTAATAACACGATTGTAATGTTTTATAAATTAATGTTTCAATTAACGTAGTAGTCACAGAAAATTATTTATTTAATTTTATTTGTTTATTATTTTGATTGAATTAATACTGGTAATTAATGTACGAATATTAACTAAGTTTGGTTTGTTTAAGAAAGTCAAATTGATGGGATTGTTTATAATCAATTGGAGGAAAAGGATATTAAGGAATTGATTCCAATTTAAGGTGTACGAAAAAAATTTTCAGCAAGATCCAAAGTTTATCTCCAACTTCAAGTAAGTAGAACTACTAAATTTTTCAAAGCAATTCTTGAATCTTTGAGTGTGTGAGTAAGGTTTTGGATTTAGGACAACTCGCCGCGGACCAATTGCCGCCGTCAACTAAAAATAGTTTAAATTTTATGATTAACTTTTTGAACGCTTAAATTTGGTGAAGTTCTCGTATAAAAACCATGGATGCAATAATTTGCATGTTTCAGATCCGATTTTATGTTTTGTATCGAGCGTTCAAAGAATTAATAGTTGAGTAACTGGTCGGAAAATCATCGTTAAGTTGTCGTTAAATGGTTAACGATTACTATAAAGATCTTGTGACCCTTGTACTATGTTAAGAAAGTTGGTAACAACCCATTGATCTTATCATCATATCATCAATGATCATAAAGATCTTGTGACCCTTGTACTATGTTAAGAAAGTTGGTAACGACCCATTGATTGGTTAAACAACCAGCATCGGTACTAACATTGGTTTGTTTTACCAACCAATGAGTTGTTACCAAATTTGTTAACAAATCAGTACAAGTGTCATGCAGCCATAAAATGCAATTTATTTATTAAATGTCTTTGTTAATAAGTGATTTTTCAACCAGTTACTCAATTATTAATTCTTTGAACTCTCGATACAAAACATAAAATCTGATCTGAAACATGCAAATTTTTGCAAAAAAAAAAACATGGAGTAAATCGATTTAATCGTCAAAAAGTAGAAAATATCCGGGGACTTGACCAAATTTAAGCGTTCAAAAATTTAATCATAAAATTCAAATTCTTTTCAGTTGACGGTGGCGAGTTGGACCGCGGCAAGTTGGCTGCGGCGAGTTGTCCCAGCCCCGGTTTTTGCCTACTTATTTTAAAAATAATAATTAGCATTTATAGAAATATTTGCAACGATTATAAATTAATTTATTACTTAAAAAACTTACTAACTTTCAGTTACTTGGCTGACGTTCAACTGAACTACTCCGTGTGTTGCAACTACTCTTGGACCCGGTTTCATAAAAGTTTAAAAAAAGCGCTAAATTTAACTAACTTTAACTATAAGAAGCCAATAGAAATTCACCGTTATTTTTAACGGCCAGTTAAAGCTTTTATGAAATCGGTGGTAAGTGTATACAGAGTATTGCTAATATAAACAGACAAAAGTTAACGCCATAGGTAGCGAGAAAGCTCCCCTCTCCCATGAAAAAAGTTCATGACAGAAGTTCACTTTTTTAACGCTCGAGATGCTACCTTAAGCTTTTTCGAAGCTCTACGTTGGAGGCTCTAGCGTTAAAAAATTGAACTTCTATCATGAAATTTTTTAACTTTAGAGGACGCTATAACGTCAGCTTTTCTGCTCCCTTATGTTTACATCCTTTAATAACTATAATTATTATTTCTTTTAGGATAGCCAAGCGGATTCATTATCAACCGATCCATACTCCACCTCATCAGAATCTTTAACTGTAATTCCAGAAATTTTATAAGTATTCTGTTTTCATTAAATAATGTTATATTAGTTATAGTAGGTACTTGTAAGTCTGTTTGTATACAAACCTTGTACTATAATAGTACTAGTATAGTTACATTATATATTATAATTATAATAATAAAACATGTTAAAATATTTGTTTGATTTATTTGCAGCTATTTAAAAAAGAATTTTTTAATTCAAATGGTATCTATTTGAACCAAATAAATTTTTTGTTACTTCATTGAAGAAAACCATATTTTAATTCAACAATAAACTTACGTGGTTTAAAAAAATTATTTTTCTTAAATCAAGAAAATATTCATTTGCGGCTATTAAAAACAGAACCTCTTGATTTAAAAATGGTAGCTATGTGAATCAAGTAAATTTTTTATTACTTCATTTAAGAAAGCCATGTTTAATTTAACTATATTCTTACATGATTTAAGAAAACTAAATTAAGAATATTTTTTTCTTAAATAAAGAAAATATTTTCGTGCGGCTATTCAAGTAAGAGATTTTCTTGATTTAAATAGTTTTTATTTTAACCAAGTAATTTTTTTTTTCCGTGTACTAGAGTATTGTAATAATTTCATCCCTGAATCTATAACGCTGAATAAGGAATCGACCTTGCTACAATTTATAGACTTACAATATTTTTGGAAAAATGGATCCATAGATCCACTTTTTCCACAAGAAATTATCATTGTACGATTATGATTATAATGACGAAAGCAAGGTGAATAAATCAAACAATTCGTTTTTCTTAATTGTCGGGTAATTTTTTTAAAGATGATGAGCACGATTTGAGATACTTACTTGATAATGACCTGAATTGATGTATTTGAAAAATACGTTAGGGTTGACCGACATTTTGTATAATAATAAAAAATATTATAAACTTTTAATTGTTTTTTATTGTAAACTTGTAAATACCGGTGTAAATCTTTATACATAGAATAGGTACATGGAATAAAATACATAGAATAAAATACATTTTAAATACATATCGATAAAATATTTATTCAAAAATAAATTATTTGTTTTAATAAAATAGGTGTTGCAATAGGTTTAAATTATTCCCATTGAAAGCGCAATCTGTCGAGATGAGCTAACTGCATTCAAAGTTCTTTTCTTGCTTGGTGGTATTCAAATTTCCAATGATGTATTATATTTAATTTCAACATGCTCAGTAAATTTACTTTATTGGCGTTTTTCGATTGAAGTCCTTCTATTGATGCTGGTGTGGGATGAGCTGGTGCTGGTGTAGAATAAGCTGCTTTTGGAGCGGAGTATGCTGGGGCTAATTCAAACTTTCCGATTTTGTGTGAATTCATCATCATCGAGGAGATTTTCGAAATCGGAATCTCTAATGTTTTCATCTTGAGGAGCGGTTTCCATTTCCTCCAAGATGTTATTAACCCAAACCATCCAATGAGGGTTGTTACCTAATAATACCGCGCGCGTTTAGGACGATCCCCGGGGCTATCGTCATGCGATTGGATCATGGATTAACTTCTCTTTATAGTTCTCATCGGCACTGAACGTAGGAACTTGGCCAATTGTCTCGTTAATCACACTTAAATAATCACACTTGATTAATCACTTAACTAATTGCTTTGATTATTGCTGAGGTTCTTTATCCCACTTCTTATAAGCTCGACGAAGAAAAATTCGAATACTTGCGTAAAATAACTTTTATTGCTTGAAACACAAGAAGACCAAAATTGTAATACTCGTTAAGGGTTCGATGGGTCATCAACGAATGTCTTCCAGTTTGACCTACTTCCCGCGAAAGATTCCGTCAGAGCTCTTGTTACCATCCTTCTCTCTTCAGATCACCTTGTGATACGCCCCCTTCGGTAAAAACTCTCAAAAATAGCTAATATTTTGTTTATAATTTTGTGCTGAACTTAAATTTAGAACGTATAAACCATTGTTTTGCTGAGTGGAATATAAAAAGTTTTTCAACGACAAAATGTGTCTTTGTTTTTATTACCTTTTGAAAATTTTCTGCTTCAGAATAATTAATTACTTAAAAAAATTCACATTTATATTTAATTTGGGGAACGGCAGGAAACGTAGACGCTCCAATAAAAATTTTACGATTAAAACCTCGATTTATTGTGATAAAGCACACTTTAAATAAGAGAATTAGGTGAGGAAAATGGCCCTAAAACCAACAGTTTTTTCAAAAATCGAATTTAAAAAAGCTTGATTTTCGAAGTTTAAACGCTCGTGATTGGTTAAACAAGTTCGTTCGTGGGAGGTCCGTGCACTGCTATATATAAGAGTGTCGCACTTCTACAATAAGACAGTAACTCTTGCGGTCTGGTAGGAATGCGTTCTCCTTTTTTATTTAATTTAAAAATTTAAAATTATTTAAAAATTACTTCAGAAAAGGGTTACTTAAATTTAACGAACGGTAGTTACTTTTGCCGGTAGATCCGGCTCTTGCCATGGTGATTTTGATGAAAATTGACTCTCAGCACCCTTCGGGCGCTTCGAGCCATTTTCATCAAAATGACAACTAATTTAAAAATATCCCTAGGCCGACAGATCAATGAAAAGGTGGATCTTTGAGAGGTGAAACTCGTGACAGTGGATTTGTAACGCAGAATAGCTGTGCAAAGAAAAATCGACTTAAAGCACCTCTCGCTGCGCTCGAGGGCTTTAAGCCATTTTTCTAGCACATGTACTATTCGGAAAGGTGGTTGTGCAAGGAAAAATCGACTTAAAGCACCTCTCGCTGCGCTCGAGGGCTTTAAGCCATTTTACCAGCACATTGAGGGTTGAAAACCATGATTTTCGTTCGAAGTGCTCTGTTACTGCATCGCAATGCAAGTGTCGCTCCCACTCCGCGCAAAGCTAAGACTATATCTGGGTGCACGTACCGACAGAATTAACCAATCCCGAGCGACTTTGCTTTAAAATTTACTGCAAAAATCGAAGTTTTTAAATTCGATTTTTGAAAAAACTGTTGGACTTAAGGCCATTTTCCTCACCTAATTCTCTTATTTAAAATATGCTCTTTCAGAATTCATCGAGGTTTCAATCGTAAAATTTTTATTGGGGCGTCTACGTTTCTTACCTTTCACCATTTAATTTTAATGAGTTAATAATAATAATTATGACAAAAAATAATACAATAATAAAATAAAATATAAGTATTATAAATCACTTTTGTAATGTGGGAAGGAGGGATCACAAAAGGGAGAATGAAATGGAGTTGACATAATAAGAGGGGCAGTTGAATTATTGACATTTTCATAAAATGGCAGGGAGGAATGGGGAATTTGAAGGGAAGGATGAAATGGAGGTGAGGTAGGAGAAGTGACAGTGGAATTATTAGTATTTTCATAATACGGAAAAGAGGAATGGGGGATCCGAAAAGAAGATTGTAATGGAGTTGATGTAGCAGAAGTGGTAGTAGAATAATTGCCATTTTTAAAGTATGGTAAGGAAGAATGGGGAATCCGAAGTGGAGAATTGGAATTGAGTTGAAGTAGCACTATTTACTGATGAATGTAAGGACAGTAAGTTTAGTTGTTCCAGAACTAGAACTTCATCTATGACTTTTTTGTTAAAGATTTTCCGACTTTCGGACAGTTTCCTATACGAAATGATACATCCTTCACCAAAAACGCTTGCGTCATCTTTAACCGTATTTTCTTTCTGCATTAGTTGTCCCACTGCATCTTTCAATATATTGTTCCTTTCTTCCATACTCTCTACCATGGTTTTCTTCCTTTTATTAGTGTCTAAAGGAAAATTTCCACCATTTTCCTTACTTTTCTAGAACAATTAATGTATTTATATCGTGAACAAAATAAAAATAGTATTTGAATCTTTGAAAAAAGTAAAGTTAATAAATAATTTAAAACTTACTTCTGAATCTTCAACTTCGTAATACTCGTTAAGGGTTCGATGGGTCATCAACGAATGCCTTCCAGTTTGACCTACTTTCCGAAAGGTCCCGTCAGCGCCCTTGTTACCATCTTTTTCTCTTCAGACCACCTTGTGATACGCTCCTTTCGGTAACGACTCTCAAAAATCGAGTATATTTTGTTTACGATTTTGTGCTGAATTCAAATTTTGGACGTGTAAACTGTTGTTTTTCTAAGTGGAATCTAAAAAGTTTTGTTCTTCAACGACAAACGTCATCGCTTATTCAATGGTCTTAGGTTCTTAAAAAATTTAAATAAACCTGGAATACATTTTTTCAGTGTTAAGTCGTCCTAAGTTTTTGTATATAATTTTTTTTCAAGGTCTGACAACTTGCTAGAATTAACTTTGGTAAAAATTAAACTTCTGGCATCTTGACATCTTGTCCCGAATTCGTAATTCGTTTTGTTAGATTTAAAAAATACCAAATCTTGCACCAGGTACTCTAGATTAACAATTGATCGCAGAAATGTAATGTAAGTTAAGGATTTCCGGACTAACTTTTGGATTAGTTCCACATTGGTTCTAAAAATTTGTCTCTGAAAAATTTCGTTAGAAAAACTGACAAGTCCTCTTTCTTTGCTGCTTATGTCCGAGTTAGAAAACACTTTTTTAATGTTATTTGTTGTACCGAAAAAAAATTTATTAGAAGAAAGTGCATATAATAGATATTTATTTTGCTTACGTCCTATAACTAATATGGTCATTTAAAAACGATAAGCTTTCAACGTTACTCCAACGTTTTTGCACATCATCAACTGTAAACAAATTTTAAAGTACAATTTATTTTTAATAAGCACCATCTACCTTCTTTATCTCATATAAATGCAATATTACTCCAATCATTTAATTTTTAAATGTTATCCTTATATTTAGGATAAGGAATTTGCAAAATTCTTCTAAATTACCAAATCTTGCACCAGGTACTCTAGATTAACAATTGATCGCAGAAATGTAACGTAAGTTAAGGATTTCCGGACTAACTTTTGGATTAGTTCCACATTGGTTCTAAAAATTTTAAAATAAAAAAAATGATAAATATCAGAAGAATTTCTTCTGAGAAAGCAAATGCTCGTAATTCTTGATTTATATTGTAATCCAACAATCTTCTTTTGAGCTGTGGTCTTACTATTTTATATGATTGATGCAGTATCATATAGTTTGATACCGCCAATCAAAAAAAAATTACCATGTGCCGCCATTGTGTGCGACGACTTGTGGAATGTGTTACACATTTTTTGCCAAATGTTTCGACTCCACTTTCTGCACTATTGTATAATGTAATCATTTCTGGTTTATTAGTTTCTTCGACTATGGCTTTTCTATGATGCATTGATGAGACAAGAACCACTGCCCTTTTTTTTTTTTCGGAACATGATGACATGAACCGTAGTAATTACCCATTTTAAGAATTTCCACAATTAAAAGTTATTTTGATATTTTCATGAATTTTGAGTGATTTTAATTTTTACTCGGGCGAATGAAATTATTTGTATTCATTTGTTGTACTGATAGTTATGGTGCGCAGAAACGTAATTTTATAGGTGGATTTTTGTTCCAGAACCTGAAAGAGTTGAATTAATCGAAAATGGAAAAGCGTTTAATTTTGGAAATGTAATTTTTTTTAGGTTTTGTTTTCTTACCTAATTTTAAATTAAAGTGTTGTGCGGTGGTAGCAGACTGCAATTGTTGGTACGCCTTAGAACTACACGATAGGGTGATAATTTATTGTGTAGTGATTTTGAAATGTGCAACTTGGCAATGGATTTTTCAAATTTGGCGGGTGGAATTGACCAATGGGCCTTCGACACGAATTTTCAAAATCTAAAAAGGACAAGAAGTAAAAATTGGACAGATTGATAAAAGGTTAGAGAGACCATGAGCGGGGATGGAGTCGTGAGCTCAACCACCTCGTTGTAGATTTTCTGATCTTTGATAAATTTAATAATTTGCAAATAGTTTTGCAATAATGTTGAGCAACTAAAAAGATTATTGTGAGTGCAACGATGATTTCGTGTGATGGGATGATTGATGGTTTGGTGGAAACATTGGAAAGGAGACTTACCTGTCATGCGGTATAATCTGGTCCTTCATTTTGTTAAGTCATGGATATGAATTTTATATAAAAATTACTTTGCACAAACTTTAAGATGAAAAATAAAAATTATACAATCAAGGAAGAACGGTAGACACAGCCTTACCAATGTTTGCAACTCAAAACCACAACCGCCACTTGGCGGTGGTTTGATATGTGAATTTAACAGGCATATAGCAGTCTCTTCACATTGATAAAACGTTAGCCGGTTTTATTTTATTATTATACAGGTGTTTTAACCCATATAAGCCTGAAACTTATTTTTTTTGAAATTTAAAATTTTTTGTTCTGTATATTGGTCACTTTATTATGCTGAATCTCAGAAAAATACTAAAAAAATTCTAAAAGTGTTGTAAATTACCGAAACATAGTGTCCTTTTAAAAGGACGGTAGGGTTATCCACTACTATGGCATAATAGTAAAACAAAAGTAAATACTAGTTAATTTTCACTAATGCTAGACAAAATTGTCACAAATTTTGTTAAAAAAATATTTACACTAATTTATTGTCCAAAAGCAGTAAATAGTTAATTTGAACTAATGTAAAAAAAAAATTTTAATTATAAAATTCACTTCAGCTTTGATTTACTTTAAAAACAAACGTCTTAACTCGAGCACATATCGTCACAGAATTACAGAATCCACTTGCAGCCCCTCGATAACAGAAATGACCATATTTGAATGCCTTACGACCTTCCGTTCCGCCACATGCGTTGTTTTACAAATTTAAGACACCCTAATTTACAAGTTTCTAGCCATTCAGAACAAAAATAGCTAACACTAACTAAAATTTTTGTATTTGCCTTTTCATAAACTTTGTTTCTACTTATTTATAATGTAGATTATACTATAAAATCCGTAAAATAAACTAAAAGCAGGATTTACAAAAAAAAAACTTTTAAATCGAGATAGTAGTGGATAACCCTACCGTCCTTTTAAAAGGACACCACTTTTCCTTTTCTAATAATTTACTAATTTGGACAAATAATTGCAAATTTATTCATAAAACACGTTTATTGGTCCTTTATGTATACAAATCCGATATAATTCAATCAAAATTGATAATAACAATAATTTTAATAAACACTTTCGCTGACTCTAGTTCAGAGGCGACGAACAGCTCACGGCGAAAACGTAGAAAAAAATTATAAAATTTAAAAATTTTAACTAAATAATATTACAAATAGTATCTCAATACTTCCAAGTATCAAATGAATCCATAATAATTGGTATTATATTCATTGTGTGTATTTGAGGAGAGTTTACTTTGTTGTTGCTTTGCTGTCCTTTAAAAAGGACGGCCGGTTTATATGGGTTAAGAGGTGTACGGTACTGATGAGAGCTAACAAGCACGAAACACAGTGTTTTTTCGTTGTGGTTTTGGGTTGCAAACATTGGTAAGGCTGTGTCTACCGTTCTTCCTTGATTGTATAATTTTTATTTTTCATCTTAAAGTTTGTGCAAAGTAATTTTTACTATTCAATATGAATTGATAGATAATGCAAGATTAGTTTTCATTCTGCATTTTAAATAGCTCAATTTTGGCTTCTTTGGATCATCTTGTTGGTAAATAGCATCTCAATTCTTTTATTTTGAACGTTTTCAACAATTATTTCCAACATTTTCGTCATAATGTAATTTAAGATTTTGAGGTTAAACAAGATGCACGTTATGGAAAATTTGAATATTCGTGTGCAGTTAATAATTAATTTATAGCACTTTGCTAATTAAATTCACTAGAACTTTTATAATCACTATTCCAATTTGTTCGGTTTTTAAGAAGATTAATTTATGGAAGTGTTTAACTTGCGACGTTTTAGGGAAGGTCGTGCGTGCTACACATTTTCTACTAACTACTAGTACGGTCATTGCTACCATCAATTTGAACTATTTTATTCGGTGCCAGACTTCAATTTAAATGAGAACAATTTATCATTTTTTTGTACAAATTTATTCCAGATTTATAAAATTTTATTAAACGTTATAATTGTCTTACAAGTTGTAGACATTATTTGGTAATTAAATGTGTAAATTTGTAGGACAGTTACACTACCGTCCATAAGTATTTGCCCACCTAATAAATTTAATATTTATAAGATTAACAAATAAATAGCAAAACTTTTCATAATAGTATATTTAAAAAGTACATTACAATGGATAATAAAAATTACAAAACAAACTATTATTTTTAAATTTTAGACTCATCAATGTGTCCTCCTCTATTTTTTATAACAGCATTGCAAAGGTTTGGCATTCTTTTTAATAATTTTATTAAAGTTTCAGGTAAAATTTTGCGCCACTCTGTATGTAAAATGGCCCATAAATGTTTCGCCGAAGTTGGATTGAGTTTACGAGTGTTCCTATCCAGTTCATCCCATAAAAGTTCGATGGGGTTGAGGTTAGGAGACTGTGGCGGCCAAACCATAACTTTTAAAGTTTCTTCAGCTGTTAACTTGTCTCGATATTCCCACATAACTTTGAAGTATGTTTAGGGTCATTATCGTGCTGAAATATAAACTTTTGCCCATAAATTTCTAGTCCGGATGACAGCATTTGGCGTTCAAGTATCTCCCGGTACTCTTCTTTTTTCATAATCCCATCAATTTTATGAATCTTACCCACTTTATCTCCACCAAAACAAGCCCAAACAAGCACAGAACCCCCACCATGCTTCACAGTAGGCACCAAACATACCTCAGATGCCCTCTCCCCAGCTGACCTGCGGGCAAAAACTTTTCGCTTTGAGCCAAAAACATCGAACTTCGACTCATCACTCCATAAAACTTTCTTCCAATCTTCGAGTGTCCAGTTTTGGTGTTCTATAGCCCACTGCAGTCGCTTCTTCTTATTAATAGCGCGCAACAAAGGTTTTTTTACTGCCACGCACCCATAAAGGCTTGCCTCATGAAGTCGACGTTTTACTGTAGTGACACTCACAGGTTTAACCCTCTGCACATTGACTTGCGATCTTATTTCGGGAGCAGTAAGGCGTCGATTTCGTTTGCTAGCGATTACTATCTCCCTATCATCAGCAGAAGTCGTGGTTCTTGGTCGTCCAGTTTGCATTTTGTTAGCGAGACTCTCACCTTTCTTGAATTTATTAACAATATAATCTATTGTTTTTCTTGGAATTTTGATTTCTCTTGAAATTTGGCGATTACTTTTGCCACATTGATGATGACCAATAATAATTCCAAGAGTTTCAATAGATACTTCCTTTACTTTTGGCATTTTTAAAATAAAAACACAATAAATTTTTTTTAAACAAATTTTTTTTAAATTATTTAAACAGTAAAACCAATTATTACGGTTATATCTTTTTTTCTACAAATTTTTATTAAAATTAGTAATGCCGCTTCAACATATTCAAATACATTTTCATTTGTATAAAAAGACGTGGAATATAGTACAAATTAATTAAAAAAATAATTGTGCAATTGGTATTTATCTACACAGAAAAAAATGTGTACTTAAGTAAGTACACATTAAGTAAGTAGAACCATTTGTGCCTAGATTGTCTATAGGTACAAATTGTGTAAAAATTTAGTACAATTTGTGCTATAAAATAGTACAATTGCGCTAGAGATGACTGAATTTGACTAAAATTAAGTACAATTGTACCTAATTTTCACCCAATTTGTACTTGTAGACAATCTAGGCACAAATTTTCTACTTTTAAGTACACCTTTTTTTTCTGTGTATAATACAAAAATATGGGTGGACAAATACTTATGTACGGTAGTGTACGTGAAATTTTTGATATTCCAACTGCGTTGAATTATATTAACGATAAGATTACGTTTCATTTGTATAATTCCTTTAGATTTGATTACAACGTTCGTCTAAGTAAAGATTTGTTCATGCCCTGAAAGATGTGTTTTATTTTAATTGTGGAATTTTTGAAATCTTTTTTTTGAACTCACTCCCTGGGAGAGCCTTATATTGCAAACTCCGACAAATGAGCACGGACCTCTTTAGCGCTTGTTCATTAGAACACGACAATATAAAACTAATGTTAAGTTGTGTGAATTTCGTAATTAACTGCGACGTATTTAATTCCGTACGCGAACCAATCAAATCTGCTGCACGACTTCTAAGTTTTGATAAAATCGTGTCTAAAATGCAAATATTAAGTGTAGATGTAGGATCTGATCTGACTTGAAAAGCAGAAAAAAATTTAAAAAACTATTTGGTTTTTCTGTCTCGCCTCGGTTTGACGTAACGAAACCAATCCATTGTTAATTTTTCAAACTCCAGTTTTTGATATTGTCGGTGAAACCAGAAAACGGTGTAACTCCATTTTACTAAATTTTACAGGAGGCAATAAAAACTGTTTATTTTCTGAAGTACTGTAATGATTGGGTTGAAAATTTTAATAATGTGAAAATATAAATAAATGCATGTTACCCATTTACTTTTTTTATGATTTCGATATGATATTATAATGGTTGTAAAAATTAATTTTAATTTGAAAATAACTTATTATTCTAACAAAATAAAATTTTTATTTTAATAAAATATTCTATTATTATAATTATATTAATATTAATTTAATAAAATATATAATATTCGCTAAAAAAATAAAAAAACCCATGTTTGCGAACTTTGACCTCGCATAAAATTTTTTGCACACATGGGGTCGATGGGGACTTTTTACAATTTTATTAGCAAATTTTCAGCTTCTTGGAAATTTATGCAAGGGTCAATGTCTATTTTGACTGGGCTATTAGTACTACTATTATTCGCCAATTGCTTTAGCACCTCTAAAATTTGTAGGTCCATGGACATCCTCTCTTTGTGCCTGGCTCGTTGCGCTTTTTCATGCTTCTCCTTTTGTTCAATTCTCCTATTAAGGAGAAGACTAACAATTCAGCAGGGAAATAGACGACAAGCAGGAGTTCAAAAGAGGAATGTAATAATGAATACCCTTCAAATAAACTAAATTTTACAACTTATTTAAAAATTTTATTAAATTATTTTATTTATTTGCCAATTGTTTTAGGACCTCCAAAATTTGTCGGTCCATGGACATCCTCTCTTTGTGCCTGGCTCGTTGCGCTTTTTCATGCTTCTCCTTTTGTTCAATTCTCCTATTAAGAAGAAGACTAACAATTCAGCAGGGAAATAGACGACAAGCAGGAGTTCAAAAGAGGAATGTTATAATGAATACCCTTCAAGTAAACTAAATTTTACAACTTATTTAAAAATTTTATTAAATTATTTTATTTATTTGCCAATTGTTTTAGGACCTCCAAAATTTGTCGGTCCATGTCCATCCTCTCTTCGTGCCTGGCTCGTTTTGCCTTTTTGTGCTCCTCCTTCTGTTCAATTCTTCTTTTAAGGAGAAGCTTCCCCGGAGAACTCCTTGATGTTGAAGGAACTGTAATAACGACAATAATATTAGTGATAATATTATATAATAAATAATATTGTGAGGTTTAATATTTTTTGTCTTGAAATATTATTATTTAGACAACTTACGGGATAAGGAAGTGTCACTATCAGACTCTGGTGGCTGAATTTTATTGGCTATATTATTATTTGATACTGCAGTGAACCTTGTTGAAGAAGCCAGTGCAAGAGGGTTACACCAAGCTTTTTTTAGAAAATATTTCTTCAATAATCTGCAAAATGAAAACCTTACTACAATTTGCTTGAATAATTTGGTTATTAAGTACCTCAAAAAACTGCCAGGTTCTTTTATTGTTCTCCGACTTTAAATTGTGTTATTTTACGGCTTTGTACGTTTTTTTAAGACTCCTCATCTTTGCTGAACATTGAGGTCCGGTGATGCTGTATTTTTTTGTTTCAAAAATTTTGGACATCTCTGCCCAAAACTTTTTGTGGCTACATTTGCCCGATGTAAGCGTTTCCTCCATTTCCTTGCAGCTGTTCAAAAGGAGCAGTATACATGGTGTAGTCCACCTGTATAGAGAACCTGAAATATTCACAATAAAAATTTCAGTTGACATTATTTACAGACTAGTCATATTATACAAATATAATTTAAATATAGATTATATGGAACATATGTAAACATACCAGTTTCACCCACACTAGCTTCTTCGTCCACTTGAACCATCTCTGCTTCTTCGGCTAAGGGATCTACTACCGCAGAACTACCGGGTAAGAGATTTACTGGTACCGTAGAACTTACGGTACCTTGTAGGGCGGCATTCATTAGTCTAGTGGCGAATACTATATCTGAAAAATATTTTATGTATTTTATAATACAAAAATATATTATGATGTTCGTTATGACAAAGCAAGGCGCATTTTACATCGTGTAAAACAAATCGCGAATGTAATTTACAATTTTTTTTCGCAAAAAACACGCTTTGATTATAAATAACGTTTTAGACATGTAAAGATTTTAACACGTTATTTTCAAAAATAAAGGCAGAAAATCATAATTAAAAAAGTGGTAGCGAGAGAACAGCCTTAAAATGCACGTGTTGCATTTTACAGCGCAATGACGATAAATAATTTAGAGTGAATGTAAAAATATATATTTTAATTTGATAAATAATTTATTATAATTTGATAACTTACCTTTTTTAGCACGTTTTGCATCAGTGATTGATACAACCATGTGAAATACCTCATCAGTTTCGGCATTTAAAAATGATATATTTCAGTCCGCGCTTAACTTCAAATGATCACAACAATCCAACTTTTAAAACGAACGTCGTGGTCGTCTTGAGCTTGCAATCGGTGACGTCACGGATGTCGTTTTGAGCTTGACCGCAGCGACCGCGGGTTTAAGTGGAACGATTTAAAGTCGCCAATGGTCGACCGCGGTCGTCGTATATTAATGGGAGTGGATGAGGTGGCTTTTTCCAGATTTATCTTTAGTAGAGACGATTTGTCTTGAGGCTCTTCTAGGATTTTTGTTATTTATTTTTGCTTGGGGTCGGGAGTGACTGGTACGTCGCTGCTTCTTATGATTTCTGAAGAAAAAAGATTGTTTGTTGTTGTATACACCTCTCACGGAGAGGTGAGCTAAGTGAACGGGCTAAGGACCGGACTCTAGGCTAGAAGCCCTAGGTTCGATCCCCAACCCAGCTACAAAAATTTATACAACTTCATTATAACCCTCTCCTCTCGGAAGGCAATGGCAAACCACCGACAGTAATTTGCTAAGAGAACCATTTAATATTAATGGTCGCCAACCTCCGATATTAGGAGACGGCACCTTAAGAAGAAGAAGTTGTTGTATTAGGAAAGGTAAAAAAATGTTAGTGGCGAAGTTTCTTCTTTTCCTTTACTTTCGTCATCGGAGTCACTATCTTCTGAATCAGCCGGAACTTCACTCATTTCATCATTTTTCTTAGTCGATAGTCTAATACGTCGTCGCTAAGGTAGGATTTTAATCAATTTATGTGTACCACTTGTTCGAATTTCGTACCTACTTTTCGTATTTGATAAATGATAAATTGATAAGTAACGGGGCTAAACGATTTTTACTCAAGTTAAATGAAATTGAAAGTCACATCGAGATGGCTGACGAAGACGATATAACAGTTCGTGCAAACTACAGGAATTCGGCATATTTTACTAATTTTTTTAGAATTTATGATAATATTATTAATAATAAATGTGATGATGGTCTTTCGTTTTATCAGCCATAAGAGCAAAATAATGGGCCTCCTTAACTTTGCCACTAATACGTTCTACCGATAGTTGAGCTAGACAATGTATAAGCTCAATTTGAATGGAGTGATGCGTATACTGAGCATTTTTTGGGCCTTCGAGTAGCCTTTCTGAAATAATGATATTATCACTTGACACTATCAAATTACCTCTGTTTTCACTTTTATGTGATTCGTCGTTCCCTCTTAGAGCAAGGCTCTGGGTAGACAAATAAATTACACATCGTATAATAGATTTAATGTACTCTCAATTTTGTCGAATTAATTTAGAATGTTCAGTACTTATTTGACTTAAAACCGATTTTTGAGATTTAGTACTTTTATAGGACTGCCAAGCTATTATGCAAATTTTATGTTGAAGGCTATTATCGTGATATTTCAATCCAGCTTTTGTTTCTGAAGCTTTTCTCCAGTTTTTGTAACCTTCATAGATAAAAGTTTTGGACGTCCCTGTGCTTTGCATTGAAAAAAATCTGCAAAGATAACAAAATTCAGCATCTTTTAAAATACTGTATTCAGTCCAAGGATATTCAGAATTGACTTTTTTGGATCTTCTGTGGTCTTCATGGTACTATGAATAGCAGCTTACTTTCTTCTTGCGAATATGTTACTTTAGTGTTAATTTAGTGGTTCTGTATTAAATTAACAGGAGGGTTTTGAAACCGATGAAATCGATCCAATGTTTTCCATTTATTCTCACAGTGAGAAGCTGAGAAACAATATTAGCTGTTATTTATAGTTGTTGTCACAATTTCCTACATTTTCTTTGTGGTTTTTAATTTGCTTTGCTCTACGAGCATTTGCTTCTCTTTATAAAATGGAAATAATAATTTTTTGGAAGCATCGGTCTACTCCGCAGTTTGTAGATTGCTTTCATCATTTGTAGAATTCATGTTAAAACTATAAGTAACTACTAACTTGCACTTCTACGCTAAAATGAACAAATCAAACTGAATGCTGCATAAATGAACTGAGATCTACTCATTTTATTTTATCTGTGTAAATGTAACACCCAACAATGATTTTTTTTTTGTTTTTATACATGTCAATATTTGTACATCACCTCTCTATTTGAAAAGATAAGACTATTTCTTTACTGCTGTCCTCTAGGATTTTACTTGTCACGTTTGAGAAACCTTGCTTTTCTCTTTCGTAAGGAGCATGTTGGATCAACTTTAATCATCATTGACTCGGTTATGTCCGTTTGTGTAGATGGTGCGTTTGCGCAAGTTTTTGTGATGGTGGTATTTTCCAGATATCCTGATTTCCAGGGGATCAGATGAAGTTGAAGAGGGATGGGAAGGTGGTGATTGTATCTATTTTTGAGTCGTCGTGTAGTCATTTGTTGGTGATGTAGAATGGAGCGTTCCATGCTGCTCGCAGGGTTTTGTTTTGGATGACTTGTTGTTTCTTGAGATGAGTGGGTTTGGCATATCCCCATGCAGTTGATGCGTACGTCATCGTGGGGCGAATAATCGTTTTATAGATGCGTAGTTTGTTCGAGGTGGACATCTTGCTGCGTCTGTTGAGTAGCATGTATAGTTTGTTGATAATACCTTTGGATCGATTGGTGATGTTTTGGACGTGAGTGCTCCAGGTTAAAGTGTTATCGAGGGTGACACCAAGGTATTTGGTAGAGGTTTTCCAAGGGATTTTCTCGCCGAACATCGATAGGTCGGCCTTTGATTTCTTTTTCCTTTTGGTGAAGAGCACTGCATTACTTTTGGTTAGGTTGGCTCCGATGCGCCAAGTGGTGAACCATGGTTTCGCGTCGTTGAGGCTTCTTGGAGGATTGTTGTTGCAATGTCAGGGTCCAGTGAAGACGCGTAGAGCCCGGTGTCATCGGCAAAGAGGGAGACTTTGGTTCGATGATCTTTGGGTTTGGGGAAGTCGCTGATGAAAATCTTGAAGAGGTCAGCGGCGAGGACTGATCCTTGTGGGACTCCGGCTTCTAGATTGTGGACGGTGGAGCGTGTTCATTCGACTAGGATTGAGAACACTCGTCCTACTAGGTAGGATCTGATTAATCGGACGAGTGCTTTGTTGAAGCCGGCTTTAAGCATTTTGAAAAGAAGACCCAAACGGAGTCGAACGCTTTCGCAATGTCGAGGAAGGCAGGTTCGACAAGTAACAGGATTTGATGACGTTGCCTCGTATGCTAAACTTTCCTTTTGTGGATAAAACGTATCTTTACTCGCTAGTCTCATAAATTACTATATTTCATACTGTAAATGTATAATGTAAAGTGGAAAGGGTCGTAAGGTACCTATGCCGTATACTAATCTTATATTTTTTTTGATTGATTGCGATTCCAAGGGAAAGGGTGCTTGCTTTTTATGTCTTGCTTAATTGCTCGAAAAATTGTTCCTTGATAGCCAAGCTGCTCAAATCTCAATTGCTTGAAATACCCAAAAAAATTTGTATATAAATACAAAATATTAATTAAATGTACCTACTACAGATCCATAGAACTTTTAGTTTCAGTTGCTATATATAGACCTAACAATTATACTGCAACCTCTCCCTAGAGAGCTATCGGGGACGTTGGGTACTACGTCCAAAAGCCGCTGAGGTAGCCAGCATACCTATTCCCTTCCAGGGCTGCAAGACCCAAGAAGGGACCTGTAGGTGTCAAGGCTCCCCGACAGACAGGCCGAGTGCTGATCGTTGCTACATTTCCCAAGAACCACCAGCCACTGCGAATCCACCTCAGTGAGCAAGCTCACAAAGACGGGGGGGGTTAAGCAAGCTTACGCGAGAATTAACCCCGGGCTCCCGTCTTCCCGCAGACGGTTATTTATTCGAATCGTGGAGTTTAACTGATTCAGGGACGTCTCGTTAACGCCCTTTAGAGATTTACTTGCAATCTCAAAGTTCAAGCCGAGGCTTCGGAGTCCACCGAAGTCAGCAACCTTCCGCGCTGCCCAGGTTTCCCCGTAGCAGGTTAAGATTGTGACTCCTTAGTTATCCGTTTGGTTTCCGTCGAGAGATGAGATTTCAAGCCCATACTGCGCTACTACTGTAAGAGTTGAAATGGTTCATCCCCTCTGTTCACCAGAAGGAAAGGTTCCCTTCGGGTCCCAAGTCACCCCATCGCGCGATACGAGTATCACGCGGTGCCAACTTTTCCGTCCCCTCCGTTTGCCGATGGTTCCCTTCGGGTCCCAAGTCACCCCATCGCGTAATACAAGTATTGCGCGGTGCCAACTTTTTCGTCCCCTTTGTTCACCGATAGTTCCCTTTGGGTTCTCCAAGTCTCGCCATCGCAAAATATAGATATTTTGCGAGGGGACTTTTTTGGATTCCCTCCGTTCACCAGAGACAATGTTCTCGTTGAGGGAGAGGTTACCTCCGTGTAGTGCAGGCACTGCCCGGGTTAAACTTTCACATGCCCTTCGTTCCCCATAGAAGGTTCCCTTTGGGTCCCAAGTCTCTCCATCGCAGAATTTAGATATTCTTTGAGGGGACTTTTCGGATTCCCTTCGTTCACCAGAGAAAGGGCTCCCTTTGGGCCTCAAGTCGCGCCATCGCAGTGTAATGCAAGGGGACTTTTCGGTTCCCTTCGTTTGCCAATACAGCAAACTTTGCGCGACAAAGGGCCGGCAAGAGTTCCTGTAATAATAATAATGACCCTTAGCAACATCTTTTTGATGAGGCCAGGTTGTGATGCCATTACTCTATTGCTCTTGCGTGTGCTAGCGTACACGCGGTCATTGCTTGAAGTTATTATATGCCAGGAACCTTACCGACTGTTGGCCGGCAAAGTACCTCGCGATTGTTTGCATTTTCATGCAGTTGCACCACATTTTGCTCTCGGGTGTTGCCCAGAGCAATGATTTTGGGAATCTCACCGGCTGTCAACCGGCAAGATCCCCATCCGTTCCTGGCCTCCTGGTCAATTGCCCAGGCCGCCAGAGCCAGATTTCCTAGCCTGGCCCCCTAGCCTTGTGTTTCCACAGGTTTTGGTCGCCAGGCCGGGATAGCGCATGTTCACCATCTGTAAAATAGAGTTAGTGCATAGGATAAGAACCAGAAATTAAGAAAATTTATAAATAAATAAAAATTTTTAGGTTAATAAAAATTTGAAAACTTAACAAAACAATAACAATGTCAGATAACAACGCGGTATGAATAAATAAATAAATAAATAACTATGTGTAAATAAATAAATTATGTGTAAATAAATAGAATAGAATAAATAAATAAATAAAAATCGTATAGATATTGACATCGAATAATCTTAAATATTAATCGCACACTCGCAACAAATGGAACTTAAAATTTTCAATAATAGTATTCTTCTTCTCTAAAAGAAATAAAAATCACAAAAACTTTCGCGTCACTCAAAATTTATTTGCTCATTCAA
Source organism: Rhagonycha fulva (assembly GCA_905340355.1). Taxonomy (NCBI): domain Eukaryota; kingdom Metazoa; phylum Arthropoda; class Insecta; order Coleoptera; family Cantharidae; genus Rhagonycha; species Rhagonycha fulva. The sequence goes on from HG996554.1 coordinate 22,671,443, forward strand.
AACTATACATCAAATCTCGCAATGCTCAAAACCGCGACCTCACAGCTCCGTGGATCGCTCGCGAGTCCCTTTCAAAATTAAAAATTTCCCCACCTAGGCTATTACACCAGAGGCGTCACAAAATTAAATTTTCAAAAATTAAAATTACAAAAATTGTCATTAACTAATAAATTTCTTCATCCCAAAAAATTATACGACATCTCCTTCCTATCCTTAGAAAAGTTCTGTAGGAACTAGAGAAGGATACCAAACGTCGTATCGTTGGGATGAAGAACCAACTTTCAAATTTACAAATCAAAACTTACAAATTACTATTTCATTAATTGACTAAACTAAACCAATCAAATTTACAATTGTTCATAGTTATTATTAAATTTACAATTATTTTAATCCGTTGTCCGTTCAATCGCGTTTTCATTTTAATAATTCACACTCTTCTTTATTTTTTATTTGGAGTTGTTTTTGGCTCCAACTTCCTTCCACCGTACCCTAATTCGATACGCCCATTTTAATAAAACGGATTGGCATGCCTGTACCACTTCCATCTTCTTCATCCAACTATGTTTATACAACTTTTGATTTTCGACTTTGTTCTCTTGAAAATTGTCGTTTTTAACTTTAATTAACCATACTAATTTTCCTGACGCCATCTCTTCTTGCTCTTTGTTTTCCCATCTACTTGACCTGGTTACATCCTTCCTGTCGGAATATCCACCCAAACTAGTAACTTTAATTTTATAATTTTCAAGGTTTCTTTGAATATCTATTTTTTTACTTCGCAGTTTTCTCCATCTTATTCTTCTTATTTGTTTTCTTGAAAATACGAGGCCTTCCTTCTTAGTGTTGCCATTGTGCCACTTTTCTTTTTCGATAAAAATTTCGATTACACTAATTTCTTCTTGAACAACTTTCTTAATGTTTTCTTTCACCTTAATCTCCTCAGTTTGGAACAAATTATTTTCTAATTCTTCATTTTTCAACATCGGTTTACTTAATTTTTCTACTGGAAAGTTTTTCCTGATTTGCTCAAATGTTTGGTTTATATTCTGATTAATCAATTGGAACATCTGTTCCAACCTCGGCATAAAATTTTCAACTATTTGCTCACTCATTTTTTTTATAGACTCAATCCCAGGGTAAAGGTAAGTTCTAGGATAAAATTCCTTATTTTATCCACTTGGCCCCACGTTGATATGCGACAGATTTCATCAAATAATCTTACTATGAATACCAATCGCACATTTGCCGTGCACGACCTTGCAAATTAATCAATTTGCTTCCTTTTCCTTTTCAAAATATTAAAATTCTTCTTTTCTATAATAGAATAAAATATACACGAAACTTATTGCTGCACTCAAATTTTATTTTACTATTCAAAACTATACATCAAATCTCGCAATGCTCAAAACCGCGACCTCACAGCTCCGTGGATCGCTCGCGAGTCCTTTCCAAAATCAAAAACTTCCCCCACCTTGGCTATAACACCAGAGGCGTCACAAAATTAAATTTTCAAAAATTAAAATTACAAAAATTGTCATTAACTAATAAATTTCTTCATCCCAAAAAATTATACGACAATATATATAAAAATAAAAAGGATAAAGGGGGGAGGGGTAGTCACTATTAGAATCAAGTAGAAAATAGAAAGTAGAAGGTATTAGAAAGTATTAGAAAGTAGGAAGAAGTTAGAGTGAAATTCTGTTGTGACGTGTTGAGAAAACTTCTTCCGCGAAAGATTCTAGTTTCTGGTAGCCCTCCTTTGAGGCTAGCAGTTCTTGTATTAGGGTTACATTTGGGTTGGGGCCTAATAGCTCCCTTGTGTGCCGATAATTAGGGCACTGAAAGAAGACATGTTCCCATGTTTCGACTTGACCACAAGTGCAGTCGGTGGTGTTAGTGCTATTAAAGCCGGAAAGTTTATGATTGAAGCTACCATGTCCTGTCAGTAAGAAGCTGAGTCGCATGGTAGGAGCAAACCAGGGTTTGTTTATTGCGTATTCTACGCTAGGGATAAGGGTTTTAGTGACTACCCCTTTTGTGGTCTCTGTCCACCTTTGCTGCCATCTTTGAGTTAGGCGCGTTCTGAGCATCTTTTTGAAGGCCTTCTTAGAAAGCCTTCTCTCTGCCTCAGTGGTAATGCTGTTCTGCCCGGGGGGGATTTCTTTTTTCATCTCAAACCATTCTTTTCTCTCTAGGACTACCAGGTCCCAGGGCAGTGTCCCGGATAAAACTTGCATTGCCTCTGTCGATACCGTGCGCGTGTAATTCCCCGTGGCCATCAGCACTGTCCTTTGCGCTCTTATCAGTTTCAGAGCATACGTATCTTTCGTCATCTCATGCCCCCAAATACTCGCCCTGTAAGTCATAGCCGCTATGATTAGCCCTTCGTATATTACTTTCAAGGAAGCCCTGTTCAATTCCCAGTCCTTCTTTATAATCTTTCTTAGTTCCCCCATTATCGCACAAGCCTTTTGTCTAATGTCATTGAGATGGTTCCCGAAGTATAGCCTGGGACTTACGACGATGTCCAGGTATTTGGTATGCTTGATGATGTGCTTTATAGATGTGTCGTTAACTTTAACTATTGGCGGCCTACTTTTGCAAATTTCCCCTTTAGCATCATGCTCACGGTCTTATCCTTGGATAGCTCAACCCCCATTCAAAAACTAAGACAAGTGCCTGATGGGCCAAATTTTCTAGCGTTGCCCGCGCGTCCGCTTTTACTAAAATAAAGATGTCGTCGGCGTACGCGACGACCTTGAAGCCCAGAATTCGGAGCTGCACGAGCAGCTCATCTAACATAAGATTCCATACATAAGGTCCTACGATGGATCCTTGTGGACACCCCTTCTTGACATCTTTGAAAATTGACTTTGTTACCCCGCAAACCCTGACTAGTCGCTCATAGAAATAATTTAACCAAATAAGAAGCTCTGGGCAGTCAAGGTCAATGAGCTTACGAGTGATTTGACTCCAAAGGAAGCCGTCGAACGCGCCTTTGAAGTCAATGAAAATACCGATGACATATTTGAAAATTGAATTACTGACGACGGCCTTAACCTTGTGCCACGCATCTTCGGTACTTCTATTCTTGACGAAGCCAAATTGGGCCTCATCCAGCCGCTCACCAATTCGCGCGTCCAACCTGTCTACGAGTATCCGTTCCAAGGCTTTTCCCATGACAGGTAGTAAGCTGATGGGCCGGTACGATGTAGCCTTCGATCTTGGCTTAGTGGACGACTTCAGGATGATGACCAATCTGGCCTCTTTCCATTTCTTCGGGAAACAGCCTGTCCTGACACATTTGTTAAATAGTGAGTGGATGTAGGTCGGGATCGCCTTCCAGACCACCTTCGCAATTTCAGGTAGTATCTCGTCCCCCCCCGGGGCTTTGTTATTCTTTAGGTTCGCAAAGGCTTTGTCAATTTCTTCTTCACTTATTTCTGTCGGTGTATGCATTTTCTCTGGGGCCTCCACTGCTGGTTCACCTTCTTTGAAGAAGTGGTCCAGCAGGATTTCCACACTCTGTTCCCAGGACACCGCCCGGAAGGTTTCTTTTCCCCTCACATACTCAATGTCTGCTAGCGCTTGCTTTTTTTTTTTGCCCCTTACAATTTTATATGCAGCCCCCCAAGGTTCTTCATTCCCCTTCTCTCTCACAAAATCTTGCCAATCTTTTTCCTTTGCTTCCCTAATCCTTTCACTAAAGTTTTTCGCTAACTGTTTATACTCTTCGTCGAGAGCGTCGTCTTCTGCTTCATCTTCTTCACTTTCTGGGCTTCCCCGGTTTTCCCCCCTTTTCCTACCCTCCCTCCCCCTTTTCGTCGCTTTATTCCTTCTACTTATGTATCCTCTCTGTTTCCTAATTCTCATCGCCCTCACTTCCTTTCTCATAGTGTCTAAATCCTTCCTCCACATCTAACTTTAGGACGCTCAGCGTTCCGTATTGCGGGAAGTACCAGCTCGTTGGTTTGGTTGATCCACTCGGTGATCGTGTCAACCATTTCATTAACCCCAAGATCCCCAAAATCTTTTATGCTCATTATTGAGGCTATTCCACATATGGTTTCCCTGTATTTCCCCCAGTCGGCGTTTTTGATGCTGTACCTTAGTTGGTCAGCAGCATTTGTGGTGTTTTCATCTTCAGTTCTCTGTCTTGTTTTGATGTCGATTATGATCGGTGTATGATCGCTTAACCCCGCGCCCTCGATGATATGCCAGGAGGCATTGAATTTATTTTCAAAGGAAATATTGCCTAACGTCAAGTCAATGTCCGAACACCCTTGCCCCCCAGTTCCAACCCCCCCGTGAAAAGAATAGACGTGGCTTGGTTGATTTAGTATCATCATTTCGCTTTCGAGTATGAATAAATTGAGCGTTTCCCCCCTTACCTAACTACAAAAGTAACTTACGTTTTTTTACACTTAATTAAAGCATCGTTTATGCATTGCAAAATGATGCGTTATTTTTTTAATCATCGATTTTGCCAAGGCACCGCTCCTACTTCTTTTGCGTCGGAAGCAGGATTACTGCAGACAACTGGTTGGAGTCTACACAATTGCTGGGGGTCTCTCCAGAGTGCAGACTCGAATTTACAAGTAGCTGTGTTTTCACCATCTACACTTCCTCGCAAGTAAACACATGAATTATTTTTTTTTTTTTAATTATGTAAATAACAGGCAGTTAAAGTAATTATAGCAGCTTTTTTGGAATCCAAATTGATGATATTTAAAAAAACACGAAATCTCGATGCAAGTATCCCAAAAACATTTTCAACCTTTCTGCTCTCGAGAGTCTGTAGTTGTATGTTATTTGATCGTTCGACAGATTATCGCCACCATACGGTTTAATTAGGTTTCTTTCTAAAAAGAAAGCATTGTCACCGACAAATACGTATGGCATTTCTTCTAGAACATAGGTCGGCAACCTTTTTAGGACGGCGGGCCATTTTCAAAATAAAATTTGTTATGCGGGCCGCACATTCAAATGTAACATAAATAGTGCTTTTATATCATATACGAGTATAAATATTATTAAAAATAAATATAAAAAAATTTATTTTTTATTGACATGCTAGGTATATAATAATAATTATGTCAGAAAACAAAATTTTTTTACAATTCTTAAAAGGAAAAAAAAGAAAATACAATTCTAATTACAAATGTATAAATATTTAAATATAAATATGTAAATATAAAATAGTTTATCTTTTTGTTCTTGAATATTGTTTGATAATTCATTTAAGTCCGGTTGTGTTTGGGATACTGAGATCCTCAACAAGTTTTGTAAATTTTCATCCGTCAACCTCGTTCTATATTTTGATTTTATGAAATTCATTCTTGAAAATGTTTGTTCACATAAATAGGTGCTTGAAAAAATACAAATCATTGATTTTGCAAAAGTTCTTAAATTGGGAAATTTGTTTTCTGGTAGATTCGAATAAAATGCAATTACATTATTTTCATCAAAATTGTTTTTATATACATTGTTAGATTGCAAATCAATTAACTCTAGTTGTAAATTGTCTGGTGCTTTTACAATATCAAATTTTAAAGGATTTTCAAATATTAATATGTCCATTTCTTTTGCATAAAAATCTTGAAACCGATGACGAAAATTTTCATCCAGTACTTTTATATTACAGCTCTACAGGCCTAGAAAGCCCATGGCTTCATTCCCTGCCTACCTAACCTGTCTTGTAAAGTCTCGTGTGTGACGCAGCCGTATCAACGGTAATGACGTCGACACAAATATCAGGGATCACCACAGGAGTGTGGATGCCCACCGGAAGGCCGAGCCAAGAAATTCTGTGCAATCCGCGATTTGAACCCAGAATTTCCGCTCTATACTCAACCAGAGATCACATCACTCCACTGCTGTGGTTCCCAGTACTTTTAGTGACTCAATAAAAATATTCGAAGGACACTGTTTGTCGTTTTTGGTTAAAAACGATTGCAAAGTAGGAAAATGACAATAATTATTCTTTTCAAGTTGAGAAATAAACAATTTTATTTTAAGCTGGAAACTTTTGATTTCTGTAAATAGCTCGTTGATTACTTTCCTTTGCCTTGTAGTGTTGTATTTAATTTATTGAGGTAAGTTGTAATGTCCACAAGAAAAGCTAACTCGCTTATCCAATTAAAATTTGATAATTCTGGTATATTGTTTTCTTTTTCTATCAAAAACATTTCAATCTCGTCTATCAACTCGAAAAATCTTTTTAAAACTTTCCCACGGCTGAGCCATCTTACTTCAGAAAAATAAATGATATCTTCATATTCTGAATCAATTTCATTTAAGAAATTCCGGAATGTTCGATGGTTCAGACCGTTTTTGCGAATATAATTGATGGACTTCACTACAATATTCATAACATTTTTCAAATTTACAACTTTTGCGCAAAGTGCATGTTGATGGATAATACAATGAAGTTGTAGAGGAGGCTGTGTAATATTTAATTCTTTCAATTTTTTATTAATCATGCCTACCAAACCAGTATTGTGACCCGTCATATTCTTTGCACCGTCAGTTGTCACATTTTTTAAATTTTCCCACTTGAGATCGTACATATTGAAAACATCTAATAGTTGTAAAAATATATCTTCACCTCTTGTATTCCCATAGAGGCTTTTTAATGAAGCAAGTTCTTCTGTGACACAAAATTGTTTATCAATTCCACGGATAAAAATCAACAATTGAGCGGTGCTAGTTATATCGTTGCTTTCATCAAGTGCTAGTGAAAAATACTCAAATTGTGAAGAATTTTCTTTTAATTTATTAAACATATTAGTTGATATTATTTTCAATACGTCGAACTACTGTACGTGTAGACAAACAGATATCTTCAAATTTTTTAATTTTTTCCGGACAAATTTTGTTAACGGCAGTTAAATTACATTTTTTAACGAACTCTCCATCCGTAAATGGTTTTCTATGTTCAGCAATTAATTTGGAAATTTGTAAAGATGTTTTGACCAATGCTGAACTTTGTTCGTTACATTTTTTAAAAACGTTTTGTTGCACTTCCAATGATTTTTGTAAAGATTCAATTTTATTTTTTCTGAATTGAATTAAGAATTAATCTTATATTTATTTACCTGTAAGTTACTGAAAAGTTATTTTCTGAAGCCAAATCGTCAAAAACTCGAGAACACACTAAATATCACACGACAACACCACAAGATTTTTCATAAAAGACTGAAAAGTTCTGTTATCGTAAACATTTCTTCAGAAGGGCAGGGTCAACTAAGAAGTAATAAAAAATTTTTTTTCAGAGGAAGTAGAAGAGTTAAAATCAATATAAATTTTAATATAACTCCCCATTGTATTGAATAAGAACTTTCTAATGTCATGAAAAGGTTTATTTTTTAGACCGACTCGGAAATGCTACAAAAAAGCATTCCGAAAAGTTAAAATTACCCTTTTAATTTATCAATGGTACAGCTGCAAAGTGGAACTCTGTCGAAATCATAAAAAAAGTAAAAATTAGTACGTAAAAATTTTATACTTTATATACATAGTTTTTAGAACCATTTCTTCGCAACTATTCTAGGGTCAATGCAACCCTTCTTATACATCGATGTACGAGCTACTAGATCGTAAAACAGTAATAAAATAATAAAAACAGCTTTAAAGGATTTTAAATTCAAGTTTGTTGATTTTTCCTAAAATTATATTGGTGCTTTCGCGGGCCACGCAAGCAAAGGGCCGCATGCGGGCCGCAGGTTGCCGACCCCTGTTCTAGAAAATCTTCATGAAGTTGACCGAATTCGCGGATTTTGAATTTGTTGCACTTAAAATTGTCATAAAATGTGCTGTTAGTTAGCACTCCTCCATCTGAAACACGACCGTTAGCACCGGCTTCAGCCACTAAAAACTCATAGTTTCGCATTAACTACAGCAAACAAAACTATGTTAAAATTTTTTTATAATTGAAATATAAGATTCGCTATTAGCCGGTTTCTTAATTTCTATATGTTTGCCGTTCATAGCACCAATACAATTTGGAAAATTCCATTTTCTTCCAAACTTTTCCGAAACTGTCAGCCACTCTTGTTCGGTTTTAGGTACCCGAATACTTTAATTATTACACCGCAAGTCTCAATGATACTAATTCTAAGACTTTGCGGCGATATAGCAGTGAGAAATTTCAAATCTTCAAAGCTCTGCTCACTTCTTAAAAATTGCAAGGTTGCGGACAGCCGTTCGTTATCAGTAGTAGAATTTCTCATTATTGTGTCCTTTTCAATGAACGGACGCACTTTATGCAATAATACAACGATAATACGTCGTAAGTTGCACTTAGGGTTGCCACCTTTTTATTTTGCAGTTAAAGTACATTGGTTATTAATTTTATCGTCAATTACAATGCTTGCATATTTTGTAAGAAACTGTTCATACAATTCGCACGCCCTTGTTTTTGCAGTAATTTCTTGTTCATCCGAGCGATTTGCAGCTTTCTGGACTTTAAATGTTTTCAATCCGGCACGAGATTAAATCCGATGCACAGTACTGCCGTCCTAAGAAAGAAAGCCTTAACTCCAATTATTTATTAAAACGAGTTAGATGTTTCAAACGCATAATAATCGATTAAAGTTTCATAGTACTAGGCTAAAATATTTTAAAAACTTACAAAAAATGTAAGTATATGTACCATAAGTCGTTAGTTTTACTTTAAATCTACTGGGTGCCATCAATAAACATCTGTATAGCTGCTTAGTTCAAAAAAATTATTGATGGAGTTAAGGCTTTTTTTCTTAGGACGGCAGAGTAGTTGACGAAGTTGCCAATTTATTCGCAACATCCCTTACGAAAATGTGCGCTTGAATTGCTTGATCACTTGTTTTTCTAATTTTTTATCACTTGAGCCCTTTTTTCGTCCAGTATCACGTTTTCTAGAAACACTAGCTTCTTTTATCAACAAAATCTAACAAGCACACGTTGCACAGTTGATCTAGGTAATTTTAAAAGTTTTGCTAATTGTCTTGGCGACAATTCCGGATTTTTAAAACCCCGTTCACACTACATGATTGTCATCATATGACTTTTCACATGAATGATTTTTTTACGTTCACACTACATGATTTTTGATATTAAAGAGGTTATGGCTCTTAGGATTGGCTGTTGTAATAGTATGATTTTACCTATGACTTTTCTTATGACTAAGTTATATGATAAATCATGTAGTGTGAACTAGCTTTAACATGTTTGGAGATCATTAATTTACGCTTGATAACTTGTTCACTCTCCATAACTAACACTGATAAACACTCAAATTCAAATAAAATTGTGTACTCTTAGAAACCTATTTTGAACCCAAAATTAATAAAATTTCAGAAAATTTCATGGAATTTTACCTGAAATCATATAACTGAAAGTGGCCCGTTTTATAATGTAACAGCTTACCATTGTGAGTTTAATTATTATCTTAAATTTAACCAAATTTTAAAACTATAAATACTGCTAATAATTTGTTTTAATAATAAACTCATCTATTTTGCTTTAAAATGAAAAAAATTATCTGTTGCAATGAGACTTTCTCAAATGATTTTTTAATTTTTGCTAGTAGGTATACTTTTTCAATACAATCCTAGAAAAAATAAATCAAAATTACAATAATTTTTACCTTTTATTTCGTGTATTTCAGATGAGTTTAATATTTGTTCTATAATTATTTTATCTGAGATATTCCTGATGTGTTTTTGTAATTTATTTAATTATTGAGATACCTCTTCATCACATTTAGACTCGGAAAAGAGGCTGTCGGATTGGCTACCACACAGAAAATGTGGCTTACCTATTTGTTTTTCTACGTTTTTTTTCCAAAACTTTTTTGCCTTCAGAATTTGGAGTTAGAGCATACGTCATTTCCTTTTCTCTTGCTATTTCATATGTATCTAAGATATAAAAATAATTAGAAAATAAGATCATTAAGTAAAGTTCAAATAGAGCGCTTACCACACATAGCAATAATGCCAGCCGAGGCGTTTACTCAATGTCTCGGCACCGACCTAGATCAGTTCTTAAGTGAAGGTGCTGTGGGCATGTATGGTAGAATAGTAGTTTATATCACTAGGGCGATAAAGGGGCTCTTTTCATCCCTGAGGTCGACAGGTTATGAAACGAGCCGCGCAGCGGGGAGTGAATAATCGACCGAAGGGTGAAAACCCTTATCGCCCGAGTGATATGAACAATTTTTCGTTATTTCAGGAAAAATATCCTACAAAATTCGCGATTTTATATAATAGCTCTAAAATAACAATCGATAGATGGCGTGAAGCTTGCAAGTCATTTATCAATGTTTGTCTCTTTGGAGCGAAAAAGGATGATTTCCTTTTGAAATTTCCAACCAGACGTCCCGTCGAGAGTCCCCTTTGGCCGTTCCACTTAAGACCAGAATCCCTCCACTAGTTCTAAGGGATACTGCTAAGTGGAGCAGCATAAAGAGCGAATTCGTGAGGCGGGGGATTCGTTTCACAAAGGCTAAACTACTCGCTGGCGGACTGAGCATCACTCCCGCCAGCGAAAACGACTACAGGGCCATATACAAGTACTTCGAGGAAGTTCTTACTCCCGAAGAAGGTGGATGGTACTTCCACCAATTGAGAGAGGAAAAGCCCCTAAAAGCGGTCATTAGGGGCATCCCCATCAACATCGATGTTAAAGAGGTCCAAGAGGACCTCATTTCAAAGGGATACGACTGCACGGTAGGCAGAATGAGGAGCAGTCGGGGCAGAAGACCCCTTCCCCTCATCATGGTCACTATGCCCAAAACCATGACCTACGCCAATATTTTCAACGAAGATAGGGTCCATGACATTTGCGTCAAAATAGAAGTCCCCCACGCAAAAACCAAGATTGGGCAATGTCACCGCTGTCAATCTTTCGGCCACGCTCAGAGCTGCTGCAAGGCCACACCCCGGTGTGTAAAATGTCCAGGCCAGCACTGGACAGCCGAGTGCACCAGGCCCAAGGGTACGGCTACCTGCACTAACTGTGGTGGTGACCACCCAGCTAGCTACCAGGGCTGCAAGTCATATCCTAAAATGTGGAGAGCGCAAGCTCTCTTTCGACCAGTTCCCCTCAACAACCAGGCAAGACGGTACAAACCGGTCACCAATGAACGTTCTTACGCTCAGGTGGCCCGGTCAAACCCCACCCAATCAGCTCTCTCCCAGAACGTCCAGGTGACCAGGTCAAAACTCACCCAACCAGCTTCTCCCCAGAATGTATCTGAGGCTCCCAAAAAAGACAAGCCTTCTAATAATCTTCCTGCCGACGACAACGGTAGATTCACCGCTTCCAAGCAAGAAATAGCCAGGGTTACTTTGGAGCTCGTCAGGTTCGGAATGTCCTCCGAGGAGATCCAGAAAACCCTCAGCCATTTCGCCAGGTCCGACTAACTTCTTTCCTGTCCTCCAGCTCACGCCATCACTTCTAAAATCTCATGACGACAACTTTTCCCGCAGCCCTAAAAGTCGTTTATTGGAACGCCAATGGGCTGACCAATGAAAAACGACCGCAGCCCCAGACGTCACGTATTCAGATACTGACTCCGAGAACGACGTGTTCCAGTGAGGAGTGTTCACGCTGCCTCGGGGAGGTTACAAATATCCGTCATTGTCCTGTCCAATTAATCTTCTTCTTTTTCAGCTTGTGTTTTTAATTTTTTTTTCAGCGCCTATTGTTAGATTATTGTTGACTTTGTAAATTGTAAAAAAATTTTTTTTATATTTTAATAAAAACGCTGTAGCAACGGCGCGACTGAGGCTCTGTTATTGTAGAAGGGGCCCAAGGTAAGCACATCGCGCCGCCGCGGGCACGGGGATTATCTCACGCGTGCGTGCACGCGTGGACAATTCGACGTTAGCCTCCGGCCCCGCAGTGCTTACCTTATAGCGCAATAATAAACAAGACACCGGCTCGACGCCGCTCCTCGGGTTTGAAATCCCTGTATAAAATTCTCAACGTCAGGTCTCAAAACCAGATGAAGGAGATAAGCGGGCTATCGCCCGCATCTGCTCCGCAGATGCCAAGTGTCAGCTACAGCTACAGCTTGAAATTTCCGAATGACGGACAATTTGGTCTGACGGACAGCATGTTGAAATAACGGACGGTCCGTCGTATTGACGTGTAGATTGTGGTAAGGTCTTTTTTAAATAAATATAAAATGCTCTCCTGTAAAATTAAGATTTTGTACATACGATAGTTTACGTAGGAGGTATCGAATTGTAGTAACCAAGTTGGTTTTTTCAGAATCTCATAAACTATTTTAAATGTTATCATAAAAGCATGAAAATATTATCAGCAAATCTAATAATTATTTTTATTAGATGACAACCTTGCAATGGATTGTGATGAATGCTAATCACATCTTATCATAAAACATAAACGCCCTTAGTATGGGGTAATTAATAACATATAAACCACTTCAGTATTTACTAGAACTACCATCACACAGACACGGGGTATTGCGATAAAAAATAATCGTAGACAAGATTGGCTTATATAATGTGAGGGGATCTCAGTAAAAATTTTAGTTTAGCTGCACGACTGAAGTTAAAAGTAGACAAAAAAATATATACAATGAGTTTCAACAATTCATCATCTAATCTAAATAAGTTTTTATGTTTTAAATTATTAACATATGAAAAAAAATTTGTATACTAATTTTTTTTATTATTATTAGGTAACAACCCTCATTGGATGGCTTGGGTTAATAACATCTTGGAGAAAATGGAGGCCGCCCCTCAAGATAAAACCATTAGAGATTCCGATTTTGAGGATTTTCTTCGATGATGATGACTTCACACGAAATCGAAAAGAGTTTGAATTAGCCCCAGCATACCCAGCTTCAAAACCAGCGCACCCAACACCAACACCTTCACCTTGGACTTCAATCCAAAAAAAAACAACAATAAAGTAAATTTAATAACAATGTTGAAATTAAATATATACCTATTGTAACACCTATTTTATTAAAAACAATTAAAAGTTTGTAATATTTTTATTGTCATACAACCCTAACATATTTTTCAAATGCATCAATTGAACGGAACAATGCTAGCAGAATTAAATTACCAAAAAATTCAAAGTAGTGAAACAAAATCTTATAATTAGATTATTAATTATTAGTGATAATATGAATTCTTTGCTGAGGTATAACGTAAATCATTATTCAAGTTATAACACCAAAAAGACAACCATTATAGGATGTATAATAAAAACAATTAAAAATCAGCTGTACAAAGAATTGCGATATAGAATAATACGTAATTTATTAAGGTAATATCATGATAAAAATATTGATGGTAAAGAAATACTAGAGGCTTTCAAATATAACTTTAAAAAACTAGTAGAAAATTTTAAAATTGATCCGGGTTTGTACTATGATTGTTATAACCTTTCTAGTGACGAGGGTATGATAACTTATTTAAAATCAATCTTATCAGGCTAATTATTATTATCAGAGACATGTGTTGAACGCTAATCACATCTGGGATAAATCATATCCTTAGTTTCAGAAAAAGTAATATTTTACAAAAACAGTAAAAACCTTTTCGCATACAAGAATGAAATGTTATGATAACTTATTTAAAATCAATCTTATCGGGCTAATTATTTTTATTAGAGGACAACCCTGACATAGGCTGTTTGAATGCTAATCACATTTTATCATAAAACATAAAAACACCCTTATACCCACTGAAATCGGAGATGATCATTTATCCTAAATTACTTGAAATATCTTCAGTATGTCAGGTCTCTATTTAGAAAATGATAATTTAACATAATTTAGTAAATTATGTGCCGCTGTCGGTGTACACAAAGTTCGATTTCGGCAAGTCTCGTATGTTTATCAGTTTATTTAAATTAAAAAAAAAAAAATTTTTATGATAGATTACAGTGACGAAGAACTACTTGAGATGATGTGTGAAACGCCGAAATTTCAGCCTGAAAAGTTGATAAACATTTGTCGGGTAAATGTGAACAAAAATTTAATGAGAAAGACGGATAAACTACACCTGAAGTCGGAATTACCACATTTATTATTTTTATCACTATGGTTAAAGTGGCGTGAAGATCGGTTGATGGAAAAGGCGATACAAAAATTGAAAAGTGAATTACAAACTTTCCACAAAAATTATATTTTATATATATGTTAGAATAAGTGAGGATTACTAAACCTGAACCCGGACCTGTATATGACGTTAATGAAATACTCTGCCCTGACTAATAATTTTAAATAAATGCGTTGAGTAAGTAATACCAACCTAATTTGGTATTATTAGGTTGGTAATCAACTATAACAGTATTACTATATCAAAACACAGTTTATCATAGGTGTGTGAAGACAGTAGAAGAACCTAAATATAGAAAATCGAGAAGAATATTATTTTAGCTTCATTTATTGCAAATATTTTGGCTCACGCTAACATCAGAAGTGGAATTCGAACCAACGTTTAACTGCAAACGGATAAGTTTTTTTTTGTCGTGTTTTTTTTTGTTTTTGTTGGTTTTGTGTTTTATTTTTTCTCTCGTTTGGTTTAAAATGAATCAAAATACAGAAGATTCCCAAAATGCAATTCAAAATCCGGACGGATATCCGATGGACAAACGCACGATGCCGTTAATAGCAAATTTTTGATTGATGAATAATGGATTGAACAAATAAACGATTTAAAGAAACGAACTAAAATATCCGATTTTATTATGATATTGAAAGAGTGAGACGCTCTACGAGAAAATGAAAAATAAAGTTTTTCGATGGATGGAAACCATTTGATAGGAGTTGGAATAATTTGTGTATGACTTTTGAATAACGTTCCCCAAACAAGAAACATGGCACACGAAGCTAAACAAGGCAGCTAATATAGAAAGTTTAAACCTTGTTAGTTTATGTGAATACGGAATAGAGAAAATACGTAGTACCACCTCAACTGGAATGGCAGAAAGTAATACGTTCCATTGGTGGAATGAATAACGATATTATTCGACAAAGAATACGAATAAATGTACCAAAGAATCAACAAGATCTTAAAGCTTTACTTCGACAATATGATAGCGAAATCAAAGATGATCATCGAAGAGTACCAAAACAACTCAAGCTAGATACTATGCAATCGTATGAGAAAAACGGAAATTATCAAAAAAATGTTTCAACTGTAAAAAAAAAAAATAGGTCATTCAAAGAAAGACTGTAAATATTCAGAAAACCCGAAGCATGCAATGAAAGAAATCTAAATTAAGAAGCAAAAGAAGTGTTATAATAGTAAAGAAATTCAACTTGTAGCTGAGGATTGCAAAATTGGCTTTGAGTCTACCGCCTTGCAAGCTCCTGGAAGAGAAGTCGATAGACAGTAGTTGTATTCCTGGCGTAGATGGCGTAAATCATGGGCTCCCAACCGGTGGTACGCGTACCCCTGGTGGTACGCGGGAACGTTTCAGGTGGTACGCGTAAGTGATGTGTGCAAGAGTGAAGATAAGTTCCATTACTCCTAATGTTGATATTTTAAATTTTAATCTTTAAAATATCGTTAAAAACTCGCTATTCTAGCTCCAGTTTTTAAAAAATTTTTCCCAGGTGGTACGCAGGTGCAAAAAGGTTGGGAACCCCTGACGTAGATTGATTGGTTGGAAGACGATTCGGCGTCCCGGATTGTGCGTTGTCATGGGAAATTATGGATTGAACTTGGCGTAGTTCTCAATGATGAGACCCCGAATTTGATATGTACTGGATAGTGATATAAGTGTGTTGTCAGGAATGGACGAAGAGTGGAAAGGTGGAGTCCCGAGCGTTGGATGATTTTTGTATATTGGTGAATGCACCGTAATCTTGGTTGTGATTGGCGCATTTTTGAAGTATCCGTATATTTGCTCTCGTAGAGAACAAAACTTCTAAACAGTCTATGGTTACTTTGGGTTTTTTGTTTAAACGAGCTGGCATCCAGGGGCAGTCATGACTGATAAAGCGGAAATTTTCACTTCATCGGAATTCGTTAATTGTTTTAAACGAGAAGATGTTGAATTGCACCTTAAAAATGTGGGAGTGCCCAGAGGTGGCGGACAGGTAAAATCAGTGATAAAAGTCTTGTCTGATCTAGTGAAAAGTGCGTTGAACAACAGAAAGGAGATTGAATGGTTTGCAATATTGACCGGAATTGAAGCAGTACTTAATGAAGGTAAAAGTTTGGCAACTTGATATACGTCGGATGCATTTATGTTCTGAGGGAAGAATCGCGCAAGTGGAAATAGGATTTGGCAACAGTAAGATTTGGAAAGCTAAGCGGGAAGTTTTTGGGACTAAGCAAAATTATAGAAATGCTGGCTAACGAACGTTGCGTATTTGGAGGTTGGAGAAACTAGTGAAAGAGGCTACTTATGAACAGTTGAGAGGCTGGTTTAACAGACAATTTTGAGGAAAATATGACTAGTGAAGCAATTTGATTCATTGCTTTTCTTTGGTAAGTACATTTATACTATAATGTACATTTTCACATATACAAAACAATACTGAAAGTAGCTGTTTACAGTACAGAAACGTAAAATTTTACTTTATAGTACAGAAATGTCAAAACCTCAATTGTTTTATGTGCAATCCTACTAAAATGTACACTTTGACATATATTTTTGACGTATTTTGTGAATTTTAAATATTTTATTGCTTAGCAACATACGTATTTCGTTAAATTATTATCGTACATTTTTTTGCAGAAAATGTGCATTTCATTCCAATTACACATAAAATAGTTTATGCGCTTTATCCTTAAGGTGCCTTTTTGGCATTTGCGTGGTTATAGACTTCGTCTGCGCCTCAGTCTATAATTTTCCGCGCTCATGCCAAGAAGATGCACTTTCAGGACTTGGTGCATAAATAACTATTACGGACGGTAGAACCAAGTTATTTAAGGCGTTGCGGCCGAGTTATTTAAGGCGTTGCGGCCGAGTTATTTAAGGCGTTGCGGCCGAATTATTTAAGGCGTTGCGGCCGAATTATTTAAGGCGTTGCGGCCGAGTTATTTAAGGCGTTGCGGCCGAATTATTTAAGGCGTTGCGGCCGAGTTATTTAAGGCGTTGCGGCCGAGTTATTTAAGGCGTTGCGGCCGAATTATTTAAGGCGTTGCGGCCGAGTTATTTAAGGCGTTGCGGCCGAATTATTTAAGGCGTTGCGGCCGAATTATTTAAGGCGTTGCGGCCGAGTTATTTAAGGCGTTGCGGCCGAATTATTTAAGGCGTTGCGGCCGAGTTATTTAAGGCGTTGCGGCCGAGTTATTTAAGGCGTTGCGGCCGAGTTATTTAAGGCGTTGCGGCCGAGTTATTTAAGGCGTTGCGGCCGAATTATTTAAGGCGTTGCGGCCGAGTTATTTAAGGCGTTGCGGCCGAATTATTTAAGGCGTTGCGGCCGAGTTATTTATGGCGTTATTCAAAATTCAAAAAAAAAAAAAAAATGTCACGGGGACGCGACAATTGCAGGAAGGCCGTGTTAGAATAAGTGAGGATTACTAAACCTGAACCCGGACCTGTATATGACGTTAATGAAATACTCTGCCCTGACTAATAATTTTAAATAAATGCGTTGAGTAAGTAATACCAACCTAATTTGGTATTATTAGGTTGGTAATCAACTATAACAGTATTACTATATCAAAACACAGTTTATCATAGGTGTGTGAAGACAGTAGAAGAACCTAAATATAGAAAATCGAGAAGAATATTATTTTAGCTTCATTTATTGCAAATATTTTGGCTCACGCTAACATATATAATGTGCAATAGTGTACATTATAGTGTACAATAGAATAGTGCAAAAATTGATCATATATTATGGCATCTTTTTCAAAAATCACCCTTTGGAGGAGATATATTACAGACATCAGGAAGATGGTATGAATTAAGTTTGAACGTGTTACCCTCCTGCTACTCACTTCTGTCGGTCGAACAGATTTTTCGAACTTGAATTCAAATTATCCTGAGAACTTTATCTCAGGGTGGTACTTACGTGAAACAAAATATACGCTTACCCCGCTTTTACATATATACACAATCCTGAAAAGAATTCGGCGCTCTTGAAATAAAAGATATTTGAGGTAAAGAATTATAATAAAGTTAAACAAAACGTCGCCACAAATACGGAACATAAATACAAATTTTCCTTAATTTTACCTAAATGATCAAGGAAGCTTCCGCAAGATTTAATTAAAATTACTTAATTTAAGCGTTATGTAGAACAACATCAATGATAGTAAACCATTTACTTTATCATTTTTATGGATTGATTTCCACTTCAATAATTTGTACAGATAAATACTTTTTACAGATAAAAATCATAAGTAATTGTACGATGGATTTTTAATGTAATTTTAATGGAAAATGTACCAAATAGTCGTTGAATAAGCAATACATCAAATCAATCGTTACAATTAGATACGTGCAGTCACATACAATTAAACTGAACAAAAACTAACCTTTAACCCTTTTAAACGTGGTAAGTCGTTGCACTCTAATGATTTTTCCTGAATTCAAATTCAGAAAAGCTGCTTTATCGATACACCTGTAGATTGCACACCGTCTTTCCAAATACATTTTCTGGTAACCGTCTTTGATTACTTGATGAGCCAATTCTTCTTTATCCAAAAGGTATACGTTGTTTTCTTAACAATCCAAATTTTATCCATCCAGTAGGTATAAATATTTATCGTAAATCAACAATTTGTCTATTCTTTTTTATTGAATTAGCATCGTCGGTAATGATCGAAAATATTAAATTTCTTGCCTTTATTCAAATTTGCCATGTTAGATAGATTTATTTTAAAACACATTTTGTTCGATAGATCGGTAAAAAGTTTTAAGTTATTTCTTTAATTTTTGTTACACGAACAATTAATCAGGTATTTATTCGAAGGCACAAGATAAAGTTTTTTTTAGTTATTTATTCGATTTTAGGTACACGAAATAATTAAATCCATTGTGTGGAGCACGATACGAAATATTGACCACATCTTATCACAATCGAAGTACGACAGAAAGTGAAGTCATTTTCAAGATGGCTCTTGAAATTTAACAGGGAATTTTACTTAAAGTTTCTTCAAAGATAATTTGGTTGCCTAGTTATAGGGGTTAAAATGAACCGATTTCTTATTTTTTCCGTTCTACATACATGACGTAATTCTTCGTTTTGCTTGTTAGCAATTCTGAGGACAGATTCTTAGAACTAAAGCCTACGAATAGCAAGTTTCTCACGTAGATAAGTTCTAAAAATAATTTATTGGAGACGGTTGTCTGTGACATATACCAGGCTCGTTCAAATAAATCTTATGATTTAATCAAAATTTTAAATGAATTTAAGGACTGTTCGACGTAGTCGTAACAAATATCCTTATCGTTAATAAAAAAACAATAAAAAAAAGCGTAAAAGTCATAGTAGGAATATAAGTTAACATAATTCATGTTAAGGCATAGATAGAGATACGTTACTGTTTGATCAGTATTTTCACAACTGCGATAAAGATAAATAACAATTTAGATAATGATACCCCGATAGATAACCCACAAAAATCGAAATATAATGAAATCCCATCCCAGAGAAATATGGTTGTAACCATCATTACCATAAGGCTAGGTTACTTCGGTTGAAGATACTGTGCACGAAATTTTCCCACCCCCTGTGCACAGGACACATTTATCGCCATGAAAACAAATGTCATGTTGATGCGATGGCATTGCAGTCATCGTTTTTCCTCTGCTTGGTGAGGCCAAGCGCAGACAACGAAACGGAAACAGTGAAGCCATTGGTTTCCTCTTCGGGCACCGATATCAAAATCCTTTTGGCATAGCCAAAGAGCGTCAATAGATTTCATAAGAAATAATTATAAGAGAAAAATTATCACGAAACTTCCTCATAAGGATCGGGGCCAAATCGTCACCTCATGATGAAGTCGCAAAACTCGTCTTAAGAGCCGATCGAGAAGGTTGGGAGCAAATCTTCGCCTCTCGATTGAGGATCTACAGACCGTCACGAAACTGACACACACACACAAGGGCGGAACGGTGAACTAGGGTCGGTAGCCAGTCACTCTAGAACTACCCGTACCACTACCTTTCTCACACTCATTCATCCAACTAAAAAGAGTACGTCAAGGACGTAAAAAAATATTATAAGTATGGCTCTAGGGAGACAAACTTATAATTAAAAAAATTTAGTTTTGAGTTACTACTCAAACTAAATAAAAGTCAAACTGCGCATAGCTTGAAAACAAGCGCAACCGGTATAGGATCTTTCGGAAATCGAAATCTCGCGTAAATAACACAAGTACGAGACTTGAAACAAGGAATATCTTTGTATGACCGGAAGGGTCATTAACTTAAAATTTTGCGTAAGTAACGCAAAAAAGTGCAAAGGTACACAATAGAATTGTATAACCTCTACAGTTATGAAGGAACGCGTAAATGAAACGCAATGGCGCGGACAGCGCAAAGATAACGGGAGACAGCGTAAGATAACGCAAATCACGTCAGATAACGCAGATAACTGCTTGACAATAAGAATGGTATGGGGGGCGCAGAGGCAATAATACCTCCTGTTCCATACTTGTACTTATTGTCAAGGTGAGGAACCACTAGATATAGGTATTCTCTCACTTAAATTTCGGACTTTGCCTTTTAATTATTATTGATATTCGGCTAATGCCTTTAATTATTATAGATAATTGGCTAATGCCTTTAATTATTATAGATATTTGGCTAATGCCTTTAATTATTATTATTGTGATTTTCACAAATTTTTGCTATTTTGTATAGGTATATACCTGGCTATGGATCTACAGCCATCTGTCTCAATCTAAGATTTACCAATAGACTCCGCCATAGGTTTTGTCAATATGATAGTTTTAAGATTTGTTTAATAACGAACCATGAAACTTTTCAAGGTAGAACAGTTCAATAAGAACCAGGTATGGAGTTTGATTTAAAAAAAAAACGAGAAATGAGTAATTGAATTAGTGAACTGTAGAACAGTTTAAGGTCATGTCTTGGACCATAATCACGAGAAACGCAATATTAGGACAGTTTTTAAAGTCATATCGGGGACTTTATTAGGACAGTTTAGGGTCATATCTGGGACCATGAGTCGAAAAGTTATTAGTTAATGAGTTAAAGTTATACAAAGTAAAGAGAGATAGATAATAGATATCTTCACTAGGAAGAGAAAAGTTAAAGAAAATGAGATAAACTTTTAAGATAAGGAAAATATAAAACGCGGAAGGGTCTAGCTCGTCGAAAAATGGTGTTGACAAGTATATGATCATCACTATTGATCTTAGGAGGAATGAACTGAGATGAGCTCTGGGAGACTATCAAATTTACATGTCTATAATCATCACTATTGATTGGTTGGGGAGGAAATTCAGGGTTGTTAGGCGCCACTCAATTTTGTCTTAATTTATCTGGGAGTAAAATTAAGAAAATCAGACAGATAAATGTTGGCTATCATATTTACAGGCCGATAAAATGAATAAAAATATAATTTACTACTAAGTAAACTTATCTAAAGACTTAATTCAGCACGCAACGACGCATAATTGTTCAAGGAGGGAGTCATTTTCTTCACGTGATCCGAAAGCGACCAAATTCCTACAAGGACAGTGTTAATAATCGTAGCGACGCATCATGTCGGAATTTAAAATTGTTTTATAATCATATTTACAAAATCCTAGTAGTTCAATCATATTCAACCAAAATTAATGTAGCTTTACTTTACTCGGTAGGTTAGAAAGTTGAGCAAGAATAAATAAAGAGGGCAACGATTTTTCGCACGGGATTGAAAAACTATTGTAATCCCACAAAATTAAAATCTTTTTCTAATTCCTTGGCCTTCCGAGGTTTAATAAAGTACGGATGATTCTTAAAATTAAATGAAGATGAAAAAAATAAAATAAAATAAATCATCAAAGGGCTTAGGACGGACCTGTATAAAAAATCGATGTCGATCGATACGAGAGGGAGGTTCTCAAATATCCGAGTCAATTTGCGATCCTGATTCCCACAAGTATAAACCGTATCTTAAATTAATAAGGCAGTCTAAATTCCAAGGATGATCAAATATCAATCAAATTTACAAGTTAGGTTCGGAACAGGTGAAACACCTTGTATAAAGTTTAAAATTTCTTATGAAATTTTATGTAATAGTAATTATTTATAATCCAGACGATTAAAATTGTTGGTGAACAGATATCACCTTGTGATTCAAACAAAAATGTTTGTATTCATTGGAAATTATTAACCTTGTTTAATTTTATCGCATAAAATTATTAGATAAAAAGTTATCAGATAATATTCGTTAGGTATTCGGTTTGATCAGGACCGATAAGATATCCTTAAGATAACAATAAGGTAAGATAAGGTAGTGTCTTTTTAGACAAGATAATGCGATATAAGATAATAGATAATAGGTATATATAGTTAAGTTATTCACTTCGATAACGAAACAAAATTACAATCTTATGATTGATTTTTAATGTCATTAGACAAGGGATGCGATATTAGGTAAAAGGTAACAGGTATAAGGTATTTAGTTAAGTTATTCAACGATAACAAAACAATTTTACAATCATATGATTGCTTATTAAGGTTATAATAATAATTTCCATTTTTCCTTTTTCTTCACTTCTAGGTACTTCGGTACGTTAAAATTCGATACAAGGAATTAATTAAGATAAGTTACTGATTCATGTAAGATAAATTCGATAAGAAAAGAGATAATAAGGTAAAATTAATTAGATAAAGGTAATGCATTAAAAAAGGTAAATTCAATAAGATAAAGATACGGTAACAGATATAGCAATAGATAAGATAATATTTTAGGAAATAGAAATTCGATAAAAGGAAAAGATAAATAGGTAAATCGATAATTATAAAGATAAAAATTATTCAGGTAAGAATTGGATTTCATTCAGATAATTCATAATTCAAAATTCAAGGTATAAACATTTAAAATTGAGGTAAAGTTAAAATTCGAATTTGCAGATAAGTAATTAATTATTAAGCAGTTTTCTTGTTTTCTCGGGCCCTGAGTTAAACAAAAAAGTTATACTAACATACATACACACCACAAAATTCGGGATAGGTAATTTAATTTTAGTAAATTCAAGAAAAATATTTAATTATAGATAAGTGACAAAGGTAAGAAATAGTACGTTATAAGAAAGTCAATAATAAGGTAAAGATAATTAATTGAATCAGATAGGTAGGTAATAATAAGAAAATATAAGAAAATCATTTAGGGATTTATTGATCGACAGAATGGAACGATTTAAGGTCCTTCAAATGCCAGACTCCAATCTGTTTCTGAGAATCCACTAATTTTAAACGATAGGCGAGATCACCATGTTTTGCAATTACTTGGCATTTTAAATATTTAGGCGCAAGTTTATGAGAAAATTGCTTAGAGGCATCAGATAAAGCAAAATTTCTTTTCCAAACGATATCACCCACTTGGAAAACTAAAGGGCGTTTTCTCAAATCATAATGTTGTTTACTTTTTAGATAAGCTCGTTGTAAACTTTTCCGTACGTCGGCAAATAAAGTAGGGAGTTGTTGTTGAGTTTCGTCCCAACGAATCCGTTCGTCTACTTGAAAGACGTCGGTATCTGTAGGTACAGAACCGTAATAGGAACCATCGGTAGGTATATATCTACCAAAGACTAGAAATGAGGGAGAGAAATTAGTAACTTCATGTTTGGCGGTATTTATTGCTAAGGCAATTTTGTAGATATTTTCATCCCAACGGGTATGATCGTTAGTAATATATGAAGAGATGGCGGTAACTAATACTCGATTTACTCTTTCGGTAGGATTAAATTGTGGATGAAATTTACAATTGTAATAAGTTTTCTGAACATCATATTTAGATAATAATTCTTTAAATAAATGAGAGGTAAACTGAACTCCGTTATCACACAAAATTACTTGTGGGATACCGTAAACTAGAAAAACTTGTTGTTCAAGGAATCGAGTGATTTGGATTGCGGTAGCTTTAGTTAAAGGTTTTACTATAACATATTTTGTAAACCAATCTGTAATTACTAACAAATGTTGATTTCCTTTCTTTGACCTAGGTAAAGGTCCTAATAAATCCATAGAAATTAACTGAAAGGGATATGAGACATGTTTGGGTTTTCCCATTAATCCAGGTCTAGCTTGCTGAGAGCTTTTCTGTGCGCAACAAATTTCACAAGAGAGGACATAATTTTTAACGTCAGATATCATTTTTGGCCAATAGTAAAGTTCGGTAACGCGAGAAATAGTTTTGGCAATGCCAAAATGTCCAGATGTCGGATCGTCGTGACATTGTTTTAATACTTCTTTCCTATTAGCTAAAGGTATAATCATTTTAAACTCAACTTGATTAGCTGAATTTGGAGTTAAAGTCGGTACTAACTTATATAAGAAATCATTTTCCACCTTAAATTGGGGATATTTTTCGGGTTCTTCTAAAACGTTAGTTTCTAGTTGATGATACCAATCATCTTTTACTAGATTTTGTGCTTTAATAAGACAAACGTCTCTAGATAAAATATCGGGAACAATGTTTAGCTTGCCCGGGCGATGGCGTACATCAAACGAGTGTTGAGCTAATTTTAATGACCAGCGAGCTAATCTACCAGAAGATTCGTCAAATTTAGATAACCATTGTAAAGCTGAGCAATCAGTTATTACAGTAAAGTGAGTACCTTCGATATAACCACGAAATTTATTTATAGCAAAAAGGATAGCTAATAATTCACGCTCTGTAGCATGATATTTCTGTTCGGCGGACGTAAGAGCACGGCTTGCGTAAGCAATGGGGTGTTCTAAACCGTCTTTTTCCTGGAACAAGACCACACCTAATCCTACAGCACTAGAATCAGTTTGCAAAAAAAAAGGTTTTGAGAAATCGGGAGAAATTAAAATAGGAGCTGTCGAAATTAATTCTTTAATTTTTTCGAAGGCAATTTCAGCTTCGTTATTCCAGGTAATAGTTTGTCCTTTTTTCTTATTTTTAATAAGAGCAGTGATAGGAGATGAGATAGTAGATAAATCGGGTAAGAAAATTCGGTAATAGCTGACCATACCTATGAGTCGCTTTACTTCGGTAGTAGTTTTTGGAGTTTTAAAACGTTGAATACATTCAACTTTTGACGGGTCGGTACGGATACCAGTTTCGTCAACGACAAATCCAAGAAAAGTTAATGATCTCATACAAAAATTACATTTTTCCGTATTAATTCGGAATCCTGCTTTTTTCAAACATTCATATACATTATTTAAGGTATCTATGTGTTCAGAGAAAGTTTCGGAAATTACCATAATGTCGTCAAGAAATACAAAGACTTTACCGGTATGAATAAGTGATCCTAAAATTTCGTCCATGACTCTCTGAAGAGTTTGGGGTGAGTTAGAAAGTCCAAAAGGCATTACTAGAAATTCAAATAACCCTCTTCCTGGTACACAGAAAGCGGTTTTTTGTCGAGAGCGTTCACTTAATTTTATTTGCCAAAAAGCTTTGCGCAAATCAATCGAAGAGAAATATTTAGTATTTCTTAATCTGTTTAAAATTGAATCTATTCGAGGTAAGGGATAGGAATCTTTGACGGTAATTGCATTTAAGGTTCTTCCATCGAAGCAAAAACGGTATTCATCGTTCTTTTTCTTAACTAACAAAAAAGGACTTGAATAGGGAGAATTCGAAGGTTGGATTACTCCATCTTTCAACATTTCATCAATTTCTTTATGCAGATGAACTTGCATTGCCGGTGAGAGATTGAACGGGCGTTTTTTAAAAGGTTTGCTGTCCAGTGTTTGGATGTCATGGTTGGCAACTGTCACACATCCGGAAGCAGCTGTACTCAAAGTGTTAAATTTAGAAATAGTCGCTTTCAAAAGAATGCTTTGTTCATCGTTTAAGATAGCTTTATTATCGGTAACGTTAATTAATTCTTCAGAAATTAATTCATCATTAATTTCAGAAGGTGTGTTTACTTGCGCAAAAATTAATTCATTTTTATTTTTTGAAATTTCATTTATTTTTTCAAAATTAGGTTCGATATATTCGATATTTGCGGTATTCTCAGGAAAAGTTAATTCGGCAAAATAGATACTAGTTTCCGTTATTTTAGGTAAATTTAAAGTTTCTCTACTATTTGACATAATTTCGATATTTTCAGAGGGCATTTGCCATGAACGAGTTCGGAAGTTCAAAGTTAAATTAAATTCATGTAAAAAATCAGCACCTAAAATGAAAGATTGTGGTACTGCCGGGACTATTAAAAAATCAATTGTACGTTGTACATTATTTAAAGTTATTTCTAAAGAAATTTGTCCAATGACTTTCGTAAGCGAGCCGTTAGCGATATTTATTCCCAAAGTTTTTGAAAATTTTGGGTTAAATAAATTTTTATTTTTTAGAAATTCGATACCAGGTGAACCCATCAAATTATTTGTTGCACCTGTATCTGCAAGCACTGAAAAAACTTTATTCGAAAGAGTTATGTCGATAAAAGGTCGATTATCATTAAATTTCTTAAAGGTAAATTGTTTTCCATATGTAGGAAATGGACGTAAATTCATTTTTCCAAAATGTAATAATAATTCAAAAGTTTCGCAAAAGTTTGCACCTACGATAAAAGTTTCAGGTATTTCGGGCGCAATTAAAAAAATGACTGATTTTTTCCTGTCATCAACGGTACAAGTAAATTTGGTTTTACCCAAGATAGGAGAATAACTTCCATCGGCAATTTTTATATATTTCTCAACTGTAGATGTTATGTGCTGAGTTTTAATATATTTTAAAAATTCCATTCCTTTCTTGCCCACAACATTAACTGTTGCTCCACTATCTACTAGCGCGACTATGACTTGATTTTGTAATTGAAAGGTAAGATAAATTCGGTTGTCATTATTTTGTGTAGAAAAAACAGGTTCTAATTTAGGTACTTTATCACAAAAGAAATTCGATATTTCAGATAACCAATTATTCCATTCATTCTTATCTAATTCAAAACAAAAAGATTTTTTGTTAAAATTTGAATTTATTTTACGAGTTATTTTTGAAAACGGTTTTCGTTTTCTCGAGATGACGTAATTTTGTTTTGCTTTGTAGCAATAAATTTTTGGTCGGTAAGAAATGTTGGGGTTGCGAGATTGACCTGGTCCGTTCCCCTTAACAGGTTTTTTGGAACATTTTCGATATTAGTACAATGAGAACACTGTGGCTTAAATGTGTCGGCTTTGCCACACCCATAACAAAAAATATTTTTCCTTTCTATACAATTTGTATAGCTATGGTTTGGTTTATGACAATTCCAACAATTTAAAATTTTATTAGGTAACGGTAAATTATTTTTAGGAATAGTGCCGTTTTGTAAAGTATTCTTAGGAACATTTACTTCAGGATTAGTAGAAATTTTCAACTTAGCCATCGGTCGATAAGGTGTCGTAAAATTTCTTTTAATTGTAGGTTTTAAATTATCTTGACGTAATTTAAGTTCGTGTATTTGTTTACACTTATTTCTTAATTCCGTTAAGGTATGATATTCGGAAGAAACTAAAATATTTGAAAAATAGGGATCCACTCCACGTAAAATAATCTCAATAATTTCTTTCTCAGATATTTTCCGTTCGATTTTATGACCTAACATTTCAATTTCGTTAATATAATTAAAAATATTATTAAAGGTACTTTGAGTTATATTTTGAATTTTCTTTTCCAATCGACTTTGGTAATCGAAAGGTAAATATTCTTCTATTAATAAATTTAAAAATTCGTCCCAATTTATTACTTTTTTCTTTGCATTTCTGCAAAAAATAGTAGCTTCGCCTTCGAATAAATCCTGTGCATTCTGGAATAAATCTTTATCCGTTGCACCCCTAGCGATTTTTAATTCATTTATAATTTCAAGAAAAGCTAAGATATCCCGAGAATCATTATGACCTGTGAACTTGGTAAAGTTCCACTTATAAATAGGTATAAATTTGGTTTTAGATATTTCTACCGGTATTTTTTGTTTAAAGAAAACATTATTTTCATTAGTAGTTAAGGTCGTTTCCGCTAATTTCAATTGAATCTTAAAATTTTCTATCGCAATAATTTTTTGTTCGTCATTTCCGGTATTCACTGTATTTAAGCGAGTCGATATATGCGCAATTTTTGTTTCCAAAAATTCTATTTGTTGGTCCGATAGTTGTCTTTCTAATTCGCGATTTAATTCCGCTAAAGATAATTTAATTTCCTGAAAATGAATTTCCCAGGTACACGGGTCTTTTAAAATTTCAATATCTTCTTCTAATGCGATTTGCAGTTGAATCCTACGACTTGTAATCGTAACTCTAGGTAAAATTGAACGTGCAAGTAATTCAAAGTTCAACTCGTGTGAAGACAAATGCTTTAAATTCATTTTGAGATAAAAAAATAATTATTAATTTACGATAAATATTTCTTGATACGCCACTGGTGGTCGTCGATATATTTTGTTAACACGCAAATACGTAATACGTGTCGAGTCCCACGTTCCATGCGCCAAATGTTACCCTCCTGCTACTCACTTCTGTCGGTCGAGCAGATTTTTCGAACTTGAATTCAAATTATCCTGAGAACTTTATCTCAGGGTGGTACTTACGTGAAACAAAATATACGCTTACCCCGCTTTTACATATATACACAATCCTGAAAAGAATTCGGCGCTCTTGAAATAAAAGATATTTGAGGTAAAGAATTATAATAAAGTTAAACAAAACGTCGCCACAAATACGGAACATAAATACAAATTTTCCTTAATTTTACCTAAATGATCAAGGAAGCTTCCGCAAGATTTAATTAAAATTACTTAATTTAAGCGTTATGTAGAACAACATCAATGATAGTAAACCATTTACTTTATCATTTTTATGGATTGATTTCCACTTCAATAATTTGTACAGATAAATACTTTTTACAGATAAAAATCATAAGTAATTGTACGATGGATTTTTAATGTAATTTTAATGGAAAATGTACCAAATAGTCGTTGAATAAGCAATACATCAAATCAATCGTTACAATTAGATACGTGCAGTCACATACAATTAAACTGAACAAAAACTAACCTTTAACCCTTTTAAACGTGGTAAGTCGTTGCACTCTAATGATTTTTCCTGAATTCAAATTCAGAAAAGCTGCTTTATCGATACACCTGTAGATTGCACACCGTCTTTCCAAATACATTTTCTGGTAACCGTCTTTGATTACTTGATGAGCCAATTCTTCTTTATCCAAAAGGTATACGTTGTTTTCTTAACAATCCAAATTTTATCCATCCAGTAGGTATAAATATTTATCGTAAATCAACAATTTGTCTATTCTTTTTTATTGAATTAGCATCGTCGGTAATGATCGAAAATATTAAATTTCTTGCCTTTATTCAAATTTGCCATGTTAGATAGATTTATTTTAAAACACATTTTGTTCGATAGATCGGTAAAAAGTTTTAAGTTATTTCTTTAATTTTTGTTACACGAACAATTAATCAGGTATTTATTCGAAGGCACAAGATAAAGTTTTTTTTAGTTATTTATTCGATTTTAGGTACACGAAATAATTAAATCCATTGTGTGGAGCACGATACGAAATATTGACCACATCTTATCACAATCGAAGTACGACAGAAAGTGAAGTCATTTTCAAGATGGCTCTTGAAATTTAACAGGGAATTTTACTTAAAGTTTCTTCAAAGATAATTTGGTTGCCTAGTTATAGGGGTTAAAATGAACCGATTTCTTATTTTTTCCGTTCTACATACATGACGTAATTCTTCGTTTTGCTTGTTAGCAATTCTGAGGACAGATTCTTAGAACTAAAGCCTACGAATAGCAAGTTTCTCACGTAGATAAGTTCTAAAAATAATTTATTGGAGACGGTTGTCTGTGACATATACCAGGCTCGTTCAAATAAATCTTATGATTTAATCAAAATTTTAAATGAATTTAAGGACTGTTCGACGTAGTCGTAACAAACGGTTTGTTTGTGCTACCTAGTATGGAAGTGTACTTTAGATATGCTCTAACCCCCTTTGGTAAAACATGTTTAAAATGTGCAGATGAATATACCAAATTAAAACACTTTTAAATCAGATCATGATATGCAACAACTTCCGCTTCCAGAAATACAAATAAGGAAAGCTGTAATTAGTTGGCATGAATTGAGAATGGCAATATCTAATGAAACTGTGTGGTGTTGTTTGTGTTTACACATGTTTACTTTAAACATGTTACACATGTGATGTTGTCAATTTTACCATAGCCGCAACGTGCGAACGTCCACTGGAAGGCCGAGCTAAAAAATTCTGTTTAATATGCAATTCTGTTTAGTACTCGATTTGAACCGAGAATTCAGCTCTGTACTTAACCAGCGGTCAGTCCAGTCATTTAAGGGGTTCACCTACGAAAATTGAGATACCCAGCTGTAAACTCGTGAAAACTTTATTTTGACATCCTAAAACTTTTCTTAAAATTCACACATGATCCGATGTAAGCAACTGTAAAAATCGGAGGTCAAAGGTCACAAAAATTAGTTTTTTAAATTTTTTTGCGAAATGGTTAGTTTTATGCGAAAAATAATTTAGACAAAAATTGTAGATCTACAAAAATTGTCCTTGCACTTATTTCTTGAGATTCACTATTTCTGAGAAAAAGCGATTCTAAAATTTACTAAAGTTGTATTCTCCATAGTACATAGGTTGCGTGGAAACGTGTGCATTAATACAACTATACAATTCTTCACTTCATGGGTTAGGCTTTATTAGCCTGTTTGGTCTTCATACTTCTTTCCATCTTCGTCGCGGGCGGCCAACATTTCTTTTTCCATATGGTTTTGGCATTCTTTCTTCATTCATTCTATTGACGCATGTTTTTTTCATTTACCTCTGTATTCCTGGATTTTTTCATTGATGTCATAGATGTTTAGATCTCTCCTTATGTCGGTATTCTTAATTTGATCTCGTAGTGTACAACTATACAATTAATAATGGTAATTTAATCGCGCGCTCTCTGCTATCTATCTCAAAAACCGGAACCGGACAACTGGGCGACGGACAACTGGGCGACGTATAACTGGGCGAAAGACAACTGGGCGAAAGACAACTGGGCGATTAGTAAACTGGGCGACGGTCAACCGGGCGACGGACAACTGAGCGATGGAAAAACTGGGCGCTGGGTAAACCGGGTGATTGTCAACCGGGTGACGGACAACTGGGCGACGGGTAAACTGGACAACGTATAAGTAGGCGACGCAACTATAAATTTTGAGCATTTAAGAAAAAATTGTTATGATAACCTCTATGGGTGAGAGGTAAGTACTCGTGACCCGAAAATATCAATTTTGAAATTTCGATGAATTCTGAATGAGCATATTTTAAATAAGAGAATTTACCCTAGAGAATGGCCTTAAAAGCACTAGTTTTTTCAAAAATCGATTTTAAAAACTTTGATTTTCACAGCAAATTTTATGCTGTCGCTCGTGATTGGTGAATTCTGGCATTCTGTGATCGGTCCGTGCAAGTTAAATTACTCTTTAGTTATACGCAGAGAGGGGATAACCGGAGCGACATTAGCACTTCTTATGCTTCAATAGTGCACTTTGAGCGAAAATTATGTTTTTTAATAGTAATTTTTATTTGCACAACCACCGTTCTTGTAGAATCCACGCAAAAACGAGTTTCCTCTTTCAATGATCCACCTTTTCCTTAACCCACGGGCCTAGGGGTATGTTTATAATAAGTGTAGTTTTGGCCACTATGGCACGAGAAGGATCCACGCGAAAAAGTATTAACCGTACGTTAACATTGCGTACGACTAAGTGAGTCATCAGCTGGACTCTTATGCATTACTGATGACGAAAAAAAGTTATATCCACCCCCTTCCTAATAGCACCTTTTTAGAGTTGGAAGGCCCTAAGGGATATTGTTAGCTAATACTAATAATATAAAGACAATGGTTCTTCATTTCTTAGTTAGGTTATGAGTTACTTAAATTATTAATTATTAATAATTATTATTTACATAAATTATTTTAAACAATATAGCTAGCTTATTGCATATATATATATAGTGCAAAAGTAGACAGTAGAACATTACCAACACCTGGTTGGTACATTACCAACAGGCATAACCTTTTTTAATTTTTCTAGTCAGCAACAAAATTTCAAAATCTTTGTTTTTTTTTCGGTTTTTGTTTTAGATTACCCTGTATGAAATGTTTCAAAAAATAAAGTTGTATCGAGTGAGAAAATGCAAATACCTGCAAAATTTTCAAACGCGACAGTTTTCTTAAACTCAAAACTCAATAAGTTTCCATGCTAAATATTTCAATTCTTCAAAATGCTTCAGGTTGTCGCCCACTTACACGTCGCCCAGTTTATACGTCGCCCAGTTTATCTGTCGCCCAGTTTACCAGTCGCCCAGTTATACGTCGCCCAGTTATACGTCGCCCAGTGGGATTCGCCCAGTTGTCGCGTACCGACAACTCGAAAACGATTCAACGTATGAAAAAATGTTTGAAACAAAAGTTGTAGAGAATTTAATTTTCTACAATATTGATAATAAATACAAATAGCGTAAAACACGTAGAAAACAAGATATTGGCAAAAATATCGATTTTTGTTACCTTTGACCTCAGACTTTTACAGTTGCTTACATCGGATCATGTGTGAATTTTAAGAAAAGTTTTAAGATGCCAAAATACAAGTTTTTACAAGTTTACAGCTTGGTATCTCAATTTCCGAGATTTTTACCTAATTTTAACTTAAATGACTGGACTTTAATATTATGTCGAAGCCAAAATTTTTTTAAAATTGCGTAAAAAAGTTTTTTTTCGCGATTTATTTATTCGCTATAAAAGCGCTTCGACATAATATTGTAAATAACATTTCAGACATACCTACTGTAAAAATTTTAACTCGTTATTTTCTGACAACGGACAACTGGGCGATGTATAACTGGGCGAAAGACAACTGGGCGATTAGTAAACTGGGCGCTGGGTAAACCGGGCGATTGTCAACCGGGCGACGGACAACTGGGCGACGGGTAAACTGAACAACGTATAAGTGGGCGACGCAACTATAAATTTTGAGCATTTAAGAAAAAATTATTATGATAACCTCTATGGGTGCACAGAAAAAAATTGCTGGTGGCAAATTCACCCAATGTTGGGCTGTTGCAATTGTGCAGTTTTGAAGCCTAAAATTGTATTTTGCTAAGTACAGCGATTGCTAGAATTATGCAAACTTTTATACCTGGAAAATTGTTTTGTATATTGTAACTATTGTTGCGGGATTTTCACCCAATATAGTGTTGTTAAGATTACGCTACTTGTAAACATAAAATTGTTCCTAATGGAAGAGTCGTTAAAACGGTAAAATTACATTTTTCATTTCCTCTTTGTTAAATTTAAAACCGATTTTAAATAATATACCCCCTCTTGCATATTTCTATATTATCCATACCATTTACGCATTTACCCCATAAATATTTAATTATTAAACTTACATTACGCAAAGAGGCAGTATCGTAAATACGAGTGAATTTTATTTTCAAGTATTTTGAAATTTAGAAATGGATAGTTTTGTCAAGACAATTTTAGCAGAATGGGATATGTCTCATTTAATCCAAGTGTTTGAAGGTAAGTAAAACTTTGTTTTTTAGTAGTAGGCTAGTAGGTACTTATTATATCGCCGGCTGAGTATTGGTTTGTTCCATGTCCATTTCGTAAAAATGTAAAATTCTTATTTTACCAAGGTTCCTGTGTAATTAATTGTACCATATCCGTTTATATATATAGGTATATAAAATAAAAATATATGAACATCAAACATCATACTTTAATTTTATATTTTCATATAAACGGACAGAGTACAATTAGTTAGTCGAGAAGCTTTTTAGCACAAGAACTTTATATTTTTACAAAATGGACTTGAAACAAAGCAATACTCAGCCGACGATATTATTGTAACAGTGCTATATTAATTTATAAGCCGGAACCGCAAAAATAAATATGTTTTATCGATTAGTTACTTTTATAAATCTGAGACCAAGTGGTAGACAAGATTTCGACTCATACAGTTTTCATTTTATACAGTAAACTCTCGATTATCCGTGGGCGGTTTATCCGCGGTGGCTGTAGGAAACATTTTTATAAAAAAAGAAGGTTTTTTTGTAACATTTTTTTATCACAAATATACATATAGAAATAAAATCACTGTTTTCCGGATATTCGTAGTTTTTTCTTAGTTTTTTTGCCATGCGGCTTATCCACGAAATTCGATTATCCGCGGTATCCACGCCAGTCAATGCCGCGGATAATCGGAAGTTTACTGTATTACTTTTAAATATCAATTTTACCAGAGTCGTTTATTCCTTTATATTATATTAGTTTATATTATACTATTATTATTCTAAAAAAATAATAGAAAAATCGAAACAATATTGGGGGTTATGAATAAAAGTGAACATAAAGTATATACTCATAATTTTGAAATATTTCTCGGAATTGAATGAACAAAAATGTAAAAAAAATATTTTAAAGTAATTTATTGTAGTTAATATTATTATTCATATTCATTTTGGTTTGCTCTAATTGTGAACGGGCACCAGAGACAACCGTCTCTGACGGGCACTTATGATATAGAAAATCAAGTTTAAACACACTACACGTGCTGCGCAGTACTTAAATTTTAGCAATGTTACGTGCTGATGATACTAATTTAGCTTTAATTTGTATTAATGTTGTTATGTCGTGATTAGATGTGTATTCATTAAATGTGGCTTTGTATCTTCAAAATATCAATTTTAAAATATTTCGTGTGGAGTAAACTTTATTATTTTTGTTTAAACGATATCATAACCTCAAATATAACTAAAAAACATTTGAGAATGTTAATGTTCATGAAGCATCGTAATTTTTTTGTCTTTGTGTATCAGTTCACTTTTTATAATAGCTGTCTATAACTTTGTTTTTTAGAGAATGAAATCGGAGAAGCTGATTTTAAAGAATTGACTGAAGCGGACCTTTTGCTACTAATTCCAAAGTTAGTTCCACGAAAACGCTTCAGTAAAAATTTGGAAAATCTTAAGACATCTTTCGCTTTAAATACGGTAAATTTTGATTAATTTTTTTTTAATCCGTTGGGCATTATGTTGAAATTTTAGAGTTTTCAACAAGATATCCCACCGAACGAATCGTATCTTAATGATACGATTGAATCAGAAATTGATGTAGAAGAATGTGGTAAAACCAATGATGTCATCGATGATATTCTAAATACTAGCAACATGTATGAACAAAATACTGTTGCTAGTACTTCGGCAGTATCAGAAATTTTGCCAAATATTTATAATGTAAGATTTTTTTTTTAAATTAATTACTATTAATTAATATTAATATAATTTCAGTCTGTTTGGAATCTTTTAAATTCTTGCGATGAGGGCAGGATGATTGTAAGGAGTGTTGGGAACAATTTTAAAAGGAACGATTTGGTTCGCTTTGTTATTAAACATGAGCTAAACAATTCTGAAAGTAAATCGTAAGTGCTTTTTTATATTGATTGTTGGATCAACTTTATATATTACTATATTTCAGTATTTCTACAACTAGATTTCAGGAATTAGCTAAACTAATCGTTGCTTGTTTTCCACATGAAAAAGAATGCATATATTACATTCCTTATTACAAGTCCCAAACTGGGACTGTGGTATCTGCCAGAGGGAAGCTGTGGACTTCCTATAGGCATATGCGGCAGAAGTACAGGACATTAAACATGTTAAATAAAACAGTCGCTAATGTAGATGTAGTACCTGGTACTTAACACTTTAATTTCTTGCATATCTTGTATATTTGTATTTATTTTTTTATAGTTGTTGAAGTCACCGAAGAAGAAAAGGACCTCCTTCTTTGGTTAAAAGAAGCCACAGAGCCTTTTCCAGATGTACAAAAAGCTTGGGGTGCGACGTTCAATAGTAGGAGTGCAGAAAAGGGCACCCTTTCTATTGAACAGGTAATTAAGAAATATAAGTGTTTAAGCCATCCTTTAGGATATTTATTGGTAAATTGTATACCTATTTCTTAAAATATTGTTGTAATAATTATGAATTTTAGTTACAAGATGACTTTAAAAAATTATTTATTAATCAGCAAATTCATTCTTTCGTGGATAAGTTCACAATACTTAATCCACGATTGATTGAATTTGCCAAAAGCAAAAATAAAATAAGTCATTTGAAAGATTCATTTAAACAATTTCAGGAGAATTATCCCGAGGCAAATGAAGGTAATTTTTATTTTGAATACATATTATGTTTATTATAGGTTATTATTTTAGATGCAAAGTTAATATTTGGACTACGATTAATACCTTTGTTAGTTGGTTCCAGTGTGATGAAATTTAAAAATAGAACTCACTGGAAGCCAAGTAGAATAGAGGTACAGAACGGCTTTCTGTTGTGCGTGGATGTAAAGTATACCTTTTAACAAATGAAATATATTTTAAGATCTTTTTTTAGACTGTTGCAAATTTAGAGGTGCATTTAGGAATGCTAAGTCGATTGTATGCCAAACATAATTTGACGATTCAACCATTACCTGTTGTCGTTGGAAACTGGCAAAATCCGATGTGTTATGTAGTTTTGAACGACATCAGGTATTTGGTTGAAAGTCCTTTGGCAGCTTTTGACTTAGCTTTCAAAATAATATATGCACTAGATGCTTCGTATCCCTCTGAAGCACAGTCTTCTTGGGTGTTTGTGCAGGAAGGATTGTATGGCATTGACACTAAAGGCGGCAAGGGAAAATATTATACGGCTGTAAAAGCACTTTTAGCCGATTTAAGATTGGATACTCCAGATTAAAAATTTAAAAAAAGTAAGTAGACTATTAATATATTTTTTTCAATTGGTAACAACAAATATTGTAGGATTATTGATGCAGCCAACTCATCAGAAGAACTAAAAAAAAATTTTGATTTTAATTTTAATTTTATTAATTTAAATTTTTTTTTTTTAAATAAATATAAAAAAGAATTTCGGTTAGTACTCATTTAATCTGTAAGTAAGGTAAATTTTTCAATTGGTACTAATTTAATCTGTATGTATACTATATAAGGTAAAAGAAATTTACAGAAAAGTAGAAAGTTGAGAAGAAAGAAATAAAAGTGAGAAGAAAAAGTTTTGATATATTTTGGTAAGTTTTTATAATAGGTATGGCTTATTATTGCTTCAAATGTAATACTTGTGTGAATACTGTCTGCTTGTTAATGCAACATTTAAAAACGGTTCATTTCTTAACCCACCACGATATCTACTTGTGTAGACAACCTGCCTGTTTCCGTTTGTTTAATGATTCCAAATCGTTCAGAAAGCATTTAGGTGAACATATAGATTTACTTCCATCTGTGCCAATTAATAGTACTTCGACAGTGCACCATGTTAATGATTATAATTTTGTTGATGTTAATGATGACAGTCAAATAATATTGAACGATAATGACAATGATGTAATCAATGTTCATGACGATACAGGTAATTTAAAGAGTGACTTTGCAGTTGATTTTAATAACAATATAGAAGCTTTCCTGTCAGAAATGTATAGTAACTCGCTTGTACCTCGGAAGTTTGTACAATATGTTGTTGAAAATATTAAAGATATATATTGTAAAACTCTAATAGGTGAAATTAAAAAAGAAGTTCAATCTTTAAATAATGCAAACAATTCATCATCACATTTAGATTTTAAACCACTAAATGATTTATTGGAGGTAGGCGAAAACTCTTTAAATGAATATTCATCTGAATATAAATGTTTAAAAAAATTTAAGGAGTCTTCTTACTACATTGAGCCAGTCGAATATTCAATTGGTACAAGAATAAATGAAATAAATAAAAATAACGTTGTGCAACTGGAAAATGTTTTTGTTAATGCATATTTTATACCATTGAGGCATTTATTTAAAACTTTGTTTGAAAGCTGCACAAGTTTACTTTCAGAAATGAAAAATGAACTACAAATACTTTCAGCAGAGACGCAAACTATCAGTAGTTGCATTCAAGGAGAATTGTGGAAAAATAAAGTGTCAAAATATCCAAAGAGAACAATCTTTCCAGTGATACTGTATTTTGACGATTTTGAAACTGGAAATCCTTTAGGTTCTCATGCGGGCATTCATAAGGTTGGTGCTGTTTATGTAACCCTACCGTCTATGCCTAAGAAATACTTATCTCTGTTGGAAAATGTTTTTATGTTTGCGCTTTTCTTTTCTCAAGATCGTTCAGAATTTGGCAATAAAGCTATTTTTGATAAATTAATTGAAGAATTTAATTTTTTGAACGATATTGGTATCAATGTTACTGTCAACGGAACTACCGAACAAATTTATTTTAAACTTTTACTAATTTGTGGTGATAATTTAGGGTTACATTCTATATTAGGCTTCACTGAATGTTTTGTAGCAAATTATTCATGTCGATTTTGCAAATTACATAAAACTAAGCAGCACAAAGAAATGGTGATCGATAAGGCATTGTTGCGAACTATAGAGTGTTATGATGACGATGTAGCTTTAAACGACGTGACGTTGACAGGAATTAAAGAAAGCTGCGTTTTTAATTCGGTAACTGGTTTTCATGTTAATACTAACTTTTCGGTAGATATAATGCACGATTTATTGGAAGGTGTATGTTTATATGATTTGGGAGCTTTACTAAATGTATTGATTAATTCTTTAAAACTTCTTTCTTTAGATACGTTCAACACTATTTTAAAATATTTTAATTATAACAATATTGAAAGTCGAAATAAAATTCCCTTGATTTCAAGAGAACACTTGAAATCAGGGAAGCTGAAATTATCGGCTAGTGAAGCACTATGCTTAACACGATACTTAGGTCTCATGATAGGTAATTTTGTTCCATATGATTTAGCAGTATGGGAGTTATGGATTACTTTACGAGAAATCATTAACATTGTAACTGCTCCAATATTGCATTCAAAAGATTACGAAAGACTTGATGTTGCCGTAAAAGAGCATCATCAAGTTTATCTAAGACATTTTGATCATTTACGGCCGAAGTATCACATAATGCTTCATTATGCTGAAATAATCAAAATGTCTGGGCCGCTAGTTCATTTGTGGAGTATGAGATCGGAAGCAAAGCATAGACAGTCGAAAATGACCGCTAACGTTTCGTGCAATTTTAAAAATATGATAAAAACGTTAGCGATTAAGTCTCAATTAAAGTTTTCGGCTAATATGTTGAGAGGTAAAAAATCATCATTTGATTTTGGTACTACCACATTAATTGATGCATCATTATACGATCGACATTGTCGATCGATTGATAAACTAGAAAATATGTTGACCGCAAAATGGATAACTTTTGAAGGAACGTGTTACCATCCTAGCGATTTCTTTGTTTTAAGACCTAAAGAAGATGAAATGTGTCTGGAATTTGGAAAAATTATAACAATAGTTATTCGCAATTTGGATGGTATTCTATCAATTTATTTTGAATGTGAAACATTTCGAGAAACTTGTTTTGATCGACATTTTCAAGCCTACACAATTGAGAAAACTAATGACTCAATTTTAATTGATGTAAATAATTTATTAATTACTAGTACACAAGTGCTTTGCCTTGTGACTAGTGTAAACAATATATTGTATGCTTGTTTAAGATATGATTTATAAGTGTGTGAT
The DNA here is from genome assembly GCA_905340355.1 of Rhagonycha fulva. Taxonomy (NCBI): domain Eukaryota; kingdom Metazoa; phylum Arthropoda; class Insecta; order Coleoptera; family Cantharidae; genus Rhagonycha; species Rhagonycha fulva. The sequence goes on from HG996554.1 coordinate 22,711,188, forward strand.
GATTGTAAATTTTGTATAATTAATTTTACTTTAATAATAAATATCTTTATTAAAACTTATTGAATTTTTATTTTGTTAAAATATCTACACGATATTAAAATTGCGCAGAATCCTGAGCTAATTTTTTATATAGCACTGTAATTAAAAACGACATTATCTTTTTCTAGAAATAATCATAACCCTGTTCTATAAGTAGGCATAATGTTTTTATAGAAGTAATCATAATTTCGTTCTAGAATTTGCACAATTTTGTTCCAAGATATGGGCAATTTTTATTCTTTAAATGTGCATTAAAATTTTGCTTGTTCATAGAAAATAAGGTGTACCTGAAAAATGCATTGTTTGGGTGTTATACAGGTATAAATAGGTGGACCCAACAGTTTACATTCTTTAAACACAATATTATACCTGTAACCAATCTAGGGATACGTTGTACCTGAAATATGCATAATTTGACTAATTTTTAGCATAAATTTTTTTCTGTGTGAGAGGTAAGTACTCGTGACCCGAAAATATCAATTTTGAAACTTCGATGAATTCTGAATAAGCATATTTTAAATAAGAGAATTAACCACAGAGAATGGCCTTAAAAGCACTAGTTTTTTCAAAAATCGATTTTAAAAACTTTGATTTTCACAGCAAATTTTATGCTAAGTCGCTCGTGATTGGTGAATTCTGGCATTCTGTGATCGGTCCGTGCAAGTTAAATTACTCTTTAGTTATACGCAGAGAGGGGATAACCGGAGCGACACTAGCACTTCATATGCTTCAACAGTGCACTTTGAGCGAAAATTATGTTTTTTAAAAGTAATTTTTATTTGCACAACCACCGTTCTTGTAGAATCCACGCAAAAACGAGTTTCACCTTTCAATGATTCACCTTTTCCTTAACCCACGGGCCTAAGGGTATGTTTATAATAAGTGTAGTTTTGGCCACCATGGCACGAGAAGAATCTACACGAAAAAGTATTAACCGTACGTTAACATTGCGTACGACTAAGTGAGTCATCAGCTGGACTCTTATGCATTACCGATGACGAAAAAAAAGTTATATCCACCCCCTTCCTAATAGCACCTTTTTAGAGTTGGAAGGCCTTAAGGGATATTGTTAGCTAATAAAGACAATGATTCTTCATTTCTTAGTTAGGTTATGAGTTACTCAAATTATTAATTATTAATAATTATTATTTACATAAATTATTTTAAAGAATATAGCTAGTTTATTGCATATATATATATATATATATATATAGTACAAAAGTAGACAGTAGAACATTACCAACACCTGGTTGGTACATTACCAACAGGCATAACCTTTTTTAATTTTTCTAGTCAGCAACAAAATTTCAAAATCTTTGTTTTTTTTCGGTTTTTGTTTTAGATTACCCTGTATGAAATGTTTCAAAAAATAAAGTTTTATCAAGTGAGAAAATGCAAATACCTGCAAAATTTTCAAACGCGACAGTTTTCTTACACTCAAAACTCAATAAGTTTCATGCTAAATATTTCAATTCTTCAAAATGCTTCAGGTTGTCACCCACTTATACGTCGCCCAGTTTATACGTCGCCCAGTTTATCCGTCGCCCAGTTTACTCATCGCCCACCCAGAAAAAAAAAATTTGGGCTAAAAATTTGTAAAATTATGCATATTTCAGGTACAAGTTCTCCCTAGATAGGTTACAGGTATAATATTGTGTTTAAAAAATGAAAACTGTTGAGTCCACATATTTATACCTGCATACAACCCAAATGATACCTTTTTGTAGTACACCCTTTTTTCTTATTTTTCACCCAATATTATGTGGAAATAAAAATTTTTAATTTATAAATAAAAATAATTATAAATAAATTTAAAAATATTATTCACACATTTTAATTTATATTAATTTTTCTTTTTTAAATTGCGACAAATTTTGACTGAAATAGGAACTTAAATAAATACTTACTCTTTTTTATAGGCCGACGTGGGATTCGAACTTGGTACCTCTGGCTTATGAGGTAAACGATTTTTTTTTTTTTTACGATTTAAAGATTCTTTATTGATTTTAAATAAAACAGATTATTGGTCCATTCGACGCATAGCGCCGTTTGGACCAATATTACAAATATATTTACAATAAGGGGCTCCTGTTGGCACGTATCCCCCAATTACTAAACGTGGAACCTACGCAGAGGTTTTTTGGAAATTCTTGTTTCGTCGGTTATGTAAGGACTCCGATTTTCGTTTGTCTTGTGGCGTCGTTTCGTGTTAAATGGTTGGAAAATTAAGAACAAAAAACCAACTTACAACAATTGGGAGACAAAACAGAATAAAATAACAATAACAATTAAAAGACTAAATAACAATTAAACACTAAATAACAACTAATAAATAACAAAAAAAAAAAAGAAACAACCATAATAATGTATGGAGGAAATGCTTTTGTAACGCTTTAGCTCGGAATGCTACCGGTTTTCACTCGCGTCATCTCAAGGTTCAGGTATACCCGTCCATTGGCGTGGCTGCTTAAAAGTACATTAGTCAGAAGTAGTCGTATACGTCTTAAAAGAAGGAAGATTTTGAAATGGAAGTAAATATTTGCGTCTGGTGTTGTCTTGTGTCATGTGTTTTGTGAGTGTGCTTTTTGGTATTTGCGTTTTATAGAATTTCTCGGATAGACGCGTTATGTGGTCCCCGAGAAATTCTACTTGTGTATCGTCATGTAGTGTGGTTAGTCTAGTGTACCGGTCCGCTCCTGTGGCGAGTCGGAGGCATTTGTTTTGAAAAACCTGCAAGGGTCGAAGTCGTGTCTTAGACACGTTCGCCCAAGCAGGACAAGCGTACGTTATTATCGGTCTCAAGATGACTTTGTATAACGCACGTTTGTTTTCGGAAGTCATAACCTCGCTCTTCATGAGCGAGTAAAGTTTGCGCATTGTTGCATATGAGAGTTGTCGTCTGTTTTTTAAGTGTGTGTCGAAGTTGAGTCTGGAGTCCATCGTGACTCCCAGATATTTTACGTGTGTTTTTGGTGTTATAGTGTGTCCGTCCATTGTCAGTTTTTGGAAGACCCGGTGATTCGTACGCTTTCGGGCAAAGACTATTGTCTCCGTCTTATCGGCGTTCAGCCGGATCTTCCATTTGTCGCAGTATTTTTTAATTATGTCGATGTGTATTCTCAGCCTTAGCCGTGTTTATGTGTTTTGTAAATGTGTCGATTTCCCTGTCTAGTGCTTCCCTGTCTGTGATGTTATTGTTTATGGTAATGAGGTCGTCAAGCCTTCGACGAAATTTGGACCAATCGGTATTTTTGTAGCTCGTAACAGGTCTGAAGGACTTGTTACGAGTGAAGTTGTTTATGTAAAACTGGACCACGTTGTGGTCCGAAGTCAGAGTATGTTTGACGGTTGGTTTTGATATATTTGTTAAATTCTTACTCAGGACCAGATCGATCGTAGTCGGGGTCGTGTTGTTTGATGGTATAAGTGTATGTGAGTCTGAGTGTAATATGTCGATATATTTTAATGAACAGAATTCGAGTAGCGTGTTGCCGTTTGAATTGGACGTATGGCAGTTCCAGTGGGGGTGCTTGGCGTTAAAATCGCCAGCCAGTACTACCTTAGCATCCAATCCAAACAGCGTGTCTAAGTCGTGATTAGTAAAAGTGTTTAGTGGTCTATTGTAAGCAACAACGAGTGTAGTGTTTTGTTGGAGTTTAATCCCCAAAACTTCCATACTATTACCTGGTGTTATGTTGTGTATACGTCTGTGTGGAATGTCGTTTTTTACCAGAGCTGCCACGCCTCCCGCTCCGTGTCCGCCTCTGTCTTGTCTATGGACGGTGTATCCCTGGACCTTGAGGCATCTATTTTCGGTCAGTTTCGTTTCTGTAATTAAGCAAATATCAATTTTATTTTTGAGCAAATGGTTTTTGAGTTCGTAAATTTTGTTACTTAACCCGTTAGCATTCCATAAGTTAATTTTCAACTTAGATGTCATAAGACTCTAAAGTTGAAAAGAAATTTATCGAGGCTTTAAGGCGTTCTGTTTTATTATTACAGCTCTTGAGGAGGTTGCTGTAATCCCTCAGAGCTCGAAGCATTTCCTCCATATTTGTTTGTTGGTTAATTTCTTCGCATAATTTGGCAAATTCCGCGAAAGTGTCTCCCATATTGTTGTCGGTTGGTCCCTGTTGTGGCAGTCGTTGGTCTTGATTCCTTTGTTGTTGATGTGGTCGGTGTTTAGTCCTGGGCACTTGCAGCGGTTCCTGTTGTCTTTCTGTTTGTTCCACACGTGCAGCTGTTGGGATTCTTGGAGTACGTAATGGGGGAAAAGCTTGGAATGACGTCGGAGATGGTGCTTGAGTGAACATCGGTATTGGTGTTGTGTTCTTGTGCCATGGTGAGGTCGTGGGAGGGGGGGCCCGCACGTAACGCGGTGCGCTAATAGTTTGAGATGATACCCTGTTTATTTTTTTATCGTTTATTTGATTTATTCTCTTTATGTAAACTTCGCATTTTATGTTATTAGCGGTGTGCTCACCGCCACAGTTTGCACATTTTGGTTTTTGATTTGCTTGTAGTTCACAGATTTTGGTGTCATGGTCTTCTCCACATTTCAGACACTTAAAAGCACGCCTGCAATTTGCCGTTGCGTGTCCCCACAATTGGCACCTGTGACATTGTATGATGCCCTTGTTATTGGTGTGCCTCTCCCACCGAATCCTGGCATCCAATAGCTGCCTTGTATTTGAATTCAATGCCTTTAACGTCACCTCATTGGAGGTAACTACCAGAAAAGCCGCAGACCTTGTACCTTTCATTTGGTAAACTTTTGTTGCGTTTACTCCCTTCGATTTTAACTCTTCACATATTTCATTTGTCGTTGCGTCCTGAGTCAGACCCCATAGAACGAAAGCATGCGTCCTTTCGTCCTTTGGAGTGAAAGTGTGGTGCATAAAATTTCTTTTCTCCAATTGCGTCAATAGCAAGGAGTACTCTTCCTTATCATTTACGTATACCGCCACTGAATTGTGACGGTACGCCAATTGAAAACCTTTGGTGGCGTACGCCTTAATAATTTGACGGAACGCCGCCTGTTGACCATCGATACTTGTTTCGATAATAATGGGCGGTGGTTTTACCCTCCTTGCCGCCGGCCCTGTTACGTTATTTTTTTCAGTATTCTTCCGGGAATCGTCTTCTTCTACGATCATTTCTTCTACGTCTTTTTCTTCTGTGATTCGGGTATCCTCGAGCGTGGTTAAAGGCAGAAAACGGTTGCTTACCTGAGTAGCGCTTAAATTCGATATCGGACGAAACCTTGGTCTTTTCGTAACAATTCCTCCATTATTAACGTACTCACGAATGTCCAACGTAATTTCATCACCATTACTACGTTTCAAGGTACCACGATCCTTGCTAATAACGTTCAAATTGACAAAACCATTATTATTTGCCATTTCCTTATCGTTTCCAATCCCCTTCCTTGCTGGAACTAACGTTTTCCTTTGTGAAAATCTTTGCCACAGTGCCTCTTCTGCGTTCAACCCGCTGCCATCGTTCTCCTTGGTATTTTTTGGTTCACTTTTCTCTTCTTCTCCCATATTTTTGTTCGAATTCAAAGAAAACTTACGATAATACTTTGGATTAACGGTTGGTACTTCTTGATAAACGATATTTTTCTACTCGAATGCACGATTTTACGATAACTTTTTACTCTTTTTACTTTTACTCAAATTGTCCGTCGTTCGCATTATAACTTTAATGAAGCCCATGAAGCTGATTTATTATAATTATTTTGTACAACTATCAGAAGTTTTGAGATCTTAAAAAATTCCATTTTCTATTCTGATTGTTTTATGAACATTTAAATCTAATTAAAATTGATTTAATTTTATAAAATTTTAACTTTCAGTAAACAGTATTAATAATTATCCAGTTTAAATTTTTTAAATAAAATTATAATCCACGTGTTAAAACTATTAATAACAGTATTATTTACGGGGTAAATTAATAGTGGTGTAATCTAATAAGACAAAATGTCTCTAAAGGGTAGTTCACACTACATGATTTATCATATGACTTATTAGTCATAAGAAAAGTCATGGTTAAAATCATACCATCACAACAGTCAATCATAAAAGCCATAACTTCTATAATATCAAAAATCATATAGTGTGAACGTAAAAAAATCCCTCATATGAGAAGTCATGTGACAAGTCATATGATAAATCATGTAGTGTGAACTACCCTTAATAAGACAAAATGTAAAAGAAAAATTTTTTAATTGTACCGTTTAGCACTTATTCAAGAATAACTTTGCGTTTACAATTCGCATAATCTTAAGAACCGATTAAGAACACAACTATTGGGAGAATATACAATACAATTTTCCAGGTATAAAATTTTGCATAATTCTAACAATCGCTGTACTTAGCAAAATACAAATTTAGGCTTCAAAAGTGCACAATTGCAACAGCCCAACATTGGGTGAATTTGCCACCAGCAATTTTTTTCTGTGCAGTTGTCCGTCGCCCGCTTCACAATCACCCGGTTTACCCGGCGCCCAGTTTACTCATCGCCTAGTTGTCCGTCGCCCGGTTGACCGTCGCCCAGTTTACCAGTCGCCCAGTTATACGTCGCCCAGTTATAAGTCGCCCAGTGGGATTCGCCCAGTTGTCGCATACCGTGTAACACTCGTCTCTGAAGCAGTGCTGTCTGATTGGGCAATTTATCGCAAATTGGGCGACTTTTGTAGATAATTTGCGCTTAAATTTTTTCAAAAACCGCAAATCAATTTGGGCGATTTCTGAAAAATGAAGTTGCGGTTTATTGCGATAAATAATAGACATTGAGATCTAATTTTAGTGAATTGCATTAGATTTTCCACCTAAAGGAAAATTGAGAGACATAGGGAGCGGCAAAGCTTCTTCTTCTCCTACGAAAAAAATTTATAATAAAAGTTTGCTTTTTTAACGCTAGAGGCTCTACCGTCAAACCTTATTACAGTCACTAGATAGATACAGTACCGCAACGTCCGGCCATTTTGGGTCCAAAATATCGCTTTCTCTCTCGCATAGGGGTTGCGGGGCCAATGAGTGCGAGAGAGAGAAAGCGTTATTTTGGACCCAAAATGGCCGGACGTTGCGGTACTGTATCTATCTAGTGACTGTAGCCTTATTGCTAATTCTCCAATAAGAAAGCAAGAAGTTTGACGTTAGCATCTCTAGCGTTAACAAAGTGAACTGTTATCTAAAAACTTTTAACTCTAGACTCTAGAGAACGCTAACGTCAGTTTTCTCTCTCCCCATAGAAAGTCAATCTAGACAGTTACTAAATAGTCAGTACAAGCAAGTTTTTAGTGACAATATATCAAAAGATAGTTTGCACAGTTGGCCAAAGGTTATCGATTGGTCAAGTGTTGACGTCATTAATTGTGCAAACATTGGTTTAAATCCATTCAACCCCCCCATAGAATAAGTAATTACAAGGAATTATAATTATTAAAAAAGAAATATTATTATTATTATTATTATTGTGTTTACTATAGATCCCCCCCTTATGAGCAATTAGTGCGAGATCCGGTATAAGAAATATCTACCCTCATCTGTTATTTATTAGTTATAAGAAATAAATGATAGATAATATACACATTGACACATTGGACATAGGTTGCCTAGTTAAATTGCGTACGGACAATATTAATAGCCCAATCAAATTAGACGAAAAATAAGCTCCAGCTCGGAAAAATTACCATCGAGCTGAATTTTGGTATACGCCTTTATTACACCATTGTAAACAATATGTGAAAAGTCGAAATCGAGATCATGTGAGCTTCAAAGGTTATTCAAGGTCAAAGGTCACAAAAACGATCTTTTTGTAAATAGTTCGCTTTTTGTTTATTTTCCTATGAAAAGCTTCAAACAAAAATTATAGAAGAAATAATTATCTACAAAAAAAGTTCTATAAAATTTTTATGAAAAAGCTATTGTTTTTGCGCTAGAGGGCCTACAATGAGCAAATATTCGGGTGGTTGTTGCTCATTGTAGGCCTTCTAGCGCACAAACAATAGCTTTTTCATAAAAATTTTATAAAGATTTTTTGTAGATAATTATCTCCTCTATAATTTTTATTTGAAAATTTTTATTGTAAAATTAACAAAAAGTGAACTATTTACAAAAAGGTCGTTTTTGTGACCTTTGACATCGAATAACTTTTGAAGCTCACATGATTTCGATTTCGATTTTTCACATATTGTTTACAATGACATAATAAAGGTGTATACCAAAATTCAGCTCGATGGTAATTTTTCCGAGCTGGAGCTTATTTTTCGTCTAATTTGACTGGGCTATTAATATTGTCCGTACGCAATTTAACTAGGCAACCTATGTCCAATGTGTCAATGTGTATATTATCTATCATTTATTTCTTATCCCTAATAAATAACAGATGAGGGTAGATATTTCTTATACCGGATCTTACACTAAATGTTTAGTTACGGATCTTCTTGAAGGAAATAATAGCTCATTTTCATATATCAACATATCAACAATCTATGTTGTAAAAATTTTGAACTTTGAAATTTTGAAAATCAAGTTATTATTAAATTTCAATTTTATTTTGGATTTTTGAATTTAAATTTTGGCCCCACGTTTTGCGGTTTTGGGCGTTTTTTCAGTTATAAGTTGGCGCCACAGATTTCTAAAACCTGACAACACTGCGTACGTCTCTGGAGTACGGCGGCCATTTTCAGTGCCATGTTCAATTGTTCATTTTGATTTGTGATCTCGTACAGTGCAGTTGTGTTTTGAATCGTGTGTGTTTTGAATTAAAAATCACTAAAACCAAGAAATAAATACGACATTGTGGTCGCATCTATCGATGTTCAAGGACACGTTGCAAAAAAATCGCAAAATCGACAGATGGTTCGCACGTGGTAAGTACGTAGTAATAACCTTTTTTTAGTGTAATTCCACTTTTATTGGTATCTGTTGTATGCAAAGATAAGTAATGTTTAAAGATTTTTATGATTTTCTTTCCGGGTCTGTAGATTAGTACAGTTTTTTTAAAGTAACCTCCAGTAATAAAGTTAACCAAAAAGTTCGGCAATAGTTTTTTTTACGAAAACAGGAGGGTACTTTCGGCCAAAAACACACCTTACAATTTTTTGTAATAAGTGGACTATATTTAATATTTCTGATGTTTAATTGGGGTTATTGTATTAACGTATTTTGTAAGTCACTGTGTGCAAAAGCGGGCATTTTTTTATTTGAAATGAACCATGTTATCTAAAATTTAAAAAAGTGGTGCGTGATAAGCATTATGCTGGTTACTTGTGGTATTATAATGAATGAGTTAAACTTGAGATTAAGTTAAGAAAGCCGTAGTGCAGATAGCATGAAACTGTATCGCTCTCTGTTGCTCTCATGGCGTAAGATAGGTAAACCAACTTTTGACGGCAGCGAAGTTTTTTCATAAACCATAAAAATGTTGGATTTTTTTTGATTTTTAGAATCTACATAGTTACTATTTGGCTGTAAAAAACGATCAAGCTATTTCGTTGAATACTTTAAAATTTACAGCAATTTGGAAATCACCAATAAAAATGGTGTACATATTTTAAAGTATTCGGCGAAATAGCTTGATCTTTCTTTACAACCAAATGGTAACTATGTAGATTCTAAATCACAAGAAAATTTTTTTATGGTTTATGAAAAAACTTGGCCGCCGTCAAAGGTTGGTTCACTCATCTTACGCCATAAGTGCAACAGAGAGCGATATAGAATATAAAAATATTGAAAGTATAATTTTCACAAATGTTTTCGCTATACTATAGCATCGTATTTAGTTATTTATTTAGATTAGTTAGTTGTGGAGGTGGGGGGTTGAAGATATTTAAGAATAGCGAATTTCAGATCAGATTGACTATTGAGTAAGGTGGATTGATATTTAATTTCCATAGCTTCCAAGAACTCTAATTTTTTACTTAATGTGTGACTCAATGTGTAAGATTTTTTTGACCAAGTTTATGATTATTTTCCGTGAGATGTTTCGCGAAAGTAGATTTTCTGTCATTTAAACGGTGAGATCTAGAATGTTCTTTGAACCGCGTTTGAAAAGTTTTGCCCGTTTGTCCAATATATTTTTTTGAACATTCACATGTGAGTTCGTATACTCCAGATTTTGATAAAGTGTCCGATTTAGATTTGGCGTTATTAATTAATTTGCTAAGTTTATTGTCCGTTTTGAAAGCGATGTTAAAATTATGTTTTTTTAAATATTCGACTATATTATTTGAAGATTTTCCGAGGTTGGTGATTAGCTCAAATTTTGTTTCGGTTTTTTTAATAATTATATTTATAAGGATAAAAAGAATTAAGCATATTCTTTTTTAGTATTTGATTTAATAAATTGTTTATTACTTTTGTTTCGTAACCGTTGGAGATTGGATGAAATTTATTCTGTCTAGTTCTTTTTGAAAATTGACTGGGCTAAGGGGGACTCTGGTGAGGCGGTTAATAAAAGCTCGGAAAGAATTTTTTGAGGGAATGAGTGCTCAGAGCTGTTATGAATAACAACACCGGCTTCAGCAGGCTTGTGATAAATATTAAATGCCCGACCGTTTTTTTCTTTAAAAATTGAAATATCTAGATAGTTAATACTGTTATTGGTTTCTATTTCTTTTTTAAATTTTATATTAGGGTGAAGATTATTAATAAAGTTAAACAAGTGATCCAATTTTCTATCTGAACCTTTAAAACAAATTAAAAGACTTTAAATTAAACGTTTTTTCAAAACAAGGTGCTTTAACACACAGTCATGGTAATAAACGGAAAATCCCTACTGAACATTAAGACGCTTTGAACTAGAGATGAATGCTGGACTAATATTTTTGTCCCGTCCCGTCCCGCAGTGCCGCCTCGTCGTGTAAGTCCCGTCCCTAATTAAGGATCATCATTATAAGAATAATCAAAAAACCACGGGACCACGCCGCGGTCGTCGTGGGCTTTAAGTGGAACGCATCTTTAGAGTAAATGTAGGGAAAGGATTCAATAAGTTAAATTATGAAATAGAAGGGGAAACAATTTCATCCCGCGCGGGACTGCTTTAAAATCCCATCCCGCGCGGGACTGAGTTAATAAATATTCTAAATATCCCGCGGGACATAAAAATATCTCGAGGGATATTCCGTCCCGTCCTGCATTCATTTCTATTTTAAAACACGATTTATCATAAATTTTAAAACACACATTCAGCTCTAGCGGTATTGTATAAAATAAATTTATAATTAAAACGCGGGACTGAATTGGCATTCCGTCCCGCGCGGGACTAGGTTTATAAAATGTCTCGCGCTGGAGTAAATATTCTAAATATGCCGCGGGACAAAAAATATCCCGTCCCGTCCCGCATTCATCTTTAAAATAAATTTATAAATCAAACGCGGGACTGAATTGGCATCCCGTCCCACGCGGGACTAAATCGAAATCCCGTCCCGCGCGGGATTCTATCCGGCATTCTTCTCTACTTTGAACAGTAGCGGAGAACTAAAGTTCTGTAGTTCTGCTGAAAATTATTTGGGTGTTTATCGTTTATTATAGCTTTTTTAATTTTCAAAGCCTCCAATAAAGACAATAATCGTCCATTTTCAGCACAATGTAACAACTCAATGTTATTGAAATCTAAACCGTGTCCCTCTTTCAACCAATGTGTCGAAAATCCTGTTGATGTGCGTTGGTTGGTTACATAAGCTATGAGTTCCTTGATCCGGGTGTTAATGGACCTGCCGCTCTGACCAACATAAATCGCATCACACGTGTTGCAATTACGTTGGTAGATCCCACTTTTTGAAAGTTGATCAGTTTCTGACTTGTTATTGGTTAACAAAGATCCAATAGTGACTTGATTAACCTCCGAAGTCTTACAACCTAATTTATTTAACTGTTATCCAATTTTTCCGCTAATTTCCGACACATAGTTAATAATACCCCAACTCGAGGGGGGTATATCATCAATTAGGGGAGCAAGAGGAGCTTGCTCTTAACTAAACTTCTCTCTCGCAAGGTCCACTTTTTCTTGATGAGATTATCAACCAAATCGAGCGTAAAACCATTATTGACTGCAATCTTCAGGATATTGTTGGTTGAAATTTTCTTTGGACAGTGGCACATTGAAGAGTTTATTTATGAAGCTATGAAAGGCAGACATCTTTATTTTTTCCGCTTGATTTGATGACCTTGGAATAAGTGTCCGTCGTTGTCAGCTTTTTATTATAGATGTTGAATTCTAATGAGAAGTCCACGTTCCTAGATAAGTCTTGACCGTTTTTATGGATGACAACTACATCGGCTTGTTTCCAGTGTGATGGAAAGTGTTGGAGCCTCAGCGAAGCGTTAATTATGGCTAGTAGGGCAATGATAGCTTTTCTGGGGAGTTCCCGGATGGCTTTGTTGGAGATGCCATCAGGTTCTGGTGCTCGTTTGACTTTGATGGATTTGATTGCTGTTTTTAGTTCTTTAAATGACGCTGGTTCCATGGAGGAGTCATCATCTTCAGCCAGGGTGTCTTCTACGAAGTTGTGTATTAGGTCGATGCGTTGTTGATTTGGTTGGTTTGGGTTTGGTCTGCATTGATTTTCTAAGTTTGTCGCGAAGGTTTCAGCCTTTTCTAAGTCGCTCTTGGCAAGGGAACCGTCTGGGTTTTCCAGGGCTGGGATCGATTGTTTTTTCTTCTTGAGCGCCTTGATTAGCTTCCAGGCGAATGGGTCGCCAAATTGTAGGTCTTCAGGTTTTTTGCGCCATTGTTCATCGTGGGACTGCTGTCTCTATGGACAAGTAGTACTTATACCACCATTGTTTGGAAGGGTTCCTGGTGCATATAGTGACCAGTTCCACCGAGCACTTTTCCACCGGGCAGATCTTACTGGTGGCTAGGTGTAGGCTGATACAATCTGCGCAGCTCAAGTGTACGCCTTTACTCACTGCAGGCGTTGGTTACAAAGGGAAAACCTACGATTTTGCGGCATGGTATCTTAAAAAAAATTTTTTATAAAATCTGCGAAATTCCTAATTGAAAAAAAAAATTTTTATTTTTTCTACCCTGGTAGCCTACTAAAAAAATTCTATTTCCTAAATTTAATGTTTTCTATTTTAATCCTAACTATTTGGTTAATAAATTAAAAAATTTGAGGGAGTGTAATAAAAAAAAGTTATGATTACCAGATATAATGATTATAATTATATATTGGGAGATATTGTTTATTTTCTACTACTTACTTACTTACTTACTTCCGATGGCCAAATAGCTCTTTTAGAGCTTTAGCCTCCTCTATAATGCCTCTCCATATGTCCCGATTCATCGCTGTCTGCTCCCAGTCGTAATTTCGCTAATTAGTCCACGTTGGTTAGCATTTACTAACTGGGGTGTCTCAATAATTATCTGAGATAATATAATAGAAGAATATAGTTGACCTTATATAATATATAAAATAATATTATTGTAGGGAATAGGTCATATAACAAAAAGAATTTTTGCCGACGTTTCGAACTTTAATAGTCCATCCTCAGGGCTACGATATTAATACAATTAAAATTGTGTAAAGACATTACAGACTTTAAATAACAAATGCTATATATACTAACCTTTTCGTAGAAAATATAACATATAATTTGATGACCTCTGTTAGGTTTTTGTTTTTTGATTTTAAACTGAACATAAACAATATAATGTTATATGTAGTCTTGGGGTGCAATTACTAACAACAACTACTACTTTTGAATAATAATATATTTAACACACAATATTACAATATAACTCGCCAACGTCTAATCGTCGAATGCCCGCATGTTAGCCTCTCCCTCCTTCTACTGCCTTATCTTACGGTGTTGTCACGTGGCGCTCGTATGGCATTGATATATACAGGGTGTCCGCATTCGGCCATCCTGAAACAACGATCGTCCTCGATCGACGTGGCTCTTTGCTTCACTACCTGTAATCCAAATTATTAGAACAATTTTTTATACACAGAGTTAACACACTAGTAGTTTATATTGTGAACGTCAGATACGTCACCTCGTTTACATTTGTATGTGTCGGACACGCTACCGATTTACACTGTGAACGTCAGATACGTCACCTTATTTGAATTTGTATGCGTCGGACACGCTACCAATCTACACTGTGAACGTCAGATACGTCACCTCATTTAATTTGTATGCGTCAGACACGCTACCAATCTACACTGTGAACGTCAGATACGTCACCTCATTTAAATTTGTATGCGTCGGACACGCTACCAATGTACACTGTGAACGTCAGATACGTCACCTCATTTAATTTTGATACACATTTTATATTCTTACCTAAACTTTCTGAACGTAAACGGCTTGATATGTTCTCCCCCCACTACACCTTCGTAGGGGCGGTTTGTCCTCGACGAGTGAATATCTTCTTTTACTTTGTACCTGTCATTAGGCAAAACATTTGTGATCGTAAATGGACCTCTGTACTTTGGTAAAAGTTTCTTGCTTTCATTATTATTAGCTGGGAAGCTATTGATTTTACACAGCACCAAATCTCCAACAGCAAACTGTTTAGGTGCACATCTCTTCTTATTAAAATAGTTATCTTGTACTGCTCTGTTATTTTCTAGTTTGTTTGCTACTTCCTCTCGTAATTTTGTTACATCTATAACCTTTGTATCATCGTCACTTATACACTTGTCACTGTCAGTTCTCATCTTGTATCCAAAAAATACTTCACTTGGTGTAGTTTTCATAATTCTATGAGTGGTACTATTTATTCCTTGTTGAACATTTTTGAGATTCAAATCCCATAAATCAGAATCTAAAGGTGCCCCCATTGTTGCCAAGGCATCTAATACTGTCTTATTAGCCCTCTCTACTTGTCCATTGCCCCTTGCCATACCAACCGCTGTAGTAAACACTCGAATACCACCTTTATGTGTATAATTATTAAATTCTTTAGATATAAAAGCTTTTCCTGCATCTGTTATCAATCTCTTTGGGTTTCCAAATATTGTAAATATTTCATCTAGTGCTTGAATGGCGTGTTTACTTGATGTATCTGGTGTTGCTTTTAAATACACAAATTTGGTAAAGCCATCAATTATTACCAATAAATATTTATTTCCATTCTTTGTTTCCACAAATGGGCCCAAGTGATCCACATGTAGCGTATGATGTGGTTTTGCATATTTTGGTAAAGAGTGGAGGTAGCCTGGTTTTTTTCCACCGGGTTGTTTGTGATATAGACATGGAAGACATGCATTAATGTACTTTTTAACAAAGCGTCTCATCTTGGGAAACCAATATCTTTGTTTTAATCTGTCGATCGTTTTGTCAAAAGCAAAGTGACCCATATCATCATGGTTATTTTTAACTACCTGCCACCTACACTTCTTTGGTACTACCCATCTATTACCATAGTTTGTGATTTTATAAACTTTGTTTCCTCGCAGATCGTATTCCATAAATATATCCTTATTATTGTCATTGTCGCCAGACAAAAGAATTTCTTTTATTTTCTTGATATTTTCATCAGTCTCTTGAGCCTCTCGCAAGTAATCGTCTTCAAATATCAATGATACATGTTGAACAACCTCTTCCATTGTTTGAAAATTTCTACTTAATGCATCTACATGTTGCATTTGAGTTCCGGCTTTGTGTTTGATTTGAAAGGTATAGTCTTGTAAAAACAAGATCCATCTTGCAATTCTCGGAACAATGCTTTGCTTTGCCAAGGCACTTTTGACAGAATTGCAATCCGTGATTATAGTAAACTCTTTTCCTGTTAACAAATACTTATATCTCTCCACCGTTCGTATGATGGCTAAAAGCTCTAATTCAAAAGAATGATAATTTTTTTTCTTCCTTACTTGTTTGTTTACTATAGAAAGCTACAGGCTTCTCTCCTGTGTCTGTAATTTGAGTGATCATTCCCGCAAGTCCGTTTCTACTGGCATCTGTGTACACATTTGTTTCGAAATTGGGATTCCAAATCGTTAAAATGGGTTCTGACGTAATAAGACTCTTCAGTTCTTCAATAATTTTTGTTTCAATTTCAGACCATTTCCAAGGACAATCTTTTTTTAAAAGTTGAGTTAATTTCGCCGTTTTTTGTGCAAAATCTTTTATAAATTTTCGGAAGAATCCTATCAAACCGAGAAACTGACGTAATTGATGCTGGGTTTTTGGGACCGGAAAATTTTTTACTGTTTCTATTTTGTGTTTACTTGGTGATATTTCATTAAATGATATTTCATATCCCAAGTATGAAACAGATGTCACCAGAAATTTTGATTTTGACATTTTTACCGTTAGTCCATGCATTTGCACTATCTTCAAAACCTGGTCTAGTAAATGAAGACCTTCCTCCACCGTTTGAGATGGTATCAGAATATCATCTAAATATGGAATGACATTGTAAGTTCGGAGCGGCGAAAAAATTTCATTCATCATTTCTTGAAAGCATGCTGGCGCATTACATAATCCAAATGGGCAGCGTAAATATTCAAAATGACCTTCGGGTGTACTAAACGCTGTGTATTGAATTGATTCGGGAGTCATAGGAATCTGGTGATAGCCGGCCGCAAGGTCTATGTTAGAAAAATATTTGCAATTTGACAAACTGTTTATAATATCTTCAATAATTGGCATTGGAAACTGCTTTTTCTTTGTGACTTTATTTAATGCTCGAAAATCAACAACCAAGCGTTTTTGGTTATCTTTTTTGTTTATCAAAATGCTGGACTGGCGTATGCAGAGTTGCTTTTGCGAATAATTTTTGCATCTTGAAGCTCTTGAACAATATTGCGTAATTTAAGTTTGTCAACCTCAGCTAATCTATATGGTCGGTGTTTTATTGTTGTAGGATTCATTAATTCGATGCTCATAGCTACAGAATGTGTTTGTTTTAAATTTTTCATTGATGTAAAGAAACAATTCTCGTATTTCTTTAATATTTGTTGTAAATGTTCTTTTTGTATTGCATTTAACGTTCCTGTTTTAATGTGACTAAAAATATCAGATCTGTTTTGAAAAATCAAGTTGTCGTCAATACGGTAATACATTATATTTTTGTTTTCAGTGAAATTTCTGCCTATTAATAAATCTGTCTTTAGTGACTCAACATTTAAAACATACAAAATTATGTCAAGCGTGACGTCATCAATAGTTACTGTTGTTTGAACATAAGAATTAACGGTTGTAGTATTGCCCAAGAATCCTGCTAATACCACATTTTCTTTAAGTTGTTTAATTTCTAGTGCGAACCGATTAACTAATTTCCTTGCGATTAATGAACAATCACTACCGAAATCTATAAAAGCTGTATATTTATGTTGGTTGATAACTATGTCTTTATTAAATTTATTTTCAGTATTGTTAAATGTTATTTGTTTTACTACCTTTGTTTTACTTTTTTCGGATACTGCATGTGTCTCCGCACTTTGTCCATAATAATTAACATGGTGCTCACTGCGCTTTTTATAACAATTATTTTGAATATGTCCTTGTTTATTGCAAAAATGACATGTTTTTTGTCGATGCCTACAATCGTTTTGTTTGTGACCAAGACGTCCACAACAATGGCATTGTTTGTTATCGTTTGAGTTATCACGTATCATGTGCTGCGGTGTGAATTTTGCTGGGAATGTTTTATTACGCGTTGTTGTATTATATCGATTTACACTTGATGTTGTCTGCGGAATGTTACTAGTCTCTTTATATTTTTTATTCTTCAAATATGCTGCTAATAAATTTGGATCTTTGATACCTGCGGCTTCCACAGCCAACGTTAAATTTTTATCATTTATGGCCCCAAGAACCAATGAAATTTTATCAGTATTTGTAAAATTTACTTTTAACTTATCAATTTTTGCGATATGTTGGAAATGAAATTCATACAGTGATGACGCTACCGTGGGTTTGTGATTTGCAACATCCATAAAGAGGCGATATGTATTTCGAGTACTTTGAAATGTTTCTAAAAGTATGTCTTTCCATTGATTCCAAGAAAATTGTGACCAGCCTGGGTGGTTTTCAATAAAATTATTGTACCAAATTTTTGCGGTACCCTTCAATTTATTTAACGATTGAAAAATTATGAACCTATCATTCCAACCATGATTTTTGGAGTTGTGTTCAATAATTTCGATCCAGTCATGAATTTGCAATGTCATCGGATCGAATTCGGGTATAATATTTAAGTCAACCGCTTTACTGTTGTAATAAAAAGGAATATTACTCACCGACATTGCAGGTGTTTCAATGGTTTGTATCGTATTTGGCAAGACAGTAATCACCTTATTCGTACTCTCAGTTATGTCAGTTGGCATGGTTTCTCTTGGAGGGGTTGTTGTTGGAGTTCTTGTTTTTCTTTTCTTTCTTTTGGTTCTGTATGCAGTAGGTCTTTTCTTCGCACTTGAGTTGGAACTATCACTATCACTGTTATGTCTGGTTTTGCAACGTTTTTTAATTTTTGATTTTCGAACAACGTGGTTATTATCACTTACACTACTATAAGAACTAGAACGTCTGCTTTTATGTTTGGGCATGATTACTACCACTTCTGATGTAGTCTTGGGGTGCAATTACTAACAACAACTACTACTTTTGAATAATAATATATTTAACACACAATATTACAATATAACTCGCCAACGTCTAATCGTCGAATGCCCGCATGTTAGCCTCTCCCTCCTTCTACTGCCTTATCTTACGGTGTTGTCACGTGGCGCTCGTATGGCATTGATATATACAGGGTGTCCGCATATATGAATAACATTTGAGAACAAAAATATTGAAAACTTACTGAAAAACTTTTTTCTTCGACGACACAATCCAGGCATAAATACCAGTGGCATAATTGTTAAACCCACTTTACACTTACCACTTTCCAATCATGCCTCATAAGGTACCTACGTATTCAATCCTCAACTCCCTCTATAGGTAACCCTAAAGTGGTGACTTTTTGGATTTGAATTTAAATTGTGCGTGGGAGAAAAAAGTTGGTAGAATCGCGAATCTTATATTTATCTGTTCAAAGGTTAGTATAATAATGTACGATCACAAAATTTTTTCGTCGTCTTCATTTTGTCCAAAATGTATTTGTAACCACCATGAAAGTATTGGACATCCTTTTTAAAATTCATCGTTTTCATCGTTTATCATTCAAATGAATGTTAAAAGCTTCCTTGATTTTCCTTTTCTGATTATTATTTTCCGTGTCTAGGATTGTGATTATCTGAGATTGTGATCCCACTTCAGCTATAGTTGCAAAGACAAGGTGCGTTACCTTAAAAGTCTTCGTGTTTGCTATAACGTTGGAGATCGATTGTACCTACTACCTCAATTAATAACTTTCGGGACAATGGGCATTTGACTGCAGTTGAAAATTGTGTTATCTATCAGTTGTATTATCTAAAATTAAGAGGAGATGAACGAATATGGCATTTTATACGAGTCTGCTGTGTATTGCACAATGTGGCAAATAAGGAAGATACCTCAATCTTTCAATTTGAAAAGCGTAATTAAATGTTTATTTTTATTTTATTGTAATTATTAATTTATTTTATTAATTTTTACGTAGTAACAATTGTTCTAACAAATTGTTTCGTCTTTTCAATTCTAAAAGAACAATTTTATTGTAAATAGCCTTTTCTTTTTCGGAATTCCTTTTATTTAGGTTTATTTTTTTCTTTTAATTAATTTTATTTAATTTCTTTCTCTAATGGCTTCATTAAAACTCTTGAATGCTCTTGTGTTTCCATTTATTCTCACATTGAGAAGCTGAGAAACAATGTTCGCTGTTGTTTATAGTTGTTGTCACAATTTTCCACATTTTTTTCGTGGTCTTTAATTTGCGTTGCTCTACGAGCATTCGCTTCTCTTTATACAATTGATTTTGATTTGTTCGATGGCGTGAACGAATAGTTTTTATAGACTTCCAGCTGAGTTGTAACTGTTCGAAGACGCTTCTTGAACGATCTTCAAGAAGAAAATGTTGTTCTTCGTTGTTAATAAAATAACTTGCACTTATTTACAAAAAACATTTATTTTAACACGGTGAGACCTGAAGCCACCTGCTTGATGGTCAGGTAGTGACTTACGGGTTGGGTCGCCCTGCGAAGGCTGGTGGCGGATGTGCCAATTTGGTAAAATCACCATTGGTGTAATGGCGCCAAAATACAAAATTTACATAGGTTTACAAATTACATAGGTTTACATAGGTTACAAATTTAGATAGGTTTTACCAGAATTAATGATTTTGTGGAAGCATAGGTCCACTCCGCATTTTGTAGATTGCTTTCATCGTTTGTAGAATTTATGTTAAAATTATAAATAACTACTAACTTGCACGTTTACGCTAAAATGATCAGATCAAACTGAATACTGCATAAATGAACGGACATCTACTCATTTTATTTCATCTGTGTAAATTTGAGGCAGTTTCTCATTTCAGGCGATTGTCAACCACCTTATCGCCCCCATCAACCTATTTTCTAATTTCGATAACTCGGTATTGAAATATCCACCTTCGCCTGTTCGAGTTAAATTTGCTCGATGAGTTCGTGCCTTCATACGAACTCTTGATTTCCATTCGGAAACAAACTAAAAATCAAAATTTTAATAACAAAAATACAGAGCCTACTTAGTACTAGCTATGTTACTGCAAATAAACTTTTGCATTGTAACTAATGTAAAAACTTACTGTTCTCCACTGTTTAGTGGTTTTCTTTGCACCTCCCGGCTGTTCATTTAAAATTCTTCAACTCTTCCCACTTCTCCTTGACGTTGTTTGGGTGTGATGGATTTTTAATTTCAACCAAATGGTTTATAATAATTTCTATTTGATTTTTCGGGGGTCGATCGGGAAGGAAACAAAAATTTTTAAAAATCATTTATATAATATTTATAACGCAATTACTTAATGAGCAATTACGTAAAACTTGTTCGTCAATTAGTACGTCAATAACTTGGTTCGCCGTCAATAGCTTTGTCGCTGCCGAAGAGGGGGGTTTTTTGTTTCATTGCCGCCGGAGGGGGGTCGCGCCGGTTCTTTCTTCGGTTTGGCCTCAGAACAGAAGAGGCTAGATACCCCCATAACGAAAAGCATTTTATAACACACAGACGTTAGGGTCTTTTTGGTCATCGGCTTCTCTTATTCTTTTCGCCGCCTAGTGGCTCGGCTCATAAAACACGCCTCTTGCCGAAAAACAACCTTTTACGTCCGTCTAGTGCGGCTAGGAAACCATTTTTTTTACAGTGTACCTTTTTGATTTGTAAATTTTGTCCTTTCTAGAGTCTTGCTATAAAATGCTAATGGAGTACTCCGTAGTGTGTTATATTGTCGGACACAAAAGTGTCGATGATCGATGGTCACGTAGCTCACTTGCTACTGAAGAGTTGTTAGCTGGAAAAAATTAATAGAAAAACATTTTTATTGACAACCATATTATACTACTTACAATTTAACGATTTAACATTTTTGGAGGTTTTGGCAAAATTTTTTTTTCGGTATCGTTATCTTTAGTTTCATTATTTTCCATGTCAAGAAATCGTTGGGGACGATGAACAGACTATTTCCTTGATGGTAGATAAGTTCTTATTACATTTTTGTCTAAATCAGAGGTTTCTTTAGCTAATTTTGTTTTCAATTGGAAAACCAATCTTATTTTTGAATAAATCAAATACTGAAGATAATAATTGTTAGAGCGATAAGCAATCGCTTCTTAACTTTTCACTTTGTTTTGTTTGGTGGTTTTTTTTTGTTTTAATATTTTTGGTGGTAGTCATCTGGTACAGAAATTGTGGTCGAGTTTGGCTAATATTTATGGATTTAAAATCATTCACCAAGACGACCCAAAGTGCATTAAGCAATTTGATGGCACTTTCTAGCTTTTGCTCAAGGAAAACCGGGGCTTCCAAATTTGCAATTTCAATATTTTGGTTTTGGTATTTTTGGTGGTAGTCATATTTCATCTGGTTCAGAATTTGTAGTAGAGTTTGGCTAATGTTTATGTATACCGATAGATTATTTTTTATAGGAGATGGCAGAGTGGATTGGTTCGCATAATCGATTATCAAAACTAGAGATGATTTGTGCCGATCTTCTAATATATCCTCTATTTCATTATAAAAAGGTAGATCGACAACTTGTCCTTCTCTGGTTTGTCTTCTTCTGTCCCTGTTTCATTTTGCCTATTATTTTTTCTTTAACTTTCTTCAAAGCAAATTGCTGTTTACTTAACAGCATATTGAGCATCTAAAAAAATCAATAATGAATTAGAATAATACTACTTATAATTTATAAAGTCACCCACCATTTCTTAAGTATATGCTGTTACACAATCAACAAATATTTTGTAATTGCCTAATTCCACTTCTGTTATCTGATTTTGTACTATCTTTAACACTTTTTACAGAAAACGAATATGTAAGTAAGTAACAATTTTTGATTTTAAATGTAATGTAAAACATAGTATGTGTGGCTTTCCGTCCGGCCATTATTGAAAAAGTAACATTATAAAATAGGAACTGGTATTGTTGAAAAAGTATCATTTAAAAATAATAATACTACTTATACAAAAAGAACCATTTAAAATAATTCTGTAGATATCAAGATAATTAAAATAATTCAAAAAATATCTACAACAAAAGAAATTTCCTCTATAAAAATATAAATAAAAGAGGGGAAAACAAAAATAAACTTTTTACAAAAGTAATTTTTTAAAAAATAATAAAATTTAACTAGTAATCTTAATCTTTTTTCTTTGGCTTTGTGAAACAGATTTTGAACTATACCTATCTTTGACGTATTTGAATATTAGAAAAGGAACAGCCTTTTCAAAAATTAAATTATCGCAGTCTTGTTTAGTGCAAAACACTTCTCTAGTACTACGATTCGATTTCTGAACCATGTGGTGTACAATAATATAATTTTTTATTTAAAAGGGTCTGTTTTCGGTGCAACCAAATTAGCAACTGCGAGTATATAGAGGTTTTGCTTCAATCCCTAAACCTCACCTTATCCATATCGACGTCTTCTTCTTCTACTTTTGGCTAGGGTCAACCCTGTTTCCCTTAAACAGCCACTGCGTTGTTTCGTTGGCATCCTTGAGCATATAAATTGCTTAACGTCTGAGAGGTAGTGTGCTAGACTTGTCTCCAGACGAGCCTGTAACCCTGGTTTTTATGTTAATGATGGCAATTCATTAACCCAGGAGGACCACCGGCTTAACGTGCCTTCCGAAGCACGGAGAACAGTCATAAGAAAGTTGCCCTTCTCCGGATTTGAACCCGGTACCTTGCATTCGCAGTTGATCGCGTTACTTGCAAGGCAAATGACCGTCTCTATCGTCGTATCGTCATATCGACGTATATCGTCATATCGTCTCAAATGACGTCATATCGACGTGTGATATTTTTATCTAATCGTCTTTGAGTCCTCTTAAATTTAAATATTTAAATTAGTTTCCACTGTTTGAGCATTATTAATAATTTTGACTAAAGCTCCAAATCCGGAGATTATTCAGATAAAAAAAATACGGCTTTGATGGTATTGAAGTTTTTGATGTCCCGTTCAATGAGTCAAATAAATCGTCAATCTTTTTGGCAAATTTTGCAGTGAAAATTGAATTGGAAGGCAACTTCCTCAGTGAAGAGTATGTTTCAATGGCTGCAGCCACAGAATTACTCAACTGTGCAGTAGCAACCTCCACTTTTATTTTCAAATGGGAATTTTTAGTAAAATTGAAATACCCAGGTCTTAAACGAATTAAAGCTTTAAAAATTTTTTTATGGTCAATATTAAAAACGGATTCTACATGTTTATTGTTTAGACTTGTGAGCTGCAAATTCAATCTCGCATGACAATAAGGAGTATTTTTTAATAAATGCGGTACATCAAAAATAGTGACAATCGGCCTGTCATTTATAAATATTTATAAATTTATAAATTTATAAATATATATATGGCCTTTGGCTGGGATGTTTCTCTGAACATCAAGAGACAAAGCTGACCCTGATCACACACAGTAGCCATAATATTTAAACCAATTCCCTAAAGTTCACTCATATACTTTCTTTAATAAGAGCCTTTAGATCGTAGGTTTTGATCGTATGTGAAGTAAAATAATAAGCCACGACACAGAGAGAAATGTTCTCAGATATAATTCGGAATACGCATAACTTATGCATAATTTTCTCATAAAAAAGGCACTACTACTAACTATTCATAAATTTATAAACCATATTCATAATTTATAAATAGTCATGATCGCATCGGTTATGATTATAATTCATAACTTATGAATTAAACAGTTTCATTATATATGCGTAATACGTCATACGTTTATGAGTAATAGTCATAAACTCTGATCATATTAAGCATAAAAAATACCCTTAATAATCACTTTTTTATGATTAATATTCATATCTTTATGAGTAATACTCATATATTCTGATCATATATATATAAGTCGGTTTTAAACGTCTTGCGACGTTGTCCGATACCAAACTTGGTGGCGCCTTGCGAATTGGCGCTTGGATTTTTGTAGCATTTCACATTTTTTACCTACGACGAGGAGCCAGCCCGTCGGTAGAACCCCCAACCTGGAGGACCAAATGAGACGGCCATAATAAGTTGTTACTTACCCGGATTCGAACCGGGTATTGAGCGTTCGTAGTCAACTCGCTTGACCATTACTCTCCGACCGTCTCTATATTCTGATCATATTAAGTATAAAAAATACACTTAATAATCACTTTTTTATGATTAATATTCATATCTTTATGAGTAATACTCATAAATGCTGATCATATTAAGCATAAAAAATACACTTAATAATCACATATTTATGATTAATATTCATAAACTATAATTTATAATGAATAACTTTTTAAGCAGCTAATCATAAAATGATCTTGAAGTAGCTTATTAAGTAATATTCAGAATATTGGATCAATAATTATGAATAATAATCATAATTACAGAGTTAATTTTTCTCTTCTTATACGGAATATTCATAAGGTATTTCTACTATATATTTTATAAATTAGTAAAACGTATATTTCAAGTTTCAAAAAATATTTATTTTTTTACATTTATACATTATATTTACAGCACATTTTTTTTATTATATGTTACCACACACAATAATACATAATATAATATCTAAATCTAAACAATGTTACATGTTACTAACCATAAAAGATTTTCCTCTATCGCCGGGGAGATAATTTAACAAAAAGGGTTTTTTGTATTGAAGTTGAAGAAAATTAATACAAATAATTTTTTTAATAGGTTCATTAATCATATACACGCAGTAATGCCGATCAAATCCATTAATCTTATATTCAATCATTACCAAGTATATATTATCTTCCTTAACTTTGATGAAATCTATATCAATCTGAAATAAAATAATCAAATAAGATCCTCTTTTATCAAGTCGGATGCAATACTTACAAGACGACTACTATTGCTTTGCAAAATTAATGGACATTCTTTTCAATGGCTTACCTTTTCACTAGCTGATATGATGACGATGATGTAAATTGATATTAAATCTTGTAACTTATTGAATCACAAATTAACTACACGTGCACGGCGCGTCTCGAACAACCAACAGGCAACAGGTAGTACTGTGGTGGTCTGTTTAGTATTTAGTTATAAAACTAAATAGAACCAGTGTTGTCAGATTTTAAAAATCTGTGGGGCCAACTTTTAACTGAAAAACCGCCTAAACCGCAAAACGTGGGGCCAAAATTTAAATTCAATGTTAAAAATCCAAAATAAAATTGAAATTTATTAATAACTTGATTTTCAAAATTTCAAAGTTCAAAATTTTTACAACATAGATTGTTGATATGAAAATGAACTATTATTTCATTCAAAAAGATCCGTAACTAAACATTCATACTGGGGGGGGGGGATGGTGAACACAATAATAATACAGATAATATTTTTTTTTTATTAATAATTATAATTCTTTGGAATTACTTATTCTATAGGGGGGGTTCAATGGATTCAAACCAATGTTTTGCAAAATTAATGACGTCATCACTTGCCAAGTCGATAACCTTTGGTCAATCGTGCAAACTATTTTTTGATATTCTTTCTAATCGTTTTGCTTCTTGACAGAAGCATCGTGACCATTAATTTTGGTATTAAATGGTTCTCTTGGCAGATTACTTTCGGTGGTTTACCATTGCTTTCCGATAGGAGTGGGTCATCATAATGAAGTTGGATAAATTGTGTAGCCGGGTTGGGGATCAAACCTAGGGCTGCTAGCCTAGAGTCCGGTCCTTAGCCAGTTCACTTAGCTCACCTCTCATTTTTTTTTTGATATATTGCCACCAAAAACTTGCCTGTACTGAATATTTAGTAACTGTCTAGATTAAGTTTCTATGAAGAGTGAGAAAACTGATGTTAGCGTTCTCTCGAGTTAAAAGTTTTTAGATAAAGTTCACTTTTTTAACGCTAGAGGTGTTAACGTCAAACTTACTTGCTCTCTTATAGGAGAATTAGCGATAAAGCTCGACGGTAGAGCCTCTAGTGTTAGTGTAAATAAGTGTGTGTAACCCAGTGTAACTTTTAATTTTCAATTGCCCCCTCCCCCTTGGAAAAATTATTCATTATAAATATAAGGTAAAAACTAAAATTACTGGAAAAAAGTATAGAAGGGGCTATCAATTTTGGTATTTTTTTACAACAATCTATATTTATAAAATTGCCCCCCCCCCCTAAAGAAATTTGGACAATATTGTGATTCCTACTGAGATCCATCAGTTGAGCTGAGGTTAGTGTTGGTGTTTAGAAACAATTTTTTTTTAATTAATACTGCTAAAATAGAGATCCACCGGCTACCTACCCGTCCGTGGACGGGCTTTCCACCTAGTATAAATATATAATTAGTTGGTCTCAAAATTCAATCTTAGAAAGAGCGTATTAGTAGCCATCGGACGTTTTTCATTGGTTAGTTACCATTTACATGTAAATTTTATAGAAAATTATGCATCGTGTCATACGGGCTTAAGGTTTTAAAAAATAACTTGAAATTTGAAAGATTTTTTTAAATTGAGCTCCATGATTGATAAATAATAATTAAGCATAATTATGCGCTGTTGTATAATTCGGACATTTTTAGTTCTGATTGGTTTACTTCTACCGGTAGCTGACGTCACTTACCGACGTTTTAAAGTTTTTCTCATATTAAGAATACTCAAAAAAATTTAAAAAAAATTCTTTTTTACTTACACCATTTTACCTAGACTTTTTTACTCGTAGACTTTTTTTCCGTAGACCTTTCTACCTAGATTAATTTACCGTAGATTATTTTTCCTTAGCCTATTTTACCGATTACCGTATGTTTCAGTAATCCTCGCTTATTCTAACATGATTAACAATTCATAACTTTAATGCATTTATAAATCCTATTCATAATCCATGAATATACCTTACTCATACAAACTGAACTTTTAGGAATATGTTATGCGTATTATTCACAACATGATAATATAATTCTTATCTTATAAATGTTCTTAAATATGGAATTTATGAACACATTATTCATAACTAGTGATTACAGATTTCTCTCCGTGGACTTGTCCCATTGCATTCTGATTCCCTTAATCATAAAAAAAAAATAAAGCATGATTTGCAACCTTATTTGGACTACCTAAAAAACCTGAATCTTCGTAACCATTTACTTTTTGCTTGTGCTGTTCGTAATTAAATCCTTGACTTAGAAATATTTCATCAAATAATAGTGCACAGTACCGATCTGCACATTTTATTTTGGATATTTGGGTCTTAAAATATTTTAAAATTGCCTGGCTTAGGGTCGTATTCTCTAACTCTTAAAGGATCTTTACGGAAAGGATGCCTTTAAGGAAAGGTATTCCAGTTTCAAAAGGAATTTCAAAGTTCTTCTGGACGGTAAATAGAAATATGATTTCAAATATCTACATAAGCGTGGATTTCTCTTATACACAGTCAAAGCAAAAGCTTTTAAACGCGCCTTTGAAATCTATGAAAATGCCTATGACGGATTTAAAGTTGAATTTGAAACGACGGCTTTTACTCGATGCCACGCGTCTTCGGTGCGTCGATTTTTGACGAAGCCAAACTGCGCATCGTCCAGAGTCTCGCCAATTTGGGCGTCCAATCTGTCCACAAGTACTTGTTCTAGAGCCTTTCCCAAGATTGGGTGGAGGCTGATAGGTCGGTACGATGCGGCCCCTGATTTTGGCTTTGTGGGTTACTTCTTGATAATGACCAGTTTGGTCTCTTTCCATTTCGTTGGAAAGCAGTCCGTTAGAATACACGTGTTGAAGAGCAGGTGTATATAGGTCAGGATTGCTTTCCACACCTTTTTAGCTATTTCCGGCAGAACCCCATCCTACCCGGGTGCTTTCTTATTGTTGATCTACGATTATTTTATCGTAGCCGTTTTATAAAAAACCTTGAGTTAAACTTTTAACTCAATTTTAATTTTAAACTTATAGTGCCGGAGTCGTCACTATACCCACTGATTCGCTTGAGGTACAATTTTTAACTGGTTAAAAGTACATTGTATTGGCACGAAAGGCCCAAAAACTAACGGTACAGATAAAATTATCTATGGTAATCCATAGGTACTTAAGAATAAATTATGGTTCTAAGAAAAGAGAATAATTCACATAATGGAACGGAATGGAACGTTCATCCTGGAACGGCGTGAACACTTATTTCCCCAAAGACTTTCTCTATTTCTTCCATGCTAATTTTATTTGGGGCTTGTGTTGCCCGCGGTGCTTTAGCCGCTGGCTCTCCTTCTTTGAAGAAGTGGTCTAAGAGAATTCCTACATTTGAATTTGAGATTGGGTTTGAAATTGGATTTGAATTTGAGTTTGAATTTAAAGTTGAGATTGGATTTGGCGGATTTTAAAGGTTTTTAGATTTACCGTTGTCGTGTGTATTCTTAGGTTTATTAGTTCAACTCTTGTTTCCTGTTTGGTCCCCCCTACTAGTGCCGGCCACTCATTATGTAAACATCTAAACACTCAACAAATCTTGGAAGAACTTCACGACTTAAAATTGGTTATATTTTAAAAAAAGGTCATAGAACTTATTATTAAATAATAAACCTTCATAATTTATAATTTTTGGTACAATAATAATAAACCACACATTTAATGGGTACATTAAAATGGGTACAGTATAGGTAGGTACATCTTATTAGTGGTGAAAGATATTTGGTAATTATATGGTAAATGGTATGGTAATATGGTAAATATTTGTTAAGGGGGTGGTCGCGACGTTTTTTTGTTTGCATCCAGAGATGGTCCAAGTTTATCTTGATGATGGACGGCTTCTCCTATTCCCCTCACCAACTTTTATGAGCTCGGCTCATAAAACACGCTTTTTGCTGAAAATCGACCCTTTACGTCCTTATGATATAAACCAGCGGTCGGTAACCTTTTGCTATAAGAAGGCCAAATATTTTAAGTGATGATTAGTGATGATTAGATCCACTAAATAAGAGCTTTTTTTATGCAAATTTAACAAAAAGAGCCGCAAAAAGGGCCGCACCAAGCGGCCCGCGGGTTGCCGACCCCTGATGTAAACTACTATTTGATTTACCAAAAAAGTAAAGGCGTAAAGCGCCAAAAAAGATTTCGAGCTGGCTCCCTTTTTTTGAAATTGCTACCTATTTTGGTTGTTCTAAATGTTCTTAGAATAATTTTTTAATTTTGAACAAAAATAACCGCGGAAAGCCCTTTTTTGAAATTGCAATTTTTCTTGTTGTTCTTCATTGCATACATTTCTTGAAACTTCTTGTCGCCAAGCACCAAGATTCACTTCAGCATTTCTCATTTCTCGGTCCTCAAATGAATTATTACAATATCTTCGTTTTTTTGATGGTATATTTGCCTCTTCAGTTTTTATGTAAGACGAACCGTTGCTTGAATTACTTTTCTTTCTATAAAGTAGGTTGTAAAATAATCCACACAGCTTTGCATGTTTCTCTAAATACCATGCACGCAGTTGATTTCTATCTAATCTATTGATCTATATTGATATGATTTGATCTAATCAAAAAGCAAATGCTATTATTGATTGTAGTGAATTTCCAGATGCCAATAATCTTACAGTTACGGCTAATTGACATCGTGCAGGAATATTTATACGATTCGACGTATATGTGATTGTAGGACCAACAATGGATAAAAGTTTATCAAATATTGCTAGACTCATCCTTGTGTAACTAAAAAACATCTCGTAATCAGTTAGACGCATTTCTTGAATGAGGTTGTCATAATCCCTTTACAAAATTCTCCGCTCATAAATGGGTTGTACTCACCACCGACGCCGGCGTCTTCTACCTTCAGCATGTCCAATTTTTTCAGCACACAAGGTACACTGATACGTTATAACGTTCATAAAAGCGGCGTTTGCATTTCTTTGCAATTGTTGAGAATCTATTATCTTCAAATTCATCACCAAAAAACTATCTTAATTTTTCTTAGAAGTCTGGTCCGCACCTACTACTACTAAACCAAATATGGTTTTAATTGGTATCCACTATCACCCACTAATAAATAATTTCCAAAATATTGTGTTTCAAACAGTCTTTTTAAGCTAGAATTGTTGAAGATGGTCTGATCATGGCTCGAGCTAGGCCACCTTGCAACAATATCTCTGATGTACAATTTGCTATCAGAGATAGTCTAGACATTTATTCCAAAGAAATTCTTCCTTGTCCGAAATATCTCTGCATCGTCTCCTCCAGATGATCGGATTTTTATTAAGGTGTGCAATCTATTGCACCTATCACTCTTGGGAATCGAGCAATTTTATAAAACTCTTCTGCGGTTTTCGCTATTTCTTCTTGAGTTTCAGGCATATTGATATACTCTGGAGCTAACGCAATAGAATCAGAAACCCGAAAGATTATCCTTGACGCCGAAGATACCGACACTCTGCAAAAGACTGCTACGGATTTCTGCATGCATCTAGTTGCATAAAACCAAAGGGTTAAAAGTAATTAAATTACCGGTTGAACGCTTCTACCTCTGCAATAAACAATAAAAATTAATTTATCTAATTATATACAACTAATTAATTGAATGCATGCGGTAGTTTTACTTGGAATCCAAACTTATTTGCTTAAAATTTATAATTATAAATAAATTACATAGGTAGTACATACCGTCTCGTCCTAGGTTGCAAACGATGTTGAATTTGTTGCAGCACTAAATTAAAAGTTTCTTTTGTTAATCGAAATCTTTCAAAGAAATCTAACTCATCCAAAATTTCTACGTGATTTTGCCGTATCCTGTACCACTTTTTTTGTCTGACGTATAATTCATCTTCTGATGAAGAATTAGATGAACTGCTATCTAATAAATTATTTATTTTTGTCCACAAAAGCGCGTAGGGTCGTTCGTACGTTCGAGGTTACTCTAGGTTACGGAGAACTTTAATTAACTCAATAGAAGCACAATAATTTTTTTTAAGTAGTTATATTTATTTGTAATATATTAATAATAAAAAAATTACTCCTTAGATTTATTTAAAGCATTGACAAAATTATTTATTGCAACGGCCAATGTCGATATACTCTCCGAGAGCATCGAGACAGCTGTACTTAGGTTCTCGGCAGATTTGCTGTAGAGCTCTGCGGATGCCTGCAGCTGGGTTTTATTTGTGGTTGGGGGCTTCCTGCTTCTTTTTCCTGTAACAACAATTAATAAATAAAATGGTCGTAATACATCATCAATAAATTATTCAATTGAAAAAGTGAGAAAAATACCTGAACTTTTGCGACCATTTCGAAACCTATTTTTCAAAGGAGGCAAATTTTGATTTGAAGGCAAATGCTCATTTTGAGGCAAATGTCTATCTTGTGCCTCCGCTAGTGCATCTTCTTCTGCAGTAAACTCATCTAGCGGAGTAAGCTGCACTTCTTCGACAACCTCGATTATTCTAACAACCTTCTCTGCCGACACATTGCTATTGGTTTCATCAGATTTTATTACATGGTTTTCCACTTGCTGCGCCTCAGGATCTATTTCTTGAGGCAGTTCTTCATTTCCCGTGATAGTAAGCCATCCTATCACCCCCATTAATCGATTTTCCAACTCGGACAAGTCTCGGTTGAAGTAACCTCCTCCACCTGTCCGAGTTAGACTTTCTCGATAGATTCTACCTTTCTTCCTAACCCTGGATTTCCACTCCGATACAAACTAAAATTGAAAATTTTAATAACAAAATTACAGAGCCTTTTGAGTACCTAGCTATGTTACTGCAAATAAACTTTTGCATTGTAAATAATGTAAAAACTGTAATGTAATGTTTTCCACTGTTTAGTCGTTTTCTTCGCACCTCCCGGTTGTTCATTTAAAATTGTACCCAACTCTTCCCACTTCCCTTCAACTTCGTTTGGGTGTGACGGATGACATTTACCCGTTTGGAACACTTTATTTGCAGCCAAATGGTTGATAATAACTTCCATTTGACTGCAACTAGTTTTTTCCCTCTGCGCATACCTTCAGCCATTTTAATAATTTGAAACTGAAAATGCTTACAAAATTGTTATTTGATTTTTATATATACTGACGTGTGCCGTAGTAATTACCAATTTTTAAAGTCCACAATTTGATATTGATCCGTTCTTTATTTGAATTTTACTCGGACGAGTGGAATGGTTTTGCCTTCATTCGTTATACTTTTTGTTTAGTATCATGAAAACAGGATTTTAAAGGTGGATTTTTTGTTCCAGAAACCAAAAATAAGTTAAATTAATCAGATATGATTGCGTTTTGTTTTAACTCTTTTTATATTGTTAATTTGTTTACCTTTTAATATTTAAGTGAATGCGTACGTAGAAACCTGTAACGTCGTGTTTAGTGTAAATAATTCTAGATGGTGCGAGAAGTGATGAAAATTCTATTTAAAAATTGGTGATATCGTTTTTTTTTAAGATTTTCAAATTTGGCTGGAAAAGTTGACGAATCAGCGTGGGCCACGATTTCCAAAAGCCTAGAACAGGAAGGAAATGAAAATTTTTAAAAATGATAAGGGATTACTGACTTAGAGGCGAACGTGTTAAGTTGTGTTTTCGAGAGAACGAAAATTTCTCGATAAGTTGTGAAATGTTGCAATTTGAGAATGAATTGTGAATTATAATTGCAATTATGATGAGTGAAATGTCAATATGATGAGTATGGTGATTTCTAGAAGATTGAGTTCTGGAATTGGAAATTAAGGATATTTTCTACCTGATGAGCTGGGAAAATGGCTGTCCTATTTGTCGTTTTTTATCGCATCTTATTTTCACGCATCGACATTTTTCTGCTACATTGAATGGTAATTAGAATTTGAATTCTTTTATTTTACGCTATTTCGACATTATTTTATCTGGAAAATGAAATTTATAAATTTTAAAGTTCGAGGTTATACAATGCACGTTTTATTTTTCAAACCTGGAAACTTCGCTAATAACAGGTTGATTGCACTATTGCACCAATTTTAAAAACACCGATACAACAATTTCAAGTATTGGATTAATTAGTTTACCGTCGAAATTAACTTTTTTTATGATGATTTGGATCAACATGTGTGTTATGCGTTACATCGAATTTTATTTGCGTCTAGCGGTAGAATTTAACAGTTTTTCATGCTATTGGTTACAGGTCGGGGCGAAATTTTAAATAAGACAATTAATTTATGTGAATGATTATTTTATTTCAGTTTGTACAATATTAACAACGCTTGATTTGTTTACAAGTTAGAGTAATAATATTTGACATAGTAAATGCACAGATTACTATACAGATAGCCAACCCCATTGTTATATTGGTTAACACATTTCTTACCTGAAATTATGTTAGTACTGGAGACGGCTACCAGAGGCGCATTTCTGGGAGACATCACGACATTGAACTATGGTGGCTACTGGATACGCTTCATAGATGTCGTTTCTAAAATACCTCATGAAATCTCAAGTAGAAAATTTTATTATAGATACATACATTATGCCGTTATAAATAGTTTCATGCCTTGAAGGAAAGTAAACCCTTAAGCCGTATAGGTACTACCTGGGTAAATAATCTGGGAAACACACTTGAATGCGTTATTGTCATTTAAAAATAATATTGTAGCTTAACTAGATTTTTTACATTACAAAGTTACAAAATAAACATCAGATTATTTATATTTATGATTTTTTTTAAATGTATCAAGTTATAAATAATAATTTATAACCAAATTAATTTATATTTTTTATTAAACTTTCGAGCTCAAATGAGTCTCTTCGTCAGAATAATTAATATTATTTTATCAATAAAATTATAAGCTATAACTATAATCACAGATTACTATAATAGTAATCTGTGCTATAATGTACCAAAGGTGATGATAATCATGCAATAATTTTGGCTAATAATTGCATGCATTATTCTGATTGGTATAATATTAATATAAGGAAGTTATCCAATGAGGTAACATAATAATTTTAACAAAACAACAAAGATAACATAAAATGTAACGTAGCATAAAAAACAGCTTTTCACTTATTTTGCAAAATATTAAGTTTTTGATTAGGTTTAGTACTATTACCATTTTTAATGGGTTTCTCTCCATATTTCCACTTACACTCTTTATAAATTTTAGTTCTAACCATTAATTGTATAAAATATTGAAAATGTTCAAGACAGAACTTGTCATTAAAATAACATTCTCATTGTTTAGAAAGTTTTTTGACAATACTGGAACTTAAGCCAGTCTTTTCGGGATTTTTGTTAAACAGCTTGTAAAATTTTGTTAAAGATATTTTGGTAAAGTGTTCAATTGTACTATTAGGAATCCTCAATCCAGTTGATTCTGCTGAAATATTACTATACAACTTATTTAAAATTAATAATTGTTTGGGGTCATTTAGACTACCTTTCACGTTTAATAGCCCCGTCTCACACTTTTCACATTTAAATTTTTCAATTGTTTTTTTGCATAGGTAACCTGCATAATATGCTATAGCACAATCTTCTAAAATACAATTTTTCTGTTCTATAATATTTGAATTTTCATTAACAGAAGGCATCTCTGCTTCCGATTCGATATTTGAAGTTGTTGAAGAATCAGAAAAAGAACTGATGCTACTAATAGTGCAATCGAGATCATTTTCACACTCGGACAGTTCGTTTGAAGTATCATTTTCCTTATGTTGATCCACTGATTTATCTAATTGGTCATCTAAAAATAAATTATCTACGCACGGTTCATTTATATACAAATCTGAGTCAAAATCGTATTCACAATTTGAAGATGATGGGGGTTTTACTAAATTATTAATTGTACAGCTCCCAAAGCTTGTACGAAAAGCTCTAGCAGTGGGATTAAAATTGAAACCACCTCTTTGTCTAATTACGGAAAAAAAGTTTTCTAAAGGGTCTTGATTTAATCTAGATGTTAAAATGAATTCTGTTCCAGTTTTTAATTCTGCTTCATAGATCATCAATATTGAATTGATACTCCAAACGAAACCATCAAAGCAAGGTGGTTTTTTAACTATGTTGTTGTTATTCTTTTCATATTTGCAAATTTTCTTCATAATGTTTTGTAAAGACATTAGAGTTGTTTTTACAGTTGGATTTTTCTTTGAAATAGCACAGCGAAAAAGATTTTTATCAAATTCAAATTTGCTGTTGAAACAATCAAACCCTTTATCCAATAGATCAATAAATTCTGCTGTATTTATTGCCGTTTTACTATCAATATCTCCAGTTTCTACTGCTGTTTTTATTGCTGCTGCCATGCTGTGGCTAAATACTTGTAAAAGCTACTGAACATGACATTTTTTGGAACGGACTAGGATTAACATGCACATCTGTAATTTTGATTAAGGATCGTGCATACTTACTTCTTTTATCAGCAGTGTAAGTATCAATGATATCTGAAAATCTTATTCTCTTATTATCAAAACAAAAATCATGAGATAACAAATTATTTCGCAAAGATTTGTAGATATGTGGGATATCGTAAATTACATATACTTGCTCTTTATCTACAAAAAAGTAAGGAGTTTCTGAGCTTGCTCCTAATAATTTAAAAGCACCTACGTTGCTTGTACCTTGATCTCCCACAACTGCTTTTACAATAATACCACATTTTTGCAGTTGGGAAATTGTTACTTTAATTAGTTTTTCTAAATTTTCTTTATTTACTCCAGAATTGCTCAAAAAGTAAGCAACGGGAAGTTTCCATTTGTTATGCAGTCCTCGAATCATAAACACAAGAGATTTTTTTGCTGATTTAGCAGTTCTTCCTAAAAACCCCAAATCTTCGAAGCCTTCAATTAAATCTAAAGTTTTTGAATACTCGAGACACTTTTTTATAGACATTTCATCTAGTAGAAGAACACATTTTCTTTCTTGGTCATCCATTGCGCCGGCTTTAATTGATATTTGCTTCATAAGTCTTCTGTTAAATCCTGGCATAAATTTGGATTTTCCTATCCATGATTTTACTGTTGATGGAGCAGGTAATAGGCCAGTCATTATAGCAAAAAAAGGTATGAAAAAAAGCGAAAGTTTTAAAATTTTGAGACAATATTGGAAAAAATTAAAAAATAATAAATTTGATTTTGCACCCTTTTCCGCCCCCCGGAACATTGTTAAATTAACAAAAAACGTAAATTTTTAATAACTTTTTGAAAAAAATTCGGATAGTTATGCAAACTTGGCGGAACATTTTAATGATTATTATACATCTTCTATTAAATTTGCACCCTGCTACAATGACCGGAACACTGAAAATAATTGTTTATTAATTATATTTTGATATATCTTATCGGAAAAAAAAGGAAAAGTTATGCAAATAATTGTTTATGCAACAGAAAAGGGTTAGAAATCCGCTTGTAATTTTGCATAACTTTTTTTAACCCGGAACATTTTTTTTACAATTTTTTTTATCTGACACGGCGTCGATTTTGACGGTTTAAACAATAAGTAAGTGTCTATATAATTCTGATAATCTTAAAATCAGGTTGCAAATGATTGTGACACGAATAGATATCATAATCTGAATTTGCAACCTCGTAAGTGTTTCGGAACTTAATTAATTATCTATTATTTAAATAATGAAGTTAGGCTCGACGTACTTGTAGCATTCTATGTTTGTTTTCGGTGCGTAATAAGAAGCTAAATGGGTAAGACGTTTGTTGCGTTATCAATACATATACTTCTACAAAGAACGTTCGATACCAGTTTTAACCTCTGGCAGCATTATTATAAATTATTTATGTTATAAATAAAATTTTCTTATTAACACAGACGAGCATAAACCTACATATATTGTCATAAAATTTTTATAATCACACACTCGCAACAAATGGAACTTAAAATTTTCAATAATTGTATTCTTCTTTCTAAAAGAAATAAAAAATAACACGAAAACTTTTCGCTGCACTCAAATTTTATTATAACTAATTCAAAAATTTACATTGAATCTCGCATACTACAAAATCGCGACCTCACAGCTCCGTGGATCGCTCGCGAGTCTTTTCCAAAATCAAAAACTTCCCCCACCTTGGCTATAACACCAGAGCGTCACAAAATTAAATTTTCAAAAATTAAACTTACAAAAATTGTCATCAACTAGTAAATTTCTTCATCCCAAAAAATATACGACATCTCCTTCCTATCCTTAGAAAAGTTCTGTAGGAACTAGAGAAGGATACCAAACGTCGTATCGTTGGGATGAAGAACCAACTTTCAAATTTACAAATCAAAACTTACAAATTACTATTTCATTAATTGACTAAACTAAACCAATCAAATTTACAATTGTTCATAGTTATTATTAAATTTACAATTATTTTAATCCGTTGTCCGTTCAATCGCGTTTTCATTTTAATAATTCACACTCTTCTTTATTTTTTATTTGGAGTTGTTTTTGGCTCCAACTTCCTTCCACCGTACCCTAATTCGATACGCCCATTTTAATAAAACGGATTGGCATGCCTGTACCACTTCCATCTTCTTCATCCAACTATGTTTATATAACTTTTGATTTTCGACTTTGTTCTCTTGAAAATTGTCGTTTTTAACTTTAATTAACCATACTAATTTTCCTGACGCCATCTCTTCTTGCTCTTTGTTTTCCCATCTACTTGACCTGGTTACATCCTTCCTGTCGGAATATCCACCCAAACTAGTAACTTTAATTTTATAATTTTCAAGGTTTCTTTGA
Organism: Rhagonycha fulva; assembly: GCA_905340355.1. NCBI lineage: Eukaryota > Metazoa > Arthropoda > Insecta > Coleoptera > Cantharidae > Rhagonycha > Rhagonycha fulva. The sequence goes on from HG996554.1 coordinate 22,749,423, forward strand.
ATATCTATTTTTTTACTTCGCAGTTTTCTCCATCTTATTCTTCTTATTTGTTTTCTTGAAAATACGAGGCCTTCCTTCTTAGTGTTGCCATTGTGCCACTTTTCTTTTTCGATAAAAATTTCGATTACACTAATTTCTTCTTGAACAACTTTCTTAATGTTTTCTTTCACCTTAATCTCCTCAGTTTGGAACAAATTTTTTTCTAAATCTTCATTTTTCAACATTGGTTTACTTAATTTTTCTACTCGAAATTCTTTCCTGATTTGCTCAAAAGTTTGGTTTATATTTTGATTAATCAATTGGAACATCTGTTCCAACCTCGGCATGAAATTTTCAACCATTTGCTCACTCATTTTTTTTATAGACTCAATCCCAGGGTAAAGGTAAGTTCTAGGATAAAATTCCTTATTTTATCCACTTGGCCCCACGTTGATATGCGACAGATGACATAAAATTATCCCTCCAAACTATCAATCGCACACCTGCAGTGCGCGTCCTTGCAAATAAATATAACTTGAAATTTTAAAAATTAATTTTTCTTTTCTAAAATAGAAGTAAATATACACGAAAACTTTTCGCTGCACTCAAATTTTATTATAACTAATTCAAAAATTTACATTGAATCTCGCATACTACAAAATCGCGACCTCACAGCTCCGTGGATCGCTCGCGAGTCCTTTCCAAAATCAAAAACTTCCCCCACCTTGGCTATAACACCAGAGCGTCACAAAATTAAATTTTCAAAAATTAAACTTACAAAAATTGTCATCAACTAGTAAATTTCTTCATCCCAAAAAATATACGACAATATATAGCATATTATAAGGTACTGACTTCTGGTTATATTATATAGTGGTACAGGGATGGCTAATTCTAGCAAAATTGAAATATTTATTTTCAAATATTAATTTGCTTTAAGTAGATTCTTGTATTATTTTATTAAACTAAGCGACGTGTAACATAAACTGCGGGAAATCTGTAAAAATTTAAACAAAATTTAAATTTAAGTTATAACATAAAATAAAGTAAAAAGAATGTTATAACGGTCACCTTTATACCTAATAACCCTAATAACGTGGTGATACATAATACCCCTAAATAGGTCTTAAATAATAATCTGCAAGTAGAAATTAAATTTTATACTTTTTTATATTGCTGAGATGGTTGAAGAGGATGAAGATAATATCGAAGAGGAAGATAGGGAACTAACTGCCTTTTTGACACAATCTGATATTGAGGTGCATGCACCCCTCCCAATTCGAATATTGACTCCAAAATAGTCTAAATCGTTTGTGCATCGTTTGTACCTGTTTGTGAAAACATTATTTTTGTTTGTATCCAAATAGTTTTTAAGAAATTTCAAGATTTTGCTGGGGGGGGGGGTGGAGAAATGCTAGCCCCATGTCGAATTTTGACTCCAAAATAGTCTAAATCGTTTTTGCCTTGTTTGTGTTTGGGCAAGTTTTATTTTCATTTGTACCCAAATAGTTTTCGAGAAATTTTAAATTTCTCTAGGGGGGCTGGAGACATGCTTTTTTAAATTTCGAATTTTGGATTCAAAATAGTCTAGAACGATTGTAATTACTTTGTAATTGTTTGTGCAAGTTTTATTTTTGTTTGTACCCAAATAGTTATATTTTTAATAAAAACATCATGCATACTGACGCGCATGAGTGGATTAACGAGATTCTCCTAGCACGAGGCAATGAGAGTGATGTGATTGCTGGTTGAGTATAAAACGGAAATTTTGGGTTCAAATGGCGGATTGCACAGAATTTCTTGGCTCGGCGTGCATCCACACATCCAGCATCCGGTGGGCATCCACACTCCTGTGGTGATCCCTAATATTTGTGTCGACGTCATTACCGTTGATACGGCTACGTCACCCACGAGAGTTTACAAGACAAGTTGTAGAGCTAACTGTAGAGCTTATATAGTAGATAATAAAGCGAAGAAGAAGAAATAAAACTTTACTTTTTTACATGTTTAATTTTTCCGATTAAGTATGATTTTTTATGTCTTTTTTACTTTAACATACTACATAGTATGAGTAGTGTGGGAGAGTATTTAATATAAAAAAAAGAATTTCTGATTTTGACGGATTTATAATACTTGGGGTCCAAGGAGTTGAATGAGACCAAACATCAAAAAATGTATGTGCGAGTGTGTGTATGTATAATCTAAATTTTTTATGCGCTCTAGCTCCCAAACCATTAAAAATTTTACTACAAAATTTTATATTTAGTACTTTTATATTGAGACTTAGAGCTGACTATTTAAACTTGCATTTCATAATTATATCTTAAAAAGTAACCTATTGTTATTATTCCTACCTACCTACGCCTACCCTCGGGTCGGCTTATAAAAGTTCCAAAAATTCCTTTAACGGCTTTTTTCAGTTGTACGTAATGATAATACAACAAACGTTTTATGAATTTAACTGCGAGAACAAACATAGATGCTACAGTACGTCGAGCCTAACTTCATTATTTAAATAATAAGTAATTTAATTAAGTTCCGGAACACTTACGAGGTTGCAAATTCAGATTATGATATCTATTCGTGTCACAATCATTTGCAACCCGATTTTAAGACTATCAGAATTATATAGACACTTACTTATTGTTTAAACTGTCGAAATCGACGCCGCGTCAGATAAAAAAATTGTAAAAAAAATGTTCCGGGTTAAAAAATGTTATGCAAAATTACAAGCGGATTTCTAACCCTTTTCTGTTGTATAAACAATTATTTGCATAACTTTTCCTTTTTTTTCCGATAAGATATATCAAAATATAATTAATAAACAATTATTTGCAGTGTTCCGGTCATTGTAGCAGGGTGCCAATTTAATAGAAGATGTATAATAATCATTAAAATGTTCCGCCAAGTTTGCATAACTATCCGAATTTTTTTCAAAAAGTTATTGAAAATTTTCATTTATTTGTTAATTTAACAATGTTCCGGGGGGCGGAAAAGGGTGCAAAATCAGATTTATTACTTTTATAACTCCTCTAATGTTGTCCTAAAATTTAAAAACTTTTGGATACTTTGTCTAACTTTTCATTTTTGAGGTCCCCAGTGACTGGCCTATAAAGTCATTCCAAGACTGAGTAAAAAATTATAAGTTGATGGTGACTTATAATATAAAGAAATTGCCAAGTCTTTTTCTTCTTTTTTCCATTCACTTCTCGTTTTATGAAAAATTTGTATCTCCACAAATGCTTTAACATGGGGCGATTTAAAATTTATAGACGTGATGACTGCATTTATAGTAGGCGTTTTATGAAGCGTTGAACGAAGTTTACATATTGTAGCTCGCTTACTTTTCAACAATCGTCTTTGTTTTGTAATTAAAGCTTCTCGTTTTTCTAACTTTATTCTTTTTGCTGAATTTTGTAATTCTTGATCATCAGTAGGTATTGATCTTTTTGTAGTTTCTACAGTAGAAGATGGTAATTCAATTAAATCAGATAACAAATTTGATGTTGAAGGTGATCCGCTATTTTCAAAATCTGTCTTGTTATTGTGTGTCAATGGAGGTGAATGTAGAGGAAATATTTCACTTTGTTTTGGGTATTGCCGTATCTGAATTGAATAATCAAAATGATTTGAATCGTCGGATGATAATATAATTTCACTATGAGATACTGGAACTGCTGTCGGTAAAAGACGATCTTTTTTGTCACTATAAAATTGCGTGTGTGAAAAGTGATTTGCAGTTATAGTTGATAATTTTATTGATAAAATAATATTAATTATTCTGACAAAGAGACTCATTTTTTTTTTTTTTTAAGTTTTTTTTTAAAGGGTTTTTAAAGATTTATTGACGATGGTATCTATGTGATTCCCAAAACTTAATTGGTTGTCAAATAGAATACCTAAGTCTTTGAATTCATTGTATCTAGTGACAGTGTTTTGACCTATTTTGTATGTATATGTGATCAAGTTAGACTTTCGCGAGTATGTCATTACATTACATTTGCTTATGTTTAATTGAAGCTTATTGAGTATGCACCAGCGTTCTATCAAGTATATTGCATTTTGTAAGTTTATACGATCATCAATTGATGTTATAGATTGATACAGCTTTAGGTCGTATGCGTAAAGTAATATATGACATGGCATTGCATTAACTATGTCATTAATAAAAATCACAAATAACAGAGGACCTAAATTAGAACCCTGGGGTACCCCTGAAGTTGGTGTAAACATATTTGATTTAAATCCCATATATTCAACAAACTGTCGTCTGTTGAATAAGTATGATTTCAATAACAATATTACATTGTCGGGAATACCAAAACGTTTCAATTTAATAATTAAAATAAAAAGATTAATTTGATCGAAAACTTTCTGGAAATCCATATATGCCGCGTCATACTACTGTATAGTAATCTGTGGTAGTAAATACCGTCTCGTCCTAGGTTGCAAACGATGTTGAATTTGTTGCAGCACTAAATTAAAAGTTTCTTTTGTTAATCGAAATCTTTCAAAGAAATCTAACTCATCCAAAATTTCTACGTGATTTTGCCGTATCCTGTACCACTTTTTTCGTCTGACGTATAATTCATCTTCTGATGAAGAATTAGATGAACTGCTATCTAATAAATTATTTATTTTTGTCCACAAAAGCGCGTAGGGTCGTTCGTACGTTCGAGGTTACTCTAGGTTATGTAGGGATGTTTAACAGGTAATCGGTGCGATTCTGAGTTAACATAACAACCTGGTTATGATAACAATTTGGTTATATTGTAACAATATGGTTATTTGGGATTATTTGGTATTCTGATCTTCAAGACATAACAATGAGGGGTGTGGTTTCTGAACAATCATGGTTATAATTCATGACTATCATAACAACTGCATTTTAGTGGTTGTTAGACCAATGGTTATACCTTTTCTGCAGTTAGTTCGTTAGTTTGTCAAAATAATTACAAATATTTTTATAATTGTAGCATTAATCGAGTAGTGAACAGTGAATAAAATGGACCCAATTGGTGTTAATTTGCACTTAAATTTTGAAAACATATATGAAAATGTTGAAAATCAGTAAGAAAAATTAAATAATTAATTAAATTAAAATGTCATAATTAAAGACCCACATGCATAAGAATTTGTATAAAAAATTGCAATTGGATCTTTCATTAATTCTACCACTCCTCAGTTAATTAAAGTTTTTAATTTTTTTTAGAGATAACCTACGTTTAGAGTATAGATTAATTCGAGATACCAGTGATCCATTTAGAATGGCGAACGAAAAATTTATAAAGTTATTTCGTCTCAATAAAGTTGCGGTGTTAGAATTGATTCCCGAATTGCAGGTATTTTCTGACTACACTCCTAGGGAAAACAAGATCCCATTTCATTTGCAGGTTTTAACTTGTTTAAACTTCTATGCAAATGGGAGCTATCAAACTACTGTTGGCCAGGACTTAAACTTGGCCATAAGTCAACCAGCAGTTAGTAGAGCAATAAATGAATTAAGCACCATATTTGCTACAAATTTATTGCCACGATACGTCCGATTTCCAAGCACCGAGGAGGACATTTTGGAAGTTAAGCAAGAATTTGTAAATAAGTTTAATTTTCCCAATACGGTGGGGGTGATAGATTGCACCCACGTTGCAATCATATCTCCTCCAGAAACAAACGATTTTAATCCACCCATTTGCTATCTAAACAGAAAGGGTTATTATAGCATTAATGTGCAGGCCGTGTGCGATGCAAATATGAGATTTTTAAATGTAAATGCACGATATCCTGAGGCAACTTACGACGCTGCAATATGGGAAGTGTCTACCATAAACAGTTTCCTTCGGAGAAAGTATATCCAGGAACACCAAAGTATGTGGTTATTTGGTGATTCTGGATATCCACTACAACCATGGATGATGACGCCAATTCCCGACGCACATCCTAATACCCCAGAAGGTAGGTACACAAAGCTTCATTGCAGTACGAGAAATGTTATTGAACGCAGCTTTGGTGCACTTAAGGACACTAGGCAATCGAAAAGTCGATTTTTTTTATTTAATTTTCTGTAAGTACTAGCCTTCCTGAACAAAATACCGTTTAGTTCATATAAAAATTCGCAAAATTGTTGATTTTGTAAGCGAAAAGGTGGAGCGGTGCATGAACTGGATGTCAGTCTACCGCTGGTAGCAGAGCGGAGACCGTTACTCGGACGACTGTAAAGTTACGATATGAGCTCTTTATTGTAATATATTATTATAATTAAATAGGATGTATTAAAATATATAAAATTTAATAATTTATTTTATGAAATTTTTTGTAAAATTCAAATACTTCGATAAATGTTGAAAGAATCGTAGATATCTGCATGATTGCCTTTCCAGAGGGTTTAAGACCTAAATATCATGTTACATAGGGTTGTCCTAGGTCGTTAGAATAATGGTTTGGTCTTTACTTTAGAACAAAAAAGAATATTAAAAGAAATCAGTTGTGAGTTGTTCACATTGAGATCAAAATCGTTGTCATATTGTAACTTTACTTCATTTTACTTGTGTTAATAATAAAAAAAAATAACAAAAATAAATTTTACAATAACGGTCTGATGCTGAAGCACTACTGCAAACATAATTCTATGCATCTGGATAGTTTTAAAAAAGGTAAATATGAGTCAAAGCACTTTTATCAATAAAAAAAACTTTGAACGCGTTTTTCTCGACTTTTTATTTTCATTTGGTTTTTACATGATTCCAAAAAAAACGGAGGTCTCTGGTGACTTGAAAAAAATTGAAGACACGTAAAACATGTGTAATTTGGGACTGAACCTCCGAAATAATCCATAAAAATTCGAGATTTTTCAAAAAAATTTGAGAAGTCGCGATTTTTACGTGCAATTATAAAAAAATCGCATTTTTATCGTAAAAATCGTGGTTTTTCGTCTACTACTTAAATAATTCCGATTCGATCGTTCTAATTTTAGGTTCAGTCCCAAACTACGTATCTTAGGAAACTAAAAACCATTTGTAGAGCCGAAAAAACTTAGTTCCACGAACGACAGCATGTAAAAATGGAAAATAAACACGTATATACGTCGCAGACTGTGCCGCCATTTTTTATGTCCCTAAGGGCTTTATAGTATAATTTTTATTATCGTTTATATATCAATAAACATTGGTTAAAATTACATTTGTGTATCTGCTTTCTTTCTATGTTAAAATTAATAAAAACAAGAGCGCGGATTTTGCGAATAACGATTGCCTAGTACCCTTAAGCAAAGGTTTAAATGTTTATTGAAGCATCGTACACTACACTATGGTCATACTAAAGCAGGTATGATTATATATGCCTGCATAGTTTTGCATAATATATGCATAAAAAAAATATTTTAAACTTGGAAGAAGAAGTGGAAGAATTACCGTTAGTCCCACATGAAGTAGAAATACTTAACAGAGATGGTAAAAGCATATACTTTTGGTGGTATATTGAATTAATGATGTTTTCTTTTTAAGATTATGCTAACGACTTCTTGACGCAAGGACGTATGATACGGAGAACTTTAATTAACTCAATAGAAGCACAATAATTTTTTTTAAGTAGTTATATTTATTTGTAATAATATTAATAATAAAAAAATTACTCCTTAGATTTATTTAAAGCATTGACAAAATTATTTATTGCAACGGCCAATGTCGATATACTCTCCGAGAGCATCGAGACAGCTGTACTTAGGTTCTCGGCAGATTTGCTGTAGAGCTCTGCGGATGCCTGCAGCTGGGTTTTATTTGTGGTTGGGGGCTTCCTGCTTCTTTTTCCTGTAACAACAATTAATAAATAAAATGGTCGTAATACATCATCAATAAATTATTCAATTGAAAAAGTGAGAAAAATTCCTGAACTTTTGCGACCATTTCGAAACCTATTTGGAGGCAAATTTTGATTTGAAGGCAAATGCTCATTTTGAGGCAAATGTCTATCTTGTGCCTCCGCCAGTGCATCTTCTTCTGCAGTAAACTCATCTAGCGGAGTAAGCTGCACTTCTTCGACAACCTCGATTGTTCCAACAACCTCCTCTGCCGACACAATGCTATTGGTTTCATCAGATTTTATTACATGGTTTTCCACTTGCTGCGCCTCAGGATCTATTTCTTGAGGCAGTTCTTCATTTCCCGTGATAGTAAGCCATCCTATCACCCCCATTAATCGATTTTCCAACTCGGACAAGTCTCGGTTGAAGTAACCTCCTCCACCTGTCCAAGTTAGACTTTCTCGATAGATTCTACCTTTCTTCCTAACCCTGGATTTCCACTCCGATACAAACTAAAAATAAAAATTTTAATAACAAAAATACAGAGCCTACTGAGTACCTAGCTATGTTACTGCAAATAAACTTTTGCATTGTAAATAATGTAAAAACTTACTGTTTTCCACTGTTTAGTCGTTTTCTTCGCACCTCCCGGTTGTTCATTTAAAATTGTACCCAACTCTTCCCACTTCTCTTCAACTTCGTTTGGGTGTGACGGATGACATTTACCCGTTTGGAACACTTTATTTGCAGCCAAATGGTTGATAATAACTTCCATTTGACTGCAACTAGTTTTTTTCCCTCTGCGCTTACCTTCAGCCATTTTAATAAATTGAAACTAAAAATGCTTACAAAATTGTTATTTGATTTTTATATATACATTCCCCCTTCTCTCTGAAATATACAACAAAGCTTTAAGCACAATAAAAAAACCTTTTTTAATTCCAAGAAAACTATAAATTGTTCCGCGTAACTGTCATAAGTAGCTTGCAAAATTGTTATTTGTTTATAAATACCTTAGCCCCTTTTTCTCTGAAATACACAACAAATCTTCAAGTACAATAAATGAAAAAACTTTTTCGTGATTTTGGGTGTAAAGTGACTACTTTTTTTTTTTTTTTCGTTTTTTCGGTTTTTCGGGAGTAAAGAAGCTCTTTTCGTCACACTTTGTTTTTCTCCCGGGAGTAAAAAAATACCGAGAGTAAAAAAATTTAAAAAAAACAAAAATTTTCAAAAATCATTTATTTACATATTTTATCTTAACCACACAATTGTGAAAAACTTGCCTGTCTATAAATTCGCCCCATAAATACCGCTTTTTGCTGAACGCGATAGTACCTACCACGTGATCCATCAATATCAAATTTGCGATTTTTTTGCAACGTGTCCATGAACATCGATAGATGTGACCACAATGTCGTATTTATTGATTAACGATTATTTCTTGGTTTTTAAGCATTTTTAATTGAAAACACACGACACAATACACAAACGTTCAAACTTTACGAGAGTAAAAATCAAAATGAACATGGCGCCCCAACATGGCCGCCCTCCAGGGTACCAACTGGTGCCAAGAAAAACACCATGGTTACAAGTAGAAGTTGGTTTTACACTACCATGATGTCAATTAAAACGTGTTATAATGTTACCCCTCCTCTGCTATACTCACTTCTTTCGGTGGAGCAGATTTTTCGAACTTGAATTCAAAAAATACTGAGAACTTTATCTCAGGGTGGTACTTACGTGAAACAAAATATACGCTTACCTCGCTTTTACATATATACACAATCCTGAAAAGAATTCGACGCTCTTGAAATAAAAGATAATTGAGGTAAAGAAATATAATAAAGTTAAACAAAACGTCGCCACAAATACGGAACATAAATACAAATTTTCCTTAATTTTACCTAAATGATCAAGGAAGCTTCCGCAAGATTTAATTAAAATTATTTAAATAAGGCGTTAATTAGAACAAAATCAATGGTAAGAAACCATTTATTTTCATCATCCTTACGGATTGATTTCCACTTCAATAATTTGTACAAATAAATAATTTATACAGAAACAGTATAGGTAATTGTATGATTGATTTTTAATGTAATCATAATGAAAAATGGACCAATTAGTCGTTGAATAAGCAATACATCAAATCAATCGTTACAATTAGATACGTGCGGTTACATACAATTAAATTGAACAAAAACTAACCTTTAACCCGGTTAAACGTGGTAAGTCGTTGCACTCTAATTATTTTTCCTGAATTCAAATTCGGAAAAGCTGGTTTATCGATACCCCTGTTGATTGCACACCGTCCTTCCAATTCCATTTCCTTTGTAGTCGTTGTTGACTATTTGATAATCCAAATCTCCTTCATCCCATAGGTATACGTTATCTTCTTAATAATCCAAATTTTATCCATCCAGTAGGTATAAGTATTTATCGTAAATCAATAATTTGTCTTTAATTCAAATTTGCCATGTTCGAGAGAGAATTATTATAAAACACATTTTGTTTGATAGATCGGTAAAAAGTTTTAAGTTACTTATTTAATTTTAGTTACACGAAACTATTACTCAGGTATTTGTTTATAGGCACATAGATAAGTTTTAGTTATTTTATTCGAAGCACGATACAAATTAACCACATCTTCCTTCAATGGAAGTACGATAGAAAAGTTAAACACCTCTTCCTTGCTTGGAAGACAACGAAAAAACTCACGTCTTCATGACTCGAGGTACAGATCGAAAGTCCGTTAATTATTTATTTGAATCACGAGACCAAAGGAACGCATCTTACTACTTTGACTGTCGAACCGAAAGTGCCGTTATTTCCAAGATGGCTCTTGAAATTTAACAGGGATTTTTACTTAAAGTTTCTTCAAAGATTAAAGGGTTGCCTAGATATAGGAGTCAAAATGAACCGATTTCTTATTTTTCTCGTCGAGGTACATGACGTAATTCTTCGTTTTGCTTGTTAGCAATTTGAGGACAGAATTCTTAGAACTAAAGCCTACGAATGGCATGTTTCTCACGTAGATAAGTTCTAAAAATAATTTAGTGGAGACGGTTGTCTGTGACATATACCAGGCTCGTTCAAATAAATCTTATGATTTAATCAAAATTTTAAGTGAATTTAAGGACTGTTCGACGTAGTCGTAACAAATATCCTTATCGTTAATAAAAAACAATAAAAAAAAAGCGTAAAAGTCATAGTAGGAATATAAGTTAACATAATTCATGTTAAGGCATAGATAGAGATACGTTACTGTTTAATCAGCATTTCCAAGCTGCGATAAAGATAATAAAACAATTTAGATAATGATACCCCGATAGATAACCCACAAAATCGAAATATGATGAAATCCCATCCCAGAGAAATATGGTTGTAACCATCATTACCATAAGGCTAGGTTACTTCGGTTGAAGATACTGTGCACGAAATTTTCCCACCCCCTGTGCACAGGACACATTTATCGCCATGAAAACAAATGTCATGTTGATGCGATGGCATTGCAGTCATCGTTTTTCCTCTGCTTGGTGAGGCCAAGCGCAGACAACGAAACGGAAACGGTGAAGCCATTGGTTTCCTCTTCGGGCACCGATATCAAAATTCTTTGGGCATAGCCCAAGAGCGTCAATGTATTTCTTATAGAAATAATTATAAAAGAAAAATTATCACGAAACTTCCTCATAAGGATCGGGGCCAAATCGTCACCTCATGATGAAGTCGCAAAAAAAACTCGTCTTAAGAGCCGATCGAGAGGGTCGGGAGCAAATCTTCGCCTCTCGATTGAGGATCTACAGACCGTCACGAAACTGACAGACACACACAAGGGCGGAACGGTGAACTAGGGTCGGTAGCCAGTCACACTAGAACTACCCGTACCACTACCTTTCTCACACTCATTCATTCAACTAAAAAAGTACGTCAAGGACGTAAAAAAAATTATAAGTATGGCTCTAGGGAGACAAACTTATAATGAAAAAATTTAGTTTTGAGTTAATACTCAAACTAAATAAAAGTCAAACTGCGCATAGCTTGAAAACAAGCGCAACCGGTATAGGATCTTTCGGAAACCGAAATCTCGCGTAAATAACGCAAGTACGAGACTTGAAACAAGGAATATTCTTTGTATGACCGGAAGGGTTATTAACTTAGAATTTTGCGTAAGTAACGCAAAAAAGTGCAAAGTTACACAATAGAAATCCATAACCTTTACGGTTATGAAGGAACGCGTAAATGAAAACGCAATGGCGCGGACAGCGCAAAGATAACGGGAAACAGCGTAAGATAACGCAGATCGCGTCAGATAACGCAGATAACTGCTTGACAATAAGAATGGTATGGGGGGCGCAGAGGCAATAATACCTCCTGTTCCATACTTGTACTTATTGTCAAGGTGAGGAACCACTAGATATAGGTATTCTCTCACTTAAATTTCGGACTTTGCCTTTTATTATTTAATCGATATTCGGCTAATGCCTTTAATTATTATTGATATTCGATATTTTAATTCTTTATTTATATTATTATTTTATTATAGGTATATACCTGGCTATGGATCTACAGCCATCAGTCTCAATGTAAGATTTACCACTAGACTCAGTCATAGGTTTTTTTTTTAAATGATAGTTTTAAGATTTGTTAATTAACGAACCATGAAACTTTTCAAGATAGAACAGTTTAACTAAAACCAGATTTGGAGTTTGATTCCAAAAAAGGTGACAAACTGGTAATAGAACAGAGGAACTGTAGAACAGTTTAAGGTCATGTCTTGGACCATAATCGCGAGAAACGCAACGATAGGATAGTTTAGGGTCATATCTGGGACCATGAGTCACGAGAAACGAAACGATAGGATAGTTTAGGGTCATATCTGGGACCATGAGTCAAAAAGTTAATAGTTAATGAGTCAAAGTTATACAAAGTAAAGAGAGATAGATAATAGATATCTTCAATAGGAAGAGAAAAGCTAAAGAAAATAAGATAAACTTTTAAGATAAGGAAAATATAAAACGCGGAAGGGTCTAGCTCGTCGAAAAATGGTGTTGACAAGTATATGATCATCACTATTGATCTTGGAGGAATGAATTGAGATGAGCTCGGGGAGACTATCAAATTTACATGTCTATACTCATCACTATTGATTGGTTGGGGAGGAAATTCAGGGTTTGTTAGGCGCCACTCAATTTTGTCTTAATTTATCTGGGAGTAAAATTAAGAAAATCAGACAGATAAATGTTGGCTATCATATTTACAGGCCGATAAAATGAATAAAAATATAATTTACTACTAAGTAAACTTATCTAAAGACCTAATTCAGCACGCAACGACGCATAATTGTTCAAGGAGGGAGTCATTTTCTTCACGGGATCCGAAAGCGACCAGATTCCTACAAGGACAGTGTTAATAATCGTAGCGACGCATCATGTCGGAATTTAAAATTGTTTTATAATCATATTTACAAAATCCTAGTAGTTCAATCATATTCAACTAAAAATAATGTAGCTTTACTTTACTCGGTAGGTTAGAAAGTCGAGCAAGAATAAATAAAGAGGGCAACGATTTTTCGCACGGGATTGAAAAACTATTGTAATCCCACAAAATTAAAATCTTTTTCTAATTCCTTGGCCTTCCGAGGTTTAATAAAGTACGGATGATTCTTAAAATTAAATGAAGATGAAAAAAAAAATAAAATAAAATAAATCATCAAAGGGCTTAGGACGGACCTGTAGAAAAAATCGATGTCGATCGATACGAGAGGGAGGTTCTCAAATATCCGAGTCAATTTGCGATCCTGATTCCCACAAGTATAAACCGTATCTTAATTTAATAAGGCAGTCTAAATTCCAGGGATGATCAAATATCAATCAAATTTACAAGTTAGGTTCGGAACAGGTGAAACACCTTGTATAAAGTTTAAAATTTCTTAGGAAATTTTATGTAATAGTAATTGTTTATAATCCAGACGATTAAAATTGTTGGTGAACAGATATCACCTTGTGATTCAAACAAAAATGTTTGTATTCATTGGAAATTATTAACCTTGTTTAATTTTATCGCATAAAATTATTAGATAAAAAGTTATCAGATAATATTCATTAGGTATTCGGTTTGATCAGGACCGATAAGATATCCTTAAAGATAACAATAAGGTAAGATAAGGTAGTGTCTTTTTAGACAAGATAATGCGATATAAGATAATAGATAATAGGTATATATCGTTAAGTTATTCACTTCGATAACGAAACAAAATTACAATCTTATGATTGATTTTTAATGTCATTAGACAAGGTATGCGATATTAGGTAAAAGGTAACAGGTATAAGGTATTTAGTTAAGTTATTCAACGATAACAAAACAATTTTACAATCATATGATTGCTTATTAAGGTTATAATAATAATTTCCATTTTTCCTTTTTCTTCACTTCTAGGTACTTCGGTACGTTACAATTCGATACAAAGAATTAATTAAGATAAGTTACTGATTCATGTAAGATAAATTCGATAAGAAAAGAGATAATAAGGTAAAATTAATTAGATAAAGGTAATGCATTAAAAAAGGTAAATTCAATAAGATAAAGATACGGTAACAGATATAGCAATAAATAAGATAATATTTTAGGAATTAGAAATTCGATAAAAGGAAAAGATAAATAGGTAAATCGATAATTATAAAGATAAAAATTATTCAGATAAAAATTGGGTTTCATTTAGATAATTCATAATTCAAAATTCAAGGTATAAACATTTAAAATTGAGGTAAAGTTAAAATTCGAATTTGCAGATAAGTAATTAATTATTAAGCAGTTTTCTTGTTTTCTCGGGCCCTGAGTTAAACAAAAAAGTTATACTAACATACATACACACCACAAAATTCGGGATAGGTAAATTAATTTTTAGTAAATTTAAGAAAAATATTTAATTAGAGATAAGTGACAAAGGTAAGAAATAGTACGTTATAAGAAAGTCAATAATAAGGTAAAGATAATTAATTGAATCAGATAGGTAGGTAATAATAAGAAAATATAAAAAAGTTCTTTAGGGATTTATTGATCGACAGAATGGAACGATTTAAGGTCCTTCAAATGCCAGACTCCAATCTGTTTCTGGGAATCCACTAATTTTAAACGATAGGCGAGATCACCATGTTTTGCAATTACTTGGCATTTTAAATATTTAGGCGCAAGTTTATGAGAAAATTGCTTAGAGGCATCAGATAAAGCAAAATTTCTTTTCCAAACGATATCACCCACTTGGAAAACTAAAGGGCGTTTTCTCAAATCATAATGTTGTTTACTTTTTAGATAAGCTCGTTGTAAACTTTTCCGTACGTCGGCAAATAAAGTAGGGAGTTGTTGTTGAGTTTCGTCCCAACGAATCCGTTCGTCTACTTGAAAGACGTCGGTATCTGTAGGTACAGGACCGTAATAGGAACCATCGGTAGGTATATATCTACCAAAGACTAGAAATGAGGGAGAGAAATTAGTAACTTCATGTTTGGCGGTATTTATTGCTAATGCAATTTTGTAGATATTTTCATCCCAACGGGTATGATCGTTAGTAATATATGAAGAGATGGCGGTAACTAATACTCGATTTACTCTTTCGGTAGGATTAAATTGTGGATGAAATTTACAATTGTAATAAGTTTTCTGAACATCATATTTAGATAATAATTCTTTAAATAAATGAGAGGTAAACTGAACTCCGTTATCACACAAAATTACTTGTGGGATACCGTAAACTAGAAAAACTTGTTGTTCAAGGAATCGAGTGATTTGGATTGCGGTAGCTTTAGTTAAAGGTTTTACTATAACATATTTTGTAAACCAATCTGTAATTACTAACAAATGTTGATTTCCTTTCTTTGACCTAGGTAAAGGTCCTAATAAATCCATAGAAATTAACTGAAAGGGATATGAAACATGTTTGGGTTTTCCCATTAATCCAGGTCTAGCTTGCTGAGAGCTTTTCTGTGCGCAACAAATTTCACAAGAGAGGACATAATTTTTAACGTCAGATATCATTTTTGGCCAATAGTAAGTTCGTTAACGCGAGAGATAGTTTTGGCAATACCAAAATGTCCAGATGTCGGATCGTCGTGACATTGTTTTAATACTTCTTTCCTATTAGCTAAAGGTATAATCATTTTAAACTCAACTTGATTAGCTGAATTTGGAGTTAAAGTCGGTACTAATTTATATAAGAAATCATTTTCCACCTTAAATTGGGGATATTTTTCGGGTTCTTCTAAAACGTTAGTTTCTAATTGATGATACCAATCATCTTTTACTAAATTTTGTGCTTTGATAAGACAAACGTCTCTAGATAAAATATCGGGAACAATGTTTAGCTTGCCCGGGCGATGGCGTACATCAAACGAGTGTTGAGCTAATTTTAATGACCAGCGAGCTAATCTACCAGAAGATTCGTCAAATTTAGATAACCATTGTAATGCTGAGCAATCAGTTATTACAGTAAAGTGAGTACCTTCGATATAGCCACGAAATTTATTTATAGCAAAAAGGATAGCTAATAATTCACGCTCTGTAGCATGATATTTCTGTTCGGCGGACGTAAGAGCACGGCTTGCGTAGGCAATGGGGTGTTCTAAACCGTCTTTTTCCTGAAACAAGACCACACCTAATCCTACAGCACTAGAATCAGTTTGCAAAAAAAAAGGTTTTGAGAAATCGGGAGAAATTAAAATAGGAGCTGTTGAAATTAATTCTTTAATTTTTTCGAAGGCAATTTCAGCTTCGTTATTCCAGGTAATAGTTTGTCCTTTTTTCTTATTTTTAATAAGAGCAGTGATAGGAGATGAGATAGTAGATAAATCGGGTAAGAAAATTCGGTAATAGCTGACCATACCTATGAGTCGCTTGACTTCGGTAGTAGTTTTTGGAGTTTTAAAACGTTGAATACATTCAACTTTTGACGGGTCGGTACGGATACCTGTTTCGTCAACGACAAATCCAAGAAAAGTTAATGATCTCATACAAAAATTACATTTTTCCGTATTAATTCGGAATCCTGCTTTTTTCAAACATTCATATACATTATTTAAGGTATCGATGTGTTCAGAGAAAGTTTCGGAAATTACCATAATGTCGTCTAGAAATACAAAAACTTTACCGGTATGAATAAGTGATCCTAAAATTTCGTCCATAACTCTCTGAAGAGTTTGGGGTGAGTTAGAAAGTCCAAAAGGCATTACTAGAAATTCAAATAACCCTCTTCCTGGTACACAGAAAGCGGTTTTTTGTCGAGAGCGTTCACTTAATTTTATTTGCCAAAAAGCTTTGCGCAAATCAATCGAAGAGAAATATTTAGTATTTCTTAATCTGTTCAAAATTGAATCTATTCGAGGTAAGGGATAGGAATCTTTGACGGTAATTGCATTTAAAGTTCTTCCGTCGAAGCAAAAACGGTATTCATCGTTCTTTTTCTTAACTAACAAAAAAGGACTTGAATAGGGAGAATTCGAAGGTTGGATTACTCCATCATTCAACATTTCATCAATTTCTTTATGCAGATGAACTTGCATTGCCGGTGAGAGATTGAACGGGCGTTTTTTGAAAGGTTTGCTGTCCAGTGTTTCAATGTCATGGGTGGCAACTGTCACACATCCGGAAGCAGCTGTACTCAAAGTGTTAAATTTAGAGATAGTCGCGTTCAAAAGAATGCTTTGTTCATCGGTTAAGATAGCTTTATTATCGGTAACGTTAATTAATTCTTCAGAAATTAATTCATCCTTAATTTCAGAAGGTATGTTTATTTGCGCCAAAATTAATTCCTTTTGATCTTTTGAAATTTTATTTATTTTTTCAAAATTAGGTTCGATATATTCGATATTTTCGGTATTCTTTGGAAAAGTTAATTCGGCATAATAGATACTTGTTTCCGTAATTTTAGGTAAATTTAAAGTTTCTTTACTATTTGACATAAATTCGATATTTTCAGAGGGCATTTGCCATGAATGAGTTCGGAAGTTCAAAGTTAAATTAAATTCATGTAAAAAATCAGCACCTAAAATGAAAGATTGTGGTACTGCAGGGACTATTAAAAAATCAATTGTACGTTGTACATTATTTAAAGTTATTTGTAAAGAAATTTGTCCAATGACTTTCGTAAGCGAGCCGTTTGCAATATTTATTCCCAAAGTTTTTGAAAATTTTGGGTTAAATAAATTTTTATTTTTTAGGAATTCGATACCAGGTGAACCCATCAAATTATTTGTTGCACCTGTATCTGCAAGCACTGAAAAAACTTTATTCGAAAGAGTTATGTCGATAAAAGGTCGATTATCATTAAATTTCTTAAAGGTAAATTGTTTTCCATATGTGGGAAATGGACGTAAATTCATTTTTCCAAAATGTAATAGTAATTCAAAAGTTTCGCAAAAGTTAGCACCTACGATAAAAGTTTCAGGTATTTCGGGCGCAATTAAAAAAATGACTGATTTTTTTCTGTCATCAACGGTACAAGTAAATTTGGTTTTACCCAAGATAGGAGAATAACTTCCGTCGGCAATTTTTATATATTTCTCAACTGTAGATGTTATGTGCTGAGTTTTAATATATTTTAAAAATTCCATTCCTTTCTTGCCCACAACATTAACTGTTGCTCCACTATCTACTAGCGCGACTATGACTTGATTTTGTAATTGAAAGGTAAGATAAATTCGGTTGTCTTTATTTTGGGTAGAAAAGACAGGTTCTAATTTAGGTACTTTATCACAAAAGAAATTCGATATTTCAGATAACCAATTATTCCATTCATTCTTATTTAATTTAAAACAAAAAGATTTTTTGTTAAAATTTGAATTTATTTTACGAGTTATTTTTGAAAACGGTTTTCGTTTTTTCGAGGTGTCGTAATTTTGTTTTGCTCTGTAGCAATAAATTTTTGGTCGGTAAGAAATGTTGGGGTTGCGAGATTGACCTGATCCGTTCCCCTTAACAGGTTTTTTGGAACGTTTTCGATATTAGTACAATGAGAACACTGTGGCTTAAATGTGTCGGCTTTGCCACACCCATAACAAAAAATATTTTTCCTTTCTATACAATTTGTATAGCTATGGTTTGGTTTATGACAATTCCAACAATTTAAAATTTTACTAGGTAACGGTAAATTATTTTTAGGAATAGTGCCTGTTTGTAAATTATTCTTAGGAACATTTAATTCAGGGTTAGTAGAAATTTTCAACTTAGCCATCGGTCGATAAGGTGTCGTAAAATTTCTTTTAATTACAGGTTTTAAATTATCTTGACGTAATTTAAGTTCGTGTATTTGTTTACACTTATTTCTTAATTCCGTTAAGGTATGATATTCGGAAGAAACTAAAATATTTGAAAAATAGGGATCCACTCCACGTAAAATAATCTCAATAATTTCTTTCTCAGATATTTTCCGTTCGATTTTATGACCTAACATTTCAATTTCGTTAATGTAATTAAAAATATTATTAAAGGTACTTTGAGTTATATTTTGAATTTTCTTTTCCAATTGACTTTGGTAATCGAAAGGTAAATATTCTACTTTTAATAAATTTAAAAATTCGTCCCAATTTATTACCTTTTTCTTTGCATTTCTGCAAAAAATAGTAGCTTCGCCTTCGAATAAATCTTGTGCATTCTGGAATAAATCTTTATCCGTTGCACCCCTAGCGATTTTTAATTCATTTATAATTTCAAGAAAAGCTAAGATATCCCGAGAATCGTTATGACCTGTGAACTTGGTAAAGTTCCACTTATAAATAGGTATAAATTTGGTTTTAGATATTTCTACCGGTATTTTTTGTTTAAAGAAAACATTATTTTCATTATTAGTTAAGGTCGTTTCCGCTAATTTCAATTGAATCTTAAAATTTTCTATCGCAATAATTTTTTGTTCGTCATTTCTGGTATTCACGGTATTTAAGCGAGTCGATATATGCGCAATTTTTGTTTCCAAAAATTCTATTTGTTGGTCCGATAGTTGTCTTTCTAATTCGCGATTTAATTCCGCTAAAGATAATTTAATTTCCTGAAAATGGATTTCCCAGGTACACGGGTCTTTTGAAATTTCAATATCTTCTTCTAAGGCAATTTGTAACTGGATTCTACGACTAGTAATCGTAACCCTAGGTAAAATTGAACGTGCAAGTAATTCAAAGTTCAACTCATGTGAAGACAAATGCTTTAAATTCATTTTGAGATAAAAAAATTAATTATTAATTTACGACAAATTTTCTTGATACACCACTGGTGGTCGTCGATATATCTTGTTAACACGCAAATACGTAATACGTGTCGAGTCCCACGTTCCATGCGCCAATTGTTACCCCTCCTCTGCTATACTCACTTCTTTCGGTGGAGCAGATTTTTCGAACTTGAATTCAAAAAATACTGAGAACTTTATCTCAGGGTGGTACTTACGTGAAACAAAATATACGCTTACCTCGCTTTTACATATATACACAATCCTGAAAAGAATTCGACGCTCTTGAAATAAAAGATAATTGAGGTAAAGAAATATAATAAAGTTAAACAAAACGTCGCCACAAATACGGAACATAAATACAAATTTTCCTTAATTTTACCTAAATGATCAAGGAAGCTTCCGCAAGATTTAATTAAAATTATTTAAATAAGGCGTTAATTAGAACAAAATCAATGGTAAGAAACCATTTATTTTCATCATCCTTACGGATTGATTTCCACTTCAATAATTTGTACAAATAAATAATTTATACAGAAACAGTATAGGTAATTGTATGATTGATTTTTAATGTAATCATAATGAAAAATGGACCAATTAGTCGTTGAATAAGCAATACATCAAATCAATCGTTACAATTAGATACGTGCGGTTACATACAATTAAATTGAACAAAAACTAACCTTTAACCCGGTTAAACGTGGTAAGTCGTTGCACTCTAATTATTTTTCCTGAATTCAAATTCGGAAAAGCTGGTTTATCGATACCCCTGTTGATTGCACACCGTCCTTCCAATTCCATTTCCTTTGTAGTCGTTGTTGACTATTTGATAATCCAAATCTCCTTCATCCCATAGGTATACGTTATCTTCTTAATAATCCAAATTTTATCCATCCAGTAGGTATAAGTATTTATCGTAAATCAATAATTTGTCTTTAATTCAAATTTGCCATGTTCGAGAGAGAATTATTATAAAACACATTTTGTTTGATAGATCGGTAAAAAGTTTTAAGTTACTTATTTAATTTTAGTTACACGAAACTATTACTCAGGTATTTGTTTATAGGCACATAGATAAGTTTTAGTTATTTTATTCGAAGCACGATACAAATTAACCACATCTTCCTTCAATGGAAGTACGATAGAAAAGTTAAACACCTCTTCCTTGCTTGGAAGACAACGAAAAAACTCACGTCTTCATGACTCGAGGTACAGATCGAAAGTCCGTTAATTATTTATTTGAATCACGAGACCAAAGGAACGCATCTTACTACTTTGACTGTCGAACCGAAAGTGCCGTTATTTCCAAGATGGCTCTTGAAATTTAACAGGGATTTTTACTTAAAGTTTCTTCAAAGATTAAAGGGTTGCCTAGATATAGGAGTCAAAATGAACCGATTTCTTATTTTTCTCGTCGAGGTACATGACGTAATTCTTCGTTTTGCTTGTTAGCAATTTGAGGACAGAATTCTTAGAACTAAAGCCTACGAATGGCATGTTTCTCACGTAGATAAGTTCTAAAAATAATTTAGTGGAGACGGTTGTCTGTGACATATACCAGGCTCGTTCAAATAAATCTTATGATTTAATCAAAATTTTAAGTGAATTTAAGGACTGTTCGACGTAGTCGTAACAATAAATTTATGAAATTTATGCAATTATTGCAAAAAAATCGTGAATTTTGTCGGATATTATTTCCAAATTCACGAAAAGCTGTTCATAATACTCGGGCTGCAGGGTTTTTTCATCTCTCGACTATTATTCCCCTCGCCGCCTTGCGGCTCGTGTCATAAACTACGTCTCGTGACGAAAAACAACCCCTTACGCCCTCGTGATATAAACTACTATTTTAAATTCCAACAACAATAACCTGTTGACCTTTGGTTTGACAGTAACCCTACTACCATAGTAGCTTGCAAAATTGTCATTTGTTTAAATAATACCTTACCCCCTTTCTCTGAAATTTACAAGCAATCTTTAAGAATAATAAAACAAAGATTTAAACACAATAAAGAGCTTTTTCAATCTCATCAAAACAATCAGCTGTTCGACAGGATCAATTGTCAAACTATCGTAAGTGGTACACATGTGAACTAATATTGTACATTTTGAACTATTTATAGCAAGGTTTGGTTACGGTTAAAATATAACCATGATGTTTAAGTGAGGTAAAACAGAATACCAATTTTTGCAAACATTGTTGAGGAGATGGTTATAATTTAGGATAACAATCTAGTCATAACCATATTGTTGTATAACCATGTCAAAATCAGAATCGCACCGAATAGCAGCTTAGACCTTTTAAGAATTTAATCCGCAAAAACTGACGTTTAACTTTTATTATGCCATATTTTATTAACTTTTATTATGAAACTGGCCCTTACTTATTTTTTAACTAACTAACTAACCTTTACAATTTACTACGTTTTGCGCTTTGAAGAGTGGGAAGACAATATGCACTATGTAGATGTACCCTGCTATGTACCCAACGATCTATTATTTAACTATAATTTAGTGTAATATAAGATCGATGTATGTACCTACTAAGTTTTGAGTTGATTTCTTCAATTTCTAAACTAACTTAATATTGTTTTTTTTTATGTATTCACAGAAACTTTGTTATGATTTATTTAGCACTTTGACGAATATTATGATGTGGTCCTTCAATTTGTTGATCCACTAATTACTCTATTATTCTTTATAGAGAAGTTTGGCTAATAAATTGTTACAAATTCATTGGTAATTATTTATTTCACCAAAAATTTAACGCTTGATTTGTAGACTATTAAACACAGAATTTTATTTTAACAAAATCTTCTTTAAAAAAAAACCTAAATTGCCGAAATGGACTAATACCAATTGTCATACTAATCGTTCAAATTTTATCAAATTCGTAAAAAGTGAACTCTTCGTTTCTGAATTGGATCCGTTTTATCCCAGATCTTCTAACGAACTGACTTAATTTTTGTTTTAACAAACCCAACAAGGGTTTGCTTTTCCTTGTCAAACTAAAACAAAAGGTTTTGTCTTAAAAAAGCTTTAAAAAAGCCGAGTTTCTAGGAAGGTTCGCATAGGACAAAATATACCATATGTATTGTCGTGTTCTGAAGAACAAGCACTAAAGAGGTCCGTAGCTCGTTGTTCGGAGTTTACACTTTTGAGACGATCTCAGTAGTAGGTTCCATTAAAACTTTGAAAATTTTCCCAACCAAAATAAAATTCAAATGCAGGGAATGAACAAATCTTTACTTAGACGAATGTTGTATTCAAATTTAAAGGAATTATACAATGAAACGTAATCTTATCGTTAATGTCATTTAACTTAGTTGGAATATCAAATATTTCACATAATTGTCCTACAAATTTACACATTTAATTTCCAAATAATTTCTACAACTTGTAAGACAATTATAGCGTTCAATAAAATTTTATAAATCTGGAATAAATTTGTACAAAAAAAAATTATAAATTGTTCTCATTTAAATTTAAGTCTGTCGCCGAATCAAATAGTTTAAATTGATGGTAGTTTTGGAACCACTGATACGAAATTGGTAGCAACTACTAACACGCATGTAACACATCGAAAAGTTAAACACATTAATTAATCTTCTTAAACGAATAAAATAAAATAGCGATTATCATAGTTCCAGTAGTGATCCTAATTAGTAATGTGCAGCAAATAAATTATCAAATGCATACGAAGATTCAAATTTTTCATAGCGTGCGTCGTAGTTAACCTCAAAATTATTTAAGTGCATTTCGTCGAAAATATCAAAAATGATTGTTGGAATCACGAAAATTAAATTAATTAAGATGTTAATTTACCAATAAGATGGCTTCAAATAGATCAGATTGAGTTGGATGAACTTCCCATGTCCATAAATTGAAAAAATTTGTCGATGGCCTCACACTACAGCAAACGGGTAAATCTTCCTTACTAATCCATCCATTTTCTAGTTGCTTAATATTATTGCAAACCATTTTTTAAAATTAAATTATCCAAACATCCAAATTTTCTACGAAGTCGTTGCGTCTTCGACTTCCTACACTACTCAACTCTCTCCAGCAACTAACTTTTCTTTTCATTTCCTGTTCATCCAGCTTTAGAAAAATCGTGTCAAAATCCTATTGGTCAATCTCACCCGCTAAATTTGAAGAATCCATTGCCAAGTCAAACATTTCAAAGTTTCCATACAACAAATCATTATACTATTTTGTAGTTCTCAGGCGTACCAACTATTGCAGAAGCTACCACCGCACAACACTTTAATTTAAAATTAGGTAAGTAAACAAAACATAAAAAAAATTACATTTCCAAAATTAAACGCTTTTTCATCTTTGATTAATCCAACTCTTTCAGGTTCCGGAACAAAGAATCCACCTATAAAATTACGTTTCTGCGCACCATAACTATTAGTGCAACAAATGACTGCAAATAATTCCATTCGTCCAAGCAAAAGTTAAAAACATTCGAATTTAAGAAATTATTAAATTAAATTTTCAATTGTGGAAATTTTCAAATCTTTATCTATCACGGCTCATGTCAGTATGAATCTTTATGTATCCTGATGCATCCCCCATGCAATATAATATTTAGCTAAACTTGAAATTTAATATGGTAGCGGTGTGCTTCCTTAAGAGCGTTTGTTATAATAAATTTTAACAAATTGCCTTTGTTCAAAACTGCTTATGTTTTAACGGCAAACAAGTGTTAAATTTTTGAAACGATTGACGAGTGACCTATAGATTTTATTTTAAATATTACAAAATTGAAGAAATACATAGGACCGTAACAACATTTTGTCAAAGGTATTTGGTCGTACATGTTTTTCTGCAAGTTTACAGCAACTTCGTCCTTTTTTCATTTTGTTTAATTTGTAAAATTTTTGATCATCATTCCAAGACCCAATCAATAGCATTATTAACTCTGATTGCGTGTTTCGTACTTAGTAATTTTTTGACCAAATTCTTTTCAACTACAGTCTTGGAATTTATTCAAATTGGCATATCTACAATAGGTTCGTTCTTTCAGAAAATCACGGATAGTTTTGTGATTGATCGTTATACGCAAACGCGGTTTGAAACCGTTTCAAACACATTTTGAACATATTTTAATCAGAACTACAACCGTCACCTAATTAGTTAAAAAAAATTAAACAATTTAGTTTTAGCTTAACATGTCATCGTTTAAAGTTAGAAAATTTTAGACACGCCCTGTCCTATCTCTCCTTGAATAAAAGTTGAAGCAAACATGTGTGACGTCACTGGTGGGGTTGTATCGAGATTTATATTAACGGTATACTAAAATAAACTATTTTCTTCACTTATACCCCGCGTTCGGTTTAGAGCTACTTTCGCTACCGACGCTTCAGGTTAGGAGCGTGAAAAATTTGCGTTTGGGTTGGAAAAATGCTCACTTCTATGCTTCCCAACCCGAACGGTGCTTCAGCGCTACAGTGTTTAAAATTTAAATTTGCGTGGGTTACCTAACCTAACTTATTTTTTTGTATATTAAAATGATTAAAAAGCTTTACGTTTGAACTAAAACCAAAATATTTTATATTTTAAAAATATAAATAATAAATTTATTATTTTACTTTAGGAGTTATCTTGTTGCTACACTTGTTTTATTTTAATTTTAGTAATTAGCGTGTTTGATGTTGATGAAAGAAAATTTAAAATTACATTATATTTTAACCAGAAAAAGTGAGCAAAAGCTATGCGAAAAAAGTTGGCAATTTTAAAATTAAACTTTGCTTTATTTCACTTTACGACACTGAAATACTGATCCTCTATGAAAAAATAAACCGATTTTCATTATTTGTGTCATCATGTGGTTAAATTTGTAATAAAAATAAAGCAAACCAAATAGAAATTCCCATCATTTATTCTGGTCTGGTGCAAAGCACCAGGGCTGTTGCCCCATATCTTCGCAGACTTAAAGAGTAAGGTTGCAAGCTTGCCCGCAACGACGTCGGATGATTTTTATTGAGGCATATCTCTGAAAAGTAGCGCGAAGCTAAGTCCTGGCTGGCTTCACCCGCGAGGGATCCGCGAGAGAAAGGTGTCGTATTTATTTAATTTAATTTACCTTTATTGGTATTTGGGGGTTATATTATATTATGCGAAAGGTACCTTATTTATTTGTTAATATTTGGGGGTTTGGTTTCGACTCAATTATAGACCTGTACTTCTTTATAAAAATATAATAACGAACTATTTACATAAGTATAGGTATTTCTTAATATTAGACAACTCTTAAATTATAACATTTTATCTAAAATAATTTGGGAATAAATCTCACCCTGAAACTAGCAGGCAACACCCAACTTCTTCATGTTGGTTGATCACCGAGGCACCGCCAGAATGGAACTACTTCTTCATGTTGAGGTCGGTTCTTGGCTGGAGAGATCACTGATGCACACACAAGACGGAACTGATTCTGCTAGTTTCAGAGGGTCTTTTTATATTGCTTTTTCCCTTAGTCAGCTTATTATTTATTATTTTTTAATGGTTATTACTTCCCTTTAATATTTATTCTACAACATTGTTTGCTTTTATTACTTTAGGTCAGTATTCTTATGAGTCACGTTGTTACATATTTTTATTATGAATTCTATTTGAATATATTTAATTTTATAAATTTTCTAATTGTGACATTTTCTAATTTGGAAGGCTAGGATGCAGGGATGGGTTGTGGGAGTTTCAAATGAATACCTTTCTTTCGTGTGCGTTGCTCGTTCGTGTTGGTTTTTCCTTAAAGTGGCCGGTTTTCTTGTGAGCGGAGGTAATTTTTTGTGGTCGTGGTTTTGCTTTTTGCAGGAGTCTATGTTACGTATGCGGGATCGTTAGGGGTCGGCGTCGTCGATGATTTTCCATGACATCTTGTATTTTGGATGATTTTCTTTGTCGTATTTTCTAAGTTAATTAATTAACGGGTTTTCGTGGTCTTCTGATCTTGCGTAAAATTTCTCCGTGTGGTTTCTAATAAATTCTTTGACGGTGGTTAGTTTGGAGTCGTTGCGAAGGCGGCCGTTTGTTACTCGTCTTGGCGGATTCCATGCGTAGCGGACGAGCTTGTTTTGAATTGTTTCGATCTTGTTAATGTGAGTTTTGGCTGCGTGACCCCATGCTGGTGCAGCGTACGTGAGTGCCGGCCTGATGACGGTTTTGTAGATGCGGAGTTTGTTGGCCGGCGACATTTTGCTCTTTGGACCTACGAGCGAATAAAGTTGCGACATCATTCTCCTTGATTTATTTGTAGTGTTCGTAATGTGCTGACCCCAATTTAGTTTTTGATCCATGGTGACGCCTAAATATTTTGCCGATTTTTGCCATTGGATGACCCGTTCATCCAAAGGTTGGCTTTTGCTGTAGTCCGCTTCTTACATCGCGCGAAGATGACTGCGACGCTCTTGTTTGTGTTGACTCCGATTCGCCAGTCTTTGTGGGATTCCATTTCTATCTTCAGTCGATTTAGGATGATCTTTTCCGCGATTTTGCCGATGGTGGAGAGAAGACTGATTGGACGATAGCTTTTTGGTTGGTTTTTCGGCTGTCCGTGCTTGCGGATGACGATGACGTTTGCGTGCTTCCATAATTTCGGGAAGTGACGGAGTCGAAGCGCTGCGTTCACGATGTTTGTGATCGCAGTGATCGATCGATAGTCAAGGCAGTTCTTCACAACTTTGGAGTGTATTTCTACTCCCTCCAGAGCTTTTAATGCTGCCTGGCTATCGGTCATGATGCAGATGCGCTTATTAACATAAGCCCTCCGAATCAGTTCCTCTGCGCAGGTCATTATTGCCAGAATTTTGGCCTGGAAAACAGTTACGTGTTGGCCCAGGTTTATGCTAAAAGCATCCCCTGGTCTCTTACCACTTATTCCTGCTCCAGTGCTTACGGACGTTTTGGATCCATCAGTGTACCAGATGGTTTCGAATCGTTTTCCCAGCTCCTGTTCGCCGCCCTCCGAACCCCTCTCAGGAATTATAACCTTAAAAGGTTTTCGGAAGTCTCTTGCAGTGCTGGTTCTATCCGATTTCATACAGAGCGTGTTGTTACTCCTGATGGAGTTGAAGATCATGGTATGGTGGCCCTCTCTACAGATTCCACCCCCTTGATCATTAATCGTCAGCCTGTATGCAGCCATTTGGGCCTCCATTTCCACCACCAAGTGTAGTGGGTGCAGTCCCAATAGTGCCTCCATTGCTGCGGTGGGCGTTGTTGCCATTGCCCCCGTTATTCCTAGACAGGCTAGTCTTTGCAACTTATTAAGTTTTTAATAAGTTATTTTTAATTTTTTTGCCGTTGGATGACCCGTTCATCCAAAGGTTGGCTTTTGCTGTAGTCCGCTTCTTACATCGCGCGAAGATGACTGCGACGCTCTTGTTTGTGTTGACTCCGATTCGCCAGTCTTTGTGGGATTCCATTTCTATCTTCAGTCGATTTAGGATGATCTTTTCCGCGATTTTGCCGATGGTGGAGAGAAGACTGATTGGACGATAGCTTTTTGGTTGGTTTTTCGGCTGTCCGTGCTTGTGGATGACGATGACGTTTGCGTGCTTCCATAATTTCGGGAAGTGACGGAGTCGAAGCGCTGCGTTCACGATGTTTGTGATCGCAGTGATCGCTTTACGTGGTAACTCCTTCAGTGCCCTGTGGGTAATGCCGCCCGGACCGGGAGCGCTTTTAATTTTCGCCTGCCAGACTTCTGACTTCCTTAAACGATGCGGGTTCGATTGTGGATTTGTCCGGGGCGTTCAGGGCATCCTTCACGAAGTCTTCTACCATCTGGATGTGATCGGGGTCGTCGTAGGTGGAGTTAGGCGCGCATTGTAGTTTGAAACTGGCAGCTAGAGCGTCGGCTTTGTCCTTGTCCGTTTTGGCTTGCGATCCGTCCGGTCTTAGTAGAGCTGGCATCGGAGTCCTTTTACTGCGGAAATGTTTGACAAATTTCCACGAGCTTGAATCCTCGAACGAAAGGGCTTCAAGCTTGTTGGTCCATTCGGCGTCCTTGTGGTCCTTGACTTTTTTGGTGACCTGGGATTTAAGGCGTTGGTACGCGGATTTGTCGTCGGGGTGATGGGTCTTTTGTGCCAGTTTTTGCGCTCGATTTTTGTCCTTAATTAGCTGCTTGAGATGCGGAAAAAGTTGGTCTCGAAGATCTGCGACCGGAACAGCATTTGTGGCGTATTGGATTGAGGCTTGGAAGTTGAGGTGAAGGGCTTCCACGTAGTCGTCCAGTTGTCTTGTGGTATCGATGATTGGAATGCCTCCCATGTTCGCTAGAAGGTGATCATGGAAGACGGGCCATACAAATTTGGACTTTGTTGAATTTGGACGGTCGTGGGAGATGTTTCCGATGTACATTTTCAGCTGACAAACTTGTCAACAGCTACACTCTTATGTATAGGAACGCACGTACCGTCAACACAATGCCTTGATTAACCAATCACGAGCGATTTACCTTCGAAAATCAAGCTTTTTTAAATTCGATTTTTGAAAAAACAGGTGCATTTAAGGCATTCTGTCATAGTTAATTCTCTTATTTAATATATACTCTTTCAGAAAAGTTCGAGGTTTCAATCGTAAAATTGGTATTTTCGAACCCGCGTTAGCTAACTTTCCCCGGAAAATGATACTTCAGACAAACTGTTCTAGTGTGAAAATGATGTCGATTGCACTATTAGTAGCATCAGTTCTTTTTCTGATTCTTCAACAACTTCAAATATAATCGAATCGGAAGCAGAGATGCCTTCTGTTAGTGGAAATTCAAATATTATAGAACAGAAAAATTGTAGTTTAGAAGATTGTGTTATGCAGGTTACCTATGCAAAGAAAACAATTGAAAAATTTAAATGTGAAAAGTGTGAGACGGGGCTATTAAACGTGAAAGGTTTTCTAAATGACCCCAAACAATTATTAATTTTAAATAAGTTGTATGGTAATATTTCAGCAAAATCAACTGGATTGAGGATTACTAATAGTGCAATTGAACACTTTACCAAAATATCTTTAACAAAATTTTACAAGCTGCTCAACAAAAATCCCGAGAAGACTGGCTTAAGTTACAATATTGTCAAAAAACTTTCTGAACAAATAGAATGTTATTTTAATGACAAGTTCTTTCTTGAACATTTTCAATATTTTATACAATTAATGGTTATAATTGTCAAGACAATTGTTTTGAAATCTTCCTGAAGTTTTACCGAATAAGATGTACAGAACTCATGAAACAATCCTGTTTGCAGCGCCACTTAAGTTCACAACACCACAATTTATATTTTTAAAAAGATTTGTTTAATTAAAAGTTGAATTTAAAACATTACAAGTTGCAATAACATAGAGAAGTTCTAAACTAATATTCTAATTTTGTTCCCTATATTTATAATATCTAATGTTAGTAATTATGATAAAGATAAGGGTTAGTTGTGGTAATTACATTAATTGTTCTTAAAGGTTATTTTGATAAGTAATAATTTCTGTATCAAGTTCAGAAGTGATTATTATCAGTTATCAAGTAGATAGTTGATTATTATCAAATACGTAACTATATATTGTCGTGTTCTGAAGAACAAGCACTAAAGAGGTCCGTAGCTCGTTGTTCGGAGTTTACACTTTTAAGACGATCTCAGGAGTAGGTTCCATTAAAACTTTGAAAATTTTCCCAACCAAAATAAAATTCAAATGCAGGGAATGAACAAATCTTTACTTAGACGAATGTTGTATTCAAATCTAAAGGAATTATACAATGAAACGTAATCTTATCGTTAATGTCATTTAACTTAGTTGGAATATCAAATATTTCACATAATTGTCCTACAAATTTACACATTTAATTTCCAAATAATTTCTACAACTTGTAAGACAATTATAGCGTTCAATAAAATTTTATAAATCTGGAATAAATTTGTACAAAAAAAATTATAAATTGTTCTCATTTAAATTTAAGTCTGTCGCCGAATCAAATAGTTTAAATTGATGGTAGTTTTGGAACCACTGATACGAAATTGGTAGCAACTACTAACACGCATGTAACACATCGAAAAGTTAAACACATTAATTAATCTTCTTAAACGAATAAAATAAAATAGCGATTATCATAGTTCCAGTAGTGATCCTAATTAGTAATGTGCAGCAAATAAATTATCAAATGCATACGAAGATTCAAATTTTTCATAGCGTGCATCGTAGTTAACCTCAAAATTATTTAAATGCATTTCGTCGAAAATATCAAAAATGATTGTTGGAATCACGAAAATTAAATTAATTAAGATGTTAATTTACCAATAAGATGGCTTCAAATAGATCAGATTGAGTTGGATGAACTTCCCATGTCCATAAATTAAAAAAATTTGTCGATGGCCTCACACTACAGCAAACGGGTAAATCTTCCTTACTAATCCATCCATTTTCTAGTTGCTTAATATTATTGCAAACTATTTTTCAAAATTAAATTATCCAAACATCCAAATTTTCTACGAAGTCGTTGCGTCTTCGACTTCCTACACTACTCAACTCTCTCCAGCCACTAACTTTTCTTTTTTTTTCTGTTCATCCAGCTTTAGAAAAATCGTGTCAAAATCCTATTGGTCAATCTCACCCGCTAAATTTGAAGAATCCATTGCAAAGTTAAACATTTCGAAGTTTCAACACAACAAATTATTACACTATTTTGTAGTTCTCAGGCGTACCAACTATTGCAGAAGCTACCACCGCACAACACTTTAATTTAAAATTAGGTAAGTAAACAAAACATAAAAAAAATTACATTTCCAAAATTAAACGCTTTTTCATCTTTGATTAATCCAACTCTTTCAGGTTCCGGAACAAAGAATCCACCTATAAAATTACGTTTCTGCGCACCATAACTATTAGTGCAACAAATGACTACAAATAATTCCATTCATCCGAGCAAAAGTTAAAAACATTCGAATTTAAGAAATTATTAAATTAAATTTTCAATTGTGGAAACTTTCAAATTTTTATCTATCACGGCTCATGTCAATATAAATATCGAAATAAATATTGTCTGGTTTGTGCACGTGCTCAATATAAAAATACCGTTGCTGGATTGCATGTTTGTTTTAAAAATTAGACTGGCTTTTCTTCCGCTATGGAAGCGGATATTATTGTAGAAGGGTTTTCGAAAAACGAAGAGTTTCATGGATTACGATTCAAAGAGTTTATAGCGGATGGAGACTCTAGTGTATATTATGCAAGCATTCAAAAGAAAGTTTCTTATGGAAAAGAGGTTAGAAAAATTCTTTTCTTCTTCTTCTTCATATCATTGAATCATACAATTAAAAATTACGGAAAACGTCTACATAATATTAAAAATAATACACAAACTGTACCGCAAATTGCCAGAAAATTACTTAGTAGTAGTAAAATACACGCATTAGAAAAAATTGCTCAAAAAGCTGTGTATGACAATGCTCATGGTGACGTAAGAACACTCATAGAAGATCTTAAAATTGGGCTTTACCATGTTTTTGACTTCTGCGATCATGTAGAAAATGACATCGATAATCAAATGGCGATTGTAGAATCAACGGGTCTTTTGCGATTGCTTCAAAGTGCTCTTAATTTAGTAATAGGAAAAGCAAATTCTTTAATTGATAATGAAACAAGTAACCGCGCAGAACTTTTCATGAGTATATTGTCATGGTTCAATATGGGTAAAAGGTTAAACCTGATTCAAAGAGGATCGTTTTCTGCCAGGTCAGATTTAACAAGTATGCGATATAATAATGGAATTAATTGGCACATCGATGCTTGGAAACGATTTTTTTTTTAATTTATTTTTAGTACGTCGATGAGTGCAAGTGCAGCATTTCGATAATTTAAATTTGCAAGTTTTGTAAGAACCTTATTAAACATTTTTAATGATATTCAAACTGTGTCTGATCTTTTTATGTTACTTGCATTGCCACTCACATCAGTGGATCAAGTGGAATATCTTGAGGCAACTAGTGAAGAAGTTTATAAACAATTGGTAAGGTTACCTGTTTACGATATATGTAAAAAGTATTATAATAATAATAACACCTACTTATAGGTTTTATTGCTTAATCGCACATGGGGAGGGGTCAATTTCAATGTTTGAAATGATTTTTATCGACGATTTTGCCCCCTATTATTTGTGGACTGGCCACAAGCAGCATATCCTATTAAAACAAATGTGAATAATTAAAGCTATTAAGGGTAGGTGTATATCAATTGTAAATATTAAGAAATTTTAAAATAATCGTATTTTTCAGATGGTGTATAAATGGCGATGACGTATCAAGAATTGGAGTTTGAAAAATTAACTATGGAAAAATTACACTTAATATTTGCATTTTGGACACGATTTTATCAAAACTTACAGGTCGTGCAGCAGATTTGATTGGTTTGCGTACGGAATTATATACACGGCAGTTAATTACGAAATTCGCGTAACTCCTAACATTAGTTTTGTATGTTCCGAGAAAAAATAGGGTAGTGGTTCATGTCTCATCAATGTACCATACAAATCCGATTGATGAAGAAACTAATGAACTAGTAATTATTACATTATACAATAGCACAGAAGGTGGAGTCGATATACTTGACGAAAAATGTGCAACGCATTCCACAAGTCGTCGCACACAACGGCGGCACATGGTAATTTTTTTTATTAGTGACGTTTTTGGTATCAAACCATATTATAATACTGCATCAATCATATAAAATAGTAAATAGTAAGACCACAGCTCGAAAGAAGATTTGTTGGATTATCATATAAATCGAAAATTACGAGCAAATATCAAAAGAATTTTGCAAATTCCTTAACCCAAATATAAGAACAACATTTAAAAATTGCGCTTAGAGTAATATTGCACTTATATAAGATAAAGATGGTAGATGGTTCTATTTAAAAAAATAATTTGTACTTTAAAATTTGTTTGCAGTTGATGATGTGCAAAAACGTTGTGGTAACTTACGAAAAACAAATTACCAAGTCAGGAGAAAAAATAATACAATTCCTAGTAATTCGGAAGCGACAAATTAATTTGGCTGCATTTTAAAAGCTTATAGTTTTTAAATGACCATATATTAGTTATAGGACGTAAGCAAAATAAATATCTATATTATGCACTTTCTTCTAATAAATTTCTTTTTAGTACAATAAATAACATTAAAAAAGTGTCTTCTAACTTGGACGTAAGCTGCAAAGAAAGAGGACTTGTCAGTTTGTCTAATAAAATTTTTTAGAGACGAATATTTTAAGTTAAATATAAATATCTGATTATTATAATTATTTATGTAAAAATTATTTTCAGTTTAACAAGTAAATTCTTATGTGGAACTAATTCAAGCGTTAGTTCCAACGAAGAAATTGACCTTTCTGAAATGGACATTGATTCAGATTTTGAATTGAAAATTTTTGAACACCGTTTGCAACCAGAAAGGTATAGAAGATTTTTCAAGGTGGCCTGAAAAACGAAGGATGGTAACAAGGGCGCTGATGGGACCTTTTGGGCAGGAGGTCGAACTGGAAGGCATTCGTTGATAACCCATCGAACCTTTAGCGAGTTTTTACATTTTTAGTTTTCTTGTGTTTCGAGCAATAAAAGTTATTTTACAAAAGTATTCGAATTTTATTTCTTCGTCGAGCTTTGAATTCAGAACCTTAGCGATAATCGAAACGATTAGTTAAGTGATAAATCAAGTGTGATTAAAGAGACAATTGGCCAAGTTCCTATGTTCAGTGCCGATGAGAACTATAAATAAAGTTAAACTATGATTTGATTGCATGGCGATAGCCCCGGAGATTGCCCTAAACCCGCGTGTTATTATGAATCTTATTTTTTATCATTGCCGGAAGACGAAGACAGTCGTTCGCCTATAGTTCGTCGCGAGCGCTCTTCTGATAATAATACTGGATTACAACGATTAGAATTAATGTTAGAAAAAGTGATAAGGAAACAAGCAAGCGCGTCAAGAACCACCACAAAGGGGGGTGACACGCATCGTGCTACAGACAGATTGAGATACATCTTGCGACCAGATTGCATCCCGGAATTTAAACCGGGAAATTCGAGTCTATCCGCGGAAAGATGAATTGTAAAGTTAGGTCAGTTGGGAGATATTCACGGTTGGGACGAGGTAGAGAGAATCTGCCACATGCAAAATACGGTGTAAGACGTTTCGGCGCGAAGACGGTTTGACGCCAGCCAATTTGGCGTCAGCCAATTCGGCGCAAACAGATTCGCCGCGAAAATTTTATATTATAGGCATAAAAAACTTTTTATAAACATAAATCATTGTAGAAGTAGCTTGGACGCTTAAACGTTCCATGTCTAGATAAGAAACTGGAGGCTGGTGTAATCAGACTGAATATCAGATCACACAATTAAGGGTGGAAAGTCCAAAGCAGCAGAACTTGACCCCTGTAACCCGCAACAGAAATTACATATTTTTTTGAATCTGTGGTAATTTACGCACGAGCTCGGGTGTCGTTGCGAAAGGAGGTTCAGTTGCTAGGGGAGCTTTTGGTGTTCTAGAAATTTCTTGGTCAGTGGCTGAGTTGCTAGCCTCTCCCTGACTTGTTAGGAGTCCCATGGTTGTTCGTATCTCCCATATCCCCAGGCTGTGACGTTTGACACCAAATTCATCCAAAAATTTAAAAGTGGGAGAGCCATCATGTCTACAGCCCCCCCCCCCCCTACTTATTTTACGCGAATAACTTTGCAACCATTGAAGCTCAAACAAACAAAAATTGAAAAGCTCATTCAAGCTCAAACAATGCTCCAACGTTTGACAACAAATTCACCCAAAAATTTGAAAGTGGGAAGGGGGGGGTCACTAACATGCACCTTTATTACTCTGAAACTTGCTATTAGTTAATGCACTAA
This sequence comes from Rhagonycha fulva, assembly GCA_905340355.1. Classification (NCBI taxonomy): domain Eukaryota; kingdom Metazoa; phylum Arthropoda; class Insecta; order Coleoptera; family Cantharidae; genus Rhagonycha; species Rhagonycha fulva. The sequence continues at coordinate 22,785,283 of HG996554.1, forward strand.
AATTATCATCATCTGCAATAAATTTTTTGGATTTATTCAAAAATTTTATACACTTTCCTCAGCTTCATCTAAAAGATGGGCGATAAATAGAAGCTATAGATGAGAAAGTTGCATTGAATGCGGGAAGTCTGTTATCCTACTTGACTCAAATAAATGATATCCTAGAATTCATCGAAATGCTCCAGTTATTAGAATTTAAAGATTTAGCAACAAATGCAGGTCGCTTTTAAAAGAAATTACAACAATCGAATTTTTAATAATTCTCCAGTTATGGTACGAAATTCTCTTTAGAATTACCGTTAGTGGTTCGTGTGCCACTAATAAACCTTAATACACAAAGACTCCTGCCCAAAAAGTGAAAAACAAACAGAAGTTAATGAACAAGTGGTAACAGGTGGTCAACGGCGGTGGATGGAGATTTGGCGAAGTAAACCACCAGATCACGCAAGTACTAACGAGTCGCGGTTATTTCAAAGAGTATTTACATAAATTCAAAAGAGTAGTCGACGACGTCTCCCACGCCATTTTCAAGTGTCCGAGATGGAATGATACAAGGATATGCCATAACATCCAAGGCTTAACAACGCAAACAATGGTGGAAGAAATAACCAACAAGGAACGGTGGAACCAAGTCGCGGCAGACCTAACCCAGATCATGAGCAAAAAACATCGGGAAAAACTCGAGGAACAAAACGTAGATGAAAAGAGAAAAGTCATGGAAGGGCAGAAAACTGAAGATAGTCGATGTCGTCAACGGATAAAATACCACAACGTGAATTTTGCAGCCATCTTGGGAGGAGGTTTTTAGTGGGCAGACACCACACTACCATCAGCACCAGCTGGTGGTTTTTTTCTTAAGATTTTCCTTCTTTCGACACGAATAAAGAAAAAGGTATTCTAGGGCTATTGCGTTGGTCTTGCTTGGTCAAAAATTGCTTATCCTTGGGGAGTTTGGATAATGAAAATTTTTTTGTTGGATTGGTCTAGATTTTGGTTAAAAGTTTTGGCAATTTTTAAAGCTTTTTAATGTTTCGTGGAGTTCCGTTTGTGAGTGTTTGTTCCCAGTTTTTGTTCTTGATTTTTTAGTAATTTGATTTTATTTTTAACTTTTGTGAGTGTTTTAGGAGTTACTTTGGTATGTCTTACATGGAGGTGGGCTTTGTGGTGGTATTTCTGTTAGTGGTTTTGGTTATAAATTAATTTGGCTATTGCAGCGTCAATGTCATCGTTTGCTTCGAATTGCGGACAAAGTATTAAATTTTTGTGTGTATTCTACTCGTACCTAGGTATATTTACGCAAGTAAATTTTTTGCAAAAATTTAATTGTAAAAACAGATATTAGTTTTTCATGCTCCAGGTTTCTAATTTATTATTTGTTTTTCAACAATAAAACTTTTTATATGCTTTTTATGATCCTAGTCGTAGTTCCTTCTCAACCTAGAAATTAACACCTGAAAAAAATACCTGTGAAATTAACAAAAATTCGTTACTAAATTTTTTTAGAATTTTTTTAGAACCAGCATTAAAGGTTTGTAGTGACAAAATAAACTACAAATCGCGATTACAAAATGAGAAAAATTAAATTATGTAACAAAATTTAGTTAATTACCTATAATGTTTGAGCGCTAAAATCGTTTGGTAATGTGGGAAAAATGTTCTGTAACAAATTAAAATTATTCTTCTAAAATTAATTATTATATAAATACATTTTTTTTTCAGTTGCTATCTCTATAATTATGTAGTATATTAAATTTTAAATTTAAATCAATAATTCGTGTTTTCTACTTATAATTTTTAATCAACAGTGAACATCTACCCAAATAATATCATATAAATACACATAAATTATGTTCGATTTTCAACTTTAGCAGGGGAAAAGTATTTTAACTATAATTTCTACTTAGATTTAAATTTGTAGTAAAGCAGTTATAATGATACCATAGAAACTGCGATTACTTATTAGTAGTTCTGGTATTTGCATCTAATAGAAATAGGAAATCAATTTTCGCAAAGTTATTTAAACTGTAAGTACTATTTGTATAACAATAAAAATGATAGTATAAAAACTACATTTTATTTGCTAACGTGCACCAAACGTAGTAGTTCAAAGAACAGAACCAAATTTTTGAAAACTGAATCCACTCTTGCAAATTATGCGATTCCGCTATGACAAATAATTTGAAAAGTCACATAGTTACATATATTCATTATAGAATTACATTACATTAAAAATTCTATTTCAAATTATTGTGAATATTAATTTATACTGTAGTCTACGATCGGTACCACTTATTATAAATCGTATAAAAGTTTGGGGTAATATAATAATAATTTTTCCCAACTGAAAAAAAAACGCATTACGTCGGTTTCTGCTCAAAATGCACATTCGATTGTTTTGTTTAATCCTGAATCTTAATTTTTTGCCGTGGTTCTTTGTCGTCCACATAAACTATTATGTTTTTGTTGTACTGATGAAGGCAAAATAATCCAGATTTATTGTGACTGGATTTATTGTGAAAGTAGTAAAACGAAAAACTATTTGTACAGAATATATTGAGGCATTAAAATGTTCCGCCAAGTTTGCATAACTATCCGAATTTTTATCAAAAAGTTATTAAAAATTTACGTTTTTTTTGTTAATTTAACAATGTTCCGGGGGGGCGGAAAAAGATGCAAAATCGCATTTATTATTATTTTATTTTTTCCAATATTGTCTCAAAATTTTAAAACTTTCGCTTTTTTTCATACCTTTGTTTGCTATAATGACTGGCCTATAATAAGTTCTGTTGTTGATGAAGGCAATGGGAACTTTCAATTTTTAAATCGTAAATCCAGAGGTGGCTTAATAATAGCTTCCAACAGCGTTATACAAATAATTAAAAAAAATTGAAAGAAAAATGCAATTAACATTTAAATTATTGAGTAATCTTCCTCCCGGAAATATCCTCATTAATTTAATGTTAAAAGAGTCCTACAATTACGTTCAAGATCCACATATTTTTCCCATCCTGGATGAGCATGTTTCATAATAGCCTACTCAATAGGTAGTTTTACCTTGCAAAATGTATCGGAAAGTTTATATTTGGCATGATTGTTCAGTTAAGTAAGTAAAGTGTGCCGTTCGCGCCGCCATCTTGGTTCGAAGGAATAGAAAATTGCTTTTTTGCTATTATCTCGTTACCGGAACTAGATACGTCAATTAAGGTTATTATAAAAATTGTAGAGCATATGATTCTGCATATTTTTTGTTTTATACATTTTTTTCTAAAATTAATAGTTTTAGAGTTATAACGCTTTGAAAATGGCGTTTCCCTCAATTTCAAAGTATTAATGGTCATTTTGAAAAAAATTTTTTTTTGATTTATTAAGTTTTGATAGTGTTTTTTTTTAGTTTTAAACAAATACTTGTCACTCTAATTTAACAATAGTCTTTTCATTTGAATTCCTGATTATTGTAATAATTTCACAATGAGCTCATTTTATGGTAAAATAGCAATATCTTTTTTCTAAAATCCAACATAGCAAATGGTTATAAAATTTTGAAATCTACACTAAACGAGCATTTATTTAAAATAACTTGTTAGGCTAGTGTGGTACATTTTTTTTACAAAATGAAGAGTCGAAGTTAGCAAATAAAAAAATTAATTCCTGAGTAAGGCAAAAATATTTTTTTTTTCTAAAATTATGGCATCATTAGTTTTATTTTAATTTGTAGTCAGTAGCAGGGCTATTCAGGGTTACGCAATCAAAATTAGAACCTTATAATAAAAATTTCGTACCTGTGGCACACAATAACTCATTTAATGTGTCGCTTTTCACAAAATTCATAGAAGAACAAATATCTCAAAAACTAACGATTTTTTATTAAGGTCATATTTCAATTTTCTGGTCAGCCATGAGCTGGCCTATCAGCTCTCCAAAGGATAACGTTGAGTTTTGCGACCCACTGTATAAGGGTTAATAAGATTTCTAATAGATCTCATGATGCAATTTTTTTATATAGAAAAACTGCAACGCTTAGTTGCAAAAGAGAGATGAATTAACAAGGTCTTACAACTGATATGAGTAAATGAGATGAAGCGGTACATTTAATTAACCATTTTTTAATAAACCCCGCTTGTTTTTCAATATGACCATCAATTGGTGAAATTGACGAAAATGCTCATTTTCTACGCGTTATAACTCTGTAACTATTAATTTTAGAAAAAAAATGTATAAGTAGAAAAATATGAAAAATCGCACGCTCTACAATTTTTATGATAACTTTAGTTGACGTATCTAGAACCGGGAACGAGATAGTAGCAAAAAAGCGATTTTCCACCTCTTCAAACCAAGATGGCGGCCCGAGCGGTACCCCCTCAAGGTCGAAATCTTGAAATTTTATATAACTTACCTAACTGAATAATCATGCCAAATATAAACTTTCCTTTGCAAGGTGGAGCTAATTTTTTTGCTCAATTGACTGGGCTATAAGAAAAAGTTGATTGATTGAAATAGTTTTTTAGCAAGAAAAATTTATGAGGATATTTCCGGTACGCGAATTAGAAAAACGTTAACTAAATTAGTGCTATTTAAACACCAATAACAACATTATGTTAATATAAAACTTGACCTATATTACTGTAACTGGTATTTTGTTTTATATTATTTACCAATTTTATTACAATAACCTATATTAATTATGTTGGATTATCGCTTTTAAATTTAAATTGTTTTTAAAAACCCTAAAAGTTATATTTCAAGCAAATAAATTTATTACAAATTGCACCAAACTTTGGCAGTAAAGTTGGTCACACGTCACTTGATCCTTTTAAGACAGAAAAAAGTAGCCAACTACGGATATTTAGTCCACAGTCGAAGAGCAAACGGGTCGCGCAAATTGCGCGTTTCGTGAGGTTCTTGAAGATGCTGATCTAATGTATTTACCACAAGAAGCTCTTAGTGCCCACAGATGACACAATCTGCATAGATGTTAATTTGGGCGCCAGTTGATGATAAAAGAACTTATCATCAACAAAATAGATTTTTTAATTTGCACCCAAAAGATGTTAATGGAAAAGTGTAAAATCACCTACATGAAAATTCGAAGAGAAACTTTACACACAAGCCACCACAAAAAATGCAAATCACACAACTGGATTAATAATAATTGATCCAGAAAAATCTCAAAGAAGACACTTCTAGAAAAACTCCTACTTTTCACCTTGTTCGATTTTCGGATCTCTTGTTGCCAACCTTTCTTTTCAAATTCCTTAAGATTGATTTATTGGTTGCATACCTTCAGGTGTAACAAGTTATTAAAAACTAATTTTAATTTTTGATAAACCTGAAAGGTTTTTGATAAACACACATCGGGTGTTACAAAATTACTTATATTAATCAAGTTGGATTATGGTTTTTAAATTTTCTCCAAAAATTTCTAAGTTGCTATTGGTTATATTCCAACCAATAACCGTTGCACCACAAATGGCGGCCTCCTAAGGGGACACACTTTTTTGGCTCTTTTAGCAGTCTATTATTTTAAGAAGTCTGTGCCCTAAACACGGAAAAACATTAGGTCTGGACTATACTTAACTTGTGGGCCAATCCGTCGTTGACGCGGGTCACAAGTTTGATTGTTGTATCAGAAATCCATTTTGGATAGAATTTTTGTAAAACCCGTTCTTAATGCTGACCTACCTTATATAAGAAACTCATGTGCAAAATTTCATGGGCGTTGCCCTAACAATAACAGTGAGAATTTCGTTAATCCATTCATACGCATCACTAATTAGATAGTCCTCCTTTGAAACCAAAAATAGTTTGTCATCTTATTAGTAATATAATTGTTAAAACTGACAATTTTGTAAAGAAAAATCTTCCAATTATCATTTATTATAGCTCATATCTTCATACCACTACGGGTATCACGATAAATTTTATCGATTACCAATTACTTTGTTTTAAAAATTTTGAGGTCAATGTTAAAACATTTAAAAACTTATTTATTTGTTTTACACGTGGAAATCAATAATCTCGTTTACTCTGATTTTTCCACTCGACAGGTGGAAACAGGTGCAAATGAAGTACAAACAATTTAAATTATTTTAAAATCGATAATCAAAATGTGGAAGATCTTGCGACATGCACTTACTTTATTGCCTGCAGAACCAAAAATTTGTGGAATAAATTTTAGAGAAATTTAATTTGTTAAATTTTAAATTTTTTGTCAGTTTTCCAATAATAACTACTAATTGATAATAATTCTTTGTATTACCTGGAATGAAGGTATCTAATCAACGAGTTATTAAAAATTAAAATTTTTATTTTAAAATTTGCTTAAATTTTCAATTGGTTTTATCAAATTTTAAATAAGGTAAATTTAAAATTTCACATATTGTATGGAAGTCGTTTTGGATCTTACAGTTCAATGCTCTTTACAGGAGTAATATTTAAAAAAAAAACACAAAATCAACTAATGAAAACAACTTTATTTAAGACATAAATTTGAATCTACGTCAATTCGTCGTGGCCAATTCGTCGTGCGACAATACGTCGCCTACGACAATTCGTCGCCGAAAATAATTCGTCGCGCTCGATAATTTACCACGTGCAAAGATAACCCATTTTAAAATGTATTTTATGTGTAATCGTACTAAAATGTACATTTTCTCATATTCAAAACAATACTGAAAGTAGCTGTTTTTAATACAGAAGTGTCAAATTTTACTTTTTAGTACAGAAATGTCATAACCTCAAATGTTTTATGTGCAATCCTACTAAAATGTACACTTTGACAAATATTTTTGACGTATTTTGTGAATTTTAAATATTTTATTGCTTAGCAACTGGATCATTATACATACGTATTTCGTTAAATTATTCCGTATAACATAATTTTTATCGTACAATTTTTGCAGAAAGTGGACATTTTATTCCAATTACACATAAAATAGTGTATGCACCTTATCCTTAAAGGGTCTTTTTGTTATGAGCGTGGAAAATTATAGACTGAGGCGCAGCCGAAGTCTATGACCACGCATGCACTTTCAGGACTTGGTACATAAATAACTATTAAAATACATTTTTGAAATTTTTTAAAAAACCACAATTAATTGCGCGAGACAATTCGTAACCTAAAGTAATTAATCGCGCGCTACAATCGATGACCAAAGTACAATATTCATTGGCTGTTCTCTCGTAACCACTTTCTTATTTACAATTTTCTGACTTAATTTTTTGAAAATAACGAGTTAAAATTTTTACAGTATGTCTGAAATGTTATTTACAATATTATGTCGAAGCGCTTTTATCGCGAATAAATAAATCGCAAAAAAAAATTTTTTATTGTGCAGTGGGCCCCGCTTAATGTGTTCACATCGGGACTTGGGGTTTTTGATAACAATACAACCGATTGATAACAATAAAAGAAAAAAATTTATATTGCTTATTTATTAGTATGTACTACGTCTACAATAATTAATTAATAATAGTCACTCATTGTGAAGCTTTTATGTATTTAAACGACGGAATTCATAAAAATATAAAAATGTAATGTGATATCACATAATTATGTGACGGTGATACAAAGAATCACACCGTGGGTTTATTTACATCCACTACGTCTTTGAAAAAAATGAACCATAGGCAGATTTTCTTGCTAACACCTGACTTTAAATTATGTGGGTGACTTTGCACAATATAAAAAAATGCTTGTAACTGAAATTCAACTCCTTTGCTCGTGGGAGAAAATAATCTTAAGAATAATATGATTACATTAACCGAATTATGATAACTATAAGCGATGTTTTTTGTGTGTAATAATACCCGACTAGAAATTTGTTAGGGCATTCCCAAACATTATGTGGGCCTGATCAGGTTTCAGCATGGCATGACGTATTAGGCCATTTATTTGAGGCCCTGATCCGGCTTAGATCGGGGGAGCCCTATTAGGGCGGTCCATGACTGAACCTAATTGCTGCCAAATCTGGCAAGCCTGATATGGCCCTGATCTAAAACACCATATTGATCCCCGGTCCGATTTTAATATGGCAAGCCTTATCGGGCAGCAATGGCTATACCTGATTGCTGCCCGATTTGGCGTACCTGATGTGGACCTGGTCCTGAACACCATATTAATCCCCGGTCCGGATTTAATCTGGCAAGCCTTGCCGGCCAGCCATGGCTATACCTGATTGCTGCCCGATTTGGCGTACCTGATGTGGCCCTGATCCTGAACACCATATTATTCCCCGGCCCCGGTCCGGATTTAATCTATTATTTCATTAATTCGACAGATGGTGTGCTGATTGTGAATTGCTTTGAATCTTTTAATTGACAGCATAGATATCCCTAATGTGGATAATTCGGGAGTACTATTTTTGAGTGTCGGGACTGAGTTCTCACTCGCGAGGCAAGTGCGCCCAAAATTTACAATGTGCACATATAGCGAAGCTATCATTTTATTACATTCCAAACCAGGCCCTAATGTCCCGCCTCTCCCGCGCCGAAACGTCCCATCCCGCTTATGCTATGCAAACCCGGCTTTAACGTGGAAGCCTCTCCCGGCCCCTACTAGGTTTTCCCGATTTGGATCGGATCGTGTTTTTGCGTTACAGTCCACATCCGGACCAGACCGGGATGCCTGATCAGTACCAGATCTGCCTAAGGGCAAACCACATCAGGGCCTTATTCCAACCCTAACAAATTTCTAGTCGGGTATATGTCCGTTCCGTTCATGGCAAAAGTGATAACAATATCCGAATGATAACATTAACCGAGATCACATTAAGCGGGGCCCACTGTAATTTAAAAAAAATTTTTGCTTTGACATAATATTAAAAATAACGTTTTAGATATACTGTTAAAATTTTAACGCGTTATTTTCAAAAATAAAGTCAGAAAATTGTAAATAAAATTAACGCTGAAATGTACGCTTTTATATTGATGTTTTCAAGAAGCTTTGTTTGCTTTTATTAAAATTATTTTCTACTTTTTAGTGCACTTTTGTAATTTTAAAAAAAGGTTTTTTTTTAAAACTTTTAATTTTTTATTTAATTTTTTACATTCTAAGTAGAATATTGCTTTTCCTTTCTGGGAATTACAAATCCGATTAGCGGGGTGGATTAGTCCCTATATTTCATAGTTCAGATAAATCAATATCGATTTCACCATAGCGTGTGGATGTCCACTGGAAGGCCGAGGTAAGAAATTCTGTATAGTTCGCGATTTGAACCCAGAATTTCTGCTCTGTACTCAACCAGCGGTCACAGCACTCTATACGGCTGTGGCTTAAAGTACAATATAGTTTATTTATTTATTTTCTGATAAATAAAAATTCGCAAGAACAACTTTTTAATTTGAATTTGTAATTAAAAATTTGCATATAGCATAAAATTTGCATAAAAGTTACACGATGCAAAATTATGCATCGTGTCATGCAGGTTTGATATATGAACATAAAACTTTGATAAAAATGCTATATAGTATATGTATAATTGGTTAGCCTCAAAGTCAGCCTTATGTAATTTATTAGTATTACATTATCAATGTAATACTGAAGACTTGTACAAGTAATACTCCAGTGACTGAACCCTCGGCTTACAGCTTTGAAAACGCTTGCTAAAGCTCGCTTTTCAATATAGCTGTGCGCCCGATAACGGCTCATTTTCGAAGCTAGGTGTGTAATCTACTATTTTATGGTGTTCTGTTTTTCTGTTTTCTAGTCAGCACGCTAATGACTCTCATTTCTCAGCTCTGCTGAGTTGGACAACTACCTTTCTTCTTTTTAGCAATGTAGCATAACCTAGCAATATAAGCAATTGCGGGCTAGGCCCGTTTATTCACGAATGTCTAATTTTTATAGCAATGGTTATGGGAATTTTAGCGATTTTAAACCTAAACCGTGTTGAGCCAGAACCTGACTATAATGGCATTATTGGGAGGGTACCAGAGCCCCCCCCCCGGTTACTATACTCTGGAGCATTAGCAAACCCATCAAAGACTCATTTCTTACAAAAACAAAATTTTACAGCAATCATGGGGCAATACAGAAAGAAAAACTAAAATACGATTACAGAATACTCGTATGATTAAGGTGCCCGCACACTTAGGCGAGGCGGCACCACACCACACCAAAGATAGAAACCCACCACACACTAGACGACGCGACAGTTTGGTAGGGTACGCACATTTTCGTGTGTGCTGTGTGCTTCTGTGTGTAGTGTGGTATCGCGTCGCCTAAGGGTGCGAGTACCTTTATGCGGATATACCACCGGACAACTACCTGCATTGGATCACCAAGGGAAAGACAAAGTAGAAGACTTTGAACGTGCGAGAAGTTAGCCCCCTTTTTTTTAAATTGTGATTTTTTCTATTTGTGCTCAATTGTACTCAAGTTATGCTTAATGTACTTAAAAGAATTTTTTGATTTTGAATAAAAATAACAGAGAAAATCGAAAAAAACACTTTTTGACGCCTGACCTTTTTTTGAAATTGCAACTTTTTTTGATTGTTTTCGATTGTGCTCAAGTTGTGCTTAAAAAATTTTTTTAATTTGGAACAAAAATAGACGCGTAAAACGCGAAATGAGAGCAAAAAAAGCTGCGCTTTGAACAATTTTATCATAAAGGGTGAAAAGTAAAGTAGATTCCCAAATTTCATTTTTAAGGACCGCATTTCAGGGTAAAGTATTTCGTCGTAATGATTTATTCGATAGGTGCGAAGTATATAGTGGGGGAATTGAAAACGACTCCAGCGCCCGCGGCGGACAAATTATGAAGAAAACCGCGCAACTTGTCTAGCAACAAATACATATTTACTATCAATAAAGCTTCTTTTATAGCCTGTTGTTACAATCTTATACGTCACTACGACACCTGCAACAGATTAAATTGTCCGGTAGCTCGTCGTAGGGCCGCAGGTGATTTAAATTGGTGTCGTAGCGGTAGATGTTAAAGGTTAAAATAAAAAAAAAATAATTAGTTGAGCGCCATAGTCGACTTCACGGGACCAAATGGACCTTTCGTGCTCAAAGCAAACCCACGACTAAGAGATTTGAAGCACACGATTAGTCATCGCAATAAAAAAAAAAGCAGAAACGTAATCACACACCAGCCTACCGTTATGTTTAGTGGATGGTCATCTGCTAACTGAGTATTACATCTGGAACAAAAACATTCAAAAAAAAATACATAACTGAGTAGTTATGTAATAAAAGACATCAATAATTTTAAAGCAAACATATAATTTGGATAATTTGATACAAATGTGCATCACCAAGACCTTTGGTTTTGGAATGCAATTCATTCCAAAATGAATGAATTATCCTTAAAAATAAATCCTAATTGAAAAGCTGATCAGTTAAAAAAAAAAAACGATAACTATTACTAAGACTAAAATTATTATAATATTTACAAAGAGCTTGAACGAACTCTACGTAAAATGCTTATTGTCCACAAAAGACAATAAAATTGACTTAATCGAATAATCAAAATCACTATAACTTCGTGCTAAGCGCACTTTAACATTACGGTGGTAATCTTGCACAATTACTTCAAATAAATGCAATATAACACTTTACATACAAAAAAAAAAAAGAAGGTACGTTACAAAACAATAGGTACTCACATAAAGTTGTTTTCTACTCGTTAGACAGCATGACATCCTAACATAACTGCCAAAAAGCTGGAGGCTGTGATCGGTATGATGATAAATAAAGTTGATATGGTGGATTTGGGAAGAAACTACCCTCTCGGGAAAAGATGGACGTTGCATCACAAAGATGGTGTACGTAAATAAATCCGACAATCAAGGTCGTTACGGTACGATAAGATACACCCAAACGAAACAAATCATCAGTAATATAACCCAAAATCCAGAATATAACCATATGAAGGTACGATACGCTAACCAGAACATAACTTAAAATGGGTGTGGCCCCCAAGACAAAATAAATGAACTACGTCACTGCACTAAATTTAAATAACTAACTTTGTACAATTAAAACAAATTGAAGATGTTGTCTTTAAACATTAACAAAACTTTACGGAAACATGACGAAACTAACAGCGCATGGGACCCCTCCGAGTAAGGTCCCACAAAACGTAACTAAAGGTTAACTAACCCATAATTTTTACAATCAAACAAAACAAAACTGATAACGAATTTCAGTCTGCAACACACCACAAACATACAAGATGCTTATTTTACAACAAACATCGTTGCAGTTTGGGCGGTTGGAGTCGGATGGATTGACTCACAGCCCTCGACTGTCAGAACTCAACTCCCTATCTTTTTAGTGGTTTCCGTATATGTATAAAATTTGTAAAATACATTCATTCCTGAGGGGAGTCTAGGAACAAGTTTTTAATTTACTTCACAAGTCGAAAAACTATAAAATTTTAAATGCCTTAAGCTTATGATTTGGTCTAATTCTTAGAATTATCCGTTTCGAAAATAAAATTTGATGTGTAGTTTTCGAAGACAAAGACATTATTTAACAAAATATCATATTACATAGGAACAAAAATTTTCCCATGCCAAATGTGCCTCGAAAACTATAAAATAATACAATGAAGAATTGACTGTATTAACGCATGAAAGCAAAATATAAAATTATACAATGAACAAAGAAAATGTGGTTTTAAACTCAAAAACAATGTTATTAAAAAAAATTAATAAAATAAATTGAAATGTCGATAAGACTCAAAATACTCTAACACTGTTTACATCTATATTATGTTTTGACGATTTTAGAGGAGGCTTGCAATATTTTTGGGATGGCTCCAAGTAAATTATCATACAGAAGAAAGCTACTTCGCACATAAAATACTACTTAGAAGACGAAAATCAAAAACATTACATTTTTATTAATTTATTTATACATTTATCCATATTAATTATTTACACATTCGGCACAATCTAACTTTTCTAAATTTATTTCGCGCTTGCTTCAGTAATGAATTCATAAGATTTCTTATCGTATGATCATGTGCATTTGCGGCATCTGCTACCATGACTTATTTTAATGCAGATTTACCAACTAATTCGGAGATATCTACTGCTTGAGGTTCACATTTTTTTACTGTCATTAAGGGAAACATTTCCTCAAAATATCTGCCCTAAAAAATATTTTTCTTATACGAATTGTCGGGCACTAGGTTTCCCCCATAACTGTTAGGTACTCGTCTTTGATGCACTCTCTTCATCTTCATTATTTATAAAATAAATCAATCCAGCAATGTGTTTGCACTTTCCACTTTGATTGTACACACAATCACATTTAACCCCAGTCACGCATCGTACCTCATCAATCTGAAGTAAAAAAAGAGTTTTTAATTAAATTTGTAAGCATTAAAATTTCAAATTACCTTTAAGGATGTTGTGTAAGGTGTCGAATGACGCTCGATTTTATAATATTACTACTTTCATTACTTCCTTGAAGCTCTTCTACATCTCGAACATGTTTAGCAACGACTAGACTCTTAGGGGCCATCCATTAATTACGTGAGCTATTTTTCGATAAGTTTAGACTCCTCCCCCCCTTAGGTGAGATTTAGTGAGATTTGCCTGGACCCCCCTCCCCTTACGTGAGATTGAAGCTAAAAATATTTTCAACAAAATTTATTTTTATTATTTGGGAAAATAATGAACCATTCAGTACTCTCGAACTGAATGATTTTAATGGCCATGACATTTTTTTAACAGGCAAAATGAACACTTAAAATTTTTTTTTTTTAATATCTGTAGTATTTTATATTTTTTAAAGTTGACGTGAGATTTTTGATTATCCCCCCTCCGGTTTAAATGAGATTTAGTAAGATTTTACAGGACCCCTCCCCCCCATTCTGAGCTCACGTAATTAATGGATACCCCCTTGCCCTTTATTATTGTTTGTGATTAAAAAACAATATTATGGGTAATTGTAATTGCTTAGAATCCAGTTGCTTAGAATCCAGTAATTTTAAGTTTTATTATTAAATCCATGTACACCTGAAATTATAAACAATTAACATTTAATTCACGACTTTGGTTTTCGATGTTATATGTAATACAAACTTGCTTTTTCTATTTATGTATATTATACTTACATTTTTCACTTGATTCAAAAAAATAATGACAATAAATCTTATCCACTCACTTTTTACGTATAACAAAATGTTTTCAAGTAATACAAATAAAATTTTAATCTATAAATAACATATTACTACATTACTACTAATGTAAAAATTGCGCGTAAAAGTTGCGGTTAGTGCCGCAAATTATTTGGCGCTGGTGTCACGCACCCAGCGAATACAGGGTAAAGTAAACACATAAATGAAGAATTCTGATAGGACCATTATTGTATTTTGTAGAGCTGTATTTGTAAAGATATGATTAAAAACTTAAAAATTTAGTCGAAAATTTTAACTATCCCTAACTTTATAAAAATTTAACTCAAAATCTCGTTCACTGAAGCTTATTCAGGCTCTAACGAAGCCTTAAAAACTGTTATGATTAAACGCATGTTGCTTGGAGTTTAGTCAAAAATTTTAATAATCCATAACTTTTTAAAAAATTAACTTAACATCTCGCTCACTGAAGCTCACTTAGACTCAAACGAAGATCTAACGTTTGACACTATTTTCATGTTTCATCCCAAACTTCAACTTGGGGGGATCCAACGTGTCTACTCTCCCCTTCTAAAAGTTTTAACAAATATCTTTGCGACGGTTGAGATTAAAACTAAAAAAATGGAAGCTCATTTAATCTCTAACGATTCTCTAACGATTGACACTAATTTTATCCTAAAATTCAATTTAGGGGGGAGCAGGCAGAATTTTGTTTAATTTGTTTTAAATAATTTTATTTAAATAAAACACTGAATTTTAAACTAATGGAATTTATTGTTCCGTGCACAAATACAAGCTGAACTGCACTTCAGTGACGTTCAAATAATTCTGTCTCAAGAAGTTTCATGAAGTTTTTACCGATTGAACACTTTTTGAGATTTGTTTATATTAACTTAATCTCAACGTTCTAGTGGAATATTAATTTTAAGATACTTATTTGAAAAAATATGAATGTTGAGATTAAATATAATTAAGTGCTCTTAACTTAAGTGGCCTGCATTCGTGTGACCACGTAAATATTGAAAATTTTGTTAGTAAATACATTTCTTTTTAAATCTATTGACATGTACAGGGGTATTTACCAAAAGTTTAAAATATCCACAATTGATTTTGATTTGTCCTTTCATTGAATTTTGTATGATTTTGAATTTTACTCTGATAAGTTGAATGGTTTTTCTCTTAATGGTCATTGTTTTGCTTGTTGCTAAGAAAACAGGATTTCATAGATGGATATTTTGTTCCAGAAATCTAAAAAGTTAAATTAATCAGATTTGACTGCATTTTTGTTTTGATTAAATTTTTGCATTGTTAATTTGTTTACCTTCTTTTTAATAAATAAGTGAATGCGCTGATAGAAAACTATAACGTCGTGTTATTTGTAAATAACTCTAGATGGTGCGGTAATTGTTGAAAAGCAATTTTAAAAGTTTGTGATATCAATTTTTTTTGGAAAATTTCAAATTTGGCTGGAAAAATCAACGAATCGGCGTGGGCCACGTTTTCAAAAGCCTGGAACGGAAAGGAAAGGAAAATTTTGTAGGAGATAAAGAACTGACCGAATGGTGGAGGTGTTAAGTTGTGTTTTTCGAGGGAATAAAAATTTCTCGATAAGTTGTGAAGTGTTGCAATTTGAATGAATTGTGAATTACCATTGCAATTATAATTAGTGAAATGTCAGTATGATGAGCATAGTGATTTCTAGAAGATTGGGTTCTGGAATATGAAATTATGGAAATTTTTGCCTAGCAAGTTGGAAGGATGGCCGTCCATTTTGTGAATTTTCGATCTCAATTTATGTCCACGCAACAACATTTTTCTAGGACATCGAATGGTAATTAGAATTTAAATTCTTTTATTTTGCATTATTTCGATATTATTTATCTGGAAAATGGAATTTATAAAAATTACAATGGAGGTTATGTCAATCACATTTTTATACGAACCTGGAAAATTCGCTAATAACAGGTTGATTGTAATGTTACATCAACTTTAATCACACCGATGCACAAATTTCAATATTTGGATTAATTAGTTTACCATAGAGATTAACTTTATTTTTTACGATGATCAGTATCAGCTGCAGTGCTACGCGTTACGTCGAATTTTATTTGTGTCTAGCGGTAGAAATTAACAGTTTTTCATACGAATTATTACAGGTCGGCGGAAATTTTAAATAAGACAATTATTTATGCGTATTATTATTTTATTTTATTTTGTACAATTTATCATGCCAGATTTGTTTGCAAGTTACAGTAATAATTTTGAAACAGTAAATGTGGGAACTTGTAGATAAATCTCGTCTATATCTGATTTATTCATTGTGGAATTTGATTTAACAAAAATTCTGTTTTCTGCTTATTATAAAATTTTTATTCATTACCAATTTGCCTGAGTAAAATTTTATTGATGCCTGGTAAAATTTTGTTTCATTGATTGTGGATAGTTTAAAGATAAATTTGTTTTTTGAACCTACTCCTTGAGATTGTCTCAAAAGTGTAAACTCCGAACAACGAGCTACGGACCTCTTAAGTGCTTGTTCGTCAGAACACGACAACTTTAATTGGCGCACGAACGTGGGGCTCCGAAAAACAAAAGTGGATTTTTTTACTTTATAAATTTAGTTGTAGGAATTTTTGAAAGTAAGGGGATTATTTGTAACATTAATTGAAAATGGAAAATATAACAGGGGATAATCCATCGGAAGACATTTCCGATATGGAAGTACAAAATGTGCCTGGGGATAGAGTAGTACCTGAGACAAGGGAAGAAACAATACAGGTGATTAGTGATGAGTCAGTTGGGGAATTAGAACAGGGGGATGTAACAGGTTCACCTGGGATGACTAGTACACCACGAGAACCTCAACAAAAGGTTGAGGAAATTAACCAGTTTGAGATGTTATTTCAAAGAATGTCGAAAGAAAACAAAGCTCTATTAGCAGAAATGAAAACAGAGCTAAAAAATGATATTAATGAAGTTAAAAGTAAAATTGCTAATTTGGGTAAAATTGAACTAAATGTAAAAAATTTAATTGAGGACAATAGGTTATTTAAAGAAAAATTAGCAGAAATTGGTCATACTTTGTCAGAAACAACAAAACAAACAAAAACAATAGAAAAGAACAATAATTTAGATCAGAGCAAAGGAACAAATTGCAAAAGTATTCAAATAGGGGAGACAAATTTGATTGCTTCAATCTGTCCTATCAATAATAAATTTTTGGTACCTGCAATCGCAGAGGAGCTTTCGAAAATAAAATTTAAGGGGATAGAAAAAGTTTGCAATAAAATTGATGAAGTAGGTCAAGCTGTTCAGATAGGGAAGGAAAGTTTGATTATTGAAAATTGTACTATTGATAATAAAAATTTAAAACCAATAATTGCAACGGAGGATTTAGTTATTGATAATTTTTGTGGTAAAATTGTAGATGATGAAAATAAAATTAAAATTTTTACTCGTAAAGAAATTAGGGAGATAAAATTTAGAAAGTTAAAAGCTAAAAGGAAATTAAATTTTACAAAAGACTCAGGCATAAGTAAAGCTAAAAGAAAAGAATTTAAATTTGAGGTAAAAATTTTAAAAATTTATTCTAAAAATGAGGTTTTAGCGAATTTAAAAATTTCTCGAGTAAATGATGAGCTGAATGGACAACAACAAAATTTAATTTCATGTCAAACAAATAATGAGGAAGATGAGTATGCAAATTTAGGATATTTTATTAAAAAAAATTTTGAAGTTTTTGATAAAAATAACAATGACAAAAATTCAAAATTAATTCAATTGATAATTTTCAGCAAGGTAATTTCTTGCACGAAGAAAGTTGCAGGAAAGGAATGGCTGTGTGCCATGTTAAAATGGGCTTATCGCAGGGTGCGATGGAAACAAATTTGTAAATAGAACCAAAATTGATAAAGATCAGGAAATTTGAAAAATAAGACAATTGCAATTAACGTGGAAATTGATGATAAAGTTTAAGATAATAGTAAAAATTTGTGAATTGAAAATTTTGTAAATAGTATGATTGGTTAATTGATTAATTAAATTTAGTAGTTTGTAAGATAAATAAAAATTAGGGGATAGTTGTAAATTAGATGAAATAAATTAGAATTAAAAGTTGTAAATTTGATAACAGAAAAAATTAAAAATAAAATTATGAGTACATGCATCAAACATTTATGAAAAGGTATTGTAATAAGAATTTAAAAAATTAAAACATGGGTAGAATAAAAGTTTAAATGAGATACTAAGCAATTTTAATTAATGAAGATTTTTCTGAAAATAAGGTGGAAAATTTACAACAAAATTTAATAATAAAAATTAAAGTCGTATTTGGCAAGATAATTAAAAATTAATAATAAAGTTGATAATTATCTAAAGAATTTGTTACTGTGAGATTTTGGAGTTTAATAATTTTAAGGGGTTTAATTAAAATGGGGAAAATTAATGAAATTGTGAAATGAGATTATGATGAATTGATATGAAATTTATGAATAGTTAATTGGGAAATAAAATAAAATGATTAAGTAATTTGAAAGCCACAGTAAAGGATTTAAGTAAATGAAAGTCAATTTGAAAATTAAGATTTAGTAAAATTACGAGGTACGAGTGAAAATTTTATAATTATTAAATATCCACAAGGGAAAAATTAAATTTTTGAAAAATTATGAGGTATTTGGAGGAAATTTGAATTCTATCAGTTTTTGATAACTAATTTAAGGTTGCATAATGTAGGGGATTGTTTTGATGAATTAGTCAGTAAATTTGTAAAATAAAATTGTAAATTAGATGAGAAAAATTAAAGTAAGATAAGAATAAGGATGAAATTATAAGTTTAATGTCAATTGAGTTTATTAATTGGGACTTTCATTTGATTTTGTAAATAATTTGTAAATAAGTTTAATAATGGGAAGTTTGAAAATTTAACGTTTAAGGAAATTTTTTTTGTTGTTATTTTACTCACAATTTTTTATAAATAAAAAATTGAATTCGTAAAATAAGGGGATGATGACATGTACAGGGGTATTTACCAAAAGTTTAAAATATCCACAATTGATTTTGATTTGTCCTTTCATTGAATTTTGTATGATTTTGAATTTTACTCTGATAAGTTGAATGGTTTTTCTCTTAATGGTCATTGTTTTGCTTGTTGCTAAGAAAACAGGATTTCATAGATGGATATTTTGTTCCAGAAATCTAAAAAGTTAAATTAATCAGATTTGACTGCATTTTTGTTTTGATTAAATTTTTGCATTGTTAATTTGTTTACCTTCTTTTTAATAAATAAGTGAATGCGCTGATAGAAAACTATAACGTCGTGTTATTTGTAAATAACTCTAGATGGTGCGGTAATTGTTGAAAAGCAATTTTAAAAGTTTGTGATATCAATTTTTTTTGGAAAATTTCAAATTTGGCTGGAAAAATCAACGAATCGGCGTGGGCCACGTTTTCAAAAGCCTGGAACGGAAAGGAAAGGAAAATTTTGTAGGAGATAAAGAACTGACCGAATGGTGGAGGTGTTAAGTTGTGTTTTTCGAGGGAATAAAAATTTCTCGATAAGTTGTGAAGTGTTGCAATTTGAATGAATTGTGAATTACCATTGCAATTATAATTAGTGAAATGTCAGTATGATGAGCATAGTGATTTCTAGAAGATTGGGTTCTGGAATATGAAATTATGGAAATTTTTGCCTAGCAAGTTGGAAGGATGGCCGTCCATTTTGTGAATTTTCGATCTCAATTTATGTCCACGCAACAACATTTTTCTAGGACATCGAATGGTAATTAGAATTTAAATTCTTTTATTTTGCATTATTTCGATATTATTTATCTGGAAAATGGAATTTATAAAAATTACAATGGAGGTTATGTCAATCACATTTTTATACGAACCTGGAAAATTCGCTAATAACAGGTTGATTGTAATGTTACATCAACTTTAATCACACCGATGCACAAATTTCAATATTTGGATTAATTAGTTTACCATAGAGATTAACTTTATTTTTTACGATGATCAGTATCAGCTGCAGTGCTACGCGTTACGTCGAATTTTATTTGTGTCTAGCGGTAGAAATTAACAGTTTTTCATACGAATTATTACAGGTCGGCGGAAATTTTAAATAAGACAATTATTTATGCGTATTATTATTTTATTTTATTTTGTACAATTTATCATGCCAGATTTGTTTGCAAGTTACAGTAATAATTTTGAAACAGTAAATGTGGGAACTTGTAGATAAATCTCGTCTATATCTGATTTATTCATTGTGGAATTTGATTTAACAAAAATTCTGTTTTCTGCTTATTATAAAATTTTTATTCATTACCAATTTGCCTGAGTAAAATTTTATTGATGCCTGGTAAAATTTTGTTTCATTGATTGTGGATAGTTTAAAGATAAATTTGTTTTTTGAACCTACTCCTTGAGATTGTCTCAAAAGTGTAAACTCCGAACAACGAGCTACGGACCTCTTAAGTGCTTGTTCGTCAGAACACGACACTATATTAGTTTAAATTAATAATTAATGAATAAAGTATAATAATGAATAAAGAATAAATTATGACAATAATATTGTTTTAACATAACTCTTCCCTCCCTAAGTCAGAAAATGAGGGTTCTGAAATTTTCTGTATTTTAATATTTTTTTGTGACGATTTCTTATTTGAAATATAGTTTTTAATGCACTTGAAGTAGATTATCACTATTATAAAGGCCATAACACAAAAACACACAATTACACTGTTGATCCAAGAATGGTGTCCATTTGGAGTTGATAGTTTATTGGTTTGCAAATTTTCTGCCATGATTTTGATATGCCTTAATTCTGTTGTGTCTAGAGTTTGAAGTCGTATTGGTTGTATTTGAAGATTTAAATTTTTGTAGCTGTCTAGAGTTGTTTTTATTTTGGGTAGTTCGAAAATTGATTCTCCATGTAAACTTTCTTCTGGTTGGAATGTTTTATTTGATGTTTTAATTTTACAACCTTCTAGGAATATAACGCTTGGTTGAATTATTTCGTAGAGTCCATCTTCAGAATTACTACATTGGGTATATACGTTGATTGGTTTTTGTGGTATTATCAATATTTGATCTGAATTTATTTGAATGATATTATCTTGTATGAAGTTGATTAAAGTTTTTGTACACTGATCTTTCCCAGTTTTCATTAGAACAGCCAGACATGGTTGGTTTTTTTGTAACTTTTGTTTACGACAGTAGTAGAAATTTTCAATTTCTGGGCATTCTTCTGATGAGGTCCAATAATCGTTGTCATTGAGCAATAGGAATGGTTGTTCGGGTATTATTGTAATGTTTGAAATAGGAATAGGATACAACTGTAAATATTTAAATGGGGAAGTAACAATAGGTATATGAATTTTGAATACTATCGTGTCTTCTTTAATGATCACTTGTGTTGAAAATAATGAATAATAATTCAAAATATTTTTTAGGCAAGGGACTTGTGTGTGTTGATAAAATGAATTCAATTTTGTAATAATTAATTGTATGTCGCTCGGTCGTATGATAGAATCATGTAAGATATTTAGATGAGCAAATGAAATTGCGGTTTCTACGTTGTTTATTAAATTTTGAACCATTTGTAATTGTAATATTAAGTTATCTATGGTATTTGAAAGTGAAAAAGCTTTTTCAATGTTAGAAATTCTGTTAATTTCCTTCGTTAACAAATTTACTTGATTTCGCAAAACGTTTTGGTTGCTTTGAAGTTTAGAGAAATTATCATTGTAGACCTTTGCTATTTCTTTTATTGCGGTATTTTGTTTCTTTAAATCATTGTGCATTAACTGTTGGTTTGTTTGTAAATCTTTTAAGTAAGAGTTGATGTAATCACCGTCATCTGAATCTAGGGTACCAAAAAGCCATTTTGATACTTTTCCAATGCCGTTTATTATACCTCTTTTAGTACGAGTACCGTGAGTTAAAGTATTCAATTTTTCAATTAGGTGTTGCATGATGCTGAAGGCATTTTCTATTTTATTTAGTAGGAGAATAGAGAAATGATTCGCGTCTGATTTTGTAATATGTTTGTAGAGGTATTCTAATTGGTTATTAATTTCGATAGTTGAAGTTTCCGGTAGGGATAAATTAACATGATAAAAGAAAGTGTGCTTTGATTCAATTATTTTTGTTTGTCCTATTTGCACTGGAAGGATGGGGTTGGTTATTTCTTTTACTTTGAGACCTAGTAAAAGGCTTGGAAATAAAAGGAGTGTCGAGTATCGGATTAGAACCATTTTCGGCATCTGAAACGAAACGTTGAGGTTTCAGTAAAGTTTGATGATAAACTTTATCGTTTGATTTTATTTTGTTGTCGCAAATGATTTCTGGATTTGAAAGCGTAACAAAAGGTTGTGTGACCTTTTTTGAGTTTGTGAAGCGAGTTTCTTTTCTATAAAGAGGTTTTTCCAAATTTATCTCTGGATTTTGTCTAGTTTGGTTTAGTTTGTCCAGGTTCGTTTGTTGCTTGTCAATTAATTTTTTATGAATTACGGAGTTGAGAGTTTTTAGGTTTTCTGAATGTTCATGAACATACTGTGCAACTTTGGTTAGTTCGTTTAGTTCAAATGGGTTTTTGTAATTTAATTTTCCGCGCGTAATTTGGAAAGGCGTATAGTTAGTGGAACTATGGATACTGTTATTATAAAGTAAAATCGCGTAATTCATAATATTTGAAATGTTCTCGTTTGGTTTCTCTCTTTGGAGGATCCTTAAACTTTCCGCTAGAGTTGAATGAAATCTTTCAACTGGGCTGTTACTGTTAGGATTATAAATGGTGACGTAATGGATTTCGATTTCATGGGTCCTACAGAATCCTTGCATTACTTCATTTTTCCATTCAATACCATTGTCGCAAGTTATTTTTCTAGGAATTCCGAAATGTTTTATGAACTGTAATAATTGGTTTGTAGTTTCTATAGCATTTAAACTTTGAATTGGATATGCTAATCCGAATTTTGAAAAACTATCTACGATGGTTACGAAACATTGGCCGGAAAATTTATAAGTATCAGTATACAAGTGGTCGAAAGGTTCGAATCCGATCGGCGTTGGTTTGAATATTAATTTGTTAGGGTGACGTTCGTATTTAGTTTTCTGACATGTCCCACAGGTGTTAACGTAATTTTGCACGTCTTTGTCAATATTTGGCCAAAAGAATGATTGTTTTATTGCTTTAAGATTTTCTTGGATACCTCGGTGACAGGTTTTGGTTTCGTGGTATTGTTTTAATTTTAGATTTCTTTCGTCTTGTTCGAGAACGTCTGTTACAAAATAGTTTGAGATAGTCAAGTTAAGTCCTTTATTTTTAAAGAATTTTTGTACGGTTCGTATAAAGGGTATTTCAAAATCTTTATAAGTGAAGTGTAAACAGTAATGCTTTTTCGGTTCAAAATGGTCCTGTACAATTTTTAAGAAATGGTCTTTAGCTTTTGATCTAGGGATTTTGAAATGAATGCGGTGGTTATCGAAAACTTTTTGTTTAGTTATTTTAATTTGGTCGTTATTTTTTGAATCGCCTAGAGATATTAATATTTGGTTTTTGAATGTGTTAATCGTTCTTTCTGTGTATGGTATTGTAAGGATAGGATTTTCTAAACTAGTGTGTACTGTTTCGTTATCAGAGGTTGTTTCATTCAAATTTTCTTTCTCGGAAGGATTTTTGTCTAAATTGTCTACGTTTACGATCATTGAAGCATTTTCATTAGCTTCGAGAGGGTAAATTTCAACACGTGATAGGGCGTCAGCATTAGTGTTCAATTTTCCTTTTTTATAAGTGATTGTGTAATCGAATTCTTCTAATTTGTGTCGCCATCTTACTAATTTAGAATTTGGTTCTTTTAATGAAAATAGCCACTGTAATGGCTTGTGGTCACTGATTATATTGAATTTAACGCCAAATAAATATGGTCTAAAATGTTTTACAGCCCAAACTATTGCAAGAAGTTCTTTTTCTATAGTGCTGTAATTTATTTCGGCTGGATTAAGAGTTCGTGATGCGTACGCTACAGGAAGGTCTTTACCTATTGGGCCTTGAGAGAGAATTGCGCCTATAGCAAAATTTGAAGCATCCGTAGTGAGGTTAAATGTTTTTGAAAAGTCTGGATGTTGTAAGATAGGATCGTTCATTAAAAGGTTTTTACAAGTTTCGAAACTGGTGATGAATTCATTATCGTGTACGATTTTCGCACCTTTTTTTAGGCATTGTGTCAGAGGTTTAGTTAATTTGGCAAAATTCTCGATAAATTTTCTGTAATAACCTACTAGTCCTAAAAAGCTTTTGATTTCTTTAGCTGTTTTTGGAATAGGAAATTTTTTTATAGATTCAATTTTTTTCTCATTTGGCTTAATACCTTCGGGAGTAATAACGTGACCTAAAAATTCGACTGATTTACAAAGAAATTCCGACTTATCGAGTTGGATTTTTAATCCTGCTTCTTTTAGTTTGTTAAATAATAATTTTAGACTATTGACATGTTCTTGCAAAGACGTGGAAAATACGATTATATCATCTACGTAAACCAGACATATTTTGTTTAACAAATCTTTTAGGACGTTTTCCATTACACGTTGAAAGGTACTGGGTGCATTTTTTAAACCAAATGGGAGTCTTACAAATTCATAGTGCCCGTTTTCAACATTAAAAGCAGTTTTCTGGATAGAATTAGGGTGCATTTCGATTTGGTGAAAACCCGAAGCTAAATCTAATGTGGTGAAATATTGGCACCGTCCGAGTTTATCTAAAATGTCAGTTATGTTAGGAATGGGGTACCGATCGTCAATCGTTTTTTCATTAACTTTTCTGTAATCAATTACAATTCTCCATTTTTGTTTACCACTAGCATCTAATTTTTTTGGGACTATCCAAATGGGTGATGCCCATGGAGATTGTGAAGGTTTTATGATGCCATCTTGTAACATTTTTGAAATTTGTGTTCTTACTTCTTGTTTGTGAACATATGGGTATCTATAAGTTTTAGTGTGAACTGGAATTTCGTCTGTTGTTAGTATTTCGTGTTTTACTTGGTTCGTGAAAGTCAATTTGTCATCAGGACGATGAAAAATCGTTTTATATTCGCGTATTAATTTTTTCAAAGCTAGTTTTTCTTCGCTGTTTAAATGGTCAGTTCGTACGTCTGGTAAATCGGTATCTTGGTCTTCATAATTAGTAGAAAGTATTTCTTCACATTGAAAGCATTCGAAAGATTCTTCAGAAAAGTCGGAAATGAATGGTTTTAAAAATTCTTCGGTTATTTCAAAAATTTCGGTATTAGGTGTTGTATTTTTTACTTCGATAATTGTTAAGCCGTCTTCTATTTTTAATATACTTTCTGGGATTATCAACGTTTTAGCTTCGTTACTGATTTCGGGAATTAATACTTCGCGGTTTGAAATATTCGTTTTTATACGTTTTAAAATGGAGGACATGGGTGGAATTTCAATTTTTTGGATTTCAAAGTTTGTTCTGTAATACAACGGTATAGAAAAGTGGTCGTTATATAATAATTCGTTTTTTATATCAATATTCAATTTAAGTTTTCTTAAGTCTCTGATGCCTATAATTCCATCAAAATAATCATGAAAATCAAATAGGACAAATTCCAAATTTCCTTTTAAAGGTTCGAATTCTTTAAAAAAGGGTATGTGCGCTTTAAATTGTGCATTTCGAGATCCTGCACAAGTGGTGATAGCTGTATTTGATTTAAATATTGTATCCGAAAAGAATTTTTCCGCTATAAATGGTCTAATTAACGAAGGGTGGCAACCTGTGTCGATTAAAAGTTTTAAAGGTGGTTTTGAAATTTTTATAAATGGTAAGGAATTTGGTTTTAAGTTGTTAAGATCTACGTGTTGTTTTGGGGAATTTGAATTTCTTGAAAATTTTGTGAATAATTTTCTTCTGGAATGTTTTCTGTCATTTTGATTTCTGATTGTTCGTTTTTCAAAATTGATTTCGTTTTGTTGCTCAAAATTTTCAGTTTGATAATTAGGGGTGTAATAATAATCATCGCGATAATGTTGATTATTATCGTCGTATTCGTAGTTTTCCATTTCCACGTTAAAGAGTTCTTCCGAAATAAAATTTTGGGGGTTCTTATTTTGAAAATAATTTCTATTTTGTCTGGAATAAAATGAAGGGTTTTTATACGTTGTTGACATGGGTTCTGGTTTATTAAAAAAATGATTTTTTGATGTTGTAGACATAGGTTCTGGTTTGTTAGTGGGTTTATGAGAATTTGATGGGCTAAAGACATTCTTTTGTTTTCCAAAAACTTGACTGTTTGTAGGGAATCTTTGTTGAATAGGATGACTCTGTATATTAATTGGTGCACTAGGAAATGGTGTGCGCGAATATTGAGAATTATGTGAAATTCGGTTATCGTTTATTTGGGAATTAAATGGGGACCAATTATTACTGTTCGTTGAATGATTGAAATACGAATAGTTGGGGTAATTTTTATTTAAAGTCTGAAAATTTTGACGTGGTGAATTGAATTTTTGTTTAATTTGCAAAGTGTTGGTATTTTTGCCCAAGTCTTGTAAACCTCTAATTCGTTGTTGATTATAAAAATGACGCGTAACTATGTCGCTTGCTTCTAGCATAGTTTTGGGTTCTTTTAAATCTAATTTTACTCTTAAATTATCGTCAACATTTGAAAATAATACGTCAAGCGCGTTTGCCTCATTTTGTTCTATTAACAAAGGTTTTCTTGGATTAGCTATAGTGGCGTCTGACATTATTTTAATTTCTAATCTTGACTTCATTTGCTTTATGCGTTCTAGAAAATCTATAATGTTTTCATTTTTATTTCTAGTAAGGTATAAAAATTCGCGAGTTAAGGTTTGTCTATCAATTCGATCGCCGAATTGTTCTCTTAAAGCTGATCTGATCAATGGCTAAGTATTTAAATCTGGTCGACACATAATGTAATTACTTACATCATCTTTTACTTTTGATTTAATAGCAGTAAGTGCAAAATGATTCAAGTTGTTATCAGTAGTCGTACCGTAAGTATTAAAGAAATTATCGCAGGCATTGATAAAGCTTTCTAATTGCATAAAATTTCCACTAAATGTTGGTAAAAAATCCGCAACAGCTTTTGCTGCTTGAATAGTTGGTGTATTTAACGACATATTGTTTAAAGAGTTTGACAATTCGTTTATGTCAATTTCTTTTTTTATCATTTAAGTAATAAAAATTTTATTCGAATTTGATTTAAATAATAAATTTATAAACACTCGTAAAATACGAAAATGGATAAAGTTTATTATATTTAATTTTAAAGTTATAAAATGGATAAAGTTTATTATATTTAATTTTAAAGTTATAAGTAAAATTTTGAAATTTAAATTATTGTTACGTTTTTTTTTTACCAATAATTACCGAATATGAATTTATCGTTATAAAATCACTCGTCTTATTGTAACATAGAATTTAATTATTATTAATTTAATATTTTTGCTTTAAATATTTTTAAACAAATAATTTTGTTTGTCTTTGAAATAATATTTTTTTTTTATTTATTGCAATAAGTGAAACCGAAAATAATTTTGTACTAAAATCACTCGTTATCCTAATTTAAATATTCTGAATTACGATTTTGAAAATGATATCAAAGATCACTCATCAATAATTCAATAAAAATTTAAGAAGTTCAAAATTCATAAAGGGAGTGGTAAATAGGATAAAAGAAATGCTCAATGACTTACCAAATAAGTTTGTGTTGATAATTCTTCTAAAAGTTGTAGATTCTGGATTGCGAATTAATGGTTGAGACCAAAGGTAGCAATTGGATTTCCAAAATTCTTCCTTTCACAATCCTACCGACTGCGCCAATTTTGTTTAATTTGTTTTAAATAATTTTATTTAAATAAAACACTGAATTTTAAACTAATGGAATTTATTGTTCCGTGCACAAATACAAGCTGAACTGCACTTCAGTGACGTTCAAATAATTCTGTCTCAAGAAGTTTCATGAAGTTTTTACCTATTGAACACTTTTTGAGATTTGTTTATATTAACTTAATCTCAACGTTCTAGTGGAATATTAATTTTAAGATACTTATTTGAAAAAATATGAATGTTGAGATTAAATATAATTAAGTGCTCTTAACTTAAGTGGCCTGCATTCGTGTGACCACGTAAATATTGAAAATTTTGTTAGTAAATACATTTCTTTTTAAATCTATATTAGTTTAAATTAATAATTAATGAATAAAGTATAATAATGAATAAAGAATAAATTATGACAATAATATTGTTTTAACATAACTGCAGCGACATGCACCTGAGCCTGCTTACGCACCTATAAATAAACAGCCTTACGCATTTAGATTGATGTTTTTAAGAAGTTTTGTTAGCTCTTATTAAAATTATTTTTTACTATTTATTACACTTTGTAATTTTAAATAAAAGGTTTCTTGTAAAAATTTTTAATTTTTTATTGAATTTTTTAAGTTTTTAGTCATATCGTAACAAATACAGCTCATGTATTTATTAAACTAATAATAGTCCTATCAGAATTCTCCATTTATGTGTTTTAGATGTTTGATACTGTACCCTGTATAAAGCATTACGACGAAAAACTTTACTCTGAATGCGTATCTTAAAAATGAAATTTGGGAATCTATTTTACTTTCCACCCTTTGTGATAAAATTGTTCAAAGCGCAGCTTTTTTTGCTCTTATTTCGCGCTTTACTCGGTTATTTTTGTTCAAAATTAAAAAAAATTTTAAGTTCAACTTGAGCACAAATAAAAAAATCACAATTTCAAAAAAAGGGGCGCTAACTTCACGCACGTAGATTTTGAAGTATTTGCTTAATGGAGTACCACGTTCAGAAAGATAAGACCACTCCTAGAAAGCACCAATATCCGCATAATCAATTAATCATACGAGTATTCTGTAATCGTTTGTAGTGTTTCTTTCTGTATTGTGCCATGATTGCTGTAAAAACTTGTTTTTTTGTAAATAAATGGGTTTTTGGTGGGTTCGCTAGCCGGGGGGCCGCTGGTACCCCCCTACCAATAATGTCTAAATGCTCACGTCCTAGCTCAACGCCGCTCGAGTTTGAAATTTCCAAAATTCCCATAGCCATTTCTCAAATAATTAGACATTCGAGAATAAACGGATCGAGCCCGTAATTGCTCAAAGTGCTAGGTTATGCTACATGCTACCAAGCTTCGGCAGTGAAGTTTTTCACAACCCCACTTAATTCTTACAACAATGAAAGAAAGCCAACTTCGGGTATTTAACTCGGGGCGATCGCTCTCTCCCCCCCCCATTTGAAAAATTATGCATTATAAACATAACGTAAACATTAAAATTACTGGAAAAAAGGCCATCAATTTTGGTATTTTTCTCAACAATCTATAAAATCGCCCCCCCTTAAATAAAGACTGATGCCCTTAAGGGGGGACAACACTGTAAGCTTAAAAGAAATCAACTTTTTTTATTTTGAAAGTTATCAAAGGATACATATTCAAGAGCATGTAAAAAAAATTTCAAGTTGAAATATTGAAAATTGACGAAGTTACATCCTATTTCATAAGAGCGGACTAAAACTTTCAATCACGTTTTTTTCGAAACTACATTTCTCGACTTGGCACGCACTGTAACTCTAGCTATGATTGTCCAATTTATAATTTTAAAATACCAAAATTTCCGTAATTACAGTAGCTATAGTTGCACATAGTCGTTTTTTTATATCTTAAAGTTTAGTCTTTTTAAGCTACCAAATATAAGTAAAAACTTTGCTAAAATTAAACTTTTATGTTTGAACATCTGCCATTTGGTGAAAAAAAATTTTTTCAAAAAACGGCAACGTGCAACGAGAATTACATTTATATAGATTATAAAACTATTTTATTTTTACTTTTTAGACTAACTATTGTCAAGTTAGAGAGAGTGCCGTTGGACCACACTTTTTCTACCAAGGCACTTTTAGACCTCAGTAACCATGGCAATTTGTAATTTTTTTAAATAAAAATTTACTCAAAATAAGTTCAATGTATGCTTAATAACATTTCTTTTTGTTCAAATCCCAAATAAATAATGTAGTTTACAAAAAAAAAATCGGAAAGAAACATCTTTTTTCATTTCGTCACAGTGTTGTTCCCCCTTAATAGAGAAAGTAAAAATAATCCTAATACTATCGGTTTGGATTTCGCCATCAGCACGCAAAAATTGTGGAAGTACACAGAATTCCACATAAAATCAAAGTGCACAAAGTATTGTTAATATACTTACATAAATTATTGGGGTTAATGAATTCTAAGGCAAAAAAATAAAACACGATAATATAATATTATAACATATATAATATACGATTATTATTACAGAAATTAAAATACACACACATATATTTTTTATTATAAATATTTTTAAAGCTTATGTATTTTATAAATATTGCATAATTTATTAAACACACACGTAATTACTTTACCTATACCAAATAATATGTAAATAAATGTAAAGTATTGTGGCAATAATTCAATCGTTCTGATCAATAAATAGATCAATCAAGGTTGAGTGATGAAAGCAATTATTATCGGAAAAATTCCAGTCCTTCTATTCCTATCATAATATTCCCTTACCGAAAAAAGGTCTAGAGGACTCCAAAAAGTCATTGTAGTTAATAGCAAGTAATCAATGCAATGCGTCCTACAATACCGTCCACGATAATTACTTTCCCTCCAACATAATTAAGTGCTAAAACAACGTTTATAATTTTCTTTAATTTAATATTAAAGTATAGTAAAAAGTAAAAAATATAAATAATATTTATAACCTGAATTCAAAACTGCGCATGCGTCTGATAATAACCAACAATTTTAAGCTGCTGAGAAAACAGACCTTTTACAATAATTATTGCATACTTAATTTAAAAACACCAAAATATTATGTTTCATAATCTACTACCTATAATGTGCAAATCTTTAATAGATAAATATTGCTGACTTAAAATAAAACCGTTTTATCCAAAAACTGAAATTGTACTGCGACTAAAACGTATGTTAATATTACAGATAAAATCTACAAAAAATATAAGGATCAGATTAAGAATCTGGAAGAAATATTTACTTACACCAACATACAGATGAATATCTATCGTTATAATATCTGTTAGGACAATGACAGTGGGATATTTTTGAACGGCATACAGCAAGCATAGAAACTGAAAAAGTAATAATTTCAGATTAATTTAAATTTTGCTTGAAACTTTAAATTACTAGATACAAATAAAATAATTAGTAAAAAAACATCTATGATCGTATATAAACAAGCGCTACGGGCATTACAAACCGAGGGCTGATTAAACGATAATCGCCATTTTCCTGTTTAATCTGTCTTGGAAACTTCCGTGTGTAGCACAGCCATGTTTACGGAAATGACATGACACATCAGATATCTGACCTTGCACAGATTTCCCAACAGTGTCTATGGCGCGACTATGATTTGAACTCTGGATTTCCGGTTTCCTAGCTTGCCTGTATATGCTTAACGCCGCATTGATGATTTAAACAGAAGTAGTAGAGCATATTAATATTTAATACTGTAATACCCCGAACTCACGCGATAGGTGGGACCGAGTGACAACCGCGTAAGTCGAATTCGCGTAAGTCGGGGGACAATTTCGCATGTAAATATGTACCTACCAATAAATTACTTTTAGATGGGGCGGGGGGAACAAATAAAAATAATAATTAAAAAAAATGATCAATAAAATCTTAGATAACACAAATTAATACAAAATCACAAAACCGAAGTTGTTTTGCTGTAGAATCGACGAGATTTGAAAATCGCGGAACTCCGGATTTGAGTAAGTCAGGGTAGCGTAAGTCAAGGTATATCGAAAAATAATGCAAAAAAGTGATGATTTATAAATGCATTGTAGAGACAAAAACTTGATTGATCTTTCCATATTATTAATGTTATAAAGGTGACAATAACCAAATACTACTCAAGTAACAGTAATAACATAATAATTATTTATGTACCCACCTGTAATCTTTCAGCAGGACTTAGAATACTCATTGGAAATTTTTGTAAGTATGATAGTATGTCGATGTACTAAAAAAAAATTAATTAAGGTATTATTTTTATGATTTAATATTTAAAATCATATAAAAACATAAGTTTTTGGAACCTAGTGATTAACTTTTTTAAGAAGAGTTTTGATGGAGAGATTATTAATTTTTAATTCTAATTGGTAATAATTACTATAAACGTGTCCCGAGGCTAAATTAGCTAATTAGTAAGAGCGGTTAATTAGTAGGACATAACAAAAACACTAACATAGTACATTTGCTTTGTTTCGACCGTGTACATAATTAAAAAACGTGAAATAAAATTTTCTCAAAAATAATTTCGTTTACAATTAAAATTTGCATTTGTACAAAAAAAATTTCAAAAGAATTCTTTAGCAAAATGATTAATCTCGAATTGATTTGTATGAGATTTATGCCATGTAAAAATCAATTCGAAATTTTGGTGTCTTGCGTTTTTATTTAATTTTGGTTTTATTTTGATTTATTTAAAATATATCGTTATTTGGAATTTCAAAAACTATTAAAAACATTATACAAATCGCATTATAATTTTAAAATATTCCGATATTTGTTCTAAGAGAACTAATTTATCATCTCTAATTTATTTTTAAGTTGCAAATCTAAAAATTATATTTCTGGGTCACAATGTGCTTTTGGATAATTTTCAATATTATATAAGTAGAAATAAGGGGAAATAGTGCATTAAAAGAATTTCTCGTTACTTACCGATGCTGCACCTGCACATGCAGCAAACATAATAGACATAAAACCTACAGTAATTAATAATACTAGCACTAGTACTTCCATAAGTAAAAATTTTCCACTAATTGGAATTTGATATACTACAAGTAGTACTGCCAAAAACCCATAAATTATGTAGAGAACTATACTTGTTAAAACTACCATCAAAAACATGGGACTGCAAAAGGAATTAAAACGCTGCACTATTTTTACGAATACCATATATACGTCAGCATAAGCTCTTAGTATATTTATTATATTGCTTCGGGGCAAGGAAACTATGCAACAATTTTCGTGTGTAACATTGAAAATTGTTCTATCGTAAATTAAACTATCCAAATCCATTTTCAGAAAATTGTTGAATTTTTTACGACAGTATAAGAAACTCCCCGCGAATGCAAAAAATAAATAGCACATCATTGTTATCGCATCAACAGACAAAACTACTGCAAATTTTCCAATTGTGTTCAATGTAGAGTTAAATTCGTAAATAAATATCATAAATGCAGTAAGAGTAATCTCTGAAATTCGCACTACTTGCATTACGTTAAGGATCATTCTTATCCTATTAACGATTTCAACCGAAAATAGGTGGTGTAATGTTTGTGTAGCAAAATACTTTAACATGGAATCCATATAGAGTAGTAAATTATCCATTATTACGAATTTGAATAAACAATGAGTAGAAAATAAGATTGCTATACAATGCATCACTATATTATTCGATTTGAATAAAAGATCGTATAACATAAAGTCGCTTTTGAATTCTTCGATTATGTTTAATACATCATAATATAGACCATTCGAAATTATAATTACAGATAAAATTACTGGTAATGCCTTCCATTTGAAAAGGATTGCTTCTCTTTTTCGAACTATTGTGGCATTAGCATGATTGCAAGTGAAATTTGTCTTTGTAATGCCCACGAAGTTTGGCAATTCGAATGGTATACCAGCAAAACAATGTATACAATCTTGTGCAACTTGAGCAGGCATCTTTATAACACAATTTTGGAAATCTGCAACAGAACGTTATTTTAGAATTACCTCCGCTACTTTGTAACCAAATCGGATCACACTGCTATTTAAAATCAAATTGTTATAATTTAAAGATCGATTGTTATGTTTTGAATTTGTAGTCCTGGTAACAAAAGGAATATACGTACATAATTTATTTTATATTAAAATTGCTTAAAAAACTCAAATTGAATTTTAAACATAGATTTGATCTGCAATAGTTATTGGTTTTATAAACAAAACTTAAAATAGTTAATTCTCTTATTTGGTCTATGCGGTGGATTCGAATTTTATTGAAAGAGTTCAGTAGACTTGAAAACTGAAAATTATATATGGTTAAATTGAATTATTTCGTTAGGTTTAGTTATATACGGGGCATTTCACACCAAATCGGCCACTTTTAAACCCGACCCCTTTTGATTTTCCTGAAATTTTTACATATTATACTATCTCACCAAAAACAGTTCTGTGAATTTTTTCAAAATTTTTTATTCAACCCAAAAAGAGTTACGAATTTTTAGAAAAATTGATGTTGTTTTTCTTCAAACGATCGTAACCTTAGATCATCTATACAAAATCATCTTAATCAAATCAAAATCACCTTAGATCATCTATACAAAGTCGTACTATTTTTGCACTAATTCTAATAGATCATTTTTCAGAACATCACTTTTGCGAGATAAGTTTTCGAGCTTGATAGCTAATTCGCTCCATAATGTTAATTTTTGATAAAAATAAGGAGCCAAAGGTGGTATGCAATAGCTGGCACTTGTGTTAAATAAATGAGGCTTATTAGAAAAAAATCGGCTGACAATTATAATTATTACAGCCGATTAAAGCTGTCCGCTTAGTAAAATGAACAGTCCTTATGTTAGCAAATACAAACGCGTTGCTATAAATGAAAAATCAAGTACTCAAAAATAGCAAAAAAAAAACAACGCATTTTCATCTACTATGGTGTAATCGTGTTCGCAAGTTAAACAAATTTGCAATAATTTCAAAATTATGTGAAATAAAATTATTCAAACATTAATCAACAATAAAGTTTATCGGCGCCACGAAAATTTTAATTTCACATAAAAAACGCAATTTATCGAGAATGTTAAATAATCTGTACTGAGCTCTTTTACCTTGTAAAATTCGTTGGTGTAGAAAACTCCTCATTCGACACGCAGGAACGTCGAACCATTGACCAAACGTTAATAAATTTAACGTTTACGAAAAATACGATATGTTAGAGTGCTTCATTCAGGCTAGTTATAATGCTGTTCTTGCATGTGCAACATAATATTTTAGTAATTATCTAACTAAATAAATATTTTCCCACTAAAAACTAATAGGTAAAAGAATTTTTTAGATGCCAATTTCGTAGTGTTTGTTTTGACAAAGTTATATGTATTGTAAACAACTGAGTTCAGTTTGAATACTTACTGTAATTTTTGTTAAGTATTGAATATTTTTTAATGTTATCTACTAAGAACAGTTACTATTATATTAAATTTTTCATTTTTCTTTATTTTTATTATATTTTTTAATAAAATGGGATGAAACTAAAATATTAGATCTCACATGTTATACATCATTGAAAAGAGAATAAAAAACGCCATTTAAAAATGTCATAGCCAACTATGGTTTCTATTTAAAAAAACACTACTTTATGTTATAACTCGGAAAATAATCTAGATATTTAAAATCTGTTCATCCCATTTTGTTGCCCTTAAAAAAGTGTCTCAAGAAAGTGTTAACACTTTCTTAGTAACTTCAAAAACAACCAAGATATCGACATTTATAGAAAAGTTCAATTATCGAACTTTTGGCTATAACTCGAAAACAAAAAAAGATAGCAAATTCTGATTTTCGCCATTGAAATTTTCTCAAAAAAAGAGATCGAGTATGCGCCATCCATTTTTTGATATCTCTCATAGTTACCGATTTTCCCATAAAAAGGATCGAAATTAAGCCACCCTGTACTCTTTCATCATATTGAAGATCTTATTCATAAATATGAATATGAAAATCTTATTCATAAATATGATGCACAACATCATCGATTTGATGTACTGGTTTATCATACTGGTAATGTTATTCATAAATATGATGAACAAAATTTTCAATATGACGTATTCGTTTATCATATTGATGATCTTATTAATAAATATAAAAAAACAACATCATTGATTTGATGTACTCCTTTATCATATTTAAAATCTTATTCATAAATCTGAAGAACAACATCATTGATTTAATGTACTCTTTCATCACATTAAAGATCTTATTCTTAATTTTCTTTAAATTTCTAATTATTCTTAAAGAGACGTACTCGTTTATCATAATGTTTATTGCATGCATAATTATTATGATAAACATGTTCATAAATATGATTATCAACATCATCGATAAGACGTACTCGTTTATTATATTGATGATTATATTCATGATTTATTTTTATGATTATGTATAGACGAGAATATTAACGGGAAGTACTCATATTGACGAATATATAAAAAACACGATTTATTGTTAAGAAACCTTTTATTTTATTAATTTATAGTTATGATTATGTCAATAATCAATGGCGTTTTATTAAAATTTTTTTATTTCATTTATAAAAGTTTTTCCAACATTAAGAATAATTTTGAACCTTTTCTTGACACGAATTCAGAAATTCTATATGATCTTCAATTTGTTGTACGGTTTCTCCAGTAAATCAAAATTCACACTAAATTTTTTAGTGTGATCAAATCAACTACAATGTGTTTACACAAATACTGTAGTGTTAGTAATACTCTGTATTATAGTAAGGTAATTTTATAATTTTTAAATAGTTTTATCATTCATTAAATTTAAACGATAATTTTGTACGTCATATTGATGATTTATTCATCATTATTGTAAATAAAAATTACAGAAATTGATGAAATCAAATACATCATATTGATGAATAGTTCATCATTCATTAAATTTAAACGATAATTTTGTACGTTATATTGAGGACTTGTTCTTAAAATCTCAAAAATTTTACTTCAAATTTTATTAAATTTTACATCAAAATTTATTTTAAATTTTACTTCAAAATTTGTTTTAAATTTTACTTCTTCATTTACTTTAAATTTTATTTCAATTTTTATTGTAAATTTTACTTCAAATTCTAGTAAAAATCCTTTCAACCATGTACTACTTTAAAAATTTTATAAAAATTACTTCAAATTGGTGTGAGATTGATTTGGGCTTCAATTTGAAATAAAAATTACTAGTAAAAAACACCAACAATTTTTCGCTGTGTATAATTAGTCGAATGACGTCGCCGTCACATTATCACTAGTTATAGACGCCGTTATGACGTCATTTTGATACGAATTGCTACTTGGGTCGTCATACAGGCCTCACTTTTGTGGCTTGAGAAGAATAAATATTAGCCATCCATTTGTTTTAAGATGTCCGTGAGCCGCACCCTAAATGTCCGTCGCCATTTTAAAATTTGGAAGTTGTATTTCATAGTCGATTGTGTTGTCGTATCCTCGTGTCTGTCGGTGGGTTTACAAAATAATAATCGATAAAGAGTATTAGCAATTATGGAAAACAGTAGCAATACTTTGAAGACTCCGTATAATTCAAGCTGTAAAGTGGAAGTTAAAACGGAGGAATCAGAAGACTTAAAATTTAATTTAGAAGAACTGCATCAATCAATAGATATTAAGGAGGACGAGAGAGCTGAAATAATACTAATAAAGGAGAAACCAGCAAAAAATACTGATATTAGAGGGAAATTGTTTCATTGTGAGAGTTGTGAGTATAAATCTACACGTATATCATTATTAAAAAGACATTTTAAAACTCACATGGGCGAGAAACCTTTTGCTTGTGAGATTTGTGACTATAAATGTGCACGAAAATCAAACTTAAAAGAACATTTGAAAACTCACACTGGTGAAAAACCGTTTGCTTGTGTTATGTGTGACTATAAAAGTGCTCAAAAATCATCGTTGAAGCTACATTTAAAAGCTGCTCACACAGGAGAAAGACCGTTTGCTTGTTTGATATGTGGTTATAAATGTGCTCGCAGTTCAGATTTAAAAGAACATTTGAGAACTCACACAGGGGATAAACTATTTGCTTGTGAGATTTGCGACTATAAGTGTTGTCAAAAATCATCTTTAAAGGGGCATTTAAGAATTCATACAGGTGAGAAACCATTTGCTTGTGAGATTTGTGACTACAAATGTTCTCATAAATCATCACTAAAAGAACATTTAAAAACTCACACAGGGGAGAAACCGTTTGCTTGTCAGATTTGTTACTATAAATGTTCACAAAGATCAAATTTAAAAGAACATTTAAAAACTCACACAGGCGAGAGACCGTTTACTTGTGTTATTTGCGATTATAAATGTGCTCAAAAAGTATCTTTAAAAGAACATTTAAAAACTCATACAAGGGAGAAACCGTTCGCTTGTGAGATTTGTGACTATAAATGTGCTCAAAAATTATCTTTAAAGGAACATTTGAAAACCCACACAGGGGAGAAACCGTTCACATGTGAGATTTGCGGCCATAAATGTGCACAAAGATCAAATTTTAAAGAACATTTAAAAATTCACACCAGGGAGAAAGAATTTGCTTGTGTTATTTGTAAATATAAATGTAAACAAAAATCATCGTTAAAAGAACACTTAAAAACTCACACTGGCAAAAAATCGTTTTCTTGTGTTATTTGCGACTTGAAATATGCACACAAATCATCGTTAAAAGATCATTACAAAAATCACACAGGCGAGAAACCTTTTGTTTGTGAGAGTTGTGACTATAAGTGTGCTCGAAAATCATCTTTAAAAGAACACTTAAAAATACACACTGGAGAAAAACCGTTTAGTTGTGAAACTTGTGACTATAAATGTGCACGCAAATCGGATTTAAAAGAACATTTAAAAACTCACACAGGAGAAAAACCGTTTGGTTGTGGAATTTGTGAGTATAAATGCGCACAAAGGTCGCAGTTAAAAAGACATTTAAAAATTCACACTTAAAATTTAGTCGAGTTTAACCTGACAATTGTGGATGCTTTTTTCAAAGCAGAAAATTGACCTAGGAAATTTCTGCGACGCCATTAAACTAAAACAAAGTACTGAAAATAACCTAGTTGAAAAACAAGAACAAGGATGTGGTTACGTGCTCCTTTCTGATAAATTCCGGCAACTCTCGCTTAAATCAAGTTTGCTAGAAATATTGGACCAATAATCATCCGATTCGAAGACGCACCACCTGTAATGCTTCCGGTGTCAGAACTTTGGTCACGGATCATCACATTGAAACATCAACCCCAGGTGCGGCCTTAAGTGTGCCCAGAGCCGACGCTAATGTCCGATGCTGCAGTAAACTAGAGTTTATGACCGAAGTATATTGACTACTCGGCAAAAGTAAGTGAAAATTCTAAGCGTCATGCAACCATAACTTTATACATTAGCCCCCTCTTAATCCACACCAAACCTACAGAACTCTCAATTCTTTCCCTCGCTCCCAGTCCGCTCTGGAAAGTTTCCCAATCCTCTGAAAATGCCGCTCTACGCTTTTCCAGGAGATTAAAGAAAGATAATTTAATAAACGGTAATGAAATGGTAAACAAATGGTACCCGAACTCAAAACTCGCCTCACTAGGGTGATAGAAAAGCTAACTTTAATCTCCTAGAACTGCAACAAACATCAAGTAAAAATGTACGAGTTAGCGATTTTAATTAATGACATCAAACCTGACGTAATTTTTATACCAGAGACAGACGCAAACCACGGACGGCGGGTGGGGGGTTATTTACATTTAATTTCAGTAAATATTGTTGCGCTATAATTACAGATAATTTCTGCGCTATAGGCTATTTACTTTTAACATGGCCGTTATATTGAGTACAGTTGAAATTGTTTATTGTGATTAGAAATTGATTATTTGCTAATTTTATTGTTGGTTGTCATAAAATAATAGTACACTAATCATAAATATTATAGAAATAATATAAACACACGGACTGACAACTAAGGTATACTTCTTTCGCAAGTTTAACTTAGCGACGAGTGTTGGCGTTTAGTTCATGTAAATTGCCTATAGGTTATTGCTGATCCGGGCGATTTAAAATGAATTGCGAAATAGTCATCATAATTTCACAGATACGTTGTTAAATATTCTGATTATTTTCACCTCACCGTTTCTTTGTATTTGTGAGGACAGCATAATTAAGGTAGTTAGGTCGCGCAAGCAAAATATGAAGAAATCTTTCAAACTTTGAATATGAGTCATTAAATGTACAATACACACGCTGTTAAAATTTCAAGGCGATTTACCACGTCTAATAAGAGATAATTGCAATTAAAAATGACATTTTTTGTACATGTAGCATGAGAGAAGCGTGGGAAAATGACAGGTTTCTTAACTTTTCATTATTAAAAGACAAAAGTCTTTACAATTCATTTATTGAGGTGAATTACTTTTCTTGTTCTCTTCTTCGTTGTTCAAAGTCTCGCGTGTGTTTTTGCCTCGTTTACTATTTTTCTCCATTCCATTCTGTCTGCATTTCTTTTTCAAGTTCGTTATACCCATAGCCTTAAGTTCGTTTATCACTTTCTCCAGCCATCTATCTCTTGTTCTCCCTCTAGGTCTTGTCTGACTCGGTTTCCAGTCTGTAATCTGTCTTAGAGCACTTTGTGGTTTTTTTCTTGTGATATGTTTTAGCCTTCGGATTCGCTGTGCTTTTATTTGTTTTACAATATCTCCATCACTCAGAATTTCCATTACTTCAATGTTTGTTCTTTATCTGTACTCATTTTCTTTGGACCCATAATCGCCCTCAACAGTCTTCTCTTGAATGATCTCAGTTCTTTTTATCGCTTAGTCATATGTATTGTTTCTGCGGCATATGTGACTACTGTTCTCACATAGGTCTTATATATTTTTAGCTTAGTTCTCATAGATATGCTTTTGTTTTTTAACATTTTCTTGTTTACATGATAAGCTCTCGATCTAATCTGCTTGTAACTTCTCGTGTATTTCTGTTGTTCTATTGTTGGTTTTGTTTATCTGGATTCCTAGATACTTAAATTTTTCTACCCCTTTAAACGTATATTTTCCGATTTTAAATTCTTCCTGATTTCCACTCTTTAGGCATATCTTCTTTTCTCCAAATCTCAAGTATCAGCTCGTATATTCTTTGTTGTATTCTTTCTCCTGCATTCTTTATCATCTTACCGCATATTTCATCTCTTCCCGGTGCCTTCTCATTTTTTATCTTTTTCAATATTGCTTTCATCTCGTCGTATGTTGGTTCTGATACTATTGTTCTTTGATTGTTCTTCAGTTTCTACAGCGCTTTCGTCATCTACTTGGTTTAACAGTTTTTGGAAGTGTCTCCTACATATTTCTTTTATTTCCTCTTCATTGTCACCACTTCGCCCGTTTTCATCTTTTATTGAAAACTTTACGTTTTCTTGTTTAATTCCAAGATAAAATTTCTTAACGTTATTATTCCATGTCAATCCTGCTGCTATCCGACATCTCTTCGCATTCCTGATCGAACCATTTCTTGTGTATGGTTTGCTTCCGAA
Source organism: Rhagonycha fulva (assembly GCA_905340355.1). Taxonomy (NCBI): domain Eukaryota; kingdom Metazoa; phylum Arthropoda; class Insecta; order Coleoptera; family Cantharidae; genus Rhagonycha; species Rhagonycha fulva. The sequence continues at coordinate 22,826,783 of HG996554.1, forward strand.
ATCCCACCATTTTTTCTGCACCTATATCTGCATCGCCATCTTAATGTTTTCTCATTCTTTGTCTATGTCCTATTTTTTTTCTATGTTATCTATTATTCTATTTGTTTTTTCTGCATATTTCGCTTTAATCTTCGCATCTACAAATTTTTCCAGTGTTATTTTTTTGAAGTCATCTCCTCTTCTTTTGTGGATATTTTTGTGTGCTAGCTTTGTGATTACTAAGTAATGGTCAAAATCTACATTTGTTCCGCGGTAAGTTCTTACATCTTTGATAGATGTTCCTTTTCTCGATATGCAAACGTGGTCTATCTGGTTTCCTTCTTCATTATTATTTGCTTCCGGTCTCTTCTATGTTATTTTGTGTATTGGTCTGTGGTTAAATTTCGTACTACTTATAATCATATTACACAATCTTTATCCGTTATGGTTGGTATTTTCATGAATCGTAAATTTGCCGATGTAAAAAAAGCAATAACAAATTCTCTTATGGCAATTTACATGGGTATTCGGTTTGTTTGGAAAGGTTTTCAAATCATGCGCGCTTCATGACGTCACGACTTTCGTAGTCTATTGCCTATATGTAGGTTATCGCTGATCAGGGTGATTTAAAATTAGAACATATAATAGTTAAGGCGCCTGTTAAGGCCATTTAAGAAATGCAGTGCCAAAAATTTATTTACTCATCACATCACAAGCATAATGTAATAAACAGCATAAGGTGCAAATTACAATTTCGGTTGACAAAAACCAGTTTTTAAAAATAAAACCTTCATTACACAGGACTCACTTAGACTACTTCTACAGTGAATCAGAAAAAGCAGCTACTGATGCTCCGCCCCACTATTTAACACCTTTGTTATCTTAAATCTAGGGAAAGCTAATGAACTACACCTCATTCATTCTGTGTACAACATAAATATTATAACTCTGCTGGTCTAAGATGAGAACCATGGGTTACCGGAGTTTGAAGATAATTTTATATTGATCTTCTTTTTTTGGATTAACATCCTCTTTTCCAGCTTTCTCTGTCGAGGGCTTCAAAATTTTGGTTGTACTATAATAATAATTAAAACATACATAAACTAAATTAACAATGAATAAAATATAAATGATTATTGTATATTAACTAATTTTATGAAAGTGAACTGAAGTTTCATTTAATGAATTTAATTTTTCTTTTTGATTTGACAAGTTAGTCAGTAAAAATATTTTTTATTTGCGGGATGTCTTTTGAATCGCATTCATTACCAATAAATTTAAATAATTGTGGATGTGCGACTCCATATCCCTGTTGCAGCTTTTTATGGCAAGCTTCAGCGAAATTATTGGTTCTATCAGAACCACGCAAAGTACGGCTATATACCGACCACACTCCATAAGGAAACAAAGGTGGGGCTCTTGTTCCATTATTTCTGAGTCTACCAACATATTATGTACTAGTAAACCAACTTATGATTGGTTCTAATTCTGGCGGCAGATAGTCCTGAAGAGCTTTAAGTGCGTGTTCAATATCATCTTCCGGAACAAAAGCTACCGAAGTTATCATACGCGATTTTAAAGCAAAATTAGAATCAGTGTTATAACGACCAAGAAGATGAACTTCTGCAAGATGTTTGCGTAGATTTTGAACGAGGTGAAAGAAGCAACCTCTAATGTTAACACCCGGAAATTCTGAGCATTATGTATACCAACCTCGTAATCTACATTAACGTCATCTGGATTAAACTCGGTCCACATATCTTTAACCATCTGGAAAAGCTTCGCTTGATATTAGCTTGTTTGGAAGTAGGCAAAAAAGAACCGTAAAAACAAATCCACGACGAATAAGGAAGACAAATATCTGGCTAAATAGTGGTGGAGTTAACAAAAACGTACCATCCAAAAATACTTCTCGTATTTGTCTACTCCAGGTTTTATGGAATTCTCGTCCAAATATTAATATTCGTTGATAATCGCCAAGTCCAGAAACTCCTAATAGGAAAAGTTCAAACTGCCCAGGATTAGTTTCATGTTGAGTGTATTGATTGGGCAAAAGTATTTCTTTGCACGTTTGTGGATTCGGGGTTGCAGTATCATCAACACGAGTTCGGCTGATAAGTCTTCTCATTGTTTCTCGCGAAGATAATTGTCCTAATACACCTTCGGAAATATTTTGAGAAACCCTAGTTCTGATTTCTTGGGGGCTTTCTATCGTATCTCCTGCTTTTCGTTTAACAGCTGTGGTAATTTTTGAAAGTTTGACTTCAACGGCATTACCGGTATTACTGCACGTATGTGGAATTCTTAACGAATTAAAGGATCTTTCAGCTGTATTTGTCCATATACGCCCATTACAGTAAGTTCTATTGTACATTTAGCACGACAGTCATAGTTCTTATATCAATATCATCAATATTTTGACACACCCTTACTTCATTATGAGTTTGTCCTACTGTCACTTCATGACCTTGCCTCCATAACGTTTCTATGTTCTCCAAAATTTTCATTTCGTATTCAAAGGAACTGTTACACGATAAACTTGCTAAATTAGCCAAAGAATTTGTTAAAAAAAGAACCTTTTTTCTTTTCTGATTTACTATTAGGGTATTAGCATTTTGGCTTGCGTAACAGAAACTGATGGTTCCGAAGTAACATCATTTCTACTGACAGTAACTCTTTGGTGTTTGAAATAATACTTTTTTGACCATCTCTCATGGCATAAATCTTTGCCAAATAATTCTGCAATAATTCTGAAATAATTCAAACTTTCAGTTTGTCTCACGGCAAAATCATGCTTACAGGGCAGGCACATTGATGTAAAGTTTATGCAAGTACATTACGTTAGAGTTAATCTAAAATTTCCGGAATTCCGATTAATAGGATTATTGTTACTAAACTGTGGTTGATGTCCACTAAAATTAAACGATCAAACGAACTTACCTAAGTGAAGTTCGATCGTGATTATATGAAACTTCCGGTCCGAAGATGTCCATTTATTTACTATGTAGTTATCTCTAATGCTACGTGTAACATGCACATTTTAAAGTAATAAAGACCATGAGCGAGAATATGAGACCAACGAGAGGTAGAGCTTTGTGCAGATTAAACTGACTGGTTTGCTCGTTACTTGGGTCCTCCCCAAGGATGTCTAGGATGTCTTTTGGTAAGTCCAATTCAACGGGGTTTAAGCTAAGTGCCGAGGAGTTGTCGGACTTATCGTCAGGTGGTAATCGCAACTTGAATGGGAGTACGAGATTCCACGCGAAGCCGTCTCACTAGGAGAGGAATCCACGCGACCTTGGCTTAAATTTTCGTTCGAAAGGTCCCTCACACTCGAAGTCTTTTTACTACGATCACGATCTACGCACCTCGACCTGGACCGCTATACGGGAGAGTCCCTTAGTCGGTCCCTGCGCGAACTAGTCCCACTAGGGGAGCTACCTTCGCGTTGACGGGATGAGTGCCGTGGTTTACTGCGTTGTGAGGGTGGGTTTGGTATGCGATCCCTGTGCGATGTCGTTTCACTAGGATAACGACCATCGCGTTGACGGGATGTACGACTCGATGTTCTTGAGTCCGGAGACCGAGAACGATCATCACGCGAACCCGTTCCGCTAAGGTAACGGCCTTCGCGGTAGCGATAGGTTGATCTGGAACGAGCTCGCTCCAGTTCCCTTTCCAATCTTTCTAGTCGTTTTTTTAAATCCTTTTTACCCATTGTGGTTGTACAAATAAATCCTAAATTTTGTCATAGAGAAAAAATAATTTATTATAAGTGAACAGGTGAACGTAGTTGCAGGAAAACAATATAAAATATTGCATTAATTAAAAAACATTCACCCGTGCATAAGCATTGACTTTACTAGCTGACGTATACGTAGTCGCCGGAGCGACCCACGCACGTCTTATCAAGCGGCGATGCCTAGTAAATTATTTTTTAAGTTATGCGAAAACATTCTGAAATTTTTACCAAAAGGAAAAAACAAAGTTAATATTTAAACGTGGAAATTCAAGGTAAATAATTTACCACTGTAAGTTAATCGTTCAAACATAATATGAAATCAGTAGGTACATAAAATAAAATATTTTAGAGTACTAAAAAAGGTTGTTATAGTTCTCCTCAGTAAATGTACCTCTAAATAGAAATTATTTTAACTAAAAATTAAAACACTTACGTAAGATACACTTTTTTAAAACACTTATTGAAAGAGTTAATTAAGAAAATTAATCACGTGTGCGTCACACCATGCACTAAGAGAGAATGATAGTAGCCAAACCAAGGACAACGATGCAGACCAGTAATAACCGGAAGGGGAAATTTCCTCTTTTCTTATTACTTTAAAATGTGCATGTTACACGTAGCATTAGAGATGACTACATAGTAAATAAATGGACATCTTCGGACCGGAAGTTGAAATATAACTCGGTTGTACATATTCAAAATGTGGGTTTTTAAAAATTATTAAAAAAATAAACGTTCGTGTTTTAGCATAACCCCGGTTATCGTTACTAGGTTGATTATGTGCTCTCGGTTCCTACGAGTTTATTTTATTATTAGAATACTGTGGCAAATTATTCTTTGAATACGAAAAATTTTCTTCTTCTATCACTAACCCAATTACATTTTCGAGATTTTTTGGTTTTTGTAGCCTAATAGCTAAACTATTTTGTATGCCACGAAGAAACGCGTCCAAAGCTTGGCTTTCATAAACTTGTTATTTCATAGTTTGAACATTTTCGTCAATTTCATTTAATTGCAATTTTGTTAGTCTTCTTCTTCTTAGAGTGCCATCTCCTCATAGGAGGTTGGCTACCATGTTGTTGTACTTTTCTCTATCTTTTGAGAGTCGTATTAGTGTTGCGGCATCCGGAATACCGAATCATTGCCTCAGATTCTTCAACCAGGACTGTCTCTTCCCTGCATGATCAGTTGGAGAAGACTATATCTGTCATTTCGAAAGATATGTCCGAAGTAAGCCGCTTTTCTTCTCTTAATGATGGTCAGGACCTCTCGTTCTTTATGCATACGACGCAAAACCTCTTTGTTTGTAACACGATGAACCCAGGATATTTTAAGCATTCTTCGGTACATCCACATCTCGAAAGCTTCCAGTTTATTAATGGATGAAATTTTCAAAGTCCATCCCTCGCCACCATAGAAAAGTATTGATAGAATATAGCACCTTGCGATCCGCCATCTGGTTTTCAAATCCAGTTCCCGGCCACATAACAATGTCTTCATATCTTAAAAAAGGAGTTGCTTGCCATTTTGATTCGTGTTTTGATTTCGTCATTTGTTAGTAATAATATTCGATTTGTTAGTAATAAACTTAATAAGTCTTGACATCGATTGCCAAAATGTGCACTTTCATTCTTATGTTGTTTGAGTTGTAATAAATCACCAACTAAGCATTTTTCATCGCGCGGGTCTGGAAAGAATCTTAACAATAATATTTTAATCGCGTTCCACGTACTTACATTACTTCTAGAAGATAATGATTTCTAGTGCACGTACTTTTAATTTGCCTATTATGGTCCTAAGCAAAAATTGGTTTTGCGGATTATTACCATTTACCCTATCAGTGTATGTGTTTAATAAATATTTCCTAGCTTGAATGAAAACTGCTAGAGTCCCCTTATCAGCTTATCACCATTGAATTCTGGTATCGAATCAATGTGCATTTTTTGTACTTCCAATACGGCCATTGTATTAATTTCGATTGCTCTTATATCATTATTGCTCCTACAATGTTGACTTCTGTCTCTTAATCGTTATCGGTCATAAATTATATAATTATTATAAATAACTTATTAGGATAAAAAATTTTTATTAAAGATTTACAGAAATTGTTGAACCATTTTGTTCTTTCGGCTTCGTAGTTTTGAAGTTGTTGACGAATTTCTGCAGCTACGGCAATGTAGTCCTAGACTGCTGAAGTTATCGACTACCCAATTGGCGATGTAGTCCTCTTGGTTATCTTCAACTATAATTGTAGATTTGCCCAAATTTTGCGATTTTTTCTTATGATGGGGTGTTCATTATTTGTCAACTTCGACAATGCGGTTCGACAGTTAATTTTTAACTTGCACTTTGCAAGTTAAAAATCAATGCAAATGCTATAAATTTGCCATTTTGTCGCAGGGGTGTCAGGAGGTCTATATTGGATATCGAATATTTGGATAAAAATATTAAAAGTTGACACAATGTAGATTACACTAATGGCCGGTTTCAGCAACTTTAATTTTAACCTGTGTTAGTTAACACATGTTAAAGATAATCAGTTGCTAAATTTTGAATGGGTTGCAGCAACGTTATCAAATGCATATTAGTTAATGTCAGATTATGTGTAACACAGTCATGGTGGTACTCCTGAAATGACAACCACGCCAAGTTCATATTGTACAAGTAGTTCATATTAATTATATTACTTCACAAATTATCATAAAGTGAGGTTCAGTACAGTTGTCATTATTTTTTTATCAATAAAATGGCATAAAAGCGCGCAAAAATTTAAATTCTATTTTAAGTTTCGTGTTGACGAAAACAATAAATTAACAGTGTTAAATAAGAAATTACGATTGTTAAGTAATGATAATAATAATTGAGAAATAATAAACTATTAATTTAGTAATAAATCTAACTTTATTTTAATTTTTAAAAACAAGCAAAGCAAATTTAACGTTAAAGTTTGCATCGACATAAACAATTTCTCAAAAAGTACTTGAGGTACTCATAAAACAATACCTATAAATTTTTGAAAATATTTTATTTATAAAACTTCTTAAAAATTACTGCGGATCAATGCAGTACGTGTACTTGTATTTGAATTGCTTTGTCTGTCTTAAGCAAGTGGAATGTTAATTTCTGCTTCTTCTATGTCATTCACATCATTGAAGTCGTCATCTTGCAGTGAAGTACGGCGCATGCAATGATAATGATGAGTTCCATGGTGGGTTTGTTCCGTAGTCCTGTGTGCAGACAAAGGAAACGCAAAAGAAAAAGACAAAGGTCGCTTTAACACTTCAAAACATCTCTCAGTGGGATTTCTTGGGGATATTTGGCTCCAATTGTATGCTTCTTCGGATGTATGCTTGAATGAAGCAAGGGTGTAAGCATGTATGTCTTGCATGCATACCCATTGTCACCAAGTAACCACGTGTTAGGTCTAAAGTGGTCAGTTTCAAAATCCGCACACAAAGGCGTGTCATTGAAAATTGTCGAGTCATGGACTGATCCTGGCCACTTCGCAATGATGTTGCGAATACGTAATTTTGCATCACATACCGCCTGTACATTGAAAGAAAAGTAACCTTTTCAATTCCTAAAATCCACTGCATAGACACCACCAGGAGACTAAATTCAAACGTGTGTGCAGTCGATGACACCTACCACGCCTGGAAATTGCCTAAAATTATAAAAATCGATTTTGAATATTGGCAATCTCATCAGGTCGAAGCATGTTTATGATGTCTCGTTTTAAACTTGCTATCCGTTCAGAAACTTTCCTGATCACCCTGCATGTGATGCTTCTACTAACATTGACATGATCACCCAAAAACTGTTGGAAGGATAAAATCTCAACGTTAGTAGAAGTTGGAGCATCCCGGACAAAAGACAAAACCTTGTTTATTTGCAAAATAAAATTAATAATATGGAACTTGTAAGGTTATAACTTTACTGTAACTGTAACGCAGTTTAAATTCCTTGTTATCGTACAATGTGAAATGGTCTCTTCTATCACGAATGACACGTATTTCCTCATCATCACTACTTTTTGATAAATCAGATAAATAAAAAAAAATGAGATAAATTAGATAAATCAGACATTTTTAAAAAAATTGTAACTTTCGATTGCATTTATTTATTATCATCAAATTCAAAAAATATAATAAAAGTATACATGGCTGTTCAAAACGAAGTTATGTTACTTTAATCACTGGCCAACCAGTAATTAAATATTTTGACAATTTAATCTGAATTAAGCACAAATTAACGTTGCTGAAACGCAAAAGTGTCAAAAACGTCAAATTAATTATGATTAGCGTAACCTGTGTTAAAACTTAACCTGTGTTAAAAATTATGTTGCTGCAACCCAAATCAGACTTAATCTATGATTAAATGCTTAATCTAAGATTAAATTATAAAATTAACGTTGCTGAAACCGGCCATAAAAGTATAATTTTTGCTATACTATTAGTATACTAAAACTGTTCAGTCACCTGACGATGCTAGTAATTGTACTATTTGGGTTGGTTGGAATAAATGACTTCGTGAAAATTTGTTTCATTATTATCGGTGTGAATGTCGTTTTGTTGACATTGACCCTCGTCTATAAATGTGTTATCTTGTTGCAAGAATGCATCTTCAGAGTACAAGTTCCATTCTTCCGTCAGGTTGATAAAATCGTCTTGATCTACATTTTTCCGTATAATTACTTTACTTTTTTACTTTAAAACTTTATTTGGTATAAAAACCATTATATACTGTCGTGTTCTGAAGAACAAGTGCTAAAGAGGTCCGTAGCTCGTTAGTCGGAGTTTGCAATTTGAGACTATCTCAGGAGTAGGTTCCAAAAAATTGATTCTCAAACTATCCACAATAAATGAAACAAAATACTCAGGGACAAATTATAATTTAGGTTGCAGGTAGCTACTGTGGTCCCGAAAATACAAATTTTACGATTGAAATCTCGATGAATTCTGAAAGAGTATGTTTTAAATAAGAGAATAAAGGGAGATTCAATGCCCTAAGTGCCCCTGTTTTTTCAAAAATCGAATTTAAAAACTTCGATTTTTGCAGTAAATTTTAAAGCAAAGTCGCTCGGGATTGGTTAATTCTGTCGGTACGTGCACCCAGATATAGTCTTAGCTTTGCGCAGAGTGGGAGCGACACTTGCATTGCGATGCAGTAACAGAGCACTTCGAACGAAAATCATGGTTTTCAACCCTCAATGTGCTGGTAAAATGGCTTAAAGCGCCCGAGCGCAGCGAGAGGTGCTTTAAGTCGATTTTTCCTTGCACAACCACCTTTCCGAATAGTACATGTGTTAGAAAAATGGCTTAAAGCGCCCGAGCGTAGCGAGAGGTGCTTTAAGTCGATTTTTCTTCGCACAAGTACCGTGCGTTAAAAATCCACTCTCACGAGTTTCACATCTCAAAGATCCACCTTTTCATTGATCTGTCGGCCTAGGGATATTTTTAAATTAGTTGTCATTTTCATCAAAATTTTGATGAAAATCACCATGGCAAGAGTCGGATTCACTCGAAAAAGTAACTACCGTTCGTTAAATTTAAGTAACTCTTTTCTGAAGTAATTTTTTAATTATTTTAAATTTTTAAATTAAATAAAAAAGGAGAACGCATTCCTACCATACCGCAAAAGTTACTGACTAATTGTTAAAGTGTAACCCTGTTATATATATCAGCGCACGTACCTCCCACAAACGAAGTTGATTGACCAATCACGAGCGTTTAACCGTCGAAAATCAAGCTTTTTTAAATTCGATTTTTGAAAAAACAGGTGCATTTAAGGCATTGCGTCTCCCTTAAATCTCTTATTTAAAATGTACTCTTTCAGAAAAGTTCGAGGTTTCAATCGTAAAATTTGTATTTTCGGGACCACAGTAGCTACCTTTCCCCATAATTTAATTGGATGATAATAGCATTCATAATCAAATAAGTAAACAAACTGAGACGAAATTTTGTTATTAAACTTATCGACACAATCGATTATTCCAAAAATCATGAAGAATTATCCTACAAATTTACACATTTAAATCTCAAAATCAGTATCTCCAATTTGTAAGATAATCAACGTTTTATTGTAATTTGAATAAAACATCTGTAATAAAATTGTACAAAAATGAGAAAAATTGTTTAATTTTTAAAAATTAGCGCTTTTTAACTATTCAAAAGGTTGGTATGGTAGTCACTACCAAATGCATAGAAACCGTACGAAAAAAAGTTTATCACATAAATTTAAATTTCGTAGTCAAATAACACAAATTAATTATTAAAATGTTCCACCGGTGTGTTTAATTAATTAAATGTGAAAATATCCGTTCATAATTGTGACTGGAAATGCAAATTTAACAATGTCCATTGTAGCTAACCTCAAAATTTCCGCGGCATCGTAACAAATATCGAAGATAATTGTTGATATAGCGCAAATAAACAATTTAAAAATTATTTACCAAGATGATGGCTTGAATAATTGATGATTGACTCTCAATTTCCTTGCATCCACGATTTGACAAAATGGCGACCTCGTTTTAAGTCTGGTACGTAAACTTTCCAAATCTTCAAAAATCACCACGAATTTCATAATACTCTTCTAGCACACACAATCAAACAAATCTCCAGTTGCTCATAATCATCGTTAAATTAATTACCAATGGGTAATTTTCACACATTCGAAGATTACACTTTGAAGCCGTTAAGTTGTAGACTCCACTCTTCCATTACTCTAGAGCAACTAACTATTTATCTCGTTTCCTGTAAAACTTTTCATCGGAAAAATCGTGTCGCACTCTGGTTGGTTGGTTGGTTTAAATTATTCCGAACTACACTTTTAGTTTAAACGCATCAACGATCGTAGCCACCTTTGTACCAACTCATTCAAACGTAAGTTAACAATTTTAAGAACAAATAAAAAATAAATTAATCAAAATTTCAACGTTTTTTCCATTTTTGAAATGTTTAATTTTTAGGCTATATGGACAAATTTCCAAACCTAAAAATCTCGTCTCTACACGTACTCATTGGCACATAATTGAAAAACAACAAGTTACTACTATTCGTCCAATTAAATCAAAGAAAATTTCTAAAACAAAACTTTGACCAAATGAAAATTTAATTGTGGATAATTTTAGAATTTTCAACCTATCATAATCCACGTCAATACATTACAAATTTTACAAAGTTCACACAACAGAAATAAAAAAACAACCAAACTTCCATCCTCAAATAAAATTCTCGCTCACATACTTAATAATTTCTCTCTTAAAACTTAACAACCGCGTCTCCTCTTTGATTTCTATAGGCAAACTATTAAACAATTTCAAACCATTATACAAAAGCATGTTCTGTGCCCTATTGTTCCTAAATAAATTCAATCTAAAGTCCTACTTATTCCTCACAGGGTACATGTGTACATCCTTCACATAGCCAATGTCCTTACACAAATATCTGGGTTGCATATTATATTTTACCTTGAATACAAAAATTAGAACATTTACCACAATGCGCTGATAAACACTATGCCATTGTAGAGCACCCAGCAGCACCAATCTTGTAGCAAACCTATCAACCCTGAGAATAATTCTCATACCCCTACTTTGCAATTTTTGCAGTCTACTCAACATATAACCATTACCCATAAACAAAATTGTTGAACAATACTCCAGGTGTGGTCTTATCATTACATTATAAATCCTTATAGAAGTGCCAATGGAAATAGTTCCACGAATTTTCGATAAAAAGTACAATTTCTTCGCTATTTTTTTACCAACATAATCAAAATGCAACTTAAAATCTAATTTATCGTCAATAACTACACCCAAGTATTTATATTGACTAACTATCTCAATTTCTACACCATCCATTAATACATTTAGTCTTCTACCTACTCTATCATTTATAATCATACTTTTTGTCTTATTTAAATTAACTTTTAACCTGTTCATTTTAAGCCAATCACTGAGGTTATTTAACTCCTGATTTACAATACTAATGCACTCATCCACATCTTCACCCTTAACATACAAGTGAGAATCGTCTACATAAATCACACATTTTGCCCTCATAATCACCTTATTCATATCATTAACATACAATAAAAAAAATAGCACTCCCAGAATTGTTCCCTGTGGAACTCCCAAATCCACCTCCACTGCTTCAGAAACAACTCCATTTATCACAGTTCTCTGTTTCCTTTTTCCCAAATAAGATTTAAACCACTTTAATTCATTATCTTTAATGCCATACTTTCCAAGCTTATTTGCTAGAATTTCCCTATCTACTGTCTCAAATGCTCTGCTAAGGACTAGAAAAACAGCAACTATCACCTTATTTTCGTGTATAGCCATCTTCCATTCACCAACAACATAATTGACTAACGATTCCCAACTATGACCCTTTCTAAAGCCCGATTGGTATTCAGAAATTATATTATTATTCTCCAAGTATTCTATTAATTGATCTTAAATTATCTTTTCCAATATTTTCGACTGAATCGATATCATATTTGTTAGCGTGAGCCAAAATATTTGCAATAAATGAAGCTAAAATAATATTCTTCTCGATTTTCTATATTTAGGTTCTTCTACTGTCTTCACACACCTATGATAAACTGTGTTTTGATATAGTAATACTGTTATAGTTGATTACCAACCTAATAATACCAAATTAGGTTGGTATTACTTACTCAACGCATTTATTTAAAATTATTAGTCAGGGCAGAGTATTTCATTAACGTCATATACAGGTCCGGGTTCAGGTTTAGTAATCCTCACTTATTCTAACACGGCCTTCCTGCAATTGTCGCGTCCCCGTGACATTTTTTTTTTTTTTTTTGAATTTTGAATAACGCCATAAATAACTCGGCCGCAACGCCTTAAATAATTCGGCCGCAACGCCTTAAATAACTCGGCCGCAACGCCTTAAATAATTCGGCCGCAACGCCTTAAATAACTCGGCCGCAACGCCTTAAATAACTCGGCCGCAACGCCTTAAATAACTCGGCCGCAACGCCTTAAATAACTCGGCCGCAACGCCTTAAATAATTCGGCCGCAACGCCTTAAATAACTCGGCCGCAACGCCTTAAATAATTCGGCCGCAACGCCTTAAATAATTCGGCCGCAACGCCTTAAATAACTCGGCCGCAACGCCTTAAATAATTCGGCCGCAACGCCTTAAATAACTCGGCCGCAACGCCTTAAATAACTCGGCCGCAACGCCTTAAATAATTCGGCCGCAACGCCTTAAATAACTCGGCCGCAACGCCTTAAATAATTCGGCCGCAACGCCTTAAATAATTCGGCCGCAACGCCTTAAATAACTCGGCCGCAACGCCTTAAATAACTCGGCCGCAACGCCTTAAATAACTTGGTTCTACCGTCCGTAATAGTTATTTATGCACCAAGTCCTGAAAGTGCATCTTCTTGGCATGAGCGCGGAAAATTATAGACTGAGGCGCAGACGAAGTCTATAACCACGCAAATGCCAAAAAGGCACCTTAAGGATAAAGCGCATAAACTATTTTATGTGTAATTGGAATGAAATGCACATTTTCTGCAAAAAAATGTACGATAATAATTTAACGAAATACGTATGTTGCTAAGCAATAAAATATTTAAAATTCACAAAATACGTCAAAAATATATGTCAAAGTGTACATTTTAGTAGGATTGCACATAAAACAATTGAGGTTTTGACATTTCTGTACTATAAAGTAAAATTTTACGTTTCTGTACTGTAAACAGCTACTTTCAGTATTGTTTTGTATATGTGAAAATGTACATTATAGTATAAATGTACTTACCAAAGAAAAGCAATGAATCAAATTGCTTCACTAGTCATATTTTCCTCAAAATTGTCTGTTAAACCAGCCTCTCAACTGTTCATAAGTAGCCTCTTTCACTAGTTTCTCCAACCTCCAAATACGCAACGTTCGTTAGCCAGCATTTCTATAATTTTGCTTAGTCCCAAAAACTTCCCGCTTAGCTTTCCAAATCTTACTGTTGCCAAATCCTATTTCCACTTGCGCGATTCTTCCCTCAGAACATAAATGCATCCGACGTATATCAAGTTGCCAAACTTTTACCTTCATTAAGTACTGCTTCAATTCCGGTCAATATTGCAAACCATTCAATCTCCTTTCTGTTGTTCAACGCACTTTTCACTAGATCAGACAAGACTTTTATCACTGATTTTACCTGTCCGCCACCTCTGGGCACTCCCACATTTTTAAGGTGCAATTCAACATCTTCTCGTTTAAAACAATTAACGAATTCCGATGAAGTGAAAATTTCCGCTTTATCAGTCATGACTGCCCCTGGATGCCAGCTCGTTTAAACAAAAAACCCAAAGTAACCATAGACTGTTTAGAAGTTTTGTTCTCTACGAGAGCAAATATACGGATACTTCAAAAATGCGCCAATCACAACCAAGATTACGGTGCATTCACCAATATACAAAAATCATCCAACGCTCGGGACTCCACCTTTCCACTCTTCGTCCATTCCTGACAACACACTTATATCACTATCCAGTACATATCAAATTCGGGGTCTCATCATTGAGAACTACGCCAAGTTCAATCCATAATTTCCCATGACAACGCACAATCCGGGACGCCGAATCGTCTTCCAACCAATCAATCTACGTCAGGGGTTCCCAACCTTTTTGCACCTGCGTACCACCTGGGAAAAATTTTTTAAAAACTGGAGCTAGAATAGCGAGTTTTTAACGATATTTTAAAGATTAAAATTTAAAATATCAACATTAGGAGTAATGGAACTTATCTTCACTCTTGCACACATCACTTACGCGTACCACCTGAAACGTTCCCGCGTACCACCAGGGGTACGCGTACCACCGGTTGGGAGCCCATGATTTACGCCATCTACGCCAGGAATACAACTACTGTCTATCGACTTCTCTTCCAGGAGCTTGCAAGGCGGTAGACTCAAAGCCAATTTTGCAATCCTCAGCTACAAGTTGAATTTCTTTACTATTATAACACTTCTTTTGCTTCTTAATTTAGACTTCTTTCATTGCATGCTTCGGGTTTTCTGAATATTTACAGTCTTTCTTTGAATGACCTATTTTTTTTTTACAGTTGAAACATTTTTTTGATAATTTCCGTTTTTCTCATACGATTGCATAGTATCTAGCTTGAGTTGTTTTGGTACTCTTCGATGATCATCTTTGATTTCGCTATCATATTGTCGAAGTAAAGCTTTAAGATCTTGTTGATTCTTTGGTACATTTATTCGTATTCTTTGTCGAATAATATCGTTATTCATTCCACCAATGGAACGTATTACTTTCTGCCATTCCAGTTGAGGTTGGTACTACGTATTTTCTCTATTCCGTATTCACATAAACTAACAAGGTTTAAACTTTCTATATTAGCTGCCTTGTTTAGCTTCGTGTGCCATGTTTCTTGTTTGGGGAACGTTATTCAAAAGTCATACACAAATTATTCCAACTCCTATCAAATGGTTTCCATCCATCGAAAAACTTTATTTTTCATTTTCTCGTAGAGCGTCTCACTCTTTCAATATCATAATAAAATCGGATATTTTAGTTCGTTTCTTTAAATCGTTTATTTGTTCAATCCATTATTCATCAATCAAAAATTTGCTATTAACGGCATCGTGCGTTTGTCCATCGGATATCCGTCCGGATTTTGAATTGCATTTTGGGAATCTTCTGTATTTTGATTCATTTTAAACCAAACGAGAGAAAAAATAAAACACAAAACCAACAAAAACAAAAAAAAACACGACAAAAAAAAACTTATCCGTTTGCAGTTAAACGTTGGTTCGAATTCCACTTCTGATGTTAGCGTGAGCCAAAATATTTGCAATAAATGAAGCTAAAATAATATTCTTCTCGATTTTCTATATTTAGGTTCTTCTACTGTCTTCACACACCTATGATAAACTGTGTTTTGATATAGTAATACTGTTATAGTTGATTACCAACCTAATAATACCAAATTAGGTTGGTATTACTTACTCAACGCATTTATTTAAAATTATTAGTCAGGGCAGAGTATTTCATTAACGTCATATACAGGTCCGGGTTCAGGTTTAGTAATCCTCACTTATTCTAACATATTTATAGGTCGAAACTCCTCACACTTTATTGAATTTCTCACTTTTGCGATAGGAATTATCCATGATTCCTTCCAAGGATCGGGAAAAATTCCCGATTTAAGTGACACACTAACAATGGATAATAAGTTTTCACCTACGAGGTCAATAATATCCTTAACCATACCAGCATTAACAAAATTTACATCTCTCTTATTATTCATTAATTTCAGTGCAAGATGCAAATCCTAAATTTTCACTGCTTTAAACTTAAAAACACTGCTCACATCCTCAATCTCATTTACATATTGTTTCATTGGAATGCTTTTATTAATTTCCATGACGCTATCAACAAAATATTTATTAAACTTGTTCGCAATTTTTAAATTGTCCACGCACCTTTCATTATCAAAAATAATCTCTTTGATATCACTTTTATTTTCTTTTAAAAAGTAACGATTTCAAAGACTTCCACATCAATTTTTGGTCTACTGAATTGTCAATTTTTTCGCTGATATAGTCTTCTTTTGCCTTATTGATTTAATTTTTGTACTCATTTCTGATGCTTCTGTATTTTAACCACTCAAGAGCATTCCCCGTCAATGTTGCTCTCCGATACTGATTTATTTTGCTCTTTTTTAATTTATCCAGTTCACTTGAAAACCAAGGACAGCTCACGCTGGAAACCTTCCTGTTCGTTACAAACTCCTCAACAATCAACTGCAGGGACTTATCAAAATTTGTAGCCTTCTCATTACATTCACTAAAGTAAGTAGTCATAATATCACTCTTAATAACTTTGCTTCTAAATTTATCTCTGTCGTATTTTAAAACCCTCACACTTTTTTTTTTCATTAATAATAGCCCTTTTATGCTTAATTAATATTCCTATAGTCTCGTGATCACTTATCTTCTAATCACTCTTAACTTCTGCAGCAAAATTATAACCGTCATTCACTATTACATAATCAATTAATGTTCTAGATTCACATGTAATTCTAGTATACTGATTTACTATTTGCCTAAAACCACCGTCTCTAACAATATCATTTAATTAATTTCTCACATTGGAATCGCTAGTATAGTCAATATTAAAATCACCCATTATTACCACTTTCTTGCTAATTTCGCTTAGTTCATCTAAATAACTTTCAAAGTACATGTAAAACTCAGAACTCACGTTTAAATATCTTGGTGCTCTATACAACGTCGCTAAGTAGATTACATCATCTCCATCACTTAGCTTAACAACTAACCACCACAATTGCAAATCAATCGTCATGCTATTGATCACTTCACCTTTCCAAGATTTCTTAAAGTAAACCATTACTCCCCCCGTATGACGCGATGCAGAATCGTTTCTTACCATATCATAGTTGTCAATCTGAATCAAACTATCGTCGTCAAGCTCCGACAAATGAGTCTCACT
This sequence comes from Rhagonycha fulva, assembly GCA_905340355.1. Classification (NCBI taxonomy): domain Eukaryota; kingdom Metazoa; phylum Arthropoda; class Insecta; order Coleoptera; family Cantharidae; genus Rhagonycha; species Rhagonycha fulva. The sequence continues at coordinate 22,844,013 of HG996554.1, forward strand.
CAACGACACAAACTCCGGCTTATACTCATTAATCATATGTTCCAGTTCACAAAAATTGTTTATGACACCTTGTATGTTTAAATATACACCTTCGATATTCTGTAATTGCTAATATGCAGTTTTATTCTTCTCAAAATTTGCTTTTCTCTTATAAATTGGACATTCATGGCTCCACGTGCTATGATTTACGTCTAAATTGTTTAATTTTAGTTCCTTCTTAGCTTTATAGCAATTTACACATTTGGTATCCTTATCAGTACAATCCTTGGAAATATGGCCACTAGCTCCACATTTGTAGCATATTGCACCTACTGAACAATTCTTCGCCTTATGATTGAAACCACCACATTTTAAACATCTCAACACGTTTATACTCTCGTATACTACGCATCTGTCCCACATTACATTTATTTTTCCACACTATAATTTTTTCAAATGATTTACCATCAACTTCCAAAATTGCATTAAATATTTTATCATTCTTATATGATCTGTACACTTTTACACAACTCAATTCCTGAATATTTATTTCGTTTTGAGATCTAATAGCTTCTACTATCTCATCCTTACCCATCTCCTCACTCATTCCCACCACTAGAATTTTTGGCTTTCTTACATTTGCTACTCGAACCTCATAATCATTACCTAATTTATTCATAATTTCTTTTTCAATTTTTTCTGCTGACTGCTTGTTATTGCAACTTATCGAAATCGCTCCATCTTTCTTTAACTGCACTATATTATTCACTTTTGCAGATATTGCTGACGGGTTAACATTTTTCTTAACTGCTTCCAAGGTTTTTTCAACGTTTTGTGTTTTCTCTCTAGGCCTAACGATTACAGGTAATCTAAGCTGATCCGCATATGTTGGTATCGTTCCATTATCTTCAACACTCGTATTTAATTTCTTCAAATCAAAATTAATTTCACTTTTAAATTCACTTATTACTGCTTCAACTCCTTGCATAATGCTTCTAGTTTTCTTCTCTATTAAACTTTGCATTTCTCTCTCAAACTCTCCTATTTCTGTCAAAATTTTTTCTTGATTCATCCTCAACACTTGAAATGTGTTTATGCACGAATTGCACATAAACTTAATGTTTTCACACCTTTTCAATACATTACAGTCCATTTCAGGAATCCCAAAACATTTCTTAGCATGAAATGACTTTCTGCAAAAGCCAGCACACATCAGTACACACTGCTCTCTTCGCACACTGCCACCACACTTTCCACAATCCAACTCCATCTCACCAGAGTTAGATTACCATCTACCTAACTCAACTTCCAAAAAAAACCTCTAAAAAATACCACGAATACCAAGCGCACGCACTAAACACGTCCTAACAGTACCGTATCTATAACTCAACTCATTAAATGGATTTTCAAATTCGTTTTCAGTTTCTTGATTTTCCGTTACATAATAATTATACAACTCGTTTCACTTATGTTAATGGCACAAACAATTTCTTTGTTAAAAGTGTCATTAAAGTAATTGTCAATTAACCAATCATTACTCAAACACGATAAAAAGTTAGGTCCGTTAAGCCAATGTTCGCAATGAAGAAGTTCACTAGCTTGCACTCCTCGCGTTAATAAGTCCGCAGGATTTAATTTGCCATTGCAATGACGCCAAACAGAGTCTTTGGTCAAGTTTTGAATTTCGGTAACCCTGTTATGAACATACGGTTTCCATCTCGCAGTGTCGCCGGTAATCCAACATAAAGTTATTTTTGAATCCGACCATAAATTTACACTTTCAAATTTTATATTTAAATTTTTGATATGATAGTCTTTCAAACCAGACGCGCACAATGCCGCTGTTAATTCGAGCTTCTGTATCATTAGTCTGATAGAGTAATTTCTTTTTAGTGGCCCGACACGATTTTTTGCGATCAAAAATTTTACACTTGTTTTTACTCATCGTTAAAAACTTTGCGAAGATACGCCGCTGCGCCGTACGCCGTTTGACTTGCGTCACTAAAAACATGTAATTCGAATTTGGAATTAGTGTTAGACACAATATTTGTTGGAATTACGCAGAAATCGAGAATTTTTCGTTGTTCGTTTCCTTATTCGTTTTTGAGCAAATCAATTGCGTCGTTGTAGGATTTTTCCGAAGCTGTAAATCCATTAATTGTGTTTTTAGCTTTTCTTCGTAAACTCTGATCGAGGTAATTGTATTTTGCTGAAGGATCGATAGCATCGTTTTCATGAACAGCGGTTCGGAATTGTTCCCAGAAAATGGACTATTCGGATATATCTTCATAAAATTTTCGGAGCTCTAATTTAATTAATTTAACGCTACTCCTACCTGGTAATTCGCTGCTTCTTGCGTTAGTTGCTTCGTTTTGTGGTTGACTTTGTTGCTCAATTTCGATACTCAACATTGAAAGCATTTCAATGACGTTGTCCTAGTACTCCAGCATTTTTCCACAATATTTCCTGTTCTGTTTGATCTCTGGCAGTTATCTGCTTTGACTATTTCTCTCCTAAGTTCTTTTTTACTACTCATTTGTTTTGATCAGGTTGATAGTACTTTATTTTACACAGAATGCTCCAATTCGTGTTGTGTTGCCTATGTGTTCGGGTAAAATTCGCGTTCAAGCGGTCGTTCGGTTCAACACCTCGGAAATTTCCGCTTGATAACCTCAATGTTTTTCTTGGTTATTTCACTACAAATTATTTATGATAAATCAATTTAGTCTTATCACAGTACCTTCTATGAACTTTTTTCACACTTTTACATTTTTAATTTTATCTTATATTAAAACTTCAAAAAATCTAGTTATTAATAAATTATAAATTAATTAAAAGATTTATTGAGCTTTCAAACGATTATTTCGTCCGTCATCAGAATAGTATACAGATATTATGTAAAGTTTGAAAGCTCAATAAATCTTTTAATTAATTTTTAATTTATTAATAACTCGATATTTTGAAGTTTTAATATAATTTAATATCAACGAGTTAATAATTTATATATTTTAATTTTATCAATTAAGCGAGCTTGTTTACAAACATGTACTGCTACGTTCACACATGCCTCTATTCTCATAAAATATTTGAACTGAAATAAAAAATTTGGGGTGTTTTAGATTAAAAAAATTTTTGTTCTGCTAATAATAAACTTATAGCTTTTTCGAAACTATCCGGATTTCTTAATCTAACATTGGTTTGAATTTGTTCAGTTAATCCTCTAATAAAAGTTTTTAAAGCTAAGTTATTATAATTTTTGATTTGAATAGCCATTTCTTCGGGTGACATTGATGTTGCATTCAAATTTGACGTGATTAAAGATCGTACGTCTTGACAACGCATACCAAAATTATAAAAAGATTTATTTCGATTTGGTTTTAAATCAATTAGATCTTGCACAAGACAATCGATATTTTTCTTATCACTAAAACTTAATTGTATCGCTTTTTTTATAGCTACCCAATCATTGAGTTCGCTACGGGAACCAATTAAAATTAAGGCTCTATCTACTAATTTGCCTAATACTGCTATTAATAAAAATGAGTTTAAAGCGGTATCAGTAACGCTTGAAAATGTGTTTATTAAATTTTGACAATTATCGATAAAAATATTCAATGCGTGAGGGTTTTGTATTGCCATATGATATCTAAATGTAATTTTAATAGTTGATAATTGGTTGCTATTGTTAACGGTTCTAATTTAATATTATTAAATAAATTTGTTAAGTTATCCAATTAAATGAAACTTACAATAATGCTGTTGTTTTTATTCTTTGCCGTTCGTTTTCTTAATTACTAATGCCTATAAGTTTGGACGATGCTTAAGCTGCCCGCACACTTAGACGACGCGACACCACACCACACCACAGACAGAAGCCCACAACACACCACACACCAGGCGACGCGACAGCTTGGTAGGGTCCGCACATTTTTGTGTGCTTCTGTGTGTAGTGTGGTGTCGTGTCGCCTAAGTGTGCGGGCAGCTTTATTCCTCTCTTGATGGCTGCTGTGCTGCTTTTGTCCAATTGAATTTTTAATCAATTCCTGTTGCCATAATGAATTGTTAATTCTTATTACAAATTGATCTCGCAATTGCTCTTTTAAACTTGACTCAAACTCGCAATTTCCTGCAAATTCTCTTAATGTTGTAATAAACTGAGTTATTGTTCCTCTTTCGTTACGATACTTTGAAGCGAACGCAACTCGTTCTGACAAAATATACGTTTTGCTACCATAGTACTTTTGTAAAGTAGTAATCACATCATTGGAAGTTATTGTTGTTATATTTACTTTTATTTTATTAAGCGGTTGAAAGTCATGAGGATCAGTGAATAAGGGGGAAAGTGGACGAGAGTTCAGGGTAGCTTCTACTTGGGCAAGTAAAGTACACAGTTCCTCAAAGGTGAAAACCGAAGAGCCTAAGACTCTCATCAAATGAAACTTACAAGATTTTATTCCTGCTTCCCAGAGCCCACTAAAATGCGGACTTTGCGCTGGTATAAAACTCCAAGCTATTCCTTCATTAACATCAGCTTGAATGATATCATTTTCATGCTTACGAATAAAACTACCTAATTCTTTTAATTTAGAATTAGTACCAATAAAATTAGTTCCGTTATCGGAGTATACTTTAGAAGGTTTATTTCTGCGCGCAACAAATCTCCTAAATGAAAGCAGAAAAGACTCGGTTATTAAATCACTGACCAACTCTATGTGAACTGCCTTCGTAGCAAAACACACATACAAGCAAATGTAGGCCTTAGAATGTTTTGCTCCGCGACCTTTTCGATCTTTAATCGTTATTGGGCCAGCATAGTCAATTCCAATTATTGAAAATGGAGGTGAAATTTGAATTCTGTCTATCGGCAAATTGCCCATGATAGGCTTAGTTAGCTTAGGTGAAAGTCTAAAGCACTTTACACATTTATGTACAATTTGTTTTACAAGATTACGTCCGGCAATTATCCAAAAACGTTCTCTGATGGATGATAATAACAATTGAGGGCCCGCGTGAAGCAATTTTAGATGTTCGCGCTCGGCTATTAATTTGGAAAAATGGTGTTTCCCGGACAACAAAATTGGATGCATTTTATCATAACAAAATGGGGCATTTTGGAGTCGGCCTCCAACACGTATTATGCCACATTGGTCAAGAAATGGGTTTAAAGAAATTAATTTTGATTTTGAATTTATCGATTTGTGTTTTAGCTGCGAAATTTCATATGAAAATGATTCACATTGTGAAAATTTTACTAATTTTAATAATGCGCCTTGGATTTCCTTAGGACATAAAGGACCAAAATTTCTTTTTTCCCTTGCAAGAGTACAATTTTTTGTAAAACGCAAAACGTATGCAATAAATCTTTCTAGGCGCGAAAGCGACGAATAATTTCTAAATGGAAATGGTTCTTGATTGGTTGTTACTAATGCCTTGGTTACCTTTTCTAATTCAGGCAATGCAGGATGGCTAACATTTAATTTTGGCCCAAAGCTATCATCCTTTTTTAGCCACGATGGACCGTTCAACCAGATGGTGGAATCCTTTAGGATTTGGGGTGTAACGCCTCGCGACAGCAAATCAGCGGGGTTAAATTTTGTTGGGACGTGACGCCAAATTGCGTCTAACGTAAGCTGCTGTATTTCCGCGACTCGATTGCAACAAAAGGTAGTTAGGAGATTGGGACTTGTTTTTATCCACCCTAAAACAACTGTAGAATCGGACCACAAGATGCATTTTACGTTTAGAGGTGCAAGAGCCCTTTTGATTTGATAGAGTAATTTTGAAAGCAACAAAGCCCCACAAAGTTCCAATTTGGGTATTGTTATTGGTTTAAGAGGTGCTACTTTGGTTTTTGCGCACACTAACTCAGTATGAAATTCATTTTGTGAATCTGTGGTGCGTAAATAGATACAAGCTCCATAAGCCTGCATGGAAGCGTCGCAAAATCCATGAATTTGAATTTCGCGTAGGTGATTACAAAGGATGCGACGCGGTATTTTTAAGTCGTTCAAATTCGTCAAGTCTTTACGATATGCTATCCAATCCCTTTTAATATTAAGGGGGACCTCGTCATCCCATCAGTTTAATTTTTCCATCCACAGTTGTTGCAACATTATTTTTGAAGTAATGATGCAAGGCGCGAGCAGACCAATAGGGTCAAAGATTTGAGCTATTTCTGCAAGCATGACTCTTTTTGTTACTGTCTTTGTTTGGTATATAATTTTTTCAGGTGGAATTTTAATCCTTTTTTGTTCTACGTTTTCTAAAAATACTGCGTGGTTGTTCAGAAACGTTTTGAATTCGTCTAACGACGGCAATTTTTCTTTACTTTTATTAAATATGAACTCCCACTCCCTAAAGGTCGTGGAGTCTAATTTTATTGCAGTTAAATGTACCAACAGGGCTTCGAACAATTGTTCGTTACTACCGAATGACCGTAAGGCATTTACATGTTTAACCATGGCATCGCTTAATTTGCGTAGGTTAGCGGATGATTCTTTCGTGAGAATCTCCTGTTCAATAATTGCGTTTAAATGATTTCTGATTAATAATTTTGCCTGGTCAAACCTGTCAATAACAGTTTACCATGCTAGTTCATAATTTTCGGCCGTAAACTCAAATGTACTAATTACTTCCGCTGCTTGATTGATTAAACTATTTTTCAAATAATATCACCTGAAAACTTTGCCAAATTGATTTTTGGTAAATTTAAAAATTGCGCTTTTGTTAAAGACACGTTACTATTGCTACTGGAATTGCCACCACTACTACTTATGCTGTGGTTTGAATTGCTACGAACAGGACAATTTTCGTTGATCAGTGATTTTGCCAACGAAATCGCTCGTTTTCTGGTTCAGTTGTATCAGTAATTATTTCGCAAATTTCTTCGTGTACATTTTCGTAATCGTTTAATAAAATAGTGATTACGTCAAGTCTGCTTTGCATTTCGATTTTTTGTTTGTCCGAAATACCTTCTGTAATTTCCGATTGAAAATTATTTAAAAACGTATTAAACCTAGTTAATTTAGCTTTTATTATACCTCTTTTTTTGATTAAGATATCCATAGTGATACGTTAATTAATAAATAAATAACACAATGAATTGTAGATAATATTGGTTTGAAAGAATAGCTGTGGATTTAATTTGTAAGAAAAATATAAACCACCTTGAAATTTAAATGTATGTTTTCATGTGTACTGAACTTGTCCATGCAGCTGTTGAAGGTAAGATAAGGAAAGGAATGCTTACGTTCGCTGGCTTGTTGGTGTTGGTGAATGCACGCGTCTGCTGTTCTTGTTCAATACCAAAGTTTTTGACTCCACTGTTCAATTTCCAATTAAATCGAATGTTGATTTGATTGGCGAATCCGTTTCGAAGGACCAAATGTTGTAGTTTGTTTAGTTTCAATAAAAATAATTGTTTACTGTAACTGTTGTAACGTTTATTGTATGATGAATTGTTCTTTTACATGAGAGCAATGACACAACTGGCTAGTGCGCTGTCATAATGCAACTGACTTACAATAGTGCAGTAACGCTATGCAGTGGGGTGCGCACATGCGTCTTACATATTTTAGACAAGTTTGGTTATTGTTTGAAATTTTGGTTGTTAGTTAATTTAATTCTATGATACTATTGGTTATTAAAGATCTTTTAATTGTTTTTGAATTAATAGGTTTGATAGTTAAATGATTATTTCTAAATTTATGTATATTCCTGTGATGAATTTTTCTTTGCGATTCAGTTTGTAAAATTATTGGAATTGTTGTTTGGGGAGTAACAAGAATTTTCTTTTCCATATTGATGTTTGCCTTTAATTTTTGTAATAAATCTATCCCTATTAGACCGTCAAATTTAGGTGAAAAGTCAAAAATATAAAATTTGTGTTTTGTGTTGATATTAAAAATTTTGGGTATATTGGTAATTATTACTTTATCGTGTTGCGATAAACCATGAGCTGATTGAATTTGAAAATTTTTTATTTGTATGAAATTTCGAAAGTATTTAAATGCTAAATTTAAATTTATTAAGCTTCTTGCGCTTCCTGTATTGATTAAAAATTTTGCTTGAAATTCGGGGATGTATATAAAGGGTAAGGTAGACGTTATCGTTTCGATATTATTTAAATGAATTGTTACGTTACTTGAGTTTGTTCTTGGATTGAACAAAAATTTTCATCTTCTCCGTTTGTATTTTCGTTTACTTCCTGCATAAAATTTTGAGCTGACGTGTTATTTTCAAAAGTTTGAAATGGTTCGAAATTTTCCGGTATATTGTTGTCATAATTGTTATCATAATTATTATCATAATAGGTTCCGTACTCTTCTAAATTATTGTCATTAAAATTTTGGAATTGTTCAAAATTTTGTTCTAAATTAAATAATTCTTCTGATTGAAAATTGGGTTGTCTGTTTCTCTTAAAATTAGTCCTGTTGCTACTGTCTACGTCCATTGGAGTAGGTTTGAATGTTCTATTAGAATTTGGTCTTGGTAAAAATGATTTATTAAAATTTTGGGGATTTTGTCTATGCTGAAAATTTTGAAAATTTGATGTTCGTTGGGAGTAATTGGGTTTATAATTTTGTGAATTTTATTGAAAGTGATTAGGTTTATAATTTGGCATTTGTTGAAAGTTACTGTTGGGTTTGAAATTTTGTGTGTATTGAAAATTATTAGGTTTAAAATTTTGAAAATTTGATGTCCTGTTTTGGAAATTTGGTGTTCCGTTTTGAAAATTTTGTGTTTTAAATTGCTGTGTTATTATTTTGTTTGTTTCCAAAAGTAAAATTTTGTGAATTTCCAAATTTTAAATTTTGAACTTGTAAAGAATTTTGTTTTTGGGAATAATACAAAAAGTTCTCTTCTTCAAGTACAAAGTTTATAGCTGTTTCTAAATTATCTGGTGATCGTAAACGAACATTATTTTGTATTTGTCCACTTAGTCCGCGAATGAAAGTTTTCAAAGCTAAATCATCATAATTTTTAGTTTGAACGCGTTTCTCAATTTGATTTAAATTACTTGTATTAAGTTTTGATAAAATTAGACTTCTGCAATCTTGATACCGTTTGCCAAATTTATAAGGCGATTCGTTCTTTTCGGGTCGTAACAAAAGCAAATCTTGTACTAAACAATCAATGTTCCGTTGATCGCTAAAGCTTAATTTTAAAGTGTCTCGAATTTGTGCCCAAGAATTTAATTCTGACCTGTTTCCAATTAACGTTAATGCTCTGCCCTTTAATTTTTCTAAAATGGCTCTTATTAAAAATTGAATAACGTCGTCTCCAGGATTATCAAAATTAAAGAATGTGTTTAAAAAATTTACGCAAGCGTCGATAAATATATTAACGGCACTTGGGTTACCATCAAATGTAGGAATTGTTTCTAAATATAATCTAATGAATTGATAATTAATTGGATTTTGTTGAATCGGATTTACTACATTTTGGGCTGCTGGAATTTGTTCCGCATTTAAATTTTCGGCTTGATACATTTTAGATAGATTAATTTATATATTTTAAAGTTCAAGTTTTATTGTAAATTATGACTATTTCAAATATTTTAAGAAATATCGAATAAAATAGGTTGTTTGTAATTATAATTATGAGATAATAATAGGATAAATATTGATGTAAGGAATTTGATTAGTAAGGATTTTAAAATCAGTGGGTTAATATGATTATAAATAAGCTTACTCACATAAAGTATATCTGCATTTTCATTGCAATATTGTAGTTGATAAATTCTTCTTAAATTTAAGCTGATTCTTATTTTCTAATCCCTATTTGGTCCTCGTAGAATTGGTGCGTGACGATTTTTGTTCACTTTCCAAATCTCGATGGTCCTTTTCTTAACTCTTAAGTTCTTCCTCGATGTCGGAGGCGATATACAAATGCTTCGTAACGATTTTTGTTTACTTGACACTGTAAATCGTTGGATGTTGGAAGTTTTGAAGTAATTTTTGGGAGTTTTGACGATTTTTGTTCTCTACTTTCTTTCTTTCTTTCACTTTCAAGTAAGAATGGTGTGATTATTGACCTCCTTACTTAAGAGTTTTCATTATTACCGGAAGATTGACTTTGTATATTTGGATCTATGTAATCTTCCTTTATTGTCTTCGTATAATGACCAATGTTATCATACTGCAAAATTGCATTTATGCAATAGTCACACATTGTTCATTATATAATGACCCGAAGCTATCGGAGACCGTTTCCTATTTATGAGTAAACGTAACTGGCAGAGTTGCCATGGAAAGTGTGTAGTTCAATACGTGGCAATTTAATATTATTTAAAAGAAGTCTTTGGATGGGTGCCTCGAATCGATTACTATTTGATTTGTCATTAGTTTCTACATTATTGCCTGTTTCTGATTGATTTTCTTCGGTGCTGAAATTAGTATTACAGCGTTATATGCTTTTGGTATGGCGTATTTTTTACTAATAGAAGCAATAGTTTTTTTCTAGAAGCTCATTACTTGAATTTTTTTATCGATTTTCAGAGTGTTTTTATATTTAAATATGCCGAAAGTCTTTGTGAAACTAAACCACTTAAGATTTCTAAAATTAAAATTGTTCTTGTTTATATCTGCCTTCTTTTTGACAAGAATTTTTTAAAAAGGTCTGAGAAATCTAAGATGTCGGCTTGTTCCATTACAACAACCTTAAAATTTTTCTTGCCCGCAATTCTGACAAGCTGGTACCAATCGCGGGGATGATATATTTGTGATTTATTATCGCAGCAAATAAATAACGCACACCAACTTTGTATAAACGACTTTTAATTAAGAATGAATAGATTAACTAAGATTACATATTAACTGTGATTACAACGATTAATTATATGACAACGACTAAAAAACAATAGTTACATATTAAATAAAGTGAACTGTATTACCAACCAGTTACTTGCTACCACCCAACAAGTAATATAAAGGTGGGTTTACATTATTACCACACCCCCACTAATTAAACCCATGTTCGTATTACAAAATACTTGTTTGGTATTTGAAACCGCCTTCGTTAGCGCGTCTGCCATCATTTCTTCGGTTGGCGTGTATGCCACATTTACGAGTCCTTGTTCGAGAGTATCACGAATAAAGTGAAATCGTATGTCGATGTGTTTCGATCTTGGTTTGAAAGCATCATTCTTGGCTAGATGTATTGCACCTTTGTTGTCACAAAAAACTTTTACACCTTTGGTTGACGAACTTAGTCCAAGTTCCTGTCCAAACTGTATTAACCAAATGGCTTCTTGAATTGCTGACGATAAGGCCATATATTCAGCTTCGGTGGATGAAAGAGCCACTGTTGGTTGTCGACGACTACCTTACGAGATAGCTCCATCTTGCAATTTAAATACGTAGCCCGTACATGATCTTCTTTTATCCAAATCAGAGGCCCAATCTGAATCTGAATATCCCTCAATATTCAAGGAACTAATTTTGCTATACTTTAACTTAAATTTGGATGTCCCTTTTAAATATCTCATTATACGTTTTACAGCTACCCAGTGAGCTCGATTGAAACAATTATTGTAACGACTTACATCTCCTACAGAAAACGCTATATCGGGGCAAGATCCTTGAACCAGATACAGCAACGCTCCAACTGCCTGTTGATATGGTATTCGTTTTAGTTCTTCGTCGTCTTTTTCAGATCCTTGTGACATCTGCTTCGATAATTTTTGATTAGGATCAGATGGCGTTGATAAAGCATTACAATCTTGCATGTTGAACTTTTCCAGGATTTGATTTATGTAATTTTCTTGATCGAGATAAAAATTACCTTCACCATCACGAGAAATTCTTATTCCAACACAACATTTTGCTTCTCCAAGGTCCTTCATCTTGAATTCCTTTGATAACGAGGTTTTTATGATTTTTCTTTTAGTTTCATCCAACCAAAGTATTAAAAAATCGTCCACATAAACAGCAATAATCATAACTATTTCTTCTTTTTCTAGTTGAACGTACACACATGGGTCGGCTCTTGACCTTTTAAAACCAAACCCCTTTAAGACTTTATCAAGTTTTAAATTCCATTGCCTTCCGCTTTGCTTTAAGCCGTACATTGCCTTTTTCAGTTTACATACCTGTGATGTTTCGTTACTGAATCCTTCGGGTTGATCAATATAAATTTCCTCATTTAAATCCTCTTGCAAAAATGCGGTTACTGCATCCATTTGATCTATCTTGAAACCATCAAGCTTTGCAGCTACAGCTATTAGGTATCGAATGGATCCATACCTTATTACCGGCGAATAAGTATCCTCATAGTCGAGACCTGGTAGTTGAGCATATCCTTTTGCAACCAACCGAGCTTTGTATCTGGCTATGTTGCCGTCTTGATCACACTTTGTTTTAAATACCCACTTTGTCTTTAAAACCCTTTTGTCGGGCGGTAAATCAACTAGAGTCCACGTTTCGTTTTCCATCAATGAATCAAATTCGTTTTTCATTGCGTTTAGCTATTTTCTTTTATTTCTTCCGTTTGTTGCTTCATGAACGGATAATGGTTCTTGAATCGATTCCGTTGTTGACAACACGACAAAATCATTTTGGAAGCGAGCGGGCATTTTCTTTTCCCTTACGGGTCGTTGAAGTAGTTTCTCGTTTTGATTTTCGTTCAGATTATGGATAGTTTCTGGAATAGAAACCCCCACTGAATTTTGATCCTTTGTATCATGTGTATCTTCCTTTGATGTAATGACAGTAGATGGTTCATTCTCAACTGCATCGAAATAATCTTCCTTTTTTGGGGTGCAATTAATTTTTGGACTTTCCAAAAATATCACGTCCCTAGCCTTCGTTATTTTCCCCGATTTTTTTATCAACCAATCGATATGCTTTTGTCGCTTCACAATAACCTACGAAATACAATTCTAAACCTTTTGGATCCCACTTTTTTCGTTGAGCTTTCGGGACATGAGCCATGGCTTTTGTTCCAAATATTCTTAGGTTATCCAAGTTCACTTCATTTCCTGTCCAAACCTCTTCTGGAGCCTTCCCTGTCGATTTTGCTGGTGATCGATTTATTAGGTACACCGCTGTGTTGACAGCTTCTGCCCAAAATTTCTTTTCAAACCCCGAATCAAATAAAAGACATTTTGCTCTTTCAACTATGGTACGATTCATTCGTTCTGCTCTACCATTCTGCTCTGGAGTATGTGGGACAGTAGTTTGGTTTATTATTCCGCACTATTTTAAAAAACTTTGAAAGTTATGGTTAATGTATTCACCCCCGTTGTCTGATCGTAATATTTTTACCTTTCGTTCGGTTTGATTTTCGACCATCGACTTGAATTCACAGAAAGTTTCAAAGGCTTCGTTTTTATTTTTTAAGAAATATACAAATACTTTTCTTGAAAAATCGTCTATGAATGTCATGAAATACTTTGCTCCACCAATTGATTCGTTTTCCATTGGGCCGTTCAAATCGCTATGCACCAAGTCCAAGAAATTGTTTGCTCGTTTTTCCGATCGTTTGAAAGGCAATTTCGCTTGTTTCGCTTTTGCGCACACTTCACAATTCATTTGTGTTTCTTTTAAGCTAAATGAAATTCCACTAATTTTGTCTCTTTTCATGTTTCGTGAAGCCATTTACTGCATGCAAAACACAGAATCCAGTTAACGGTGTCTTTTGTTTTAAAGTAATTTTTACCGCATTCTGCGCAGTTATTTTCACTTCCAGACTCTTCTAAATTATCTGAACTATCTTGAATAGAATAATGACTATCATCGGCGTCATTGGATTCAGAAGAAGCTTCAGTAATGAAAACTCTTGGCCTGATTTCACTACGATTCTTCAGTTTGCATTTTTTATTCAGCTTGTGTTGTTTTCTTCATATTTCTGCTTTCTGACCTTTTAATAGCTTGAATCCTTTCAATATTTTTGGGTGAAGTAAGTATTTCGCTGGATTGCTTTCGTTTCTTTTTCTCACTATTTAGAACTGGCATTAGAGAAATCTCTAGAAGAAACTTTGAAGGTGTTTGAAGGTCACAGAGGAAATGTCTGCTTTTACGGGAGTTGTTTCATCTACTGCACCGCTCTAAGATTACTTTCCAGTGCTAGTTGTAGAAGCAGCAGAGGTGTTCGTATTTCTGTAGCTACACGATGGAAGACTTCCATGGGTTGTTGCTGCATCTTTATCTTCGGTTGTTGCAATAGTTTGCGACATTGAAAAAGCATAATCCGGAATTGCCGCAGGATCAAAGGGCATAATCCCTCGTTCTCTAAACCCGATGTGGAATTAGCAAGCGTAGCAGATTTTTTTTGAAATGTTTTAGCCACTTTTTGAACAGATCCATTCTAATGCGGGGAAATGTGAACATTGGTGGCACGTAGCAAGTTCCGGACGCATTGAAACAACAGATAACAGTAACTGTTTTGTTTCTCTTACCAGATGTTTTAGCACCAAATTGTTTAACCCCTTTGGGCCCGAGTCTCTTTCATGGCTTCTGTACCGTAGAAATTCCAGTTTCGTCTACTTTAAATATTGCATCCTCCTTAAACTTGAATTTGTCGTATAATTTCTTAAGGTTTTCAAAAAATGTGGAGAAATTTGGAAAAACTGGAAATTTAAGACGGTAGGGGTGTTCTCAAAGTGCATTAGTTTTCATGTTAACAAATTGCCTCTGTTCAAAAATTCACATGTTTGAACCGCAAACAAGTGTTAATTTCTTTAAATGATAGAAAAGGAACCTATAGATTTGATTTTAAATATTTCAGGATTGAATGAATAAATAGGACCGTAATAAATGAACTGGAGATGGAGAGTGTCTGTAATTATCAATTTGCGAATTACCAGACATATGTTGTATTCTTAATTGGGATATGTAATTTTAAATGTGTTGTTAAGCTTTTAGTGCCATTCCTACAGGCATAGCTTTTAATTGCGCTCCAATAGATCTTGCAAATATATATCGAATTGGTGCTCATTAATTAATTTTATTTATTAAATTTATTAATTGACTAGCATTTGCTACTTTATCTACTATTGCAGTGAGGACCTGCAGTCTGATTTTTCGTGGGTTTTCTGGAGTTTTTGATTGATTTATTAATTCACTAGAATCATTACTAGTTTCTTCAACAGCAGTGCTGGGATCATTGACAGTAACAGTGTCATTAGCATTTTTATGGAAAAATGAAAAGTAATAAACTACCTAAATTGATATATAAATATTTATACGTCTAGTTTGACTACCAAGCGCCAAAACATCAATGTACGTTTTGACATACACAAGAAGAATGTCCTTTGAAACCTCTTATATTTAGAATTGTGTATTAGGGCGCTGTGGCTCCTTTTTCATTATGAGTGCCTAAGTCACCTCTTTGATATTTTATGTTGTGTTGCATTTTTTAAATTTCTATCCAGGCTTATAAAATCATAAAAGTACAGAGGGGGCGCTTTTCTAGTTTTTATTTTATATGAATAATTTTGTTGGTGTTTCAATACGTTAAGGCTCCTTATCGTTTATGCAATAGTTTGACGTTTAAGCGCGTCAGTAATTTGTACAAATTGTTTTACTTTGTTTAAAATTACCCCAGAAAAAAAATGGAATGCAAATAAGAAAATTTGGATATTTGGATAGGCAAAAAACCATGGATTATTCGAATCGATAAATTTTTCTCTTTCTTTGATTAGCATATCTGTGTATTTGCAAACATCTTTCGGAATTAATAGTGTATTGATTTTTTTATAAAATTTAGTGAGGGCTTTTTCGGATTCACTAAGAGAGCCTACAAATTCGTTCTGCTGAATTTCATTCGTTTTACAAAATGATTCGGTTTTAATAAATTGTATATCCCCTAGCCGTTTACGATTGTGAACTAACGTTAAAACAAAAGCAGCTTTAACCAAAATAGAAAAAGCTTGAACATTTCTATTTTCTTGTAAAATTTTGTAGGCTTCATCTGCCTTTTCTATGCAATATTTTCGAAATTTTATAATATCTTCTGTGAATGGTATCAATTTTTTTCCGTGAGGTCTTTAAGGGCTAATGATCTTATTTCTTTAGCCTACTTTGCCGCAATAAGACGTTTTAGTAATTTTAATTGCTTAATAAAACGATCGGGGTTTGTACAATTTACTAGCCGGTCTTTTTTAACGGTCATACCATATAAGTAGGTCTATCAAGTCTTTAATTGTTTTACCTTGATGTAAAGCAAACGACGCGGATTGATACGTTCTTTCTATACAGCATCATACTGTCATGCAGTCTTAACAGCCAATATTATTGAATCAAACCAATAAAAAATATACTTATTTTTAAATTTTAATAGATATTTTTTTAAATTTGTGGTATAAATTTGATAAACAACTGCATTATGCGCTAACATTTTTTAGTAGCAGTCGGTTTTTAATACTCTAGGAATCAGGTCGCGTTTACTAGTTAATTGTTTTAATATTAGATAATCATGTAACGTGTAACCGACTGTGCTACAACAATTCAAGAAATTTGTATACAAAATTGTATTTTTAATTTGTATACAAATAATAAATCAGAATTTCCCCGTCATCTTTCTAGCAATGACAATAATAATTTTATGTCAAGATCAAGAAATTCGAGTATAATTTCAAATTCGAGTTTTTTAAAAGTTAAAAGATTAAAAGTTACAATTTTTTTAAATTTATATTACCATAAATGACATATTTTTTATCAGAATTTTTCCTACAGATTAGGTGCTGTGGATGTGCTTACTAACGTTTTTAAAACTGCACTGTTAGTTTTTATGACGTAATACAGGTATTCCAACGGAAAATTTTTGCCAGCCTACTAGATTACGGTTTTCATCTTCCTTTCTAAAAATCATGTTCTGTTCTACATGAGCCTTCCAATCAAGTATTTGCTTATGGGTTATGTCGTGAACTATGTATGGCTTATCACCTTTCCTTCTTGTGGATCTAGCAATAGTTTTCCAGTCTAGAGGCCAATTCGCTTTGCCAACTCTTTTTAATTCTGTAGAAATTGCGGAGTGCATCGAATCACACTCCATTTCGCTGTGTCCCGACACTAGAAACATAAGATCTATATTTTCCAAGTGTGGAATTTCCTGTACAGGCAGTTAAGCACATGCCTGCTACAAATTTATTTAGGTTTTGTCCGCCTTATCGGTCACTAAAACATGAAATATGTTCCACAGAATTTGGCAATGACAATGCAACATTTCTTTTCCATTCGTCGGGATGTTTGCTCTTTTTCTTGGTTTTTCCGTTTTTAACGGCACCTCGTCCATATTATGCAACTCAATTTTATTGTTCCTATAGGAACACTTAAATTTATAAAAGCAATGTCATTATTAAAAGATTCACTGGAAGAACTTGGATTATATTCTGAATGGTCAGGGGAATAAGGTTCAAAAAATTTCACGTAGGTACCTGTATTATTTTCTGATCGCACACGTACTAATTCTAATATTTTCTTTCCTCGGGAATGCATTTTCACTTCGGTAGTTTGCTAACAAAAATATTATAATTGCCGCTGATTATGCCTATTCTTAATTTGTTTTTAAGAATTACTACCTTCATGTCTCTGTGGTCGACTTTTATTGTAGCCGTTTTTGTTCCACGAAAGGCTGTTCTTAATCCTTTTACTGTCAATTTTGTTTTCAAGTCTCTGTATGACTTCCGTGGATTTCTCTTCGGGTTTAAGCTTGATAATAACAGCTTCGGCTTTCTCAGACTTCTTCTTTGTTTTATTTTCCTCTTGTTTTTTGCGCTGTTTTCTATCTTTTTGCCTTTCCCTCTTAGCTTTCTTTTTTGCGCTGGGATTTACAAGGTTGTTTTATTCCCTTTTGGTTTTCTCGTCCATCGAACTCTCCCCAGCGTATGCCTCCACTACTGTACTTCCATTTCTGATGGACTTCTTCTAAGACCTCTCTTTTTCTTTTAGACCTCTCCTCAGCTCGCTCGCATCGAACTTGCTTTGGCTGTTCTCTTGCCGCTTGTCTCGGTGGTGTTTATTTACCTGGCTTTGTTTTGCGGTGTTGTGGAGCCCGCGTTCCTCGCGCATTAGCTGTTCTTCTAACATCTAGGTTCTAGGGGGAACTTGTTGTTGTTCTAGTACCATTAGAGTACCTAATGATAAGTCCACATCCATATCGAGGGCTTAGAGTCAGAGGGGTGTAACTACAAATTTCTACATTTGAGATATTGATGAAAAACCGACATTTTCAGACAAGTACTATTAATAGGGACTTTTTCGATTTGTTTTTTAAGGTAATAAAATATTTTATGAGTTGTTTATATAGTAAACTACAAAGTATTTTGATAAATGTATATTATTTTTGCCATAGAAAAATATGCAATGTAAATCAACAAAAAGAATCACGCTTAGCTCTCTCTGAAATTAAGAAACTTAAAAAAAATTAACAAAATGTACCCTTTTTAGTTCTGTTAATATCATAATATTAAAAAAAATTATATACACTGAATAATAAATAATGCCTATTGCACACCACCTATTAAATTAAAAAACAAAAAGAATTATTAATAAAAAAAATTAAAAAAATAAAAACATTTCCAAAATTAAAAAAAATTTATTGAAGATTGAAAACCATAATCATTCATATTTTATGCTTCATCATCTTCTGACGAATCTCTTGTTCTACTCTGAGATTCAGAAGATAATGATTTATAAAATGTGTGATAGGGTTCTCTAATAATACCCATGGTACACAACTCTAACAGATCTTTTATTTTTTTTCCTTTGACAGCCAACGGCAGGTTATATTTGGGTATTAGATTCAGAGTTGAAACTTCAAAATTTCTTCTTCTTCGGGCTATTTCAAATTTTAAAAACTCATCACCATCTTGATCATATTTAAAATATATATTTTGAGGATCTTCTTTCCTGAATTGGATCCACTTGATCTTTAACCAACTTATTGATTATCCGTCACTATCAATTTTTCTATTTTTTATTAAATTTTTTTGAAGAGAATCAAAATTTAAAAACGTATCTTGCCCCATTTCTATTACCTCATACCTAGTTTTTTTATCGGATTTTGGAGTTTGTCTAGGACTCGCCATTCGTACTGCAGTGTACCAACCAGATGGATCGTAGACCTCCAAATTTTTACTTTTTTTTTCAATTTGTGCGTGTACACTATCGCCCTCCATCTGGGAGTGCCCAGATTCAAAAAACATCTGGTTAATTTGGGGAATATCTAATGTTTGTACAGCATATAGAAACATTGCTGTCATATTAACATTTCTGTTCTGACCACCACAAGTATCAGAAAAAAAATGTATTGTTTTACCACTAGCAGTTTTTTTTTTTAAATCGAAGACACAAGAAGCTGTTTCTATTGACCCTCGGGCACCTATTCCTTCGTGCCACATATAACAATAAGCAACTTTTTTCTCCAGGCTTAGTATTGTAAAGTTGTACACAGCTAATTTGTTTCGGTAAAACAAAGCTTTTGCTAAACTTTTGGGGCAGTAAAGTACAGCTTGTAAATCAAATTCGTCCAAGTGGCATTTTCCGTTTAACGCTTTTTCTTTTATATTATTCTTTAAATTCCTTGCTGTATCTTTGCGTCTGGTATGATTATCATGTTCTAATTTATTCTCCACTTTTTCATCCGCAGACATGCGCTCATACTTAAAACAAAAGTCACATATATCTTTTTTAGGAGTATAGAAGGCTAAATTAAACTCTTTGGTAAATATATCACGATAAAGCCATTGCTTTTCTGGTTTGACTTTTTCCTCCTTGCAGCTTTCTAAATATAACTCATACATTTTTTGTATGTTCAGGCCTTTCTACAATAATGAGCAGGCATGACTGGAAATGACCGAATATGAGATCGAATAAAATCTCTACTTTCATCCCCAATTTTTATGCCAGGGACATGGTGTCCTCGTTTATCACTTTGACTGATATTGTTTTGATTCCGTTTTTTAACTATTCCATCCGTAAACTTCCCAGACACAGAAAATGTGGAAAGAAAAAATTGTTTATAAACCTGCACCTTTTGATTATCTTTTATTAGGTAATAAGTTTTAGTTTTCTGCCTGCGAGATTCATCACCTGTCGCTGTTCTAATTGAAGCCTTTTCATTCTCGTCTATTAAAGAGCTTATATACTGACGCTGTTTTTCAGGCTCGCCGATTTTCCAGTAATTTTTATGGATAATTTCACGGTCTTCATCAGTGAAACTTGCATTGCACTTTTTTGGACACCGGGAGCAATCTTTCGGTTGTATTGCTTTGGACTGAATGCACTTTCCCGCAGTGCTGGTATATGCTTGACCCGTTTGCTTCAATCTCTTCTGTGTATTCCTCTTCCAGTCTTCAGGTTTGGGAAGTTTCCGTCTCTTCTGTTTTTCTTTGAATTGTTCATTAACATTTTCTTTTTCCGAGTTAGACTCCGATTCTACCACGCCGATTGTTTGATCACAATGTTGTTGTGAATTGAAAATATCTGCAAATTTTAACAACAAACGGTTAGTCAATGTTACGCGAGTAATCGCTTTCGTAAACTTACCTTCATCTGAGCTTTCTGATTCAGGAATGTAATCCTTGTCCTTTACTGAACAGTCAGAATCATCAAATAATTCTTTTACAGTATCAACAAGTCGTTCTTGATCTGAATCGAGATCTGACGAATCATGATCTCTTGAAAGACCTGGTTGGCTAAATGTCGTATCTTCCCCATCTAATACAAAAACAATCAATCTTAGTCGCTAGTGTTTAAAATAAGTAAAGCTTATACCTTTACACGATTGTGCCTCCAATGCCATATTAATTATAACATCAGTACGTGACCACATGATTTTCACTAAATTTTTTTTTAATTCACTGCTTTCAAGACTACTGTTTACCACAGAATGCAAAATGCTATTGATTGCATTGTACTTACAACACGTTGTATACATAATTATTATCAATAAAAGATTAAAACTGCATTCTAAGGAACACAATCTTATCTATTTTTATTTCTGTTTCTATTAAAAGAAAACTGATAACAATTATTGGTAACCACCAAGGTAGAGTAGCATTAAATTCTAGTGTCAAAAGGATGTAACGCCAGAAATATATTTTCGGTTATTGAAAACTCTTAATGTCAGAAAGATGTAAGAGCTGATACATTAAGATGCCATTAAGCAATATGTCATATTTGTAGATACATCTACGGCTATTTCTCTGGATATTTATTCAAACGTTACATCCTTCTGACACCAAATAAAGTTTAATTTTGTCATTACGAAACCATAAATATCTCAAAACAGCCATTTTTGGAGTTACACCCTTCTGGCTCTAAGCCCTCGATATATAAGAAATAACCTGACTATCTGGAGAATGCAACTTTATTCCTTCTTTTGGAAATTTTCTGTTCAAGGAACCAAACAAGTCATTCAATTTTTTTGTGAATAAAATTGTAGTTTCTACATCAAATAAATCAACATTATCTACGTTTTTATGTTTATAAAAGGAAAATCCTTCCACCATAGAATTACACTAAATATATTGACATGAACAGTGGTAGTTACCAATTTTTAAAGTTTCCACAATTTGAGATTGATTTGTCATTTATTTGAATTTTGAATGATTTTGAATTTTACTCGGACGAGTAGAATGGTTTTGCTTTCACTGGTTATACTTTTGTTTGGTATCAAGAAAACAGGATTTTAAAGGTGGATTTTTTGTTCCAGAAACCTAAAATAAGTTAAATCAATCAGATATGACTGCGTTTTGTTTAATTAATTTTTTTTATATTGTTAATTTGTTTACCTTTTTAATAAATAAGTGAATGCGTACGTAGAAACCTGTAACGTCGTGTTAAGTGTAAATAAATCTAGATGGTGTGAGAAGTGATGAAAATTCAATTTAAAAATTGGTGATATGGTTTTTTTTGGAAGATTTTCAAATTTTCACGATTTCCAAAAGCCTAGAACAGGAAGGAAATGAAAATTTTGTAAATGATAAGGGATTACTGACTTAGAGGCGAACGTGTTAAGTTGTGTTTTCGAGAGAACGAAAATTTCTCGATAAGTTGTGAAATGTTGCAATTTGAGAATGAATTGTGAATTACAGTTGCAATTATGATGAGTGAAGTGTCAGTATGATGAGCATGGTAATTTCTAGAAGATTGAGTTCTGGAATTGGAAATTAATGATATTTTTCTACCTGATGAGCTGGGAAGATGGCCTCCATTTTGTCGTTTTTCTTCGCATTTTATTTTCACGCAACAGCATTTTTATAAGACATCGAATGGTAATTAGAATTTGAATTCTTTTATTTTACGCTATTTCGACATTATTTTATCTGGAAAATGAAATTTATTAATTTTAAAGTTCGAGGTTATACAATGCACGTTTTATTTTTCAAACCTGGAAACTTCGCTAATAACAGTGTAGCATTCCAAATGCTATTATTTAAATTGGTTTGAAATCTACGCATCATCCTGTGTATGTCCATCACGCGCAAGCGTTAACATTTCGAAAATTTGTCAAATTGGTATTCTTCCGTTTGTACCCATCTAAAATGGAAGTTTCATTTTTGTTCTGTGTAATGTTTGAGTTTTAAAAGCCACAAACTTTATTTTAATGAAGTGATCTTTTTAATAACCTTCAGTTTTATGTTTGTGGGTAAGCATTACATTGATATTTTCCATTTTGAGCGGAATTTGACTTTGATAAATTTTAGCTTTTTATTACCACCTGTCCTTTTCTGTGTTCGTCCATTTTGGTTTTCAACTTTTGTTTATGGTTTTCTGGAAGCAAACTTAAAGTGGAGATGATATATTTCTATTGTTCGATCAGCGTGATGGAACCATTTCCATGAGGGCGTTTTACTTTTTATTCCCATGGATGTTTTTAATGGAGTTTTCCGCATCTGGTTTCATTACTTATCAGTCCACTTGAGCTGACCTTGTCCGTTTGACGTCGCCGCCCTATTGGCTTTGATTTTGATAATTTCGACGACGTGGGATGACCGGAAAACCATGGATTTTTATTTTGTTAAAAGCGCATTTAGGAAATTAGCTTTCTTTAATAATTTACATCGACATTGAGATGTTACCGTTCGCAGGTGAATTGATTCTTGTTTAATTATTGCAGATTTGTTATTTTTAGCTTTACATCTGAAACTCAGTTTGCACGATGAACCATTAATATTCCAGAGGTTCCAAAAGAATAGCGATGTTGAATCGGAATGATTGTAGTGAAAGGGTAAGTTGAAAAGGCAATTACTGTATTTAATTCTACTTGATGATATCTCTTGCGAATGAGTATTTGTAGTCAATGTTACCGACGTGCTATGTATGCGTTGGGCAGTTTCCTAGATGCGCGATATTATATTTGGTGGGTTGTCTTCATATGGCAACTCATTTGTATTTTTTAGTTCTTTTATTTTGCATTTATTGTCCCAGGGTATTCTGGATTTAACTTGAATTGTTATGTGTTTGTGTCTCCTATATGGAGTTTTGGAATCAAGCATTGTCAATCCCACCTTTTATCTCGACTTTTGTTTTATAAATAAAACCAACCCTTCTACTTTCGTGTTTTATTTAGAAGACTGGCGCCCGATTTATATTTTTTCCTTGGTTAGTTGCCAAAGATCGTCTGAGTCACAACGTGAACGAATCCACGAACCGCGCATGCGCGACCCATGCTCTGGTACTGGACGGGGGTGTAATCCCTTAGCTGGCCTGTCTGCCATTCCATCGCAGATCAGCGGGGCAAGCGACGCAAATAGGAGCAATTTGTGGAACAACAGGTTGATTGCACTATTACACCAACTTTAAATACACCGATGCAACAATTTCAATAATTGGATTAATTAGTTTACTATCGAAATTAACTTTTTTTATGATGATTTGGATCAGCATGAGTGTTGCGCGTTACGTCGAACTTTATTTGCGTCTAGCGGTAGAATTTAACAGTTTTTCATGCGTTTGGTTACAGGTCGGCGCGAAATTTTAAATAAGACAATTAATTTATGCGAATTATTATTTTATTTCAGTTTGTACAATATTTACAACGCTTGATTTTTTTTACAAGTTAGAGTAATAATTTTTGACATAGTAAATGTGGGAACTTGTAAATAAATCACGTCAATATCTGATTTATTCATTGGTTGAATTTGATTTAACAACAAAATTCTGTTTTCTGCTTGTAATTAAGATTTTGATTATTTCCAAATTTTGTCTGAGTAAAATTTTATTGATGCCCGGTATAATTTTGTTTCATTTTTTTATTGTGGTTAACTTTGAAAATACCCTAGAACTCACTACCTGGGAGAGTCGATCATTGTAAACTCCGATCAAAACAGCAAGGGACTTAAAAAGTTGTTCGTCAGAACACGACAATATATTGCCGTGTTCTATAGAACTAGCGCTAAAGAGGTCCGTGCTGTTTTGATCGGAGTTTGCAATATAAGACTCGCCCAGGGAGTGAGTTCAATAGAGATTTCGAAAATTTCCACAATTAAATAAAACAAAATTGTACTGAGAATGAATAGCAATTTAATCAGACGAATGTAATTATTAACTTGTAATTGATTAAACAAATGAACCGTAATTTGTTGGTTAAATCTCATTCCATACAATAGAATAATCAAAAATTATGCTTAATTGTCCTACAAATTTACACATTTACTTATCAAATAATTCCTACAACTTGTAAGACAATTAAAACTCAATAAATTATTACACAAACACATGAATTGTTTTCATTTTTTTGAATCTGGCGCCGAATAAACAGTTCAAAATTATAGTAGTTTGAGAACCACTGATATAATATGGTAGCGACCACGGAATGCGCAAATAACACACGGAAAAGTTATCACAAAAAAAATTAATCTTCTCATTCAAATAAACCGAATTAGTGATTATAATTGTTCCACTAGTGAATTTAATTAATTAAGTGCAACAAATTGTTCATAAAGTGCTACTTGAATTCCAAATTTAACAACGTAAAATGTGGTTAACCTTAAAATGTTCGGATGCATCGTGACAAAAATGACGAAAATAATCGTTGAAATTACGCAAAATAAAATAATTTGGATGTTATTTACCAAAAAGATGAATCCAGCAATCCAAAATAAAATCGTATGATCTTACAAACCCATAATTTTACATTGATCTCCTCGTGTGGTAATCAACAGGTAATGTCTTCCTTACTCGTCCATTCATTCAATTCCTGTCAATTCATCACTCCATAACTATGGCATTCACAATCCATTTCAACTGGCTTAAAATATTCCATAAATTTCCAAAATTAAAAATTAAATTTTCCAAAAATCCAAATTTTCACTACGATGTCGTTGCACATTCGACTTCATACCCCACTCGTCTATCAACCACCTACTTCCTCTCTACAAATTTTTCACTTCCTCCTTTTTTTAGGTTTTGGAAATCGTGGCTCACGATTTTATAGTTCTCAAGAGTCCCAACAAATGCAGTCTGCTACCAGCGCATAACATTATTTACAATTTAGGATGATAACAAAACTTCTATAAACAAATTAAACAACCAAAATTAAACGTTTTGCCATTCTTGATTGATTTAACTTCTTCAGGTTTTAGGACAATATATATATCTTCGGTTTAAAACGTCTTGCGACGTTGTCCGATGCCTAATTTCCAACCTTGTCGGTCTTCGCAATCTTCATCTTTTAGGTTTCTTACACTCATCGCCTTTCTTATTCCCTCACTCCATGACTTCCTTGGTCGTCCTCTTTTCTTTTTTCTTCTCGGAAACCAGTCCATGATTCTTTTTGGCAATCTATCGTTGTTCATTCTTTTTATATGCCCATACCAAATAAGTTGTTTTTGTTCTATATCTTGAATTATTGTGCCTTCAATACCCATCCTTCTTCTAACCTCCTCATTTCTTATTCTGTCCCGACGTGATATTCTTGCAGCTCGTCGCAATGCATCCATTTCTGTTGCTTCTAGTTTTCTTTTAATTGCTTCGGTTATCCTCCACGTGTCAGATCCATATAGAAGGCCACTTTTTATTATAACCTCGAATATTTGTATTTTTCGCATTTTTCCTATTTCTTTGCTCCACAGTACTCCATTAAGGATTGCAATCATTTTTCTTGCTTGGATATTTCGTGCTTTAATCTCCATTTCATCTGTGCTTTGCTTGTTAAATAATACTCCAAGATATTTATAATGGTTACATGATGTTACCCTCTTTTGATTTTCCAATACAATATCCGTAGCCTCTTCTCCTATACACAAATACTTGGTTTTGTCTAGATTCATAGTTAGCCCCCAATGTTCATATTCTTCTATCAGTTTGCGCGTCATATATTGTAAATCATCTTTGTCACCTGCACATAAAATCTGGTCATCTGCAAACTGTAAAGTATACAAACAGAGGTCATCGCCTATCTCGATGCCCATTCCTCAACATTTTCTTTTCCATATTTTTAGAGCATGACGGATATATATTTTAAACAATGTAGATGAAACGCAGCATCCTTGCTTGAGACCTTTGGTTATGTAGAATGGTTCGGAGATGATATTTCCAATTTTTATTGCAGCTTGTGAATCTTTGTATAAATTTTGTATAGCTTTTATTAATGTATGATTGATATTTGTGCTCTGGAGAACTTCCCATAACTTGATTAGGGGAATACTATCATAGGCTTTATACAAGTCAATAAACAGAAGATGGGTTGAAATATTAGTGGCCATTCTCTTTTCTATTATTTGTTTAATACAGAATATGTTGTCTGTGCATGATCTACCTGCTCGGAAGCCGCTTTGTTGTTCTTCTTCTTCGTTTTTGAATTCTTCTTCTAACAAATTTCTTAGTACTCTACCATATACTCTACTGAGTGTTTGTTACAGATATTCCACGGTAATTACCACATTCTTGTTTGTTCCCCTTCTTATATATGGAGGTAATATACGATAATTTCCATTCTCTTGGGATGTCGTGCCCGTTTATAAATTTTTGGAAAAGATATGTTAGTATATTAAATAATTTTGATGTTCCATTTTTTAATAGTTCAGCATTTATACCTTCTGGTCCGGGAGATCTTCCATTTTTTAACTTACTAATGGTTTTTTTTACTCTTTCCAGATCCACTATGATTTCTTCTCCCCCCACTCTGATTTGTATCTCTTCATTCTCATACTCGTTTCTAGTTTCTGTCAGTAGGCTCTTGTAATGCTGTATCCATTTATCGACTGGAATTGTTTGTATATTAACATTATTATTCTGTGGCGATTTGACTTTATTTATAAATCTCCATGATTCTGTGCATCTTTTCCCCCCAATATATGTGTCTATTTCTCTGCACTTTCTATCCCAAGATTCTCTCTTTTTCTCCATAACCCTTCTACATACTTCTCTCTTAATTTCATTGAAGTACTGCAAATCCTCGTTTTTATTAGTATTTAGCCACTTTATGTACAATTCTTTCTTTCTTTTAACAAGTTCTTGAATTTCTTGGTCCCACCAGTACTTCTTACTCTGAAGCTTTTTCTTTATTCCAAGTGCTTCTGTGGCAGCCTCCCTTACACTCTCAATCATGTTATTATATATTTGTGTTACTGTTACTGATGTTTTGTAACGTAGTTTGCGAACAAACACCGCCAATGCCTCGATGCCCCGTTGATGTTTGCGGGTGACTAGCTAAGGGAACACACCCCCGTCCAGTACCAGAGCTGGGTCGCGCGCACGCGTTTCGCAGATTCTTTAAATAATTTACCTCACTCAGCACAACAAGCTTAAAGTTACTGCTAACTAAAGAAAAAATTGTGGGCGCCAGTAAGACAGCAAAAATTGAATAACAAATTTTTATTGTATTACAAAAATGATGGTTGATCAGATCAACCAAATACACACAGATGTAAAATGGTACTGCTATTACAAACAATACAGTAAGCCGGACTCGAACTCCCAAACAGAAATGTTTGTAGCTGAAGGCTACCAAAGAAAAAACCACCAGGAGACTGGTTGGTTGCCCCAGCAATAGGCTTACTTGAAAACAAAAGTGAAAAGCACTACCAGCGAACAATGACAAAATGTCACTTCGCTCAACCAATAAATAATTGTAACCTGAACAGGTAATATTGAAAAAAATCGCTAAAATCGGTTAACAAACTGAATATAAATAATATCCACCAAGTGGCCTACCTTAAATTTGCTTGCCCTGGTAATTAGTGGGAATTTGATACCAAAAACACTATCTTTTAGCAGAATCACTTCCTTTCGAGATCTCGTCCAAAAGTTCCTTCTACCGGTGTTGAAAATGATTTTAAAAGCTAAAAATAAAGCAAACACACTTAGCAAATTATAAATATACCCTGTCTGTCACCTCAAGCGTTTCTGTAATGAACAAAAATTGGTTGAACAAAAGTAAACACAGTGTTACGCCACTGGAGTGCAATAAATAGTAAATGACTAATTATTAACAATTGATTTTCGCAAAACAAAGTTAAATAATTAGGATGACTGGTGGTAAAACAACGATGGCCAAACAAGATAGTCACGGAAGCAACAAATGGTTGATACGCTGGAGGTGGAAAATTGGAATATAAAACGATACACAAACCGTCGTGGTGATGTTAAACGTAGCTGAAGACATCCAAAATTGACAATCAGCTGTTGAATAATTCTCAATATTTATGTTTGGAGTCCCGATGGATCCTACCAGAGGGCGATTTATGCGGCGATTCCAACGTATAAAATTTTCCTATCACCAGATGTGACTCCCTGTTCTTATCTGTCCTACCGTGCTGCTTGTTAATCACACTCTAACGAAAGTGTATTAAGGCGGTAGTCGGAACGACCAATTAAACTCAAAAAAATGTGTAATAAACTCGAAAATAACTAATTTACATCCAAGCACCAAAATATCAAACTGCCATTTTTGATTATCTATCAAAAAGCCTCGAGTTTAATTGACCAATCCCGGGCGTTCAAATTTGATAAGCCCTAATCAAAAATAATATACACAGTACGTCGTAAGGAAAATACCCGAGAATACATAATTTGCATTCTGTATGCGACAGTTTGTTCTGTAATGTCTTTCAGCTTACTATCGAGTCTTTGTTGATACAACAGTTTTGTACTGTCCTGTTGTAGGCTTTCTAAATTGTACATCTTGTGCTCCATAATTTCGATGTTTGTTGTGACTTGCGTTTCCTTGTTCATTTTTATAGAAGGTAACAAAACTTTTAATTTTAGCAGGCACTGGTCTGATATTTTGGATGCTCCTCTTTGGACTCTAATATCTGTAACGTATATTTTACTTGATTGTTTTACAATGGCATAGTCTATGATAGATTTAAGATTCCGGGAATGCTGAATCCATGTAAATTTATGTATTTCCTTATGTGGGAAAAACCCATGAACTATTTTTAATTTATTTTGTTCACATATCTCGATTAAGCGTTCTCCGTTGTCATTCTTTGTTACTTCTCCATAAGGACCAACCACTCGACTATTTAATGCATTTCCCGTTCTGCTATTTAAATCTCCTAAGATGATTATATCTCTACAGTTTCCTATTGCCATTATCTCGTTATTAAGATTGTTAAAGAAGACTTCTTTTTCTAAAATTGGTGTATCTTCCGACACTGCATATACACCAAATAATGTTATTTTTGATTGCATTATGTTTAAGTTAATCTTTATTATATTTTCGTTGATTGCCTCCCAATCTGTAATTTTTTGTTTCAATTTTTTTTGGATGAGTATAGACACTCCTCTCTTGGCTCGTTCTTCTTTGGGCACTCCACTGAATAGGTGTATAAAGTCACCAATATGTTCGCTTCCTTTGCCTTTCTTTTTAGTTTCGGTGAGTATTGCTATATTGATGTCAAAATTTTCTAGTTCTTGGGCGATTTCGTGTAATTTTCCTCTACATCCTTGAGCGTTCCATGTTCCAAAACTCATAATCCTTTTCCTTTGCTGAAGTCGTTTCCGTTGATTTCCGTCCTTTCCGAGGCTATTATTATTAGGCATTTTAGGACAATATCCCAACCTCAAATTACAAATTTCAATTTCAAATTTTGACTACTGGTTTGGTGTTCTGCAGTTACTCAAACTGCGTTGGCAACCGTTTGTTACCAGTCAAATCAGTTGGAGGATTTTACAGAAACTACTAATCAGACGCATGCGTAAACTCGCAAACGTCAACCTTACCTGAGTTTTGGTAAAGATTGATATTTTTATAAATTTATAATTATTGGAACTTATTTCATAAATTTTAATACGTTAATAAATAAAGGTAAGATTGATATTTTAATAGATTTATAATTTTTGGAATTTGTTGAGTAAATTTATTTATGTAACACTTGACTAATGGAAGTAGTTAAATTAATTGTAATATACCAATTCCAATGAAGAAACTCATGCCTTCTTTGTTTGTGTATTTTAGATGGTTGATTTATCTAGTAGTAGTTCGTCTAGTAACATGTCGGATATGGAATTTTCCAGTGATGATGATTTTGACATTTTCGAGGAAAGGGATAGGCCCAAAAACCAAAATTATTTCGAAAAAACAATTAATAGATACAATGATGAGGAATTTTGCGAACATTTTCACATTAGTCGGGGTGTCACTGAAAGTATCGCACTTCAATTTGAACAGTCGGAATATTTTCATTATCAATCGGGAGGGAATGGAAAATTGTCTTCGTTACAACAAGTTCTGATTTATTTGTGGTTTGTGGCTCACCAGACTGCTTCGTTTAGAAATGTAGCCGACAGATTTGACATATCTATCAGCTCATTATTTGTCATAATAAGAAAACTTACAAATTTTCTCAGCAATTTGTTTCATCGTGTTATAACATGGCCGTCCCCCGTAGAACAAATTGAAAGGCATTTTAGAGATAACGATTTTCCTGGCGTAATCGGGGCGATAGATGGTAGTCACGTTAAAATCGACAAACCCAAAAACGATCCAGACTCCTACTTAAACAGGAAACATTTTTTTTCTATTCAGGTGGGTAATTAAGTAGAAAATTATAAATATAAGTATATAAAAGTACTTTTAGTTGCAGGCAGTGTGTGACCATCGTAAGAAAATCAGAGACTTGTTTGTTGGTTTTCCAGGATCGGTGCACGACAGCCGTGTGTTTAGAACATCACCTTTGTTCAAACCCTCCATGAGAAATGCCACAATAATACCTATATTTTAGGAGACAGCGGCTATCCATGTTTGCCGAATTTGCTTACTCCATTCAAAGATCGAGGTCAATTAACACGAAGGCAAAGTAATTTTAATTTAAAATTGTCTAAAAATAGATATAAAATTGAACATTGTTTCGGATTATTAAAACAAAAATTTAGGCAACTTTATCATGTGAAACTGAAAAGTATACCAGACATTGTTCATTTTATTCGAGCTTGTTGTGTTCTTCACAATTTGGCCCTTGATGATGATTTTCAATATGAAGAAGTGGAAGATATCGTTCAACATGATGATGAATTAATTGCAAGAGAATTAGATGAAGAAGATCTAGAAAGGGATGATGGAAATGGAATGCAAAGCAGAAATCAAGTAGCTAACCTTTTACGTTTGTAAAAAACCTAAAAACAATTAAAAAAAAGTGAAAAATGTACGGTGTAATTTTTATTTTATACAAAAGTTTATTTTTTGTACATTATTACCACAAGTATATTTTATTTTCGTCCATCAAATTTTAATTATTTATTATTTTCGGAATTTTTAGAGCTTTTTTTAAACAAAGCAAATTCTATCTATTTGTCAACGTTTCGAATTTTATTTTATTCTTTTTCAAGACTACAAGAAATTATTATTGTTAAACAATTTTCTGCTGCAAATTGTAAAAACTGTTGGAGGGTTCTGGAAAGAAATTAATAATAATAATTATTAATAAAAATTAATAATATTTTATTCTTGAAGAATAAAATAAAATTCGAAACATTGACAAATAGATAGATTTTTCTTTGTTTAACAATAGGTCCAAAAATTCTGAAAATAATAAATAACTAGTACACGTCA
This sequence comes from Rhagonycha fulva, assembly GCA_905340355.1. Classification (NCBI taxonomy): domain Eukaryota; kingdom Metazoa; phylum Arthropoda; class Insecta; order Coleoptera; family Cantharidae; genus Rhagonycha; species Rhagonycha fulva. The sequence continues at coordinate 22,875,936 of HG996554.1, forward strand.
TTTGATGGGAATTCTAACTTAGTATTTAAATATATTTTTAAAATTTCATTTCTCTCCTTAATTAATTGGTTTCTTGCTTGTCTTTCTATCAGTTTTTGCTTTTCAATTTCCAACCTCTCTTTCTGAATTTCTACGAATTCTTTGTGATGAAGTTTTTTATCTTCCCTCATTAATTGTAAAGTATAATTTCTACTCTGCGTCCGCTTTCTTCTCGGTGTATTTGATGGTGCTGCTCTTTCTGCCAAGTTGGTTTCTAAAACTGATTCGACAGGAAAGAATGTCTCTTGATCGTCTGGTGCCTCTGATTCAGTTCCAGTCTTAAGATTTGTCGGCACCACATGTATTGTTTCAGATGACAGCAATAATTCGGGGTGGATATTTCTTTTCTTACCAAAAATGTCATCCATTTCCTTTTGAAATTCAAAATATTTTCTTCCTCTCCCTGTTTTATTATTGTTGTCGACAATTTTTTTTATAGTTCCTTTCCAGGACTCTCCAACGGTTTTCACAATTTGCAGCAGAAAATTGTGTTTGATGAATTTGGTTAACATCTGCTGCTATTACTTCCCATAACTTCTTCAAATTCTTTATTTGAAAAGAACCAACTTTACTCCGATATTTTTTATATAAATCAAGTAGCGTGAGTGTGGAATTGTGCGATCACGATTTTGCTTCCTTCATTTACACTACTGGCAGCGGCATTTTCCAATTGTTGTATACCTAATAACAACAAACAGTTGTAACGTAGTTTGCGAACAAACACCGCCAATGCCTCGATGCCCCGTTGATGTTTGCGGATGACTAGCTAAGGGAACACACCCCCGTCCAGTACCAGAGCTGGGTCGCGCGCACGCGTTTCGCAGATTCTTTAATGCCCGTACTAATAGTCGAGGATCAATCCGAGATCAAGGATTAATTCTCGGATCGTTCAAAAATGCTACCAATAGTCGTAATAATCCTGGATTGAACACGATCCGAGATCAATATTGAACCTCGAAAACCGATCTTGCTTTGACCAGGATTAATCCTCGGATCATTGTGGCGCATGCGTGTTTGCTATGTTGTCATAGTGCATTAACGGTTATATAATGGTTATAAATAGAAACTAACTAAATATTACTAGATATATTACCAAATCCAAGATCAAATCTAGAATTCACCGATCTTACCCGAAGCCGGGACTATTTGTTACGCCAAGATCGTTGTTACGATCTAGGATCGCTGGATCTAGGATTGATCCGAGGATTGATCGTCGACTATTAGTACGGGCATAAATAACTTACCTCACTCAACACAACAAGCTTAAAGTTACTGCTAACTAAAGAAAAAATTGTGGGCGCCAGTAAGACAAGAAAAAAATGAATCACAAGTTTTATTGTATTACAAAAAAGATGGTTGATCAGATCAACCAAATACACACAGATGGAAAGTGATACTGCTATTACAAACAATACAGTAAGCCGGATTCGAAGTCCCAAACAGAAATGTTTGCAGCTGAAGGCTACTAAAGAAAAAACCACCAGGAAACTGGTTGGTTGCCCCAGCAATAGGCTTACTTGAAATAAAGTGTGAAAAGCACTACCAGCGAACAATGACAAAATGTCACTTCGCTCAACCAACAAATTATTTAATTATGCCGTCCTACCTATGTTAATTATATGGGACAGATCGCTCATTTGTATTTACTAGAAGTGAAAAAATTCTAACTTTTAAGGAATTTTTTTGTAATCACTTTAAAGATAAAAGTTGGCTCTTGGACGTGATCTATTTTTTATTACAATCAGATGATTAGAAATATTGAAAATTTTGCTGCAAAGTTACTTAATTTTTCAGATAGCAAAAGTAGCCATGTTATAATTTTTATAATCGTTACCGTTATTAATAAAGGTCCTTAAAATAGATCACATCCAGGACAATTATTCCATCTTGCTTGTAAAAAAAATTGGTTGAATTACATCAATTTTTAGAAAAGTTCTAGTAAATACAAAGTGATGGTACAATTTTTCTTATTTTGACTAAAATAATTGCAATGGTAAGTAGAGTTCTATCACTTTTTTATGATTTTATTGCTATTTCCGTATAAAATGGTTTGACTATTATACACTACGGCGCTAATTTGCAAATTTTGTGGTGGTTCGGCAAGTGGTTCGGTACGTGGCTTGATACCGTCTATATTGTATTTGATAACACATTACGTGATTCATCGAAAGGTATGTTGAGACAAGAAGTTATAAATAATATTATATACTTTCTTGTCGATGTTAGCAAATGCATTTTTATACAGTGCAAATGTAAGATTTTCAATATTATATTCAATATAATAATTTCGCATTTCTAGTTCTGTCTAAAAATTTTCTTTGCTAATTTTTTTTTATTTCTACATAAATTATCTAATCAACTGCCGAATTTAGTTTTCAAAATCTCTAATGAAGTGCGTAATTAACCTTCGTATGGTACACTGGGGTCCGTGAGACCCCACAACATTTTAAAAAACCTGTAAAATGTTCTAATTTTTCTTTTTACAAATAGACACCTTTGTAATTTAGCTGCATAACCCTCTCAATATTTTACACAATATGGTACTGTTAATTGTGGTATGCCCTTCAAGTTGTATATAATTTAAGTGAGTTAGGGGTCTGTAGGACCCCAGTGTGTACCATCTAAGTAACTAAAATTTATGTAAACCATGCAAAGGTTAAAATCAAACAGTAACGAGTATACCCGTCAAACGCACTTAAATCAATTTTTGGATTGACATGAAATATATACGGAAAAAGCACACAGATTTTTCTGTTTTTGACTAGAATAAATATTGATTATTCATTAACTTACATTAGTGATCAATTCTCGAATTCTGTACACAGAAGAAATTGTTACATTATATAGTATTCGTTTTCACTGGATAGTTTCATAATTATTTGATAAAGATTGTTATTTTCTTCGAGAATCGAATTACCTGTTAACTTTTCTTATTCATAAAGAGTTGTCAATATTTAAATTAAACGATAGAATGGTCATGTAGTAATAACAACATTAAATTTTTAATTAATTCGCTAATCTTGAATTTGAGAATTCAAAGTATTGTATATTGCTCGGAGCTTTTGTAATACAGTGGGGCCCGCTTAATGTGATCGCGGTTAATGTTATCATTCGGATATAGTTATCACTTTTGCCAGGAACGGAACGGACATATTGTCGTATATTTTTTGGGATGAAGAAATTTACTAGTTGATGACAATTTTTGTAAGTTTAATTTTTGAAAATTTAATTTTGTGACGCTCTGGTGTTATAGCCAAGGTGGGGGAAGTTTTTGATTTTGGAAAGGACTCGCGAGCGATCCACGGAGCTGTGAGGTCGCGATTTTGTAGTATGCGAGATTCAATGTAAATTTTTGAATTAGTTATAATAAAATTTGAGTGCAGCGAAAGTTTTTGTGATTTTTATTTCTTTTAGAAAGAAGAATACAATTATTGAAAATTTTAAGTTCCATTTATTGCAAGTGTGTGATTATTTTATGACATCTGTCGCATATCAACGTGGGGCCAAGTGGATAAAATAAGGAATTTTATCCTAGAACTTACCTTTACCCTGGGATTGAGTCTATATAAAAAAATGAGTGAGCAAATGGTTGAAAATTTTATGCCGAGGTTGGAACAGATGTTCCAATTGATTAATCAAAATATAAACCAAACTTTTGAGCAAATCAGGAAAGAATTTCGAGTAGAAAAATTAAGTAAACCAATGTTGAAAAATGAAGATTTAGAAAAAAATTTGTTCCAAACTGAGGAGATTAAGGTGAAAGAAAACATTAAGAAAGTTGTTCAAGAAGAAATTAGTGTAATCGAAATTTTTATCGAAAAAGAAAAGTGGCACAATGGCAACACTAAGAAGGAAGGCCTCGTATTTTCAAGAAAACAAATAAGAAGAATAAGATGGAGAAAACAGCGAAGTAAAAAAATAGATATTCAAAGAAACCTTGAAAATTATAAAATTAAAGTTACTAGTTTGGGTGGATATTCCGACAGGAAGGATGTAACCAGGTCAAGTAGATGGGAAAACAAAGAGCAAGAAGAGATGGCGTCAGGAAAATTAGTATGGTTAATTAAAGTTAAAAACGACAATTTTCAAGAGAACAAAGTCGAAAATCAAAAGTTGTATAAACATAGTTGGATGAAGAAGATGGAAGTGGTACAGGCATGCCAATCAGTTTTATTAAAATGGGCGTATCGAATTAGGGTACGGTGGAAGGAAGTTGGAGCCAAAAACAACTCCAAATAAAAAATAAAGAAGAGTGTGAATTATTAAAATGAAAACGCGATTGAACGGACAACGGATTAAAATAATTGTAAATTTAATAATAACTATGAACAATTGTAAATTTGATTGGTTTAGTTTAGTCAATTAATGAAATAGTAATTTGTAAGTTTTGATTTGTAAATTTGAAAGTTGGTTCTTCATCCCAACGATACGACGTTTGGTATCCTTCTCTAGTTCCTACAGAACTTTTCTAAGGATAGGAAGGAGATGTCGTATATTTTTTGGGATGAAGAAATTTACTAGTTGATGACAATTTTTGTAAGTTTAATTTTTGAAAATTTAATTTTGTGACGCTCTGGTGTTATAGCCAAGGTGGGGGAAGTTTTTGATTTTGGAAAGGACTCGCGAGCGATCCACGGAGCTGTGAGGTCGCGATTTTGTAGTATGCGAGATTCAATGTAAATTTTTGAATTAGTTATAATAAAATTTGAGTGCAGCGAAAGTTTTTGTGATTTTTATTTCTTTTAGAAAGAAGAATACAATTATTGAAAATTTTAAGTTCCATTTGTTGCGATTGTGTGATTATAAAATTTTCGATGTCAATATATTATTACACACAAAAAACATCGCTTATAGTTATCATAATTCGGTTAATGTTATCATAGTATTCTTAAGATTATTTTCTCCCACGAGCAAAGGAGTTGAATTTCAGTTACAAGCATTTTTTATATTGTGCATAAGTCACCCACATAATTTAAAGTCAGGTGTTAGCAAGAAAATCTGCCTATGGTTAATTTTTTTCAAAGACGGAGTGGATGTAAATAAACCCACCGTGTGATTCTTTCTATAACCGTCACATAATATGTGATATCACATTACATTTTTATGTTTATTATGAATTCCGTCGTTTAAATACATAAAAAACTTCACAATGAGTGACTATTATTAATTAATTATTGTAGATGTAGTACATACTAATAAATAAGCAATAAAAATTTTTTTTATTTATTATTATCAATCGGTTATTGTTATCAAAAACCCAAAGTCCCGATGTGATCACATTAAGCGGGCCCCACTGTATTTTGTAAATTTTAACCAAGCAGAAAAAAAGGATCAATTAATATCAATAAAATGTTATTAGCCACGGCAGTGGAGTGATGTGATCGCTGGTTGCGTTACAAGCGGAAATTCTGAGTTCAAATCTCGGATGCATCAGAATTTCTTAGCTCGGCTTTCCAGTGGACATTCTCACTCCGTGGTGAACCAAAAAACCAACCAACCAAAATAACCAATCCAAAAAAAAACATAAACAAACAAAAATATACTGAACAAATTAAAATTAACATTTAGAAGTGCTAATAACCCAGTAGTTGATGCACGTTAAAATGTAAATAAAAAAAAAAGAATATTATTAAGATTTCAATTTTTAATAAAAATTTAACGGACTCGGCGCTTTTAAAATAATTTACAGTACTCCCCAGTACTCGCGAACCCTTCTTAATGACGTAAAAATTATATAAATTCCAAAGTACGGGGGTGCAGCTTGGCGGATCTAAAACAAAGGTTTTCATGGCAAATTACACCCTGGTGATTTGCCATGGCCTTCCTAGTAGAGAGATAATCAAAATGAAGTCGTTCAAATTTTGTGGCCGGGTTGGGGGTCAAACCTATCGCATCTGGCCTAAAGTCCGGTTCTTAGCACATCCTCTTGGCTCACCTCTTTAGCTCTGTTCGTTTGTATGTTGTATGTAGGTATGTAGGTTGTACTAACCTGAACCAAGGAAGTTAGTGCAAAATCGAAATTTTTAGAAAATTTTAAAAACTTACGCTAGTGAAATATTAAATGCCTAAAAAAAATTTAAGCAGCCAAGACCCATGGGGGCAGCTGCCCCCTTTGCCCCCCTTATTGGACGCCTATGATTCATACCCTCGTTGGTCTATCAGCAATGTACTATATCAGCAGCTACACAAGGGATAAATTACGCAAAAGTAGTACATGCATAAAATTCAAATTTTAATTGTAATCGGATAATACAGTGATGTCTTGAGCAAATAAGAACTGCACTGCTAATAATAAAAGTTTTTTTGTCTTTCCGGGAGTAAAGCGGTCACTTTACTCCCACTTTTGAGGGAGCAAAGTGCCAGTTTACTTAGAAGCGGGACGAAAAGTAAAGTAGCGGGACGAAAAGTAAAACAGCGGGACGAAAAGTAAAAAAAAATCAAATTTATTACTACGTCTAAGATTCCAAAAATGCATACGGTACTTTGACAATGATATCATGTTACGCAAACTACCACATCTGGGGTAGGCATAATAAAGTTTATGGTTAATTTCAAGAAAAGTCGACTACCTAACCGCTGTGTATTTTTGAAAACTTAAATTTTATTTAACAAATTCTTCTAGAAATTCGAGTAGTTGACGAAATTAAACTTCGAGATATAGAAATAATCGATTTATAGCGGAAAGACAAAAAATAGTATATTCGCGCTCGGGAGTAAAGTGACTTTTCGTCCTTCGGGTAAATTTCCCCCTCGACTGCGTCTCGGGTAAAAACCTTTACCCTCATGACGAAAAGTGGCACTTTACTCCTTCGGTGTATAATATACTATTAAATGATTTTAAAAATAATTAAATAGATAAAACAAAACTATTTTGGCAGAAGCTTACAATTTTGCAATTAAAATTAATTTTGAAGCATAGTTAGTATATTTGTTTAAAAATGTTTAAAAAGATGTGGTTGTCATATATTAATTAACTTAATAATGTGATCAATTTTCTAAAAATTAATTTTTAGAGATTTAATTCTAAAAAATTTCTTGTAAAATAAACTTATTGCTTGTTTTTCCACTCTACAAGCAACTTGTTCATAAATACGTTACTATGCACCATCATGCACCATGTGCATAAAAAATAATTATCTTTTGTGTAGGCGGGTCGGCTAAATATTTATACAGTATCAAAGTCGAGTTGCATCTCTTGTCAAACCCTATAAAATAGCATGATAATTGAGGATTAATAGTTTTACCTCTCCTCACTACGTATCGCTACTTTACAAGTGAATCTTCACTACCCACGCCCGTGAGGCCACCCTTAACAGGTAATATGAAAGAAAAATCGCTAAAATCGGGTTAACAAACCGAATATAAATAATATCCACCAAGTGGCCTACCTTAAATTTGCTTGCCCTGGTAACTAATGGGAATTTGATACCAAAAACACTATCTTTTAGCAGAATCACTTCCTTTCGAAATCTCGTCCAAAAGTTCCTTCCACCAGTGTTGAAAATTATTTTAAAAGCTAAAAATAAAGCAAACACACTTAGAAAATTATATTTATATCTGTCTGTAACCTCAAGCGTTTCTGTATTGAACAAAAATTGGTTGAGCTTAAGTAAACACAGTGTTACGCCACTGGAGTGCGGTAAATAATGAATTACTAATTATTAAACACTTGATTTCGCAAACAAAGTTGAATAATTAGGATGCATATTATGATGGTAACACAACGCCGGTCACACAAGATAATCACAGAAGCAACAAATGGTTGAAACGCTGGAGGTGGAATATTAGAATAAAATAACGATACACAAACCGTCTTAGTGATGATCGTAGCTGAGGAATTCCGAAATTAATAATCAGCTGATGAATAATAATAAGGACTCCAATGTTTATATTTGAAGTTCTAACGGATCACATAGATGGCGATTTATGCAGTTCCAAAATATAAAATTCCTTATCACCACATGTAACTCCCAGTTCCTATCTGTTCTACCGGGCTGCTGGTAAATCACACTCTGACGAAAGTGCTTCGGGAGGTAGTCGGAACTGTAACATAATGTGCATAATGCGCATGGTGATTCTATGTTAATGCGTCAGTCATGCATTGTACGTCTCCTCAAGTAGATGCTTGTACTTATAATTCCTGTTGTACACGCCTCAAATAAAAAAGTATTAAATCAATAGTGTATTATTTATCTACGACAAATAAGCAACGATATATAACATTACATGGTGGCAGCTGGAAAAAGTGATCAGTAAAAGTGTACGTTTTCTAAAAAAGAAAAATGGAACAAAATCTACAGATCGCCATTCCAAAAAACATGAGTTTTTCTAGTAATGTGGCAAACAACTGGGAAAAGTTTAAGCAGCATTTCGAACTATACTTGGAAGCCAGTGAGAAAAGTGAAAAATCCGACAAATTAAAGGTGGCTTTGCTTTTAAACCAAATGGGTGAACAAGCCATAGAGATTTATAACACATTCGTTTACGCAAACGGTGAAAATAAAAACAATTTTAGTGTAGTAACACGTAAATTTGACGAGTATTGTAAGCCGCGTAGAAATATTGTGTTCGATCGGTTTAAATTTTTTTCGCGCATCCAGGAAGCAGGAGAAACAATAGACAAATACGTGACGGATTTAAGAAAATTGGCATCGGAGTGCAATTTTGAAAATCAAGCAGAAAGTTTAATTCGCGATAGACTTGTGTTAGGTGTATCGGACAAAAAAGTGCAAGAAAGATTACTAAGGGAACCAGATTTACAATTAAAAAAGGCCCTAGATTTTTGTCGAGCGAATGAAGTAAGCAAGCTGCAAATGGAGGAAATTAAAGGAAGTCAAAACACTTCGTCAGGAACAGTAAGTTCTGTTAAGGGACTAAAAAATAAATTCCTCAAAGAAGAAACTCCGAAAACAAAAACTTCAAACAAAAAGTGCCAGTACTGTGGATTAGTTCACCAAAATGAAAAATGTCCAGCGTTTGGTAAAAGTTGTTTAAAGTGCAAGAAACGCAATCATTTCGCAAATGTGTGCAAGCAAAAGAAAAGTGTCAGATGCATACAAGAAGACGAAGATGGAAGCAGCGATGAGGAAGACAGTCTACATGTTGGTGCCGTAAAGCGAGTGATTACAGAGTCAGCAAAGATAAAAAGGGTAAACGAGGTCGCATGGAAAGAAAAGATTCAAGTGGGAGGTAAGAATGTTTATTTTAAAATTGACACCGGTGCAGAAGTTAATATAATTTCAAAAAACATTTATGATATGATACCGCGTAAACAAACGTTAAAAGGAACAACGACCAAGCTGGAATCTTATTCAGGTCATGAAATAAAAACTGTAGGCAAATGCGAATTGGAATGCAAATTCAAAAATAAAAGAAATAAAATAGATTTCTTTATTACTCAAAAAGACACCGACAGTATTTTAGGACTTCAAGGAGCATCCTGTTTTGATATGTTACCCAACAAAATTTATCAGGTAGACGATGTTGCAAATAATTCGCAAGAGATTGTTAAGCAATTCTCGGAAGTATTTGATAACAAACCTTCGCGCATAAAATGTAGTCCATACAAAATAACGCTAAAAGATGATGCAACACCGACAATTTCAGCAGCTCGCATAGTACCGCTAGCAATTAAATCAAATTTAAAGGCTGAATTGGAGAAAATGGTGAAAGATGGCATATTGGTACCAGTCACGGAGCCAACTGATTGGGTACATCCAATAGTGATTGTTAGCAAATCGAATGGTTCGATAAGAGTGTGCATGGATCCGAGACCGTTGAACAAACACATAAAAAGAGAGCACTATGCACTTCCGACGGTTGAAGGTGTTTTTGCAGAATTAAACGGTTCTGAATATTTTACAGTTTTAGATGCAACCTCAGCTTTTTTACAAGTACCTATGGATGAAGAAAGCTCGAAATTATGCACCATTGCGACTCCATTTGGAAGGTACAGGTACAAGACAATGCCATATGGAATAAACAGTGCCACGGAATATTATCAAAAAATGATAAATACAATATTTGAAGGCCTGGAAGGAGTAACCCCATATATAGATGATGTTATTATAAGTGGAAAAACTCTAGAAGAACATGATTCCCGATTGAGACAAGTTTTAGAAAGAGCTAAAAAATTTAAAGTAAAATTCAGCTCAACAAAATTACAACTGGCTCAAAAAGAAGTAAAATTTTTAGGACATAAAGTGAGCAGCAAAGGCATTGCTGTAGAAAACTCAAAAATAGAAGCGATAGAAGCATTAAAAAGTCCTGAAAATAAGAAAGAACTGCAAAGAATTCTTGGTATGATAAATTATTTAGGTAAGTTTGTACCAAATTTATCACAACAAACTAATACACTAAGAGCGTTACTGAATAACAAAACGGAATTTGTTTGGACCGAAAATAAAGAAAAATGTTTCAAAAATTTAAAAAATTTAATTAGTGAAGCTCCGGTTCTAAAATTTTATGATCCTAACAAAGCTCTGTGCATCTCAGTAGATTCGAGCAGTCATGGTTTGGGTGGGGTAGCTTTACAAGAATCTCAACCAATAGCTTATTGTTCGACATCCCTTAATAAGACACAGCAAGCTTATGCACAGATTGAAAAGAATTATTAGCAATTTGGCATGGTTTGTCCAGATTTCATTTATTTACTTATGGTAGGGAAGTTCAAGTTGAAACTGACCATAAACCTTTGGTAAGCATTGTTAAAAAACCGATGCATTTGTTATCACCAAGAATACAACGGCTAGTATTAAAATTAATGCGATATGACTATGTATTAAATTACGTACCTGGAAAAAACTTATGCGTAGCAGATACTCTTTCGAGAGATCCTAACAAAAGAATGTCAATAAAAACCAATTATTTAGAAGGAAAAACAGTTGCGGTAAACTCGTTGATTTGTACGTCGCAAGAACAAATTGAGAAACTAAAAACCTCGATTGCGAAAGATGAAATTTCACAAGAAATAATCTCTTACATCAACAAAGGGTGGCCCGAACACAAAAAGTCAATTAAAACTGAAGCAAGAAAATTTTGGGATATGAAAGAAGAAATCTATTATGCTGATGGAATATTATTTCGAGGTAACAAAATAATAATTCCAGATAATGAAAAACAGTCCACACTACAAAAAATTCATAATTCTCATCAAGGAGTAAATAGCAACCAAAATAGAGCAAAATAATCATTATATTGGCCCGGAATGCTAAAGGATATTGAAGAATATGTTTTGAGGTGTACAATTTGCCAAAAATATTCTAAAGCCAACACGAGACAACCCCTAAAATCACATGAAATTCCAGAATTGCCATGGTGCAAGATAGGTATTGATTTTGCATTCATAAAATCAACAGATTATTTAGTAATAATTGATTACTTTTCAAAATTCATAGTAGTTAAAAAATTAACATTAAAAACAGCAAGTGCAACCATAAAAGAAATTGAAGATACTTTTTCATACTTTGGAATTCCACAAGAAATAGTGAGTGACAATGGTCCGCCATTCAGTTCGGTAAATTTTAAAACATTCTTGAAAATGTATGATATTAAACATGTGACATCTAGTCCTAAATTTCCAAAATCTAATGGATTAGTCGAGCGCGCAGTACAAACGGTTAAAGGTTTAATTGTGAAGGCAATAGAATCCAATAACGGTGTACCTTGTGCAATCTTGAACTACAACACAACACCTAAAAATAATCTACCATCACCATCTGAATTACTAATGGGACGAAAATTAAGATCTGATTTATTGATGACTAAATCTGTGTTAATGCCTAAATATGAATGCAGTAAACCGCATGATATCATAAAAGAAATGCAACAAAAGCAAAAGGAATATCACGATAAAAAGTCGAGGACATTAACAGATTTAAATGTAGATCAAGATGTGTTGATTCAAACGTCCACTAGAAATTGGACACCGGGGAAAATAACTAAAAAATGTGAAGAACCAGAATCTTACGAAATTATTACAGAAATCGGAACACCCCTTAGACGAAACAGAGAACATCTCCGACCATTCAAGACACCCGACATAAAAACTAAAGAAAGTTTCGCGAGTGAAAAAGCAGAGTCTAAAAAAAGTTCACCGACAGAAGAATATGAAAACATCAGTGAATCACGCGAGTCCGGTAAATTTAAAAAAAAAACAAAAAACAGTGAAAACGCCACTGCACCTGAAGCAAGCTTAATGAGACCTAAACGTATCATAAGAAAACCTAATTATTTAAAAGATTTTGTAACCGATGTATAAAATGTATTTCATAATTGAGAAAGTGTTTATTCGTTAATTCATTTAATAATTGTTCAATAGTTATTTCTTTGTAAAAAAAAAGGAGCATGTAACATAATGTGCATAATGCGCATGGCGATTATATATGATTGTGACAGTCATGCATTGTACGTCTCCTCAAGTGGATGTTTGTACACATAATTCCCGTTGTACACGCCTCAAATAAAAAAGTATAAAATCAATAGTGTATTATTTATCTACAACAAATAAGCAACGATATATAACATTACAGCCATGAAATAATAATGTCTGGATATTTTTTATATTTAAATTGTATTTATTTAATTTACCATTTTTCACCCTTTTATTTAATGCGTGGCAATATAGGTTTACAATTTATCACTATCTCAATGCAATTGCGTAAGTCCACCACTTTGGACGGACGTCGAAATCGAAGTCATCAAACCAACGAAATCCTCAGGCAGCACTTTCTTTGCCGCTATCACGTCCGCCTTGGTGTTACCACGTTACAATGAGGTGACTTACAGGAAATGCTATTGCAAGCTTTGCGAGTCCCATATGCACTATAATAACTATTTTTACATTGAAATTTATTATTATTACTAATACTACAGCCACAGTACTTAATAAAATAACAATAATCCGATCCCTTAATTAATTATTGTTCTCTGTGAAAATAATTCTTAAAAAAGAAACCCTCCGGCCTAGATCAACCCCTCCGCAGTGCCATAGGTGCCAAAGATTTGGGCACTCGCAACGTTGCTGTAGGCTCCAGCCTCGTTGCGTGAAATGCGGAAAAGACCATCACACCTCGACGTGTGAAAAGAAGCCCGACACGCCAGCCACCTGCGCCAATTGCAACGGCCCTCACACGGCCAACTACAAGAGGTGCAGTGAATATCCTCAACCAAGGTTCAATGCATACTCCCGTCCGGCTCAAAGATTTCCACAACGGCGAGAAACCTACCAAGGTCACCGAGGACAGCACCCCTTCTCGCAACAGTACCGCCTCTCGCAACCCAGGATGTCAGAGGACCGCCGCTACAATCGTGATCGCCAACAAAGAAGGAGGGAACGCAGCCGCAGCCCATCCCCGGAATCAAGCAGGAATCGTTCCAGGTCCCAAAGCAGGAGAAGATCAGACCGACGAGAAGACACCAACAGCCCCTCCCGATCCTCTTCTACCCGAACTGAAACCCCCTCCCGTTCTTCTTCTACTCGAGCTGAAACCCTCCTTAACGACCCCGAAATAAATAAATTATTATCTGCATTGTCTAATAAAATTCATTCCCTAGGTAACACATCCGAAGCCAAAAAGATGATTTCCTACGTACGTGGAATACAGTTCGCCAACGCCTTAATCGGCGGCCGCGACCATTAGTTCCCGTACGCAGCCCACTTCTCTCGCCATGGCCTACTGGAACGCGAATGGACTGAAGGGGAAGAAACATCTCCTGCTGGACTTCGCGTTTAACCACGACCTCGATGTAATCCTGGTCAATGAAACACACCTCAGGACCTGCGACAGCGCAAATCTCCCGAACTACGCGATGTATCGATCGGATCGTGACGGCAAAGGAGGTGGAACCGCCGTCTACATCAAGAGATCGATCGAACACCACGAAGTCGCGCTCCCCCAGCTGCACCAAATAGAAGCCACGGCGGTTGCCATCCATACAAGCGGACATGGATGGCTTCAACTTTCATCAGCCTACCTTCCTCCCGGTAAACTCATTATTCAAGACGACCTAACCTCTCTACTTTCAGGCCCAAATGGTTCAATCGTTGCTGGAGATTTCAACGCGAAGCACACCACTTGGAACTGCCAAAGGAACAACGCCCAAGGTCGCACTCTTTTCGATTTCGCCCACGAATTGGACTTCGCCATTGACGCTCCAACGGACCCCACTCACTACTCCTACGCCGGAACTCCAACCTTCATCGACATCGCTCTCCTAAAGGACGTTCATTGGCAGCACCGGCTCACAACGGCATGTGAGCTCACTTCAGACCACCTCCCAGTCCTGATGTACATCGGAAACATCCCGCACGACCGTCCAAATACAACAAGGTCCAAAGTTGTATGGCCCGTCTTCCACGATCACCTTCTAGCGAACATGGGAGACATTCCAATCATCGATACCACAAGCCAACTGGACGACTACGTAGAAGCTCTTCACCTTAACATTCAAGCCTCGATTCAATACGCCACAAATGCTGTTCCGGTCGCAGATCTTCGAGACCAACTTCCCCCGCATCTCAAGCAGCTAATCAAGGACAAGAATCGAGCGCGAAAACTTGCTCAAAGGACTCATCACCCCGACGACAAATCCGCGTATCAACGCCTCAAATCCCAGGTCACTAACGAAGTCAAGGAACACAAGGACGCCGAATGGACCAGCAAGCTTGAAGCCCTTTCGTTCGAGGATTCAAGCTCTTGGAAATTCATCAAAAATTTCCGCACAAAAAGGACTCCGATGCCAGCTCTCCTAAGACCGGACGGGACCCAAGCAAAAACGGACAAAGACAAAGCCGACGCTCTAGCTGCCAGTCTCCAACTTCAATGCGCGCCTAACACCACCTACGACGACCCCGATCACATCCAGATGGTAGAAGACTTCGTGAAGGAAGCCCTGAACGCCCCGGACGAATCAAAAATCGAACCCGCATCGTTCAAGGAAGTAAGAAGTCACTTCCCGAAATTATGGAAACACGCAAACGTCATCGTCATCCACAAGCACGGACAGCCGAAAAACTAACCGAAGAGCTATCGTCCAATTAGCCTTCTTTTCACCATCGGCAAAATCGCGGAGAAAATCATCTTAATTCGACTCAAGAAAGAAATGGATTCCAACAAGGTCGTCCCCGATGAACAATTTGGATTTCGCGAAGGTCACTCCACGACTCATCAAATCCTTCGCATCGTCGAGCAAATTTCAAAGGGGTTCTCGAAAAAAGAATGCACCGTCGCCCTTCTTCTAGACATCTCCAAGGCATTCGACTCCGTATGGCACCCCGGGCTCCTCTACAAAATGCTTCGAGCCGGTATCAAACTCGCCATCGTAAAACTAATCCATTCTTATCTTGCAGAAAGAACCTTTTGCATCGCCACCGATGGGACCAAATCCGAACCTCATCCAATGAACGCAGGGGTCCCCCAAGGTTCGCCACTTTCTGCACCCCTCTGCAACATCTTCATGAGCGACATCCCCAAACCAATCCACCCGCAGGTCGAAAACTTTTACTTCGCGGACGACACAGCCGTAGCTTCCACATCACTTTCACCGGACATCGCCACGCAAAGAGTTCAAGACGTAGCGGAACAAATCGAGCAATGGATGGGAGACTGGCGAATTGGAGTCAATACGAACAAGAGCGTTGCAGTTATCTTCGCCCGATGTAAGAAGCGGACCACAGCAAAAGCCAACCTTTGGATGAACGGGTTCCTCATCCAATGGCAAAAATCGGCGAAATACCTTGGCGTCACCATGGACCAAAAGCTAAATTGGGGCCAACACATCACCAACATCACAAACAAGTCAAGGGGAACGATGTCGCAACTCTATTCGCTCGTAGGTCCCAAGAGCAAAATGACGCCGGCCAACAAACTTCGCGTTTACAAAACCATCATCAGGCCGGCACTCACGTACGCTGCACAAGCATGGGGTCACGCAGCCAAAAGTCACATGAACAAGATCGAAACAATTCAAAACAAGCTCGTCCGCTACGCATGGAATCCGCCAAGAAGAGTCACAAACGTCCGCCTCCGCAACGACTCCAAACTCACCACGGTCAAGGAATTTATTAGAAATCACACGGAGAAGTTTTACGCTAAAATAGAAGACCACGAAAACCCGCTAATAAACCAACTCGGAAAATACTGTAACAACCTCGGAAAAAGGTTATTGTATTGGATTGCAGCTTGAATTGATTCTCGCTGCCCTTGGATGTGGACTGTATTTCCTTCTTGTGCTTTTCTAATCCAATTAATAGAAAAACTGTAGACGCACCTGGCTTACTCATTATCATGTATCGGAATTTGATTCACCAGTGCTTTGGGGGTTTTTCCAGTAAAAGACTCTTTAGAAGAAGAATTTACTTTGAAAAAGCAATACATTTAACGACTACAAATAATAATTGAATAGCAAGTCGGAGCGCTTGGTAAACTACAGCCAGCTTGGTTGACGTTTAGAAGCCTACTGGCTACGCGTAAGAGCAGCCAGCTCAAGGGTACCACGTACTGCGCATAACGGTACGAGGTACATCCAAAACATTTCGGAACAGTTATCTTTATTTTTCCACTATTTAAAATTTTCATAAACAATTTTAATTGTTTATGGATAGTCGCTACCACCACATAAATTTTAAAGGACATTTATGAAGACCTAAAGGGGGGGGGGGATGATAACTTAATCTTAAACTTCTTTAATTAAAAGAATAGGTAACGTAGTATTTTCTGGTCTTAACTTCCAGTTCTCCTCGTAAGCGTAAGGAATAAAATAAGCACTGTGATTTCACCTTTCAAAGTTCAGGATTTAATTAATAATAAAAGAATTGTTACTTTTATATATAAGAATTATTTAATTAAAAAAATAGGATTGATTTTCATACATTAACTAAAGTTTTTCATTTATAAATTTGTTCAATGGTTCGTCAGGATTGTTTTTATCCATACATTTTATTTATTCAATTTTATCTTAATTTAATTCAATAATTTTATCATTTAAACTAATATTTTAAAAATTTAGTTTTAACATTTTTCTAATCAAGATTTTCATACATTAATTCGGAGATTTTCATTTATAACTTTAAACATGATTTTTAAAATACACACATTTATTATCCGATTTTTCATTCAAATTTAGTTTATTAAATTCACTGTTCCAAATAAAAACTTTAAAAATCAAGTTCGACATTTTTCTAAAACTACACATTTTAAAACTAAAAACTACATAATATTTTTAACTTACATATTAGGTATTTTGTAGAGTCCGCCATTGGCACTAACGCACTAATTAAACTACATTTTGACTACCAATTCGACAGTACAATTTGACTGTCTAACTTGTTAACTGATAACGGTTAACTGACTGTTGGTCACTGAATGACTGACTGACTTCTGGTTTTGACTATCAACCTCTTTTATATTGAATTTTGTCTTTCTTCCACCTCTTTACTTTAATATTAAGGGATTTTCCATTGAGGGTAGTTTTATCTATTTTTGAACAATTGTACCCATTTTAGCTATCATCATATTTGTTCCGGTCCATAACAAAGTTCTTAGTGATAATAAATAAGAACAAATAAGTAGGAACAAAGTTCCTGGTTCAAGGTTCCCACTACCTTTTCTTTGTTCAAATAAAATTGTTTTGTTTTAAGTAAATGTTGGCAATTTAACTTGTTCTTTCATATAAAACGATGGTTGAGTCATATGATTTTTATGATGTTAAGTTTTCGATTTTTGTCGATTTAAAAGATACATGTGTGGCGTTTTTCACCACATAATTAATAATTAAAACCAAATTTGTTAGTTGCTTCTATTTATTCATGAAGTATTTTTTAAATTATATAAATTACAAGCTTTTCTAAAATATGTCTGCCGAAAAACAAAAACAATAATAATTAAGTTTTTTATTTCTTTTTTTATATTTTTAATTACTTGATCAAAAATTGTTAATTTAAAAATGAACGATGCTGCCACACATGTTTAGTTTTATCTGAATAAGTGTGATGAATTTCTTAATAAATTTATGTTTTGTTATGATAACAATTAATAAGAAAGCGGGTAATTACAAAAGTATTGTTAATTCTATGATTTCTTTATGATTAAATAATTTAAATTCGTTTAATAAAAAAAAAGGGGTGGGGTTACTACAATGCCCCCTTGAAAAAGAAAGAAAAATGTATTCGACAATACGTTTTTCCTTTCAGACAAAACCTATCGATTTACTCACTGAAATCGTAAAAAAAAAAAATTCTATATCTAAAAAAATTTTTTAAAATTTCATCTACGTAAGTTCCTTTTTCGCACATTAGTTTTAAATTCACTATTAGTTTGTGTTTCTTTTTTTTTTTTTTCACTTTATCACTTCGCGTTTTTGATCTGTCTTTATCACTTTGTCTTTTCACCTGGGTTCGCGTTGTTTACATTGTTTATACACACGCGGTAGTCGGTTTTCGAATTCGATTAAATTGGTTGCTGGTAAGTCGCTTAGTTCCATTCCGTCTGTGGTTCCAGTTTTCACTAAATTTGTGGTTATGTTGACAGCACGGTTGGAGTATCCTCCCTTTTCCAAATTTGAATTTTCCACATAACTCCAAAATTTAACTTTTCCATCCATTCGAATTTTAACTTGACGATATCATTGCAAAATTTGGCTCCTCCCTATTTCACGAATTGCTGACTTTTCCAAGTGTCCGAAATTAACTTTGTGAATTCCAGCTTTTCCAATTGAGACTATTCCGTACGTTTCCGAAACAATATTCCAAAACCATTTAATTTAGTCATTATGCAACTGTAGTTTTGCGTAATAGGATCCATTTACTGTTTCGTCCATATAAAATTGTTTTTTTTTTAACCATTAACCGTTTCAAATTTTAATTTTGTATTTATAATTCATTTGATTTGGATTTATACATTTACAATAATTAAAGGAGTGATAACTTGTATCCTTTAATGATTTTTGATTTAGGTTGATTCCTACCAAACCAATTTTTGACTTCCTACGAGAAAATCGGCTGAGTCCAAGTTTATGATGCCAATTGACTTCTACCATCGTAAACATCTGGGTGGTAACCCTACAAATCTTTATAGAAGGAGAACACGCTTTCGTGGACCACCTCGCGAAATGTCTATAGTTTTTATTTTCACACGCGCGGCATATCGGGTAATGTCTTTTTGTTTTCTTTTCTCGCGCTACACTTCGTGTAACATTTTCAGTTCTTCACTCGCGTGACGCATTGCGTACGATTTATTGTCTTAAACCGCTTACTCGTTGAGTTTTTTTTTGTTTTTACCCACAAAAAATTTCTTTAAAGATTTAACTAATTTAATTTTTACGGTCTTATATCTAACATAAATTTGTATCACGAGATTACTCATGCGTAAGCTCAGAACCAAATTTCCTTATGTGATAGCAAATCCTAAAAAAAACGTTCTTATACTAGAAATTTCAATTTCATATGGCCTAACAAAATTAAGGAAAGAAAAATTTATCAATTTTAAAATTTTGTAATACTAAATAAACATTTAACTTTGAATGTTTAATCAAACGTTATCCTTCCGAGTTAAAGTTTACCTGAGGACTCTCAGATGACGTTGCTTAAAAATTCTAAGTCGGACCTGTTAAGTGGCTACATAACCCCTTGGTTTGTAGTCATTATACTAGTCTTTAAATTAAAATCGTACTCATTCGGTACATTATTATTATTTAATAAATTTTGAGGGATTTACACCGTGCCCTCAAAATATCGTCAAGTTATGCACTTGCAACTTATCATTCGAATTACTGAATAAAAATGAATTTTCGAGAGTATTCACACCGAGCTCTCGAAATCGCAACTTCTATATCGGTAGCTTCTTTGGGAGCCTTTTCAGTTCCTTTGGTGTAGGTATTTTCTTACTTTTGTAGATATTGACAAAATTTTCGACGTACCATATTTATACAAATTAATTTTAAAATTTATTGATGAAGGAATCGAATAAGACTCATCCTACTGGTCGCTATTCGTTTTTGTTTTTAATCTGTCCTTCCTTCGAATCTTGACGTCTGAAATCTTATTTACCGTACCCTCTAAACTACTGTACTAATTTCAAAACTTATGACCAAGGAGAAGTTTATAAATGTCGAAAAAATTTCTCCTTGTTCTTCAAAAAAAAAATTTTAAGTACTAATTTCCTATGAATTATATAATCAAATTAAATTTCTAGTGTCCACTGCTAATTATTCATAAATTTGATTAAATATTATTAGTTGATCATTTTTATTTATTTATTACTTTCGTTGATTTATTCATTTAACTTCTTTATAAATTCATTATTTTATTTCTTTCGTTAACCTATTTAAAATTTTCATTTATTTACTTCCATTAAATTATTTATCAATTTCACAACTTTATTTTTTTTCCATGTATTATTTTAATTATTAGTTTAATTTAATTTTTTTTCTTAGTTTGATTTCCTATTTAATTTACTCATGATTTAACTTATTCACATTTTCTTTTTTTTTTTTTTTTTAATCTACTTTCAACGTGTATTAATTAGCAAAGAAAATATATAGCATCGGTTATTAACACCGGCCTAATAAGTGACTGGGGATTCGAACCCGCAACTGTTTATTTGTAGTCGCTTACGTTTCACTCCACGCCATTCTACTAGGTTGTAGCTTATTTTGATCTTTAATTCCATTTTAATCTACTCGTAAATCTTATGTTGATTATCAGTTTAATTTAAAAGTTAAAAAAAAATTTTATCTTCAATATGAGTTTCTTTATTGATTTAGTTTAAGGTTTAATTCATATACTTAACTCTCGATTCAATTTAAACATTGGTTGTCATTTAATTATAAGTTTAATTTAATTATTAATTCTTATTAAAGTTTTTTTTTTTGATTATTTATCCTTATTTAATTCACTTATCAATTTATTTTGATTTTTCATTTAAATAAGTTTTTAATTTTATTTAAATTTACACACCATCTCATTCTAATTTTCAATCCTTATTTAGTTTTTTTTTTCAATTTCATCTTAATCTATTTATACTTTAATTTATTCTACTAATCTACTGAATTTTAAAAATTTATTAATCAATTTTTCAATTACATCCAAATTTACTTATTAATTTAATTTAGTTCACCAATTTTAAATTTTATTCTTTTTGAAAAGTTTATTAAAATTTTTAATTTATTTAGCTTAATTATTAATCATTATTTAGTTATTAATTTAAGTATTAATTCTTATTTAGTTATTGAATTGCTTTAATTTTAAGTCCAAATCCAATTTAATTATTAATGAAATTTAATTTTTCGATTATCATTTACTTATTAATCCTTATAAATCCTCTTTGATTTTTAATTTATTTTAATTATCGATCCTTATTTGATTCTTGATTTGATTTAGTTATCGATCTAATTTATCTTAATTATCAATTTACCTACCTTCCCTTCCCTTTGTTGTATTCCAGCTTTAAGGGATTATTCGTACTTTATAATTTATATTGTATTTATTTTTCTAAGAATTTTTCTTTACTGGGTATTCCCCTAAATATTTTGTACTACCAATACTTAGTAATACTTTACCGTTATTACTTTTAGACCTTTTTTGCCGCCTTCTTATTCGTTAAATTTATTTTTAATCAGTTGATTGTAAGATCTCAAGCGAGCAACGTAGACTTCAGTTGACTCCGGCATTTTAGAATTTGTAAATAAACAATTTTTACTAAATAAATTTTTCAGTAAAAAAATTGAACTTACACCACCCATGTCTTTTGTACCATGGTTGATGCACTGTGGATACATAAATATAATTTTTTATTTAACCACTAAGTGCTATTTGGAATACTATGCTTGACTGATACGTGAGAAAGTACTTTGTCACTCAATGAAACAGTGATTTGAAAATTTAAGAGTTACTAACTTTTCAATTGCATTAGATATTGGCAGTACGTAGATATTATAATTACAAATTGTAATGTTAGTTTGTATTAAATTTACAATATCTGGACTCAGGGACATGCTCAAGGGGGAGATGGGAGGAAGATTCTCCCACAATATTTTTGAAATTTGGCAAAACAACCATGGGCGTCCATTGGGAAGAGCAAAACAGTCAGCTGGCCCCCCTAGCTTTTGGCTACTTAAGTTTTTTTAGACATTTAATTTTTCACCAACCCAAAATTTTTTAAATTTTCTAAAACTTTTAGTTTTAAATGATTAAAATTCTATTATAATAAATTTTTTTTTATTTTGCTTTTCATCCCCCTGAAAATGATCTTATACACGCCCATGAAAAACACTCCAAAGTTGGTCAAGTTGGCATTTTTTATATCTAAATTTACAAAAAGTTGCACAATCTAGAAAAAGTGGGCAATTTTTAATTAATTCAGTTGGCAAATTTGGAATTGCTCCCCCCTGAAAAAAGTTGGTTGGGCACGTCCCTGTCTGGACTTTATTGCTATTATGTATGTTAGCGTGAGCCAAAATATTTGCAATAAATGAAGCTAAAATAATATTCTTCTCGATTTTCTATATTTTGATTCTTCTACTGTCTTCACACCTCTGTGATAAACTGTGTTTTGATATAGTAATACTGTTATAGTTGATTACCAACCTAATAATACCAAATTAGGTTGGTATTACTTACTCAACGCATTTATTTAAAATTATTAGTCAGGGCAGAGTATTTCATTAACGTCATATACAGGTCCGGGTTCAGGTTTAGTAATCCTCACTTATTCTAACACGGCCTTCCTGCAATTGTCGCGTCCCCGTGACATTTTTTTTTTTTTTTTTGAATAACGCCATAAATAACTCGACCGCAACGCTTTAAATAACTCGGCCGCAACGCCTTAAATAATTCGGCCGCAACGCCTTAAATAACTCGGCCGCAACGCCTTAAATAACTCGGCCGCAACGCCTTAAATAACTCGGCCGCAACGCCTTAAATAACTCGGCCGCAACGCCTTAAATAACTCGGCCGCAACGCCTTAAATAACTCGGCCGCAACGCCTTAAATAACTCGGCCGCAACGCCTTAAATAACTCGGCCGCAACGCCTTAAATAACTCGGCCGCAACGCCTTAAATAACTCGGCCGCAACGCCTTAAATAACTCGGCCGCAACGCCTTAAATAACTCGGCCACAACGCCTTAAATAACTCGGCCGCAACGCCTTAAATAACTCGGCCGCAACGCCTTAAATAACTCGGCCGCAACGCCTTAAATAACTTGGCCGCAACGCCTTAAATAACTCGGCCGCAACGCCTTAAATAACTCGGTCGCAACACCATAAATAACTCGGCCGCAACGCCATAATAATTTGGTTCTACCGTCCGTAATAGTTATTTATGCACCAAGTCCTGGAAGTGCATCTTCTTGGCATGAGCGCGGAAAATTATAGACTGAAGCGCAGACGAAGTCTATAACCACGCAAATGCCAAAAAGGCACCTTAAGGATAAAGCGCATAAACTTATTTTATGTGTAATTGGAATGAAATGCACATTTTCTGCAAAAATGTACGATAATAATTTAACGAAATACGTTAATTGTCTTGTTGTTAATTGTTAAAAATTGTCTGTTAAACCAGCCTCTCAACTGTTCATAAGTAGCCTCTTTCACTAGTTTCTCCAACCTCCAAATACGCAACGTTCGTTAGCCAGCATTTCTATAATTTTGCTTAGTCCCAAAAACTTCCCGCTTAGCTTTCCAAATCTTACTGTTGCCAAATCCTATTTCCGCTTGCGCGATTCTTCCCTCAGAACATAAATGCATCCGACGTATATCAAGTTGTCAAACTTTTACCTTCATTAAGTACTGCTTCAATTCCGGTCAATATTGCAAACCATTCAATCTCCTTTCTGTTGTTCAACGCACTTTTCACTAGATCAGACAAGACTTTTATCACTGATTTTACCTGTCCGCCACCTCTGGGCACTCCCACAGTTTTAAGGTGCAATTCAACATCTTCTCGTTTAAAACAATTAACTGTATTACTTACTCAACGCATTTATTTAAAATTATTAGTCAGGGCAGAGTATTTCATTAACGTCATATACAGGTCCGGGTTCAGGTTTAGTAATCCTCACTTATTCTAACATGTATATTTTTAGAAGCAGTATTTGGCATTGTTTTCTTTTAATAGTTATTTTAAAATATATATCTGCTCATCGGTACAATTAAATTTATTTATGATGATTAAAGGACGCCATGGTACCTTATATTACCTATAGCAAATTATAATAGCTACTACACAATGTAAATTACAAAGTACTAATAATCTCTTGTAGCCGGCATACAACAAAGGGAAGGTACAGTAATTAAAAAATGCAAATAATTATAATATTTTACTTGGAATGCGCAAACTCCACATTTGGTTTGCGCTTTTCCGGAAAACTGTTGAGGTACAAAATTTTTCATCGATGGTACAATTGGGTACAAATCAGGTACAAAACAATAGCATTATTGATTTTTAATTTTGCTCACATGGGGGTTACAGCATTAAGTAGGAACCCCACAATTGGTATGCGCTTTTCCGGAAAACTGTTGAGGTACAAAATTTTTTATCGATGGTACAATTGGGTACAAATCAGGTACAAAACAATAGCACTATTGGTTTTTAATTTTGTTTTAGGGGGGTTCCTACTTAATGTTAATTGCCCATTGTGTAATAACAGTCTCAAAATCATACATAATATAAATTTAAAGATTTAGGTGAATTTGTTTCTATTATATTTATAAATCAATCTAACACACATATTATGGCAATTACAGTAACGTAGTTACTGACATGCAGTCTCTCGGACCGCAAGTAAACTTTGAAGTTATCTATTTATAACGTAAACGCTTACTAAAATTTATATAAAGTCATAATGTGTACATTTCGATGCCACTTGAAGGTACAAAAATGGACTTTTTAAAATTTTTACTAAAACTCGTTTTATAACGAACTTCATTTTCGCTGCGATCTGAGAGACCGCTTGTCAGTGGTTACGGGTTAAGTGAACTTTTAAATTGTTCCTATATGCACTTTTGAAATCACAAATTTCACACTGAAATGGTTTATCTCCTAAATGCGTTCTTAAATGATTTTTTAAACTTGCCTTCCATGCAAATTTATAATCACAAATATTACACTGAAACGGTTTGTCGCCTGAATGCGTTCTTAAATGGTTTTTTAAATATTGCTTGTGTGCAGATTTGTAGTCACAAATTTCACACTGAAACGGTTTATCTCCTGAATGCGTTCTTAAGTGAATTTTTAAACTGTTCATACGTATACTTTTGTAGTCACAAAGTTCACACTGAAACGGTTTATCGCCCGAATGCGTCTTTAGATGACTTTTTAAACTATTCTTATGAGCAGATTTGAAATCACAAATTTCACACTGAAATGGTTTATCTCCTAAATGTGTTCTTAAATGATTTTTTAAAATTGCCTTCCGTGAAAATTTATAGTCACAAATTTCACACTGAAATGGTTTATCACCTGAATGCGTTCTTAAATGATTTTTTAAAATTGCCTTACATGCAAATTTATAATCACAAATATTACACTGAAACGGCTTGTAGCCTGAATGCGTTCTTAAATGGTTGTTTAAGTATGCCTTCCTTGCAAATTTGTAATCACAAATTTCACACTGAAACGGTTTATCGCCCGAATGCGTTCTTAAATGACTTTTTAAACTTCCCTTCCGTGAAAATTTATAGTCACAAATTTCACACTGAAATGGTTTATCACCTGAATGCGTTCTTAAATGATTTGTTAAATTTCCCTTTTGTATACATTTGAAATCACAAATTTCACACTGAAATGGTTTATCTCCTAAATAATGCGTTCTTAAATGATTTTTTAAACTTGCCGTCCATGCACATTTATAATCACAAAAATTACACTGAAACGGTTTATCTCCTGAATGCGTTCTTAAGTGAGTTTTTAAACTGTTCCTATATGCACTTTTATAGTCACAAATTTCACACTCAAACGGTTTATCATCCAAATGCGTTCTTAAATGACGTTTTAAACTTTCCTTACGTGCAGATTTGAACTCACAAATTTCACACTGAAACGGTTTGTCGCCTGAATGCGTTCTTAAATGGTTGTTTAAGTGTTCCTTCCTTGCAAATTTGTAGTCACAAATTTCACACTGAAACGGTTTATCGCCCGAATGCGTTATTAAATGATTTTTTAAATATTCCTTGCTTGCAAATTTATAGTCACAAATTTCACACTGAAACGGTTTGTCGCCTGAATGCGTTCTTAAATGGTTGTTTAAGTGTTCCTTCCTTGCAAATTTGTAGTCACAAATTTCACACTGAAACGGTTTGTCGCCTGAATGCGTTCTTAAATGGTTGTTTAAGTGTTCCTTCCTTGCAAATTTGTAGTCACAAATTTCACACTGAAACGGTTTATCTTCTGAATGCGTTCTTAAATGTCTTGTTAAATGTCCCTTCTGTGCACATTTGTAATCACAAATTTCACACTGAAACGGTTTATCTCCTGAATGCGTTCTTAAATGACTTTTTAAACTTTTCTTCCATGCAGATTGGAAGTCGCAAAAATTACACTGAAACGGTTTATCTTCTGAATGCGTTCTTAAATGACTTGATGGACGATGATGTAACTTATCCAAATTCAATTCCATTTCGTCACTCCTAATTTGAGAATGACGATTTGAATGTGATGGAGTACCCTGTAACAAACAAAGTTACCATTACCAAGTATTCCTTATTTCACCACCATTTCAAACATTCTCCTTTTTATTAAATAAAGATACTAAAAAAGAAACTATTATTTCTTTATTTCATATTTTTCGAATTTAA
Organism: Rhagonycha fulva; assembly: GCA_905340355.1. NCBI lineage: Eukaryota > Metazoa > Arthropoda > Insecta > Coleoptera > Cantharidae > Rhagonycha > Rhagonycha fulva. The sequence goes on from HG996554.1 coordinate 22,902,764, forward strand.
GTTCGCAGTGCCAGTGCGGTAGGAATCGTAACTAATTTTACAAATAAGTTTTGTTTAAAGCGAATGAATGAACGTTTTAATTAAAGTTTTGTGATTTATTGGAAATAATAATTTTACAGTGTTTATGTTGTAATATTGATATCACCCTATTTCGCCGCCTATAAAAATCGCCGCTTTTCATTTCGCCGCCTATAAAATCGCCGCTTCTTATTTTGCCGCCACTTATAATTTAATTTGATTTATTTAAAATAGTAATTTTATTTTATTTTTTATTTGATTTATTTATAATATAAAAAACTTTTTAATAAAAAATTAAACAGACCTCAAAAAGGAAACTAAAAAGCATAAAATAAATATATTACATTTTGAGTATAATAATAATAATAAAATATTGGGGGGGGGGGAGATAAAACATACTAACGCCTTTAAGTGGAATTTTGGGGTGAATTTAGTGTCAAACGATTGAGTATTGTTTGTGCTTCAACGAATTTACAAATTTTTTGATGCTCATACGTTTGACACCTTGGTCCTGACATTCTTGGTCCTCCAGGTTGGGGGTTCTACCGACGGGCTGGCTCCTCGTCGTAGGTAAAAAATGTAAAATGCTAAAAAAAACACCAAGCGCCAATTCGCTAGGTTGGTAATTTGGTATCGGACAACGTCGCAAGACGTTTAAAACCGACTATATATATGGAGCATTCCACACCAAATCGACCACTTTTGAACCCGACCCCTTTTGATTTTCCTGAAATTTTTACATATTATACTATCTCACCAACAACAGTTCTGTGAATTTTTTCAAAATTATTTACTCAACCCAAAAAAAGTTACGAATTTTTAGAAAAACTGATGTTTTTTTTCTTCAAACGATCGTAACTATGTCAGAAATTGACTAATCGGAACTCTTTTTTTTGTTTTTGTTTGTCTTTAAACGTACTTTTCAGGAAAAAACACAAAAAAAATATTCAAACTTGGATTCTACAAAATTTTTCATTTTTTCGGAGAAAATCATTGATTTTTCAAATTTCGACACTTATGATTTTTGATTTTTTTATTTAAAAAACCTCTGATTTATTCCGCGTATAACAACGCAAACCCCATAATGGGCCGACATTTCTTTCTATTTCTTTTGTTTAATTGAAAAATATTATTTGCGTAAAAATAAAACAAAATATTTTTTAATTAAACAAAAAAAATAGAAAGAAATGTCGGCCCATTATGGGGTTTGCGTTGTTATACGCGGAATAAATCAAAGTTTTTTTTGAAATAAAAAAATCAAAAGTGGAAAAATTTGAAAAATTAATGATTTTCTCGTTACATATTGCGTTTGCGTTGTTATACGCGGAATAAATCAAAGTTTTTTTTGAAATAAAAAAATCAAAAGTGGAAAAATTTGAAAAATTAATGATTTTCTCCAAAAAAATAAAAAATTTTGTATAATCCAAGTTTGAATATTTTTTTTGTATTTTTTCCTGAAAAGTACGTTTAAAGACAAACAAAAAAAAGAACGTTTTGATTAGTCAATTTTTGTAAAAGTTACGATCGTTTGAAGAAAAAAAACATCAGTTTTTCTAAAAATTCTTAACTTTGTAAACAATTTTGAAAAAATTTACAGAACTGTTTTTGATGGGGTAGTATAATACATAAAATCTGTTGTGTAATTTTTTTCAAATTTTTGAAAAAAATTTGAATGGTACGGTATGGTAGTACCCGGGTACTACGTATGGCAGATATAATGTGTAATGTGTAAATTTGTATGGCCCCATAAGGGTTAAAAAACCAATTTAAAACCGCGGTTGATATTGGTTCGGAGTTTCTAGAGATGACCGGAGTCGAAATTAGCGTACACACTGTACGGCGTTGTCTTCGGGAGTTTAATTTGTTGGCTCGCAGGCCAGCAAAAAAACCATTGTTAACCGATAATATGAAAAAAAAAGATTAGAATGGGCTAAAAGTAAAAAAGCATGTACGGTAGAAGACTGGAAAAAAGTAGTTTTTTCAGATGAAAGTAAATTTAATATTATGGGCTCTGATGGTTTACAGTATGTGAGGCGTAGACCTGGTGAACGAATAACTACGCAGTCATAAACCTAAAAATGTCACCGAACTTGAAGATGTCATAAAAAGTGTGGTATGACGAATTGGAACCACATGCGTTATGCAACCTGATCGAGTCCATGCCGAAACGTATAGGCAAAGCTTAGATCAGAGGCAAAGTAATAAAAGCAAGAGGTCAACTTAAATATTAATGATTGTTTTTTTATATTTATTTTACGATGTAATTGTTTCTATTTTTAACTTATAAATATTTGCGTTGAAATTAATTTTTTTAAATAAAATACATTATTTCCAGAAAACGTTGAATTTCTTTTTTTCTTAAAAATAAATACAGATTAATATTCAAATATTTTGTTTATAGTAAAATTATCATTTTTTAACCATCTTTAGCTAATTACTATTCTAAAAGTTATTTTTATAAATTATTTTTGGAAATAAATGCCAAAACTAATATTTTTTACGTGGTGCGGTTTCTATGCTCGCTAATTTGCCAGGTGCGTAAATGGCCAAATTTTAATAAACTACCCTAATAAAATAATATTTCTACAAAATGTGATGAATTACTACTGAACACTTGGCACCCTTTGGCGATTTTGTTGCATATTTCGAGCAATTGTGATGCATATTTCTACCATTTTAAGTTGCATAATATAATCCGGTCTCTAGTTATAATAAAATAGTACTATAAACTATAATAACAGGATGGTAGTAAACAATCAGAAACGTTAGGAAATCGAATAACGAACATCTATAAGCGATCCTTTCGCCATTATTCGAGGTGCATGTCCCCAGTCCCCCCCCCCCCAATTCGAATTTTGACTCCAAAATAGTCTAAATCGTTTGTACTTCGTTTGTACCTGTTTGTGCAAACATTATTTTCGTTTGTACCCAAATAGTTTTCGAGAAATTTCAAAATTTCGCTGGGGGGGAAAGGGGGCTGGAGACATGCTTTTTTAAATTTCGAATTTTGGATTCAAAATAGTCTAGAACGTTTGTAATTCGCTTGTGATTGTTTGTGCAAGTTTTATTTTCGTTTGCACCCAAATAGTTTTTGAGATTTTCAAGAAAAACAAAGAAACTGACGCGCATGAGTGGATTAACGACATTCTTGGTAAAACTTACAGGATCACGTTCAAAATATTTTCTATCGTTTGTACTTTGTTTGTGCAAGTTTCATTTTTGTTTGTACCCAAACAGTTTTTGAGATTTTCAAGAAAAACATCAAGGATACCGACGCGCATGAGTGAATTAACGAGATTCTGGATAAAACTTATAGGATCACGTTCAAAATACTCTCTATCGTTTGTACTTTGTTGTGATTGTTTGTGCAAGTTTTATTTTCGTTTGTACCCAAATAGTTTTTGAGATTTTCAAGAAAAACATCAAAGAAACTGACGCGCATGAGTGGATGAACGAGATTCTTAGCACGGGGAAACACATGAAACACATAAGTAGAGAGCGGATTTATATGTAACAACAGACCCGTCTTAAGGTATAGACTAATATAAATCACCAATAGAAAACGATTATTAGCGCTAATAAGAGTTTTATATTGATGATAGACTTTGTTTGACCAATTACTTAAGAGGTGTTATCCTCGTATTGTGTTGTATTGTACTTAGGGGTCGTTTGGCTACGAGAGCCTTTCAGAACTGCGACCAGTATTGATCTTTTGTTCATAACCCTACTAATTAGTTATTCAGGAATTTAATTTCTCTAGTAAAACACAGAATGCTCCTGAGAGGTAAGCTTTTTACCTCTTTGGACGTCAGTTGTATCTGTCCCATATGTTTAAGCCTAATTCTGGCTAAGGCATTGCAGTTACAAAAGATGTGCTCGGCCGTCTCTATTTCCGATTCACAAAGTCTGCACCTGTCATTTCCTTCCAGTCTCATTTTTTTGAGGTGACATTTCACCGGGCAATGTCCGGTGAACAGCCCCGTAATGAGTCAAATTTCGTTCTTTGTTAGAAGAAGAAGCTTTTTTGCTTCTGCAGTCGAGTACTTTATAAATTTCTTCGCCTGTCTTTGTCCTGGTGTATTTTTCCAGAGGGTTTCTTTGCTCTTCGCCTTCCATTTTTGGACCTCCAGCCCGCTGTGTGCTTTGGTTAACCCACAGAATGGTTCGGGTCCAGTCTGGGGCGTTCTTGAGCCTGATCTAGCTAATCTGTTAGCTATTTCATTACCCTCTATTCCCTCATGACCTGGCACCCAGCGTAGGGCAATTTCATTGCCCATTGCCAGTTTCTTGAGAGATTGTCGACATTCCCATGTGGACAAGGACTCAAAACTATTTGCTTCGAGTGCCTTTATCGCAGCTTGGCTGTCCGACATTATATTGATCTGCTTGCCCTTTTAATTCCTGTGGAGGCATTCATGGGTACACAGTTCAATCGCAAGTATTTCAGCTTGCATAATTGTAGGATAGGTTCCTAAGGCTATTGATGCCGTGTATTTTGGGCCATTTATACCTATACCTGTTCCCTGTTCAGTTTTTGATCCATCTGTATACCAGTTGGAGGATTTGTTATCCACTTTTATTATTTGGCTTCTAGCCGTGTTGCGGTCCTGAATGACAACCTCAAACGGCTGTTGTCAAAAGTTTTTGGAATATTATCCAAAGGTTTTTCAAACAGATCTGGCTTTAGAAAGTCCAGTATCTTTAGGTGACCTGTCTTGTCTCCTGGTTTGAGTTTCCTGATTTGGGCAATTTTTACGGCACTGCACTTTTATGTGTAGAGGCGGTAGATACAAGAGTGCTTCCATAGCCACTGCTAAGGTTGTGCGCATAGCTCCCGTTATGCCCAGACACACTAGCCGTTGCAATTTCTGCATTTTGCTTTGTGTCGTGATTTCTTTAGTTTTTGTCCATAACACAATTGATGCATATGTGACAATGGGTCTTATTATTGCCGTGTATGACCAATAGATCATTTTCGGTTTTAGTCCCCAAGTTTTTCCAAAGAGTTTTCGGCAAGCCTAAAAGGCTTTTGTTGCTTTGGAAAGAGTTTTATCCACATGAGATTTCCAGGTGAGTTTTGCATCCAGAGTTACCCCTAGATACTTTACCTCATCTGAAAAACATATCGTAGAGACTTGAAGCTGTGGGGCTTTTAGGCTTATCTTCCTACGTCTAGTGAACGGGACTATTATGGTTTTTGAAATATGACCTTAGTAAAAAATCGTTAGTTTTTGAAATATTAGTACTTTTATGAATTTTGTGAAAAGCGACACATTAAATGAGTTATCGTGTGCCATAGGTACGAAATTTTTATTATAAGGTTCTAATTTTGGTTACGTAACCCTGAATAGCCCTGCTATTGATCACAGATAAAAATAAAACTAATGGTGCCAGTTTCTGAAAAAAAAAAATGTTTTTGCTCTACTCAAGAATTAATTTTTTTATTTGCTAACTTAGACTCTTCATTTTGTAAAAAAAAATGTATCACACTAACCTAGTAAGTTATTTTAAAAAATTGCTCGTTTAGTGCACTTTTCGAAATTTTATAACCTTTTGCTATATTTTATTTTAGAAAAAAGATATAGCTATTTTACTATAAAATGATCTCATTGTGAAATTATTACAATAACTAGTTGAAAAGCCCGTCCAAGGACGGGTAGCTAGCCGGTGGATCTCTATTTTAGCGGTATTAATTAAAAAAAAAAAATGGTTTTCAAACACCAACACTAACATAAGCTCAACCGATGGATTTCTTGTTTTACAATCTTCATTAAAAAAAATAAATCCCTAATACTGACAATTTTAATTGTTCACGTTCAAACGTCCTCAACATTGGAAACTCGTTTGGTGTGTAACTCGATCCCAGGGGAGTAGATTTTAAGTTGCTAAAAACCAACGACAACAACCAATCCGAGTGCGTTGTGTGTCTTAAAAATATGACACGCTTAAGAAGTTGTATGTGCTGCCCGTTTATTATTGTGAAATACATTTATTGAAAATGTAAAAGTCGAATATTACATTTTCTTAATGGATAATCTTTGGATTAACCGAGATAAAATTTATATACAGGGTGACCCTTTGAAAACGAAACAGACCTGTCCAAGCGTTTTTCCTTCTTTTATTCTTAAATGTCTTGAAATATCGGATTTATTTCGCATTTTTGCAGCTTCAATTTTTTTGTTGAATAATTGATAAAACTTTAAAAAAATTATAGAACTGAATTCAGGGAAGCAAGACCTTTCAAATGAAGTGTTACTTGCCATATCATCCCTATTATCATTTTAGGGGTTGTCATCGCAACTCAAAGGGATGAAACAATACGGAAGTATTCCCCCAATGATAAAATTGACGTGTTTTTGTATTTCTTAAGAGGGGCATTTTTTTCAGGGCCCTTTTAATTTAATCAACAGATGGCGCCTACTTAAATATTTTTATAAAATAAGAGAAATTTGCTGTATTTAAAATATAGAAAATTCGTTGAGATAATACTATTCTATAAACAATATTCTTGATCTTAAGCTATTTTGAGTTCGTAATATTTATTTATAAAAACACAATTCATAATTAAAGTTTAATTATCTTTTTTTGTAAGTGAGTGTGTTTTGACATACTCAATACGAACTCAAAATAGCTTAAGATCAAGAATATTGTTTATAGAATCTCAACGAATTTGCTATATTTTAAATACAAAAGAATCCTCTTATTTTATAAAAATATTTAAGTAGGCGCCATCTGTTAATTAAATTAAAAGGGTCCTGAAAAAAATGCCCCTCTTAAGAAAAAAATTCTGCTGACCACAATCCCGTCTGTTTCGTTTTCAAAGGGCTACCCTGTATAAGTACCCAGTTGAAACTTACTTTGTATGCAACTCGATGCCAGGAGAGGTGATTTTAAAATGGTAAAAAATTGAATCATTTAATTAATATAGCTGATTCAACCGCGGCAGGCCCGTAGCTAGGATTTAATTTGGGGGGGGGGGGGACTTGAAAAATTTAAATTTTTGGTGGTTCCCCTTCCGAGAATTTTTATTATTTAAGAGGGGCATTTTTTTCAGGGCCCTTTTAATTTAATCAACAGGTGGCGCCTACTATATATTTTTATAAAATAAGAGGATTCTTTTGTATTTAAAATATAGCAAATTCGTTGAAATAATACTATTCTATAAACAATATTCTTGATCTTAAGCTATTTTGGATTCGTAAAATTTATTTATAATAACACAATTCATAATTCAAGTTTAATTACCTTTTTTTGTAAGCGAGTGTGTTTTGACATACACAATACGAACTCAAAATAGCTTAAGATCAAGAATATTATTTATAGAATAGTATTATCTCAACGAATTTGCTATAATTTAAATACAAAAGAATCCTCTTATTTTATAAAAATATTTAAGTAGGCGCCATCTGTTGATTAAATTAAAAGGGCCCTGAAAAAAATGCCTCTCTTAAACAAATTTTCCTTTCTTAAAAAAAAACATTTTCTGAACATTTCGGGAGGGGGGGGCACGTGTCCCAAGGTGCCTTCCCCCTGGCTACGGGCCTGAACCGCCTGAAATCAAGGTTGAAAACTTGATTGGTGTGCTACTCGATCCCAGGGGAGGTGATTTTAAGTTTGTATAATTAATGACAACGACCAATTAAAGCGCGTTGTGTGTTTTTAAAAAATAACACGCTGCTACTGCTCCAACGTGTAATTTTTTTTAGAACACACAGCGCACTCTGATTGGTCGTTGTCGTCGGTCGTACCAACTTAAAATTACTTTACCATTCCATATAGAAATATATATAACCTTTTCTGAATGGAGTACTAAGGTAATTTTAAGTTGGTACGACCAAAGACAACAACCAATCAGAGTGAAAAATGACACGCTGGAGCAGCAGCAGCGTGCTGGTCTTTTATATTATGTGATCAGGAATTCAAATAAAAAGATTATTGTTAAATTAAAGTGACAAGTATTTGTTTAAAACTAAAAAAAACACTATCAAACTTAATAAATCAAAAAATTTTTTTTCAAAATGACCATTAATACTTTGAAATTAACGGAAATGCTCATTTTCAAAGCGTTATAACTAGAGAGCGGATTTATAGGCACAACAGATCCAAATTAGGAGGAAAACCCCATTAAACCCTACCATAACTCACCAATTGTAAAGGTTTATTACCAATAAAACTTATAATAAAGGTAATAAACCTTTACAATTGGTGAGTTATGGTAGGGCTTAAGGGGGTTTTCCTCCTAATTCGGATCTGTTGTGCCTATAAATCCGCTCTCTAGTTATAACTCTTAGACTATTAATTTTAGAAAAAAATGTGTAAGACAAAAAATATGCAGAATCGTATGATCTACAATTTTTATAATAACCTTTATTGACGTATCAAGTACCGGTAACGAGATAATAGCAGAAAAGCGATTTTCCACCCCCTCAAATCAAGATGGCGGCACCCCCTTCAAGGTCGAAAACTTGGAACTTTATATAACTTACCTAACTGAACAGTCATGCCAAATATAAACTTTCCTATACCTTTTGCAAGGTAAAAGTACCTATTGACTGGACTAAGGGTCGTATTCTCTAACTCTTAAAGGATCTTTACGGAAAGGATGCCTTTACGTAAAAGATAAACCTATTCTGTAATTATAAAGGATCCTTTAGTAAGAGGCCGTCCTTTAAGATCGATCTTTACGAAACGACGCGGTAAGGGATGCCTTTAGGTAAAGGATTTGCGTATTCTGTAACTCTAAGGGATCCGTTATTAGCTTCAGAATACACCAATTTGATCCTTTACGTAAAGGATGGTCAGTAGACGCCTTTAACGAAATTGAAGTGTTGTTTTTATTAGTAAATGTGAACTTCAAAAGTGAATTTATCTTCAAAATGAATAATATTCTTGATGAATTATGCAAAATTACCCAAATTACTCAAATTTTGTCATTTTAATTGTAAAACGTCGCTACCTCCACCCGGTTTGAACGCATTGAATAATATTCTTGACGAATTACGCAAAATTACCCCAATTTTTCCATTTTAATTGTAAAACGTCGGGTACATTTTATTTATTCCTTAATTTAGTTCTTATTATAGCTTTAATAATATTGTGGGTGATAAACATTGAACAAGAATGTGACATACACATTAATTATACAACATCGTGGTTATTAGGAGAGTCGGGATACCTTCTACAACCGTATCTAATGACTCCGATTACAGGAGCTGATCCAAATAGTTCAGAATTGTGAATTCAATTGCACGCAATTGTGTGAAAAGATGCATTGGCATTTTAAAATGTGTCTAGAGGTGTCTTAATAAAGACAAAGCTTTAAATTACCACCCCACATTTGGATCCAAAATTATTTATGCCTGCGGAATCCTGCAAAACATCATGCGATTCCATAATATAGAAGTAGTAATTGGTAAAAATGTGATAATTGTTGTACAACAATAATAAATTATTAAATTGTAAATTTTTTTTACAATTTAGCATTAGGAATAAGAGCTCGTAATAATATTAGTCAAAATAATTTTGTTTAATACATTTTTATTTTAATTGTTTTAAATAGCTAATTCTGAATGTTTTAAAATTTAAAGAAAATGTAAGTTTTTCAAAGTCAAAACGTTCTCTTTCTAGTGCTAGTCGTTCTTTCTGGAGGTTCACTAACGACTCCAATTTGTTGTCGATGCTTTTCAGTATCTGATTATTTGTATCGGTACTTGTCAATACCCTACTTTGATATTGTAAGATATTATACCAAATTATACCTACGACGAAGGACTGTACTTTCTTTTAAACCTAAAATAAAATATATAATATATTTATAAAAGTTAAAAACCTCCTATTTCTCCTTACCTGAAATTGTTGATGGTAACATAGGTGAATTTCCTCCAGCAATGAATTCTTCTTCATTAATTTAAATGTGGATTTACAATTTATTATAAATTCAAAAACACAAAACAAAATCGCAATTTTAAGACGTCAACTAAAAATATCGCAGGTTATGTTGTTTTGAAAATTAAAATCAACCAATGAGAACACATTATTCATATACTCGCATTGTACTATTACGATTAAAAACATCAGCCTTGCCTTTACGTAACGACAAGTGCTAAGGGACGAGAAATTACCTAAAGGATGAGTTAGAGAATGCGTTTTTAAACGAATCCTTTCAGGTACCCTGCCTTTACATAAAGGATCTTTATATAAGGGACGAGTTAGAGAATACGACCCTAAGAGTTTCCAGAGATCGATCGAGACAAAAAAAAATACAACACAAATTTGCAAAAATCATTTACGATTTTCTTCAAATTGACTGAGTTAAAGAATTTTTAATTTTTACTTGATGTATAACTAATTATGACTTAACGATATATTACAAATGGTGCAAATTGGTGAGAGCCAATATTGGCTCGCCACTTGTCAGTTGGGTTCTTAATTAAGAATTAAGGAAATTGTAAAAACAAATCACTAAAATCTAGAATGGTTCGGGACAATCAAATATCCCAGTTCTTGAAACTGTTTGTAATGCATATTGTTTTCAGCGGTGGGGTAATTTTAAAATTCCTTTGTTCAAATCTTCATCATTTGGCTAAAAATAATTTAGTTCATAGTTTACCTCATTGATATCTTCGTGATATTCTAAATTAGCATCGTCTTCTTCTTTAATATCGATGGAGTGGTGCAAATCTTCTAATTTAGCATCCATGACCTCCATTGTTGTAATTTCTTGATCATCACTAGAGGATCGCAAACCATCGATAGGTTTTTCCAATTTCTCCAACTTAGTGAAGGGTAACAACTTATCCATACTGCAAACACAAATTAATTAACTAATGGCCCTTACAAACGCAATTTTTGCTATTACGTTAACTTAGGTGTGGCTTTGTATTACAAAAAATTGTAAACTGTATTACCTACAGAGTTACCTACCAACTTTTTTTTTTGCACTTAGCACATGAGCGCGACTTTTCAAATTCTGCATGGGGGCATACATTTCTTTTTAGTCCTTTTTACCATTGTAAAAACCTACCAATCAGAAACAAACTTATTAAAAAAAGAAACTAAATAAAAAATTTAAGGAAAATCTTTTTCTTAATGTATGTTTTTGCTCATAAATAGAGATGAAATTTTTACTTTTTTTTTATTTTACGTCCTATTTTTATTTTATTGGTACCAAAATTCGTTTCATGAAAAACTACGTTATTTAAACCCTATTTGTTTTTACCTTTTTTGTCATTTTTCAATTTTTACGACCTATTTTAGCATTTTTGAAACTTTTTTTTAATTTTCAGTTTAAGTAGAAAAAAAATCTAGCCCTTACGACGCCCCTAACCCAAATTAAAATTTATTTATTGTTTTTTTAAATTTGAATTTGTTGCTCGGTGGTGGTGGTAGCTTAGGTATAAAATCTTTTTTTTAGTACTTTTATATGCCTTTTTTTGTGTTTATAGGACCTAAAATCGCTTTTTTCAGAACCTTTTTAGGTACCTTTTTTTGATTTTATACGACCTAGAAATCTAACCTCTACTCATAAACTATTGGTATACTAAGAATTGGCAGTTTTCGGCAATTGTCTTCCGTACTATTTTAGTAGAAGTTATTCGCAAAAAACTACTGGTGGGGGAGGGTCTGTAAACATATTTTGCAATTTTCGTTCTCATTTTGAATCTATGTGTGCAATTGATGTCTATTGATAGTCTACTGATAGAGTTTAGTGAAAAATTTCAAATATCCACAACTTTGTAAAATATTAACTTAAAATCTCGCTCACTGAAGCCCATTCGGGTTCTAACAAAGCTCTAACGTTTGACACCATTTTCATCTCAAAATTCGGCTTTGAGGAGAGATCAACTTTTTTACAACCCCTCCCTCACAAACATTTTCTCGAAAATCTTTGCGACGGTTGATGCTCAAACGAAAAAAATGGAAGCTTATTTAGGCTCTAACGATTGCCACTAATTTCATCCCAAAATTCAATTTGGGGGGGCCAGCAACATGCACCTGAGCCTGCTTACCTACCTATAAATAAACAGCCCCACGCTTTTATATTGATGTTTTAAGAAGCTTTGCTTGCTCTCATTAAATTTTTTTTATTATTTAGTGCACTTTTGTAATTTTAAATAAATAGTAGTTTTCGTCACAAGGACGTAAAATCTCTTTACGTCCGAGTGGTGTAAACTGCTTTTTGTTGTGACGAGATTGTTCTAAATAAATTAGAAGTTTTTAATAAAAATTCGATGGTTTAAACAAAATATTAAATGGCAAAGTAGAAAAAGTTTTCGAACAAATTAACACAGGGGTAGCCTGTTTGTTGGCTATCGTTGTTCATTGTTCAAAAAGGTCCACCCACACGGACGACAAACAACGCTCACACCAAGTTACATAAAAGCTTTTAAAAAATAAAACAATTAATTATAGATAAAAACCTTTTATTTAAAATTACAAAAGTGCACTAAAAAGCAAAATATAATTTTAATAAAAGCAAACCAAGCTTCTTAAAAACATCAATATAAAAAAAATTTTAATAAACGAAGTATGTGATGACCGTGTAAATAATATTAAAATAAAAAATTTTCAAATGTATAACGTTAAAACTTTTAATTGGATGGAGCATGAGTTTTTTGTGGATGCATTAATAAACAAAATACCAATGAGAATGGAAATTGATACTGGGTCAGAAATCAGTGCTATTTGTTGACCTACGTACGTAGATAAATTTAAAAAAAATCCGTTATTATATACAATATCAAAATTAAAAACTTACGATGGGTCACGTTTTCGACCGGAAGGTAAAATCAAAGAACAGTTAAAATTAGGAAATCTAGAAAGAGAGGTGGAAATTTTAGTGATTAAGGGAAACGATGCCCCTCCCTTATTAGGAAAAGATTTATTAAAAATCTTTCGAGAAGAATTGAAATTGAAGAGCATTTTAGGAAATACAAGTGTTAACATATTAAGTGGCGATTCCATTTCCAATTTAGAAGATCTTTGTAAGAAATATGGTCCATTATTTTAAGATAAGTTGGGACTGTTTAAATATGAGAAAATCAAATTAGCTGCGGTTAAAGAAGAGATACCGAAATTTTTTAAACCAAGATCTTTACCATTTGCTTACAAGGAGAAGGTAGATAAAGAGTTGGAACGATTGGAGAAAGAAAAAGTAATTACTCCGATTAGTAGTGCAGAGTGGGGAACACCATTGGTTCCAGTTTTAAAAACTAATGGATCTATTCGGTTGTGTGCAGACTATAAGGTAACGGTTAATCCAGTGCTAAAGGACGACAAGTACCCATTACAAAATATACAAGAACTCTTTGTGGCACTACAAGGGGGAGAAAGATTTTCTAAATTAGATCTTAGCCACGCATACAACCAGTTAGAGCTGGAAGAATCGTCTAAGTTGTTACTGACATGGAATACTCATATGGGTATTTATAAGATGGAACGTCTACCTTTTGGAACTAAACCAGCATGTTCGATTTTCCAAAGGATAATGGAGAAGACGTTGCGTGGATGTAAGAATACGGTGGTGTTTTTAGATAATATTGTAGTCACAGGAAGAAATTAACAAAAGCACCTAAAAAATTTAAACTCTGTTTTTAGTAAACTATCGGACGCAGGTTTCAAATTAAAAAAGGAAAAATGCGATTTCTTTCAAAGAGAGATTAAATATTTGGGCCATGTAATTGATAAGCAAGGATTAAGAAAAGACCCAACAAAGGTAAACGCAATTGCAAATTATAAGACACCGACAACGTTCACCGAACTAAAATCATTTTAAGGAATGGTAAATTACTATTCAAATTTTATCAAAAACATTACGGAATTATTGAGTCCCTTATATGAATTATTAAAAGATGGAAAAAACATCAGAAAATTCAGTGGAATGCTAAATGTCAAGAGGCATTTGAAAAAGTAAAAGAAATAATGATATCAGATAATATATTGGTCCATTTTGACCCCACGTTACCTTTGAAAGTTAGTTGGGATGCTAGCTCGTATGGAGTGGCCGGGGTTTTATCACACATTTTCGAAGATGGCACAGAGAAACCAATTTGTTATGTGTCAAGAACACTGAACAGTAGTGAAAAGAACACTATTCCATGTTGGACAAAGAGGCTTTGGCGATTTTCTTTTCCGTAAAGAAGTTCTCACAATACTTGGTTAGACATAAATTTATATTAACAACGGATCACCAGACCTTTGGTGTACTTATTTGGAAGTAAGAAAGTACCATCCGGCGTCTAATGGTGCAGCGGAGAACACGGATAAATCGGTAAAGGCGGCGTTACAAAAGTGATTAGAGGACCCAAAGAACAACCAAGTATCAATGGGTGGAATTATAGCTCGATACCAACTACGTTACCGCACGATGGAACATTGCACGACAAAAGTAACCCCAGCTTACATCAGGATGTTTAACAGGGAACTAAGAACGAGATTTGATATGCTAAGACCAACCTGTGATGACCTAAGCCAAGAAAATAGAACAACAATGAAAACAGGCAGGCTACAAACCTTTCATATCGGAGATGAAGTTTATATAAGAGATTATAGGAACCGCAAAAAACGAAAATGGACTATGGCAAAGATCGAGACGGTTTTAGGCAGTAGAACGTATTTGTGTAAAGTTCCGGGATATCAAGTGCCATGAAAAAGACATTTGGACCAAATATTTAAGACAATGCCAAAGTTGTTCGAGACCAAGAATTTAGAACCAGAGAAGATGGAAGAGAAGATAAAAATCAGTCCTTGTGTTGTGGGTGGTGATAGTAGAGCGCTCTCTCTACTAAAAGCTCCCTTGTTTTTCTTTTGAACTGCGTCAGATTGAGGCGTTTGATTTCCTCGGGAAGCTTATTGTATAGTTTTATACTCAAGTTCTCTCCTTCACAGCACTTCAATCGGCGTCGTTTTGTTTGGAGTTGGTCACGCATTCTTGTTTTGTAACAGTGTCCGGCAGTTATGTGAGCTTCGGTATTTGATTTTATATACACTACGGCGGTGTATACGTATGCCGAGGGTAGTGTCATTATTTTGTGTTCTTTAAATAATGGCTTACAGTGTGCTCTGCTTGGTAGTCCTTCTAGTGCGCGTATCGCTCTTTTCTGCATTACGAAAATGCGATTTATATGTGTCGAATGACCCCAGATTCGAAGACCATATACCATTTTTGAGTGGAACATGGAGAAATAGACGAGCCTTGCAGTGTCCTTTCCGACAGTTTCCCTTATTCTTCGCACAGCATATATTGCTGTGCCTAGTGAATTTCCTAGGTTTGTTATGTGGTCGTTCCAAGTGAGGTAAGTGTCCAGTGTAATTCCCAGATATTTTACTGTCTTGTGTTGGTGTTCGTCGTTTCTGTTTGTGGTGAAAGTTATTTTTTGCGTCTTTTCTTCGTTTAGTAGTAATCGATTTGTTGAAAACCATTTCGCTGCAGTATTCTGATCATTGGTTGTCGTATTGTCTTGGTGTTCTTCTAAATAAGCAGTATCGTCGGCAAACAGTACCGTTGGGCATTTCATGTTTGGTGGCAGGTCATTTATGTAGAGGACAAAGAAAAGTGGTCCTAAGATACTGCCTTGCGGTATACCGCGTGTCATAATACCTTCGCCACTCAGTTCTTCGTTCCACATCACTATTTGTTTTCTATTTGTCAGATATGACTTTATCAGGTCATATGCCAATCCTCGGAATCCATAATGTTGAAGCTTGTCAAGGAAAATGTCATGATCCATCATATCAAATGCCTTTGACAGGTCTTCAAAAGTGACCTGGCACTTCTTTTTGTCTTCTAGCATCTCGTATACATGGGATATCAGATACATAATTGCGTCTGTCGTGCTTTTACCTTTTTGGTAGCCAAATTGATGTTTCGTGATTATCCTCTTCTTACTCAAAAAGCTCACAAACCGGTTACATAGTAATTTTTCAAATATTTTTGAGAAGATGGGGAGGATTGATATGGGTCTGTAATTAGACGCTTCATTTTTGCTTCCCTTTTTGTATATTGGAATCGTTCTCGATGTTTTGAGGACATCTGGAAAAATCCCTTTCTTTAGGCATGTATTCATGATGTGACACAGCACCGTTTGTATGTCTTGTTTTATGAATTTAATTAGTTTTAAGTTTAAATTATAGATGTCGTAGGATGACGAATTCTTCAGTTGCTTTATGGTGTTGTCTATCTCTGTTTCAGTGATGTCGTATAAAAATATGCTTTCTCGTGTGCTGGGGATTGCTGAATTTAGGTATTGCAATGGGTTTGTATTTGTTGCTGGTATCTTCTTGTTTAGATGTTTTGTGATATTGGTATAGTGATTACAGAAGTCGTTTGCTGTAAGTATTGAGTTGTTTTTGGGTTCGCATTTTTTGCCAAGTTCCTTGTTAATGATGGACCATGTTTCTTTTTGGATATCACTCGATTGCATGATTTGTTTCACATTCATCTGCTTTTTGTGTGCTTCAAGTTTTTCATTAAAGTGTTTCCTTAATTTATTGTAGCTTTCCCTGTTTATTGTGTTTGAGGTGTTTTGTTTGATTCGTATGTGTAGTGATTTCATTTGCTTCTTTATGTTTTCGAGTTCTTTTGTGAGTTTGATTTTTGTTCTGTTTCTTTTGTAGCTTTTTACTGGGAATGTAATGTTAGCGCTTTCTTGAATGGTTTTGATAAGTAAGTGGAACTTCTTATTTGGATCGGTTTCTTGGTATACACTTTCCCAATTTATAATGCTGATCTTGTTTTTAAATTTGTTTATTAGTTTTTCTGAAAATTTTCTCTTTAATATTTTGTCTTGTTCTTGTTTTTTTTTGTCTGTGTGCCACTCAATGCAAATTGTTTTATGGTCTGATATAGTAGTTTCGGGTAGGTAGCTCGAAATATAGTTTACGTTGGTGAAGATGTTGTCGATGCAGGTTGAGGATATTTTATTGTATCGTGTTGGTTCAAATATGGTTTTTTCTAGTTTAAAAGATTTCATGAGTTGTTCAAGATTGAATTTTTCAAGTGTATTTGTATTTAGGTTTATGTTGAAATCGCCCGCTATAATTAATTTGGTTTGCGGCCCATATAGTCTAGTTAAATCCGATACAGTGTCTTCCAGTAATTCCAGAAATTTATTGAGATTTCCTGCTGGCGATCGATAGGTTGATAAGATAACAATGTTTTCTCGTTTTATGTGACAGGCTGCAAATTCGCCTTCAACTTCGATTGATTTTTCAGCTATTTGGGGAAGCGGTGTACATATCCAGTTGTGCTTTGAAAATATGGCCACACCACCATGTATATGTTGCGATCTGGTAAAGTGCGATATTAGTTTATAGCCATTTATATTCAGCATGTGCATGTTCTCGGATTTTTGCCAATGCTCGCTGATACATGCAATATCAACGTCTTCTTCCTGTAATGTGTGCTCAAGAGAAGCAACTTTGTTTGACAAACATTGCACATTTACATGTAGAAGCCTTATTACTGTGTTGTTTAGTTTTTTATTGGGTTGTTTTTCGTGTAATTTTTGTTTTTCGTTTTGTGCTGAGATCACATATGAATTTAAGATATGGTTTCTTCTTTCTGGTTCTTCTTTAAAAAATGATGACCTCTTTTAAAACCAAATCGTTCATATCCTACACCGACTGGTCAAAAATTTGCATCGTATACCGTGCTTTTTCTTTCGATGTCCACTCCTACCATGAAACATCTCTTCGTACTTCCCGTGTTTGCGGTTTTAAGTAATTCTACTGTTACGGCTTCACTGCTTAGTTTGTTACATATGTATCGCTTTAATATTTCCTCGGTTACGTGTGCTTTGACTTTTGAAACAAATAACCATAGTTTTGGCTTTTCCACACCTACAAATTGAAGCGCATTAGTGTCCGTATTGTTACCTACAGGTTTTTGTTTTCGTTTCCAGTTTTTACTATAGTTTACTGTTGTAAAACCTTCTACGTCTTCGTGTTTGTTTGTTTGCTTACTAGTATTTGATTGGGCTTCCTTGATACCTTTTTCTACCATTTCCTTAGTTATTTTTTGTACATTGCATGTGCTGGTATTCGTTTTTGAATTTCTTCCTAAGTACGTTTGGTTTCTTTTTTGTAGGTTAAGTTCAGTAGGTTAAGTCTCTGGTTAAGTTCTTCTTTCTTTATATCTTGAGACGCTTGTTTGTAAGGCTTGCGCTGCACTATCTTTGCTTTTCAGTAAGGCTTGAGTTACACTAGGTTTCGATTGTATCTCGTGGTTTTCTGGTTGCCTAACTTCGGTTAAGGAATGCACGTTCGCCATTTGTTTCTGCAAGGTGGTCGGTTCCACGTGTTTTTCTGGTTGCTTTTGTTCGTTTGCTTTTGATTTCTGTATGTTAGTCGGTTTCTGTGACTTTAACAAGTCAATGATAAAGTTTTTGTCTTTTACCATTTCTTCTAACGTTTTTATTCTCATTTTCAAACTGTCGATCAAGTCATCTACCATCTCGCGTTCGTTTCTATTATTTTTTATAAAATCACAAAGATCTTCATTGTTTCTGTGTTTTTCTGGTAATTGTTTGGTTATCAGGAGATCGATTAGTTCGTTTTTCAGAAGTTTTCCAAGTTCGATTTCGTGGTTTGATTTCATAACCTCACTTCTTTGAATACGTGGTGTCATGTTAGTAGTCGTAACGTGAATATTGTCTCATTACGGATAAAATATCCAGAATTCTCTTACATTCCCGTGTTTCGGCACTTATTTTTCTCCTATTTGTGGATTTTGTAGTTACAACTTTATGTTGTACGGTTATAATCGGAATGTGTAGTTTAAAATAATACTGCAAAGTTTCAATAAATTTGTCCCACTTTGAGTTGGTGTTAGTTGTTTTGTAAACATCAGACCAATTTTCCTCCATTAGATGATTTTTAAGGTTATTAAGATTTTCTTCAGTAAGAAGTTGTTTATTAATTTTGTTGTTGTTATTTTCCATTTTTGAGTTCTTTTTTATGTAGATCAGTTGGCTTAGATGATCAGACAGATTTTTGTTTTTAACTTTCACGGAAACTTCCTCAACATTTTTGATAACATTATCAATGCAGGATTTGCTTCCACTTTGGTTTGAGTATGCAACTCTTGTATATTCTGTTACTTTTAGTCCCAGATTAAATGATAATAAAAGGTTTTTTAACCTACATGAATTGTTTGAATTTGTGTCAACAGTATTTATGTTAAAATCACCTGTAATCACATACTCATGACCATCATCTTCTAGTAGTTGCAATAGTTTTTCAAATATTTCAAAAAATGCAAGAATTTCAGCATCCGGTGATCTGTAAAGACAAACAATGTTGATTGTCCTCCCGTAACATGTAGTTTTACATCCTGCTAATTCGATACATCTTGGAATGGTTAGATTATTTACTTCATCATAAGGTACTGATTTATGCTTCCGAGAGGTATAAATGACCACTCCTCCGTGTTGTTTTGATGGTCTACAAAAATAAGATGTTAATTTAAAGTTCATTAGTTTAATTATTTCTAATTGATCGCTTAATTGCCAGTGTTCACTTAGACATAAAATATCACATTGTTCATCCGATATAACCTCCTCAAGTTGTTTTATTGATGTTAGACATTGAATGTTTTGATGCATGATTGTAAGTGCGTCAATTTTCGTATTAGTTGTTGTATTAGTTTTTGTATAATTATTTGGAGTTGAGTTGTTTGGATTTTGTATTATTAGTGGTGTTGTTTGTTAATTGTGAGAGTTGTCTAGAAAATTCCTTCCTAGACCAAAATTAAAACCAGTCCACGCCACACCATTTGGCCAGAAATCAGGTTTGTAAGCTTTCTCTTTGAGTGTAAAGTCCATCCCGACCATAAAAGATTTGTTATCTTTCCTTTTTGACGGAATTTTAGGTGTTAAAGTCTTCACGTATACATCCAACTCCGGAGCTCCACTCTTGTCTTTGATGTACTTTGTTACCATTATTCTTCTGTTACGTGATCTTTTGTTCTAGATATATACATCCATATCTTGCTTTCACTTTTTTCTCTTTCAGAGAATGGAATGATGCGAATAATGTACCGCATCCTATTTGCATTTTTGACTTGTTTTCCAATGCACTTTCTTTGTATTTACTTTCCAATGGATTTCTTGCTTTGGTAGGTGTCATTTCTTTCTGTATATTTTCATTCATTGTAGTATGGGACTCCAAATTAGTTGCCTGTCTCGTCTCTTTCAGTGCCACCGCATAATCTCCTTTATTGGAAAGTGTCACTGTTTCACCTAACCGTTCCCGATTTTTTGTAAATTTATTCATTCCACCTGACGGTTTCACAAATTCATCTTTCAGTACCTGTAGTTGTTTATCGCTGTCTTGTTTTTTCCAATTTTAGTTACTCGCTGTTTAATTTTTGTGTCCAATTGTGTTTTGCATTGATCCTTTCCATTTTCAGTTGCATATTGCTTAATTCTTGTGTCATTTGGGTTGTCTATTTTGCCTAATTGTTCCGACCCAGAATGGTTTATTAATATTTTTTTTCTAGAAACGTCGTGCGAAATAAACTACCACATCCCGCACACTGAGTTTTTTCGTCACCGTTTCTATCAATATTTTTATTGCAAACCGAACACATCAGACCACGTCCGCCCGCCATGCTTGCCAATATTGGTACAATAATTTTATCGAAAACCACCCAGGCTAGTCACAATTTTCTTGGAATCAATGGAAAGACATACTTTTAGAAACATTTCAAAGTTCTCGGAATACATATCGCCTTTTTATGGATGTTGCAAATCATTTGACATACTAAAAGTTTGGAAAAATCTAAGTATGCAAAATGCGTTTGGCCCAAAAGTTTTAAAGAAATGACGCGCATGAATGGATTAACGAGATTCTTAAAAAATAAGTTTTTTTTGGGTATAACTAATTCCCACAAAGATGGAATTTAAATTTTTAAGTTTGTTGTTAGTATCTTTTTGACATACTACAAGTCTAGAAAAATCTAACTAAGTATGCAAAATGCGTTTTTTTGGCCCCAAATAGTGATAGTGACCACGTCGTTCGAAAATCAAAAATCAAAAATAAAAAGACGTAACAGTGATAATTCCAGCTCAAGTGCGAAGAAAAGACGTACTGCATACAGAACCAAAAGAAAGAAAAGAAAAAGAAGAACTCAAACAACAACCCCTCCAAGATAAACCATGCCAACTACCATAACTGAGAGTACGAATAAGGTGATTACTCATGATACAATTCTAGTTATTGTATCATGGTGATTACTGTCTTGCCAAATAGGATACAAACCATCGAAACACCTGCAATGTCGGTGAGTAATATTCCATTTTATTATAACAGTAAAGCGGTTGACTTAAATATTATACCTGAATTCGATCCAATGACATTTCAAATTCATGGCTGGATCAAAATTATTCAACACAATTCCAAAAATCATGGTTGGAATGATAGGTTCATAATTTTTCAATCGTTAAGGGTACTAGGCAATCGTTATTCGCAAAATCCGCGCTCTTGTTTTTATTAATTTTAACATAGAAAGAAAGCAGATACACAAATGAAATTTTAACCAATGTTTATTGATATATAAATGATAATAAAAATTATACTATAAAGCCCTTAGGAACATAAAAAATGGCGGCACAGTCTGCGACGTATATACGTGTTTATTTTCCATTTTTACATGCTGCCGTTCGTGGAACTAATTTTTTTCTGCTCTACAAATGGTTTTTAGTTTCCTAAGATACGTAGTTTGGGACTGAACCTAAAATTAGAACGATCGAATCGGAATTATTTAAGTAGTAGACGAAAAACCGCGATTTTTACGATGAAAATGTGATTTTTTTATAATTGCACGTAAAAATCGCGACTTTTCAATTTTTTTTGGAAAATCCCGAATTTTTATGGATCATTTCGGAGGTTCAGTCCCAAATTACACATGTTTTACGTGTCCTCAATTTTTTTCAAGTCACCAGAGACCTCCGTTCTTTTGGAATCATGTAAAAACCAAATGAAAATAAAAAGTCGAGAAAAACGCGTTCAAAGTTTTTTTATTGATAAAAGTGCTTTTACTCATATTTACCTTTTTTAAAACTATCCAGATGCATAGAATTATGTTTGCAGTAGTGCTTCGGCATCAGACCGTTATTGTAAAATTTATTTTTGTTATTTTTTTTTATTATTAACACAAGTAAAATGAAGTAAAGTTACAATATGACAACGATTTTGATCTCAATGTGAAGAACTCACAACTGATTTCTTTTAATATTCTTTTTTGTTCTAAAGTAAAGACCAAACCATTATTCTAACAACCTAGAACAACCCTATGTAACATGATATTTAGGTCTTAAACCCTCTGGAAAGGCAATCATGCAGATATCTACGATTCTTTCTACATTTATCGAAGTATTTGAATTTTACAAAAAATTTCATATAATAAATTATTAAATTTTATATATTTTAATACATCCTATTTAATTATAATAATATATTACAATAAAGAGCTCATATCGTAACATTACAGTCGTCCGAGTAACGGTCTCCGTTCTGCTACCAGCGGTAGACTGACATCCAGTTCATGCACCGCTCCACCTTTTCGCTTACAAAATCAACAATTTTGTGAATTTTCATATGAACTAAACGGTATTTTGTTCAGGAAGGATAGTACTTACAGAAAATTAAAAAAAAAAAAAATCGACTTTTCGATTGCCTAGTGTCCTTAAATAGGGTAACGTACTAGTCATTGAACAATACTAGTCAATGGACAGCGCGCACTCTATTCCAAATAATAAGATTTTGGTTCGAATAATCGCTATGCTTTGCATACTGTTGTAATTGTAAAACATTCGAGTTACTAATTAGTGCAATGTTAATCACATAGTTAGCAGTGTAATAACAATAAAAAATTAGTTTTGCCGCGGTTGTCATATAAATAATGCAAGTGTTGCTCGTGGAATTTAATTAAAAAATAAGGTAAGCAGATTTATTTTTACTTAAATTTTGTGATTAACTGTTTTAAAATTATCATTATTTATTCTGAAATAGATTGGTCACACTATATTCTTTGTATTACAAACATTTTTGTAATTTAAATCAGCATTTTTTTAGTTATTTGGAGATGTACAATAATTGAAAACGTAAAATGATAGAAATCGGTGTGATAGAAATCGGTGATTGGACAGCTGTCCAACTACTATGACTATGACTGGTTTGTTGCAGGTATATGTGAAGATATTAATTTAAAATGGCTCCACCAAAGCATAAAATAATACATGATCCAAAACTAATTAGCTTAGCCGTTAAAGAGGTTTCGAATGGAACAGGAAAATTGCGAGAAATAGCTAAAAAATATGGAATACCAAAGTCTACACTGCATTTCAAAATGAAAAATCCTGGACACAGAGATACATTTGGACCACCACCTATGTTAACAACTGAAGAAGAGAAGACTCTGGAAAACTGGATAATTCTATTAGCAAAAAAAGGATTTCCTTTAAAAAAAGATGACCTACAAAGTAGTGTACAAAAATTTCTACAAGATAATCCACGACCAAATATTTTTAAAGACAATTGCCCTGGTGCTGGATGGGTAAGAGGTTTTTTGAAAAGACACCCGACTATCACTGCTCGAACAAGCGAGGGAGTTACCCAGTCTAGCGCATGTGTTTCAGAATCGGATATTAGAAAATGGTTTTCAGAAATCCATGACTATCTGAAAAATAATAATCTATTAGAAGTTTTAAATGACGCCAGCAGAATCTTTAATGGAGATGAAAGCGGTTTCCAGCTATGTCCTAAAACGGGAAAAGTTTTAGCTCCCAGGGGTTTGAAGAATGTCTACACGGTCGAATCAAATAACTCTAAAGAATCCATTACAGTGATGTTTACGTTTTCTGCTGATGGTCAAACCTGTCCTCCAATGGTAGTTTACAACTACCAAAGAATTCCACAAAAAGTGGCTGAAAGCGTGCCGGAAGGTTGGGGTGTTGGACGAAGTGAGAGTGGCTGGATGAGTAGCGAACTTTTTTTTGAATATATCGCTAACGTATTTCATCCATACTTGATAAAGAAAAGGGTAACTATGCCTGTCATTTACTTTCTTGACGGTCATAAAACGCATCTGACATATGAGGTCAGTAAACTGTGCAAAGCGTTGAATATTGAGCTCATCGCACTTTATCCCAATGCCACACGCATTTTACAACCGGCTGACGTCGCAGTTTTTAGACCAATTAAAGCAGCTTGGAAGGATGCATCCCGCATGTAGTTTATGGAAAATCCCAATGAAATTATAACTAAAGCTAATTTTGCCAAGGTTCTCGACATTTCTCTTAAGAAAGCCGTAAAGCCTAATACTTTAGTAAATGGGTTTAAAGTTTGCGGGTTGTTCCCATTTAATCCAGATGCTGTCGACTACAGCAAATGTTTAGGCATGAATAAGCCTCAACAAGATAACGTTGAACCACTGGTATCGGAAAACGTTATCACATTTTCACAGTTTGTTGATATAATTGGCACTACAAAAATGGAAGAGCTAAAAGCTTGCAAAGAAGTTAATGAGCGAGATGAAAATTTTCGGCTCTTACATAAGCTGTACAATACATTAAATTGTTCCACTGTTTGTTTTGAAGAATCTTCCCAAAAGCGTTTGTTTGCAGAAACGATTGAATCTCAACCTGTTCAACTTTCACAAGAAGCAGATTTCCGTTTGGCAGATGATTCTCCAGAAGTTGTTGCAAACTATAACAAACTAGCACTTTTCCCCGACTTAGAATTGCCAGTTACAGATCGTACTCAAAAAGATGTAACCACAATAACTATTGCTGAAATGAACAATAGTTCTAATGGAGATGATAGTGAAACTATTGCAACATTGAATACCCAACCAGAATTAATAACAGTTAACTTTGAGGAGAGAACACCTATAAAAAACCCGGCACCACGAACTGAAAATGATGATCCTGAAATTAGCCCAGCTTTTAAAATAATATCTAACAGTCTGGTTGGAACTTATCTTACTTTACCCAAAACACCTGAGAGAAAAGGAAAAAGGAATATTTTAAGAATGCCCTTTGCAGTTTCATCTGATAATTATAGAAATATGTTGAAGGAGCAGAAGGTTAAAAAAGATACGGTACTGCAGAAAAAAGAAGAAAGGAAAAGCTTGAGAGAAGAAATGAAATTAAAAAAGGTTAATGAAAAAAAAGAAAAGATAGTTAAAGATAAAAAAAAAGGCTACTCGTAATAATGTTGCTGTCACTAATGCATGTACAATTTGTTCAAAAACAACGAAGTCAAATAATCGTGTTACTTGTGATATGTGTTCCTTATTATTTCACGTTAAATGTGTGCCTAAACGACACCAAAAACATGTACCTGAAGACATAGCCATTGATCTCTTTGTTTGTCATAAGTGTTATGTTGAAGACAACAGCGACGAATCTTTGGACGACGACGTTTTGTATGATGAAACCCTCGAAGAGGACATGGATGGATGTTATATATGGATGTTATGTAAAAGTACCTAAGTGTGTTGATTTTTTTCATAACAAATGTAAATGTTAAAACATTTTTATTATTTTTTTTAAATTAATTACTTTATAATAATTAAATTTTTATTTACGATTAATTTATAATTACGGTTTAATTAATAAAAGTTTCAATGATATCACAGATTGTTTTATTAAAATTTATACACCTTGTTATTAATGTTTATTACATCTTATTGCAATTTAAACTCCAAACTTAGCTTTGTCCAATCACTAGTTAGCTGCTGTCCTATAACTGAATTTTGTGTCCCATGACTATGTTTTATGCTACTTTTATTTTGAGAGGTCATTACACATACTTATAGGAAAAGTTCTTTGATAATCAGGTATACATTAATAAAGTAGTTTATCGCAATACTAAATAATCAATTACCAAAAAAAAATATCAAAGTATTATATTTTTTGCAGTAATTTTTGCAATCTCCCACTCTTAAATGTCCAACAACTCGTACGTTACCCTATATTAAAGAGTACCGCAAAAATTTGGTAAAATAATTTTATCGAAAACCACCCAGGCTAGTCACAATTTTCTTGGAATCAATGGAAAGACATACTTTTATAGAAACATTTCAAAGTTCTCGGAATACATATCGCCTCTTTATGGATGTTCCCGACTAGAAATTTGTTAGGGCATTCCCTAACATTATGTGGGCCTGATCAGGTTGCAGCATGGCATGACGTATTAGGTCATTTATTTGAGGCCCTGATCCGGCTTAGATCGGGGGAGCCCTATTAGGGCGGTCCATGGCTATACCTGATAACTGCCCGATTTGTGGTAACTTATGTGGCCCTGGTCCTGAACACCATATTAATCCCCGGTCAGGATTTAATCTGGCAAGCCTTATCGGGCAGCCATGGCTATACCTGATTGCTGCCCGATTTGGCGTACCTGATGTGGCCCTGGTCCTGAACACCATATTAATCCCCGGTCAGGATTTAATCTGGCAAGCCTTATCGGGCAGCCTAGGCTATACCTGATTGCTGCCCGATTTGGCGTACCTGATGTGGCCCTGATCCTGAACACCATATTAATCCCCGGTCCGGATTTAATCTGGCAAGCCTTGCCGGCCAGCCATGGCTATACCTGATGACTGCCCGATTTGGCGTACCTGATGTGGACCTGATCTAGAACACCATATTGATCCCCGGTCAGGATTTAACATGGCAAGCCTTATCGGGTAGCCATGGCTATACCTGATTGCTGCCCGATTTGGCGTACCTGATGTGGCCCTGGTCCTGAACACCATATTAATCCCCGGTCCGGATTTAATCTGGCAAGCCTTATCGGGCAGCCATGGCTATACCTGATAACTGCCCGATTTGGCATACCTGATGTGGCCCTGATCTAGAACACCATATTGATCCCCGGTCAGGATTTAATATGGCAAGCCTTATCGGGCAGCCATGGCTATACCTGATTGCTGCCCGATTTGGCGTACCTGATGTGGTCCTGATCCTAAACGCCATATTAATTCCCGGTCCGGATTTAATCTGGAAAACCTTGCCGGCCGCAGAAGTTGCTTGTGCTGCCTGTTTATTATTGTGAAATACATTTATTGAAAAAAACGTCGAGTATTAAAATTTCTTAATGAGTAATTTTCGGATTAATAACCGAGAGAAAATTTACCAACGTTGGAAACTCGTTTGGTGTGCAACTCCCAGGGAGTTGATTTTAAGTTGCTAAAAACCCACGACAACAACCAATCAGAGTGCGTTATGTGTCTTACAAAAATGACACGCTGAAGGAGGAGGTAGAAGAGTAGCATGTGCTGCGCGCTTATTATTGTGAAATCACATATATAAAAGACCAGCACGCTGCTGCTCCAGCGTGTCATTTTTCACTCTGATTGGTTGTTGTGTCAAATAATAATTCTTAGGGGGCGGGGGGGTAATTACCTAATTACTCCCCCTTGAATACGCCAGTGAGCTTATGTTAGTGTTTGAAAACAATTTTTTTAAATTCTTCTTCTTCTTCTACTTTTGGCTAGGGTCAACCCTGTTTGCCTTAAATAGCCACTGCGTTGTTTCTTTGGCATCCTTGAGCATATAAATTGCTTAACGTCTGAGAGGTAGTGTGCTAGACTTGTCTCCAGACGAGCCTGTAACCCTGGTTTTTATGTTAATGATGGCAATTCATTAACCCAGGAGGACCACCGGCTTAACGTGCCTTCCGAAGCACGGAGACCAGTCATAAGAAAGTTGTCCTTCTCCGGATTTGAACTCGGTACCTTGCATTCGCAGTTGATCGCGTTACTTGCAAGGCAAATGACCGTCTCTTTTTTTAAATTAATAGCGCTAAAATAGAGATCCACCGGCTAGGTACCTGTCCGTGGACGGAGCTTTCCACCTAGTACTTTATATGTGTATAGAACCAATTGTGAAATACATTTATTGAAAATGTAAAAGTCGATGCAAGTCGATCCCAGGAGAGTTAATTTTAAATTGGTAAAAAAATTGGATCATTTAATTAATATAGGTGGTTCAACCGCGGACGGGCGTCCCATCAAGGTTGAAAACTTGATTGGTGTGAAACTCGATCCCAGGGGAGGTGACAGGACGCTGAAGCAGCAGCAGCGTGCTAGTCTTTTATAATTAGAGAGCGGATTTATATGTAATAACAGAGCCGTCTAAGGGTAACACCTCTTAAGTAATTGGTCAAACAAAGTATCATCAATATAAAACTCTTATTAGCGCTAATAATCGTTTTCTATTGGTGATTTATATAAGTCTATACCTTAAGACGGGTCTGTTCTTACATATAAATCCGCTCTTTATTTATAATATGTGATATGATATTTATTAATAAAAAAGAAACTATTGCGGCAAATCGTAGAAAACTCTAATTTATTATTGTGTATTAATATTTTTTATTTATATACATTATTATTTTACTATACAATTGGAGATTTTATTCTTTTTTATCACATGTGAAGTAAGGGCATCACAAAAATGTTGTTTTCTTCATTCATATCAAAAGCCACCATCTTCTGACATACTAGATGCAGTGGCCAAATTTCGTTATCGTGTTTTTTTCTTTTCGACGACCCACATTTTCATATCGCTTGAGTCACATGGATAGATAAAAATGGATTTCTTTATTTTTAAACGTGATCCTTTTATTTTAATCAAATTTTCGTCTTCATAAGGTGCAATATATATATCATTAATCCATAAAATTATGTTATTCGACAGGAAAACCGTGTTGTTGGGAGGTTTTGTCGTTAGGAGTGCACCGTTATATCTCATTCGTCTAATAGATATTTTTCCATCACTATCTGGTGGCAACTTCCTTAATATTAACACAGATATGATTGGTGTAAATGTAATTTTAGAGTTTTGGGCTAAACGAATTTCATCCAATCGGCGACATATTTGCATTAAAGGTTTGTTCCCATTTCGAAAAAGATATTTAATTTTTCCAAGTGCGTTTTCAAATGAATATGCAGATATTTCCGATAGTGAACACTTCATATACTCAGTATCGTCAGCGAGATGAATAAGGTTATGCATATTTCCGATAAGACATTCTTTCCCGTAAAAATTTGGTGCCATTTTCACGAATGTCGTTAAGAATAATCTAGCGTGCGCACAGTTCTTAACTGCGGTATTTCCAGAAGATAAAATTCGACACCCGGCATGAAAAAGAAGAAAATGTTTATAAACATCTACGGGCAATATTTTTTTGAATACAACTGGTCCAGCATATAATAATAAAAATTGAAATTCGGTAGCCTTAAATTTTTCAAAATCATGTAATGACCTTGTCGTTCGTTGGAATTCTTGTGGTATTTGACGTTGTAGACATATCAACAGTTGAGATAACTGATTCTTAGAATTTTGGCTTAATCGAATAATTAAATTTCCACGCAACCAATGCTCCAGAAGTTTTTTCATCACTCCCAAATTCACAAGGTGCATCGAATCTAATACAAACTGGTGCACCAAATCTATTGGAGGTTGGATGCGGAGTAAAGGCGACAGATTGTTATGATGTTCAGGATTACTTTGAGTACGGAATGAAGCACTAGTTCGCAGTTTAATATTTTCAATGGGATAAATTGTTCGTCGTTGAAATCTTTCCCCACGTACCTCGCATCTTTCACAAGCCCAGTATCCTCCGTGTCCTTTGATACATTTTATAAAAGCACGTGCAGGTCTGTCACATATGAAAGCTTTTATAAATATTCGAAATTTCCGATTGTTTACAATGACCCCATGCTGTTGAAGCACATTTACTTCAATAATGAAATCTTCTAAATATTTTTCCAAATTTTCTGGTTTTTGCATCCCACAATAAATAGCTACTGGAAATGGTTTGTAAATATCAGGCATATGCGATATTTTACATAGTATTGGCCAAAATTGTTTTGAGCTCGACTTGAATAACGGTAATCCGTCTATATTTATTAATAAATTTATTTGATCTTCTTTATGTAAGTCAGGATTAATCGAACCTTGGAGATTACTCGTTATGCCAAAATATACAAATTCACCATCCCCATTTTCACTGAGTTTTTTTATATTATGTTGAACTGTACCAGTTGCTAAAAATGTTTTACTTGATTTGGGCAACTCGGGTAAAAGCCGTCTTCTTAATATTGTTAATAAACCATCTAGACGAGCTTGAGCAATAGGTGGATTACCTGATAATGCCCACTCTCGAAGCTGTTCAATTTCATCCAATTGTTTTGTTTGATAAATAACATCTTCAACACTTACGTTTCCATACTCTAAGTGCCAAACTACACGAGCGTATTTCCGTCGCGTATTTATCGTCGCGTATTCTCCGCCGTATTGAAAACCACACGTTTAAATGGAGCAAACTACACGAGCGTAATTTCCAACGTTGAAAACGCTCTTCCGTCGGCGTCAGCGAGTTGTACGCTATCGGGAGCGTTGTTTCCGTTCCCGTCGAGGCTCGCCGGCGTATTTCTGAGAACGCAAACGCAGTGTTTGAATCTGGCAAACTACATTGAAGCGTAAAACGCCAGCGAGTGTACAGTCTGTAAAAAATGTTTGACACGGAAAAGTTTATTAGCAAAATTGAGAAACATCCAGCGCTGTATAATATGAAAATGAAAGAGACAGCAACAAAGATTTTTCTTCTTTTCTTTAAAATCATATAAATAGCTAGTGCAGAAACACAACCAATCGTAGTGGTATTCATTTTTAACTAACACCATTAACAAAAGCTTCTTTACGAACTGTACCCGGCGTGTTAATATCGCTCCCATACGCTCCCGTGTAGTTGCTACAGGTCGAGCGGAGAATACGCGACGATAAATACGCGACGGAAATAACGCTCGTGTAGTTTGGCACTAAGTTGTCGTCAACGTTATCATCGTCATCATCACGATCATCGGTAAAAGTTACATCATCATCATCAATATTTTCTTCATCTGTTACATCATAATTCATATATTCGTCACATTCCTCTAACACGCTAGCTGCATCTTCAACGGCATCAAATGTTTCAATCAATCGTGCTGGTACTTCAAAATTAGTTGGTGGAACTAAATGCATTCTAATTTCACTCTCAGTTGTTCTACGTCGTTCTCTAAATCGTTGTACTCTCAATCGTGTGAGTTGGCGAGTTCTCTCTTTTTGAATAAAGCTCATAATTTCATCTGCTATTATTTCTCTATGTAATATATTGTTCTGTTTTTTTATACAAAAATTGAATTTTATTAAGATTTTTTAAATTTATATTTGAAATTTGTAATTTTGTGTTGGTAGTTGGTAACTAACAATTTTCATAAGGTTGGTAGAATTGGTAAGTAAATTGGCAAGATAACTTGTCTATAGTCTATGTTAAATCATTTTCCTTTCAAGCCCTTTTGAATTAAAATTAACTGTAGAACAATGGAGAACGCTTACGCATTAATAATATTTGTAAATGACCAAGAAAAAATGGATATTATTCCAACAAGTTGGATATATTATGAAGAAGAAACCGATTCATTGCATTCGAAGTTTATTAGCGAATGCAATGAAGTCAATATTAAATTGGTAACTTCGCTCGTTAGGAAGGGAGCACCTCCTCCTGTTATGTGGGAAGACTTCGAAATAGAAGTTAGAGGAATTGCAAGTAAGTAAACCATAAAAAACAAATTTATGATGTAAAATGAGTGAATCAATTTTTTTTCAGAAACTTATCAGGAAGCTAAACAAAAATTAAAAAAATTACAAAACCAGGATTATGTGTTTTCAACAGAAGACGAGGAACACGCAGTAGAAATTGCAAATGAAATTAAAAAAATGTATAGTAAGGTTAAAAAGACAACGACGAAAGAAATAGGTAACTTATTCGGTTCGGCTGTTGATTTGAATACCCCAATTTCAAGCAGCTTCCCAAGTAAGTAAAATTTTTTTATAAATAATATTAGCACATTACGTACAGTGTCATAACTAGGCAGGGCAACTACACCGGGCTTAAACTATGAAATTTAAGACTTCTTAAATTTTATATCTCGCATAGGGCACTTGTCACTATTTCTTTCGTGAATACTATAATAATTATTAAAATTACAGCAGGAAACTTTGAATATTCCAATATAATAGGCGGAAAAAAGCGAAAAAGTTCCCAGTACGCACAAAATGAGGCTAAAAAAAAATGTTTGCCTACCCGCATTAACTCATTATGTGATACAGAAGTATCTGAAGAAGAAGAAGAGGAAGAACAGGAGGAAGAATTTCATAAAGAAACGAATGATTTGGAAACATTAATTTTAAATTGTCACAAAGAACAATTAAAGCAAATTAAAAAGTTGGAGTCCCACATAATAACCCAGAACAAGGTTATAGAAGATTTGAAATTAGTTGTAGAGGGATTAAAAAATTCCAAAATTCCGATTTGCAATTGCAAATCATAAACCGACGGTAGCGTCATCACTGTATGAATTTAATTTCCAACATATCGCAAAAATTAATAAGTTAAAAGTAAATTTTACAAATACTGATAAAGTTTCATTGGTTCTTGAGGCCATAAATGATGAAAATTTAACGTTGGCTGGTGGAAGCCGCAGGTATCAAAGATCCAAATTTATTAGCAGTTTATTTGAAGAATAAGAAATATAAAGAGATTAGTAACATTCCGCAGACAACATCAAGCGTAAATCGATATAATACACCAACGCGTAATAAAACTTTCCCAGAAAAATTCACACCGCAGCACATGATACACACACAAACAAAACGATTGTAGACATCGACAAAAACATGTCATTTTTGCAATAAACAAGAACATATTCAAAATAATTGTTATAAAAAGCGCAGTGAGCACCATGTTAATTATTATGGACAAAGTGCGGCGACACATGTAGTAACGAAAAAAGTAACACTAAAGTAGTAAAACAAATAACATTATGATGAATGAAATTTTTCGCCGCTGCGAGCTTACAATGTTATTCCATATTTAGATGACATTCTGATACCATCTCAAACGGTGAAGAAAAGTCTGCATTTACTAGACCAGGTTAAATGTCAACGGTAAAAATGTCAAAATCAAAATTTCTAGTGACATCTGTTTCATACTTAGGACATGAAATATCATTTAATGAAATAGCACCAAGTAAACACAAAATAGAAACCGTAAAAATTTCCCGGTTCCAAAAACCCAGCACCAATTACGTCAGTTTCTCGGTTTGATAGGATTCTTCCAAAAATTTATAAAAAACTACACAAAAAACGCCAAAATTAACTCAACTTTTAAAAAAAGATCGTCCTTGGAAATGGTCCGAGGTTGAAACAAAAATTATTGAAGAAATGAAGAGACATCAGAACCCATTTTAACGATATGGAATCCTAGTTTTGAAACAATTGTGTACACAGATGCCAGTAGAAACGAACTTGCGGGAATGATCACTCAAATTACAGACACAGGAGAGAAGCCTGTAGGTTTCTATAGTAAACAAACAAGTAAGGAAGAAAAAAATTATCATTCTTTTGAATTAAAGCTTCTAGCCATCGTACGAACGGTGGAGAGATATAAGTATTTGTTAAAAGGAAAAGAGTTTACTAAAATCGCGGATTGCAATTCTATCAAAAGTGTCTAGGCAAAGCAAAGCATTGTTCCGAGAATTGCAAGATGGATCTTGTTTTTACAAGATTATACCTTTCAAATCAAACACAAAGCTGGAACTCAAATGCAACATGTAGATGCATTAAGTAGAAATTTTCAAACAACGGAAGAGATTGTTCAACATGTATCATTGATATTTGAAGACGATTACTTGCGAGAGGCCCATGATACTGATGAAAATATCAAGAGAATAAAAAAAATTCTTTTGTCCGGAAACAATGACAATAATAAGGATTTATATTTACTGAATACGATCTGCGAGGATACAAAATATACAAAATCACAAACTATGGTAATAGATGGGTAGTACCAACGAAGTGTAGGTGGCAGGTACTTAAAAATAACCATGATTTGATTTGACAAAACGATCAACAGATTAAAACAAAGATATTGGTTTCCCAAGATGAGACGCTTTGTTAAAAAGTACATTAATGCATGTCTTAGATGTCTATATCATAAACAACCGGGTGGAAAAAACCAGGCTACCTTCACTCTTTACCAAGATATGCAAAACCACATTATACGTTACATGTTGATCACTGGGGTCCGTTTGTAGAAACAAAGAATGGAAATAAATATTAATTGGTAGGTAATAATTGATGATGTTAAGAATCCGAACAAACATTTTTATTTATTGTAAATTGTATTTTTACTGTGTACTCGTTGTATACCTTCTACACAACCAGTTGGCGTTGCGCAA
Source organism: Rhagonycha fulva (assembly GCA_905340355.1). NCBI lineage: Eukaryota > Metazoa > Arthropoda > Insecta > Coleoptera > Cantharidae > Rhagonycha > Rhagonycha fulva. Next base: position 22,937,076 of record HG996554.1, read on the forward strand.
GCTCGTTTACCGAGTGCCATTGTCGAACATAAGCTCGTAGCAACGACACGTTTATTTTATGTATATCTTATTAGTTTTACAACTTAAAAAATTAAACTTCCGTTAGTTTTCCATTATTTAAAAATAAAAAACAAAACTTAAGTGAAACAACAGTAAGGTTACGCCACTGTCTATGATAGTTGACTTGTTTATTTAGCTGTGAATTTATTTTGATAAATCAGAGTGAAATTGAAACATTAAATCTAAAATTTCAGAGTATTAGTGTCAGATATACTGAGTATTTGAAAGGAAAACCTTTTAAGACTAAAAATTACAAAATTACAACAACCTAACCTCCAAAATGTAAGGATGGCAAACCCACCACAATTTATTCCGGAAATTCCAACAGAATGTCCACAAATCAATGCACCCATTATATACAACCAAGGTTTGCAGGCACAATGTCAATCGCCTTTACAAGTTTTGCAGCCAGGAGGCCAATTGCTATTACCCCAGCATCCCCAACAAATACAACCTGCATTAATAAATGGTGTGACATACTACAATCAACAACATGCTGGAGATGCTCAAATAAACTCGAGTGAAACACAGTACGTTCCATCACAAATCCAGATGCCACAAATACCACAAGGTAATACCTTTTTAACCCAAAACCAGTCAGTGCCAATGATGCAGCAAAACTATAACTCATTGTATCCACCACTGCCACAAACTCGTGAACAACCATGGATACAACCTAAAAAACGCCTGAGAAATAGTCCAGAAAAGCAAATGAGAATCACAAAACAAACAAGATTAAATGATTACTGGCTCGGACAACCGATAACATTAAATAAAAATCCATACGAAGTGTTGGCTAACGAAGGAGAACGGGAAGAGGAAGTCGAAAAAGACCGAGAAGAGGAAGTCGAAAAAACATCAAAGGAAAAAATCCCTAAATCACCTCCCCTATTTGTGGAAGGAGTTAAAAATATTCAACCCCTTAGAATTCTACTTGAAGCGGTAGCGACAAATAATTGCGAATTGAAAGTCCTAGGTGGTGATGAAGTTAAAATACAGCCAAAAAATACACAAGCATATACAGATATAATCAAAGCACTCGACGAAAAAAAGACAGAATTTCATACCTATAAATTAAAACAAGAGAGAAGCTTTAAAGTAGTACTAAGAGGAATTCATTACTCTACCGAAGTAAAAGTAATTAAAGAAGCAATTGAAGAATTGGGACATACAGTAGTTAACGTATACAACATTAAAAATGCAAAAACTAAAGCACCCTTACAGCTCTTCTATATTGATCTAAAACCGAGCGACAACAATAAAGAAATATATCAAGTAAACAGCTTACTGCATACAAAAATTAAGTTTGAACCTCCTAGACCCAAACAAGAAATACCACAATGTCAAAAATGTCAAAGGTATGGCCATACCAAGGGATTCTGCCACAGAAGCCCACGATGTGTCAAATGTGCCGGAGATCATCTGACAAGTCTGTGTCCCAGAAAAGAAAGATCAAAAAATGTTAAATGCGTGCTATGCGATGGTGGCCATCCTGCAAATTATAGAGGATGTTCTGTTTACAAGCAATTACATAATAGAACGTTTCCTCCATTACGTAATAAACAAGATAAACCAACTAATATTAAATTGCCTTCACAACAAATCCAACCAGGAACATCTTATGCAGAAATAGTACAAGGAAGACCTGTATATGCTCAATATATACACCAAACAGCAAATCCTAACTACCAGGTACCGCAACAACAACAGCAAGTATATCAACAGCCAAACGACATATTAGAATTAAAACAAATGATGAAGGAGCTCATCCAACAGATGAATACTGTTTTAAACCTATTAACGGCACTCGTCACAAAAAATCCAAATAGCAAAACACCTTAAATTAGTACTATGGAACGCCAACGGACTAAGTCAGCATAGTCAAGAAATACAAAAGTTTATCAGCAATTATGAAATAGATATTATGCTAATATCTGAAACACATTTCACAAAAAAAAGTTTCCTAAAAATACCTAAATTTTCAGTATACACCACTCAACACCCTGATGGAACGGCTCATGGTGGATCTGCCGTCATTATTAGAACCTCCATTAAGCATCACCTATTGGATAACTATCAAGAAAACCACATACAAGCGACCAGTGTGGCTGTGGAGGACTGGATTGGACCATTAACAATAACAGCTGTTTACTGTCCTCCTAAACATGCAATCAAAGCAAATCAATTTGAACATTTCTACAGTAGTCTTGGTAATAGATTTATTGCCGGAGGAGATTATAACGCGAAACATCCTCAGTGGGGATCACGACTGGCTTCTCCTAAAGGGCGAGAGTTACTGAAAGCGATGCAAAAAAATAATTTACAATGTTTGTCAACTGGACAACCTACCTACTGGCCTACCGATCGAAGAAAAATCCCCGATTGTATTGATTTTTGTGTAATTAAAGGATTGCCTGGTAATTGCTTAACAGCGGAAGCTAGTTATGAACTATCGTCTGATCATTCTCCAGTATTAGTAACTGTAAGCACAAAAATACTCAGAAAAACTAAAGCACCGACACTATCTTCCAAAAAAACCAACTGGGTAAACTTCAAGCTACTAGTAGAAGAAAACCTACAGTTGCAGATTCCATTAAAAACCGAAATTGATATAGAAGAAGCAGTCGAACACCTAAACAAAACAATACAGCAGGCAGCATGGGATTCCACACCAGAATCAAAAACTGACGATTCCATTGATGAGTGTCCTACAAACATCAAACAAAAAATCAAAGAAAAACGTGACTTAAGAAAACGATGGCAACTAACAAGGCATCCTCACGACAAAGCAAATTTAAACAAAGCAGTTAAAGAGTTAAAACAGCTTTTACAAAATGATAAAAACAAATGCATTCAGAATTACTTAAAAAGTTTGACTCCAACTGAAGCCACAGACTATTCCCTATGGAAAGCAACCAAAAAGTTAAAACAACCTCAACTTACAATGCCTCCATTGAAAATGGAAAATGGAAACTGGGCAAAAAGCGACAAGCAAAAGGCCGAACTATTTTCAAGACATTTAAGTGAAGTTTTCCAACCTTTCGAATCAAGTATGGAATCAGAGGACGAAGAAGTTTATAAATTTTTAGATGCACCTGGTCAACTGGAACTACCATTAAAAAAATTTAAAATATCAGAGATAAAATCTATGATTAACAAAAAAATTAATCCTAAAAAGGCACCTGGATATGATCTTATAAATGGAAAGGTGCTTAAAGAACTACCACAAAAAGGTATAAAATTTATAACTCAACTTTTTAATTCTATTCTAAGAACAGGTCATTTTCCAAGCCAATGGAAAGTGGCTCAAATAATAATGATACTAAAGCCAGGTAAACCTCCAGAAGATGTAAAGTCATATAGGCCTATTAGTCTTCTCCCAATTTTGTCAAAGCTATTTGAACGAATGCTTCTAAAAAAGATTATGCCACTATTAGAAAAGCTCAAGCTTATTCCAGACCACCAATTTGGGTTTAGACGAGAACATGCTACTATAGAACAAGTTCATAGATTGGCTGCAAAAATAAATCGAGCCTTCGAAGACAAGAGCTACTGCTGTGCAGTTTTTTTAGATATAAGTCAGGCCTTTGATAAGGTTTGGCATGAGGGACTCTTGTACAAGTTAAAAAAGATACTACCGGATAACTTATTTATCATATTAAGATCGTACCTCAAAGACCGGCATTTCTATGTTAAATTTCAAAATGAATTCACCACTCTAAATCAAATAAAATCTGGAATACCACAGGGTAGCGTACTGGGGCCGATCCTCTATCTGATTTATACGGCAGACCTACCAACTAGTTCTAATACCACCACAGCCACATTTGCAGACGATACTGCCATACTAGCAATACATAGAGTACCTAGTACAGCTTCAAAAATGATACAAGAAATTTTAAATAAAATAGAACCATGGTTAAAGAAGTGGAGAATTAAAGCCAATGAAACCAAATCTGTGCATGTTACATTTACGCTAAAAAGAGATACATGTCCCCCAGTACATCTAAACAATCATCAGCTTCCACAATCTGAAGAGGCTAAATATTTGGGTATTTACCTTGACAGACGATTAACTTGGCGCAAACATATATTTACAAAAAGAAAACAGCTTGGAATAAAACTACAAAAACTGTTCTGGATGATGGGCAAAAATTCAAAACTGACAATTGAGAATAAGCTGTTAATCTACAAAGTCATATTAAAACCTATTTGGACATACGGAATACAACTATGGGGCTCAGCCTCTAACAGCAACATAGAAATTCTGGAGAGATTTCAATCCAAAATACTACGTATGATTGTGGAGGCTCCATGGTTTGTACCAAACGAAATAATCCGTCGCGACTTGAAAATGCCCACAGTTAAAGAAGAGATTAAGAACCTTAGCCAAAAATATCACATAAGGTTAAGCGAACACCCTAACAAACTAGTTGAAGAACTAAACACAAAAAATGACAACAATAGACTGAAAAGAAAGAACATTTGTGATTGGTTGAACAGACTTGATTTGTGATAGTGCTATAAATATGTAAGATTTCTGTAAAGGTGGTTATCACTGGACAACCTCCTACATGTTATTTCTTTTGCCATATAGTTATTTCTTGTACCATATAAATTACTCAATGTCTACGGGCAGATTGTAATATTTATTTGAATAAAAAAAAAAAAAAAAAAAAAAAAAAGTGAAACAAAACCGTACATGGTCCTTCGAACCGAATGCAAACCAGCAAACAAAAATCTATGTGTACTACAACGCCAGCCACTAAGCTCCTGCAAAGTAAGCGAGACCACGCTGGCAGCCATTGAAAACAACACGTGCACTGACGCCATTAAACAACCAAAGATAAGTTTTTCCTTTAAATATTTTCCTTACACTCTTTATTTAGCACAAAATTACTTGTACGAAAAAAATAAAGGTCACTTATATTTACAAAGTATTTAAATTCTTGACAAGAACAAGATTCAGTATCGGATACAGACTTAATTCAAATAAATGAACGATTAATTAAATTCGAAAGACTAATAGACGACTACGAGGAAATTCAAAACTTAATTGATAGTAAAACTAAAACGGAAGACTTGGACGGTGAAATACGACAAGGAAGGGAGCTTTTCGAAACTTCTTTTTATAGTCAGGTAGCAATCGCAAAGAAAATTTTGAATGACATTAATGAGCTTAAATTGAACGAGGTGTCTTGTGAAAGCGTAAGCCTAATTAGCAGCGACCACGGAACATCACAAAAATTTAATAAATAAGCTATTAAACTCCCAATGATTAAAATTCCAAGGTTTAGAGGAAAATATCTGGAGTGGCTCGAGTTTAGGGATAGATATAGTTCTTTAATTCACGAAAATAATAGCATAAGCGCAATTCAAAAATTTCACTATTTGCGCTCAGCACTGCGAGGTAACGCACGCGACGTAATAAAATCAATTCAACTAAAGTCAATAAATTATCAATCTACTTGGCAAGCATTACTCGACAGATATGATAATCAAAAACTTTTAATTCACAATCACATAAAGGCACTGTTTACCATAGAACCGTTGACGAAAAAAAGCGGTCAAGGTCTACAAAATTTGATAGAAACGGTCAACGAAAACCACGGAAAAAATGGGAAAGTTATAAAATGACAAATGAATCAACAACGTTAGACGGTTTAAAAAATTTTATTAAAGCCAGAGCCAAGTTGTTAGAAATGGTGCTTTCAAATCATACAAAAGAAGTTTCCGAAAAAAAAATGTAAGTCAAGCGTAAGGGGACTGTTATCTAACAAAACAAAAAACTTTGTTCAAATTTGTAAAATTTGCGACAAAGCACACTATATCCAACTGTGCAGAATTTCTGAAAATGAGCGGTCAGAAAAGGCAGTGGAGAAGAAACTGTGCATTAATTATTTAAAGGGCGGGCATTTCGGTAGTTCCTGCAAAAGGAGTGTATATAAAAAATGCTCCGCGAAGCATCATACGCTTCTGCATTTCAAAAAGAAAAATGTCCCGACTAAAAAGAATGCGGACGCTTCGGACAGTAAAATAACTTTATCCGCATACGCGTCTAGCACATCTGTGTTACCGTCTACGATGCTTGTCCAGGTTTCGGGAATAAACAATGTCGTACATACAATACGCGTGGTACTTGACTCAGGGTCACAAACCAGCTACGTAACAGAAACTTTATGCGAACGTCTCAATTTAGAAAAAATAGTAACAAACTTAACGGTCCTAGGTTTGAATAATATTCGTAGAGTAGTAATTTTGAACAATTGCATATAGTTATGTCAACTAGACCTTTATCATTGTAATCTATATATATAAAAATCAATGCAACTTTTCTTTGTAATTTTATAACTCAAGAACGGGCTCACTAATCCAAACCAAATTTTTAGTGTTTGTTCAGACTATTTAGTAGATGGTTTCTGTGAAGTTTGCACAAAATCGGTCAAGCGGTTCTTTATTTATCACATTTTTTGTGATGAATTTCAATGAATTTAACTAATTTCACAGATGGCGTTCGCAAGCAACCTACCGTAAATCCTATATGACATGCATACCTCCATACTGTGTTCGGTAGAGGGCGATACCTACATATGTTGTCAGTTATGTTATGTTCAACTGCCTGCATAAATCCACTCACCAACAAGAAAAAATCATCGAATGAAACCTTCGATCACTTTTTGAATTGTTGGCATCGAGAATATGTCCCCGGAGTGTGTTAAGCAGGGCCAACACATGGGTCGCTTTGGCGATAGCATACTTCGGCAAAACTTTTTTTGGTGCAAATGCAGTTTGACGCAGACCCAATTCGGTGCGAGTACGGTTCGGCATATGCCCATTTCGGTACAATAGTAAATCGGCGCAGAAAACTTTAGCGTACATATTACTATGGTACTCTTTGGAACTCAGTTCAATAAAAGTCCCCCCCCCCCAAAAAAAATCAAAAAAGTAATAATAATTAAAAAGCGCATTTTCATATTTTGGTTTTTCTAAAATTCTGCTGAAAATCGGTCAAGCGGTTCGTTATTTATCACAATTTTTGTAACTCAATTCAATGAATTTTACTAATTTCATAGATGGCGTTCGCGACCAACCTACCGTAAATCCTATATGACATGCATACCTCCATACTGTGTTCGGTAGAGGGCGATACCTACATATGTTGTCAGTTATGTTATGTTCCACTGCCTGCATAAATCCATTCACCAACAACAAAAAATCATCGAATGAAACCTTCGATCACCTTTTTGAATTGTTGGCATCGAGAATATGTCCCCGGAGTGTGTTAAGCAGGGCCAACACATGGGTCGCTTTGGCGAGAGCATACTTCGGCAAAACTTTTTTTGGTGCAAATGCAGTTTGACGCAAACCCAATTCGGTGCGAGTACGGTTCGGCATATGCCTGTTTCGGTACAATAGTAAATCGGCGCAAAAAACTTTAGCGTACATATTACTATGGTACTCTTTGGAACTCAGTTCAATAAAAGTCCTCCCCCCCTCCCAAAAAGTCAAAACAGTACATTAACTGCAGTTGAACATAACATAACTGACAACATATGTAGGTATCGCCCTCTACCGAACACAGTATGGAGGTATGCATGTCATATAGGATTTACGGTAGGTTGCTTGCGAACGCCATCTGTGAAATTAGTTAAATTCATTGATAAATAATAAATAAATAAGAATAATATTTATTGACTCTGAGCTGATGAAACTGAAACCATTTATACATGTACTACCTGACCCGCATGTTGCTCGGAGCAAATTTATGTGTACTGTGCGCAAAAATATATATACTTCATAATATATATGCACACATACGTAGCTTTCGTTACAAATGGGTAGACAACTTTTTTTTTTGTTTGAGTGGGGAAACCTTGCATAGGCGCCCCCCACTAAGAGGGGGGGAGTGCCACATTCTTGCTGACCTATCCTATCCTACTAACCAATGAAAAACGTCTGATTGCTACTAATACGCTCCTTTCATTGGTTACTAAAAATTTTGATCTAAATTTGGGTGTTTTCCATTCGGCTAGAAAGTTAACACATTTATCGATTCCCAGGCGAAACGAAGTTTGCCGGGTCAGCTAGTTAGATATAAAGTTATCTGAAGGGTTAATGTACAATGTACTATTTAACCCTTATCTTAATGTACTGATAACCAAGAGGGCGATCGAAGACCAATTTGTAACTTCAATCTTCTCTTGGTTGTAAACTGTAGAGGTTCATTCTTAAGCTTAATAAATTAAATAGTTTTTAAAAATAAAGTTATTCTTTATTTAAACTTAAGTGGCGCTGCGAACAGGATATTTTAAACAATTCTATCGAAGTATTGGTGATTTATCAAAATCTTTATTAAAATATCCACGAACCAAATTTGTGATTAATTGTGCAAGATCCATTGGGCAAACCTGCAGAAGGAAATCTACTGGACAACTTCAACAGCAAGGAACGCTTGGAAACCACAAACCACGCTAAACATCATCAGGAATGTTATTGGCAGTAATAATCTTGTAAGTAATCCTTTTTACCTATTCTAGTACTCTAGTACAACGTACATGTATTAAATTTATGTCAAAAAATCGCGATAGATCTCCTTTAAAGAGAGAAACGAATTCAGCTAACTCTGATTTAGTAACTTTAAAATTGTATAATTCAAATAATTCAAATAATAGTACAATGGCTACCTACAATGCCACTGAAATAAACCTCGCGAAGGATATGATTCCAAAATATGACGGAGGCAACAAAAACCTATCTCACTTTATTACACAAAGTGAAAAATTTATTTCTATGTTTAAAAATAATACGGTGGGTCAAGAGGGATGCACGTTGAACATTTTGCTTTTCGAAATCTGTTGTTCCAAGATTGAAGGCGTAGCAAGAGACACGTTAGTGACCTCAAACTGCGATACTTGGAACGCAGTGAAGGAAACGTTAATGAATCGTTTTGGTGACCCACGGAATGAAACTTTATTGGCAAACGACTTGAATACTTGCTTTCAAACGTATGGCGAAAATTATGAAAGTTATTATGAAAATATTAAATTCAAATTACAAAAAATATTAGAACACATAACGATGAGAGAAGAAAATGTAGTTGTAAGAAACTTTAAAATTAACATGTATTCGCAAACGGCACTAAGTACTTTCAAAGCTGGTTTGCTAGAACCTTATCGTAGTCATATTAGCATTCAAACGGTAGGATCCATCGAGGATTGCCTTTTAACACTAAGAAATTTCGATAACCAAAAACAGCAAACCGATTTTCTAAATTTTATGAGAAACAAAACGCCGAGAAAACGAATTGCGACACCCAATACATCTGTTAATAAAAACATCTCAAAATTTAATAATAATCAAAGCCCTAACAGAAATAACTTTTATCCAAACTTTAATAACAACGGAAACTTAAATTCAAATTTCAACAATAACGCAAATTTCAATTCTACTTTTAACAATAATTCAAACTCTAGGCCAAACTTTAACTCAAATTATAATAACAACCCAAATTTTAGTATAAGACGTAATTTAAATCAACCATTTTCGCGCGGTCCAACTCAGGTGGTGCACACACAAAATGGCTATAATAATGCGCAAGGTAACGCAACGAACCAACGTACGGAAACACCGATGTCAATTTCCACGAGGAATACGTTCGGCCGTCCCAATAATTCATGGACGCAAAATCGCTCCAGAAATTTTAACAATCATTTTGTAAACAGGGGTCCGAATCAAAATAATTTTATTTCAGAAGAATTACATAATTTAGAACGCCCTGAAGTAATACAACGCGATCACTCAAACGAGCAATTAGAAAATTACGAATCTAACGAAGAGGTGGGAAATTTTCGGCTAGAAGCCTCGGAACAATAAAAATTGACTTGAATACCATTAGTAGCAAACCAAAACTACCTTTCATTATAATTCCAACTCTAAATTTAAAAATTCTAATCGACAGCGGAGCTTCGAATTCAATCTTGAATCCAGGACCGGCTTTCAAATATTTTAAACATTTTCTATTCAAAAAAACATTTTCTGTAAAAAGCCTAAATAAAACAATTGTCAACGATGAAAACGTGATCTACCCTATATTAAAGGAACATGGAGTTAACAATAAAATCAATTTCCACGTGATAGAATGGCACGATAGGTTTGACGGGTTAATAGCTAGCGACGACCTTAACAAACTGGGAGCAAAAATTAACTATAGGGATCAAACACTAGAAATTTCAGATGTCAAAATACCATTTTTTATGGAGTTAAATCCATTAAATTTCGAACCATTCAAACAAACAGTTAGAAATTACATAAAAATTCCCGTAAGTATCGAACAAGGTCAGGTTCTTATCCCTCAGATAAAAATTAATGATAGTTATCACATTGCGGAAGCTATAGCGGTCGCAAAAGACGGGTACTGTACAATACCTGTCGAAGAAGAACGCGAGATGGAAGTAAATTTTCATCAACAAATAGATGTGGAACCAATCTCCAGTATAGAGATAACGGATGTTAACAAGCAGGTTTCAAACATGAATATCGGGGATAGCATTAGAACTCAACATATGAATTTGGAAGAAAAAAATGAAATTTTACAATTATGCAAGAAATATAAGGACATTTTTTATGATGAAAACAGTAACTTATCATTTACTAATGCAGTCAAACATAAGATTAGAACGACAGACAATGATCCCGTGTATTGTAAATCCTTCAGGTACCCCCATAGCCTGAAGGCTGAAATAAACAATCAAATAAAAAAATTATTAGATAATAAAATAATTAGACCCAGCATATCGCCGTATAGTTCGCCAGTCTGGATTGTACCCAAGAAAATTGACGCGAGCGGCAAAAAGAAATGGCGATTGGTAATTGACTATCGAAAATTAAATGACAAAACTATAGAGGAAAAGTATCCTTTACCTAGACAGGAGGAAATATTAGACAACTTAGGGAAGTGCATGTATTTTTCAACTATAGATCTAGCGCAGGGTTTTCATCAAGTAGAATTGGACCCGGAGTCCATCGAGAAAACCGCGTTTTCCGTCGATAATGGACATTGGGAGTACGTGCGAATGCCTTTCGGATTAAAAAACGCCCCAAGTACATTCCAGCGGGTGATGGACAACATCTTACGCGAGTACTTATACAAATTTTGCTTTGTATACATGGACGATGTTGTAATATTTTCAAAATCGCTCCACGATCATATTGTCCACCTTAATCTCATATTCAAAAAATTAAGAGAATTTAATCTAAAGCTACAACTAGACAAGTCGGAATTTTTAAGAAAAGAGGTAGCATTCCTAGGACACGTCATTACAACCGAAGGTATAAAACCAAATCCGTCAAAAGTCCTAGCAATTCAAAAATACCCCCTTCCCAAGTCGGTGAAAGAAATAAGAGCATTTCTGGGACTAATAGGGTACTATAGAAGGTTCATCAAGAACTTTGCTAAGATAGTTCAACCTTTCACCAAGTGCTTAAAAAAGGGATCAAAAATCGATTCCGGCAATTACGAATATCTGCAAGCATTTCACAAGTGCAAAGAACTAATCACACACGCTCCTATTCTAATCTACCCAGATTTTGAAAAAACGTTCCACGTCACCACTGACGCCTCTAACGTAGCTATTGGAGGAGTATTCTCTCAGGACAATAAGCCAATTGCATTTTACTCAAGAACATTGAATAGCGCAGAAAGAAACTACTCGACGATCGAACGCGAACTACTAGGTATAGTTGAAACAACGAAACATTTTAGAGCTTATATCTACGGAAAACAATTCATAATAGAAACGGATCATAAACCGTTGGTTTGGTTATTTTCGATCCGCGATGCAAATTCGCGATTAGTTAAATGGCGACTGAGATTGGAAGAATTCGATTATAAAATCCAATATAAAAAGGGTAAGGAAAATTTGGTGGCTGACGCGTTATCACGGGTAGAGATTAATAATAATGAAGATGTAGAGATCTTATCGATCATTGCAAACGCTGACGAAAAACCAGAATTATCGCTTTCCGACCTTGACGACGTACTAGATCAAATAAATAAAGAATCCGAAAATACACAACATACGTCAATAGAAAATCCAGTGTTTACAATGAGCATCTCGGAAAAACATATCAATCATTTCGCTAATCGCATTATTCTACAATTAGGAGACTCGGCCAAAACTGACATGAAAAAAATATTCAATAAGCGACATTACGTTGTTACGATTAGAAGAGGAAGCGAAGTTGAAAGTCTTGTAAAAATGCTGAAGGAAAATATTAACCCAAAAGAACTGTATGGAATTTACTTTAAAGATAAACAACTGGAACCGGTATTTCTACGAGTTACCCAAAACCTATTTGACAGTAACGTAAAATTCATAAAAAGCAATACTTTCGCGAAAGATTTAGAGAAAACGGATGAACAAAATGAAGTAATTAATGAATATCATTCTACCAATCACAATGGCATCGTAGAGACTCACAATCACCTAAAGGCGAAATATTACTGGCCCGATATGAGGACCAAAATTAATAAAATTATTAACGAGTGCGAAACATGTTTAGTAAGTAAATACGAAAGGAACCCATACAAAATTCCGTTTTCGGGACCATTATTGGCAAAAAGGCCCTTTGACGTGGTACACATAGACACCTTCAGTTTCGAAGGAAGCAAATTTTTAACTATCATAGATTTGTTCTCACGTTATACTCAGGCATACTTCGTTACAGACTTATCGGGAACCACTATGTTAAACAAATTAAGGCATTATTTCTCTCACCACAATTTTCCCAGGAAAATTGTATGCGATGAAGGAAAGGAGTTCAAAAATAAAACGTTTCAGGAATTCTGCGCGCTGTTTAAGATCAATTTGCATTTCACTACGAATTATAATAGTTCTTCCAATTCACCTATAGAAAGAGTTCATTCCACCATCTTAGAAAAGTTAAGAATAATAAAAAACCGTAATGAAAACGAAACTCCATCTAATCTAATGACGTCAGCAATTGTAATCTATAATCAGTCGGTTCATAGCGCGACAGGTTACACACCGTTTTCCCTACTATATGGACCTTATGAAAATTTAAACGCGCATGAAATAGACATGGACCCATTTTCGAAGTATATAATGAAAATCAAAAAACAGAGTTAATCCCGTTTTACGAACAGTTATATCAGAAACAACTAAAGCGTGGCACGGAAAACTTAGAAAATATAAACAAAAATAAAGAACCCGCGGTCGAAATTAATGAACCGGTAGTGTACTTTACACGACAACGCATAAGAAAAACCGACCCTTATTTTGATAAAGTAAATGTAACCGCGATTGACAAAAATAAAGTCGAAGGAATTAGAGAAGTCTAGAAAAGAAAAGCTAATATTAATATAAGAAAAATAAAACGTATTAAAAAACAATTCCCATTGCAGGACAGGGCTGATCCATCAGATCCAGGGCCTTCAAGTATAGAAGAAATTAAAACAAATGGTTACTTTCCGGAGGAGCTGGGCCTCGCGAAGCTCCTTAACCACTATCACAAGTTTTATTTTTACTTTAATCTAACTGACATAAACGCAAATTATTATAAAATATTGAACGGTGCTACTATTATAGAAACCAAAAGCAATAATTTTCACATTCAACAACTAATTAGTATATTAAAAGACAATTGTAAATCAATCGAAAATCAATTACAAAAATTTAAATATCGAAACAAACGCGGTCTCATAAATGGACTAGGTACAGTAATCAAATTCATAACCGGTAATCCGGACAACGACGACTTAATCAGAATCAATGAAAATTTGCAAACCCTTTATAACAGTCAAGAAGAAATAATAAAACAAGTAAATAGTCACACGTCATTTGCCAATCAAATAACGAGTAGATATTCGAAAGACCTCAAAGCGATTTATGCGAATCTAAATTCATCATTTTGTACAATAAACAACGTCAGCACCTCTCTTGATACCGAATTAATAGTTCAATATTATAATTTAGCCAGTCTTAGATTAATGAATACACTGCAAACCATTGAAAGAACCATCTCTTTGGCATTTTCAGAAATGACCAATTTAGAAATAATCAGACACGAAGAATTAGTAGAAATTATAAATCATTTAAAGCTAGTATATAAACAATCAGAGTTACTTGAATTAGATTACATTCACGTTTTTAAAATTCTAGAATTTTCAAAATTTCAAATAATATCCGTAAAGGATACCATTACATGTATTTTGTATATACCTATCCTAAACGAATCCTTGTTCCGTTATGCAAAAATCTACCCTATTCCTGACTTACAAGGAAGAGTAATGATACCGCCCTACAAATATCATCTGCAAGGAGTAACAAAGGAATTCTGGACCGACGAGAAATGCAAAGCAATAGCAAACCAAACAGTGTGTGTAGAAAAACCGCGAACCCATACGTGCGCGATTATGGATGTAATAAATTGCACGTTCGCAATTACTAACAATAATTATAAACTATACGTGCAACTAAACTACGGCAAGATTTTAGTTTCCAGCAAATTCAATTCGCGAGTTAGTGAAGAATGCAGTGACGAAATCAATAGCTTCGAGATCGCGAATAGTGCTCTAATTTCGTCAAAAGATAAGTGCAAAATCATTATAGGTGAAACAAGATTTGAAAATTCTTACAGCAGCTTCAAGTTCAAAGACTCATTCACAGTTAATAATAAACAGAATAAACAGAGCAGGTTTAAGTGTAAATTTGCAGTTAAAACATTTAGATGACCTTAATAATTTGAAAGAAGAAACCAAAATTTTAGAAAACAAATTTTATATACACCCCGTACTACATATAACTCACATTGTAATAACTTTGATTATAGTTTTAATTTGTATTTTAGGCATTTTATTATTCATATTTAGATATAAGGTTAAATTGTTAATTAATAGATGTAAGCCAAAGGTAGATAATCAAGAATTGCAAGAAGTCCAAGAGTTCAATCAACATCGAAAGAACGTGGACGTTCTATCTTAGGGGAAAGGAGTTATGTCAACTAGACCTTTATCATTGTAATTAGATATAAGTTATCTGAAGGGTTAATGTACAATGTACTATTTAACCCTTATCTTAATGTACTGATAACCAAGAGGGCGATCGAAGACCAATTTGTAACTTCAATCTTCTCTTGGTTGTAAACTGTAGAGGTTCATTCTTAAGCTTAATAAATTAAATAGTTTTTAAAAATAAAGTTATTCTTTATTTAAACTTAAGTATATGCTAAAAAATTAGGTCACTTGAAAAAACTTGAAGAACGAAGTAAAAATTTATTTTTATAGGATATGCATAACAAACAGATATACATAGGCTTTTTGATAAAGAAAATAAAAAAATAATAATAGCCAGAGATGTAATATTCAAAAATTTACATCAGAACTTTAAAATGAAATGCCAGAATTACCATTTGAAAACGAAAAATAATTCAAACAGACAGCGAAAGTGGATCGGACGATGAACAAAGTGAAACCGAAGATGAGATTATTGAACCGCTGATACAACTACAAAGAGAAAAACAAACAAGAAGAGCACCAAAAAGATTTGAAGACTACGAAATGTTAACATACGAAGAGGCCATAAAGGTCGAAAATAATGAAAAATGGATTGAAGCAATAAACGAAGAGAAAAAGTCATTACAAGAAAATCAAACTTGGACTTTGGTAAATAAAAATGACGTTGAAGGAAAAAAACTTTTGTATGATACTTGCGATTTATGTTGACGATGGTTTGTTGATAGGTCAAAATGAAACAGAAATGATAATTTTCTTAGAAAAATTAAAAGAAAAGTTTAAAATAACAATTAAGGAAGACCCGAAAACGTTTCTAGGAATTAATATAAAACGAGATAAAACAGGAATAACGTTAGAACAAAGTAACATGGCAAAACAAATTTTAAAAAATGCAAACATTCAAGAATGCAATTCAAGTAAAATTCCACTAAGCAATGGAGATGTTAAAAGAAGTGATCAGATTCCGAGCATAAATTATCCCTATCGAGAAATAATTGGAAGTCTTTTATATCTCAACAACAAAACACAACCGGATATTAGTTTTGCAGTAAATTTTGTAAGTAGTAGATACATGGAAAACAGGAACGTTTCCAGCCAATTGGCTTAGGAGGGGTAATTTATTACCTATTTCAATGTAAATTTCAACATAGATTGATCTTTATTTGTTGAAAAATAAAGGGTTAAATAATAATTCTTAGGGGGTAAATACCCAATTACACCCCCCCTGAAACCGCCAGTGATGGAAAATCCGACTCGTGAAGACGTAAATAATGTTAAACACATTTTAAAATATCTGAAAGGAAATGATAACTACGCTATTAAATTTAAAACCATAAAATAGGAGATTTAACTGCCTACAGTGACGCCGATTATGCTGGAGACCTCGACTCAAGAAAAAGTACAAGTGGATATTTGATATTTTACAACGATGGCTTAATAAATTGGAAATCTAATAAACAAAAATATACAGCGACATCAAGTTGTGAAAGTGAATACGTGAGTGCGGCAAAGTGCGTGAAAGAATTGATTTAAAGTGAACAATAAAAGTGCGATTGATTTAGCTAAGAATGGTATTTTAAACAAACGCAGTAAACATATTGATGTAAGGTACCATTTCATACATGAAAAAAAATTTTTTTTCAAAAAAAACTACTACGAAAGAAATGCACTAAAAAGTAAAAAATAATTGCGTTATTTATGTATTTACTTAAACTTATACAAATATCCATCTTTTTTCAACTTAATCTTATATTCTTACCAACTTCATATGAGTGTACCACATTTTTGGAGTCGGTGCCAGCCAAGCTTTTTAAGACATTTTTGGAAGTTTCCTAAAATTTACATTAATTGTATTGTTAATACGCGTTTGTTAAACAATATAAATATTGGTAAAACTATCATTGTAAAACTGAACGCCAAGCTATGTTTTATATGTTTTGGTATGAGAGTCCAAAATAACTTCAAAGCAAACAATGAAGACAGTGTATTATGCGAACTTCTACTCGCGATTGCAATATGGAATCACTCTTTGGGGTAGCAGTTCAGCAGTCGAGGATGTTTTTATTGCTCAAATGCGAGCGATGCGACTGATGTGTGGAATACCGGGCTTAGCGTCTTGCCGGGGAATCTTCAGAAGGGAAGACATACTTACAGTACATGCACTACATATTTATAAGTGCATGATGTATTTGATAATAAAAAAGTACACCTTCAACATGCAAACATAACAAAAACTTATAATACAAGACCTACAACTAAGATGCCTGTTAAGACGATCCAGGCAAGGAAAAGCTAATTTAATGTATTTAAAATACTGAGAGTAGGCGAGTATTTTTGACAACGTTTTATAATGTTTCAAATATTTATTACTGTAGACTCTAGAGAATAAATATACAAAAAACATGAACAATTCATTTTAACAAAAATACAAAAAAGGTGATAACATTACCACATCAACATTGGTCCTTCGAACCGCATTAACTTTCAAGAAAGTGCAAAATTCAAAACAAATCAAGAAAACATAAGCAAGTACAAGTGCACTGGAAGGAAAGTTACATTCAACAAGAAATAGATGATATTCGACAAGAAGTAGGGGTGATATTCGACAAGGCAGAAAAAATAAAATTTTGCAACAAAAACAAGAAACCAAGTATCGTTACATTTAATAATTCGAGTAAGGGCCGAACAATAAGAAATTGCAAAAAGGTAAAATCAAAATTATAATTGCTATTAAAATTCAAAGACATAAGACAGAATCTTTTTATCAATACTGACAAAATCATGACAAATACTTCAGATTTCAAAAAATTGCACCACAAACGTGGTTCTCTTAAGTGTCAGTTAACATTATTTCAAAAATTCTTAGGCAGTGTAACAGCAACAGAGAATCAATTAAACGTTGATGAAATACAAAATTTAGAAATCAGATTACGTAAAATTAATTCACTTTATGATACGTTCGATGAAATTCAAAGCGAAATTGAATTCCTGGAAACTGACAATGACACAAATAATTTATTTGAATGAGAACAATTTCAAGATCAATTTTTTAAATTAACCAGTAGCGCATCACGCATTTTATTACAATTCAAAGACAAAGATGATTTACAAAATTCTCAAAAATTTTCCTGCAACTATGTAAAAAAACCATCGGTGAAATTACCATTAATAAAGTTACCACATTTTGATGGCACTTTCATACTATGGCAAGAATATTTTGATTCGTTTAAAACATTAATTCATACAAATCCAGATATCACAAACGTACAAAAATTAATTTATTTGAAATCTACCCTCGAGGGTAAACCAGCCGATTTATTACGGCCTTTCCAATCTACTGAACAAAACTATACTATAGCATGGACATTATTACAAAAGCGTTATAATAACAAACGTAGAATTATTAACAATCATATACAAGCGATATTTGATATATCGCATATGACTCGTGAAGTTAGGTCAATCAATTGAATCTTGGGATGCAATCAATAATAGTACCGATAATAACAGCTAAGCTTGATTTTCATCCAAATAAAGATTGGGAAGCAAAATTAAACAATGAAAATGATGACAATGAAGGAGTTCTGTTTCGGCCAAAGCCGCAAATTTGTAAATTTTTAGAATTTGGCGGTTGAGCTTCGCCGGCCTGCCGAGAGAGGGCGGTGGGGGGTGGATTGAGATGATTGCAAGCATGTAGGAGCGACCCATTATCGTTCAGTTTTTAGTTTAGTTTTTGTATGAGTTATCAAAGAATAAAAGTAAAGTTTATGTATGTGCAGTCGTTATTTATTTAAAACAAATTCAAACAATAATTCAATTAATCGCGTGACGAAAACATGTAATGTAGTAATGTAGTAAACCTATTGCAACAAAAGCCATTTCATATGTTTTTGTAAGTCATTTTTAAATTTAAATGTTATTACTAGAAGTAACAAGGCAAGGGAATTGAACTTGTGTGCAAATTGCTTACGCAAAGGGCATTTTGCAAAGAATTGCAGGTCGCAGAATGTATGCAAGAAATGTAACAAAAGGCATCACACGTTATTGCTCGCTGCGCTCGGGCGCTTTAAGCCATTTTTCCCGCACATTTAGGGTTGAAAACCATGATTTTCGTTCGGGGTGCACTGGTGCTGCATCCCAATGCAAGTGTCGCTTATGTTATCACCCGCTCTGCGCAAAGCTAAGACCAGTTGAAAGTGCACGTACTGTCAATAGAATGAATTGATTCACCTATCCCGAGCGACTTTGCTTAAAATTTACTGTGAAAATCGAAGTTTTCAAATTCGATTTTTGAAAAAACAGGTGCATTTAAGGCATTCTGTCATAGCTAATTCTCTTATTTAATATATACTCTTTCAGAATTCATCGAGATTTCAATCGTAAAATTTGTATTTTCGCGGCCTCGATAGCTACCTGCAACCGTTTGGTAATTCCTCAAATAAGCAATCATTTGCCATCTACGTCATGCAAATACGAAATATTCAAAATACCACCAAATATTAAATTGGCCGATCCTACTTTCAACAAATCATCGCCCATTGACATGCTTATAGGTGTAGAGACGTTTTACGATCTTATGTATGTAGGACAAATTTATAAGCCAAACTTACCAATATTACAAAAAACAAAGTTAGGATGGGTGGTATCAAGAAGATTGAATGTGTTTAAGTCAAATAAAGGTAATGTAACATCAGCATTTTTGACATTAAAAGACCTGCACAAGCAAGTAGAAAAATTTTGGCAAATTGATGAATTCAATAATTCTAACAAAACCCACATTTAACAGAAGAAGAAGACTATTGCGAAATATTTTTCAAACAAACACATCACGAGACGATAAAAATGGAAAATTCATAGTTAAAATTCCATTTAAACCAAACAAGAAGCACATAGGCGATTCGTATTCTATAGCTGAATCCAGGTTAAAATCATTAAAGAAAAAAATTCAAAGAAATAAAGAATTAACTAAACAAATTGTCAAAAATTGCATAAAGTGCTTTAAATTTAACCCAACTTTAATCGGTACGCGACAACTGGGCGACGTATAACTGGGCGACTGGTAAACTGGGCGCCGGGTAAACCAGGCGATTGTCAAGCGGGCGACGGACAACTGGGCGATGAGTAAACTGGGCGACGGATAAACTGGGCGACGTGTAAGTGGGCGACAACCTGAAGCACTTTGAAGAATTGAAATATTTAGCATGAAACTTATTGAGTTTTGAGTGTAAGAAAACTGTCGCGTTTGAAAATTTTGCAAGTATTTGCATTTTCTCACTTTTTTGAAACATTTTATACAGGGTGATCTAAAACAAAAACCGAAGAAAAGACAAGTTTTGGCCATGGTGGCCAAAACCTTAGGTTAAACCAAAATGGTCTAAGGCCAAAACTACACTTATTATAAACATACCCCTAGGCCGGTGGGTTAAGGAAAAGGTGGATCATTGAAAAGTGAAACTCGTGATGCATATGAAATGCTAGTGTCGCTCCGGTTATCCCCTCTCTGCTTATAACTAAAGAGTAATTTAACTTGCACGGACCGATCACAGAATGCCAGAATTCACCAATCACAAGCGACTTAGCATAAAATTTGCTGTGAAAATCAAAGTTTTTAAAATCGATTTTTGAAAAAACTAGTGGTGTTAAAGCCATTCTTTGGGGTTAATTCTCTTATTTAAAATATGCTCATTCAGAATTCATCGAGGTTTCAAAATTGATATTTTCGGGTCACGAGGACTTACCTCTCACCCGTAGGGGTTATCATAATAATTTTTTTTTTAAATGCTCAAAATTTACAGTTGCGTCGCCCACTTATACGTTATCCAGTTTACCCGTTGCCCAGTTGTCCGTCGCCCGGTTGACCGTCGCCCAGTTGTCCGGTTCCGAACTTTAATTAATCCAATTACGGGCACACTACCTATGGAGAAAACTCTTATCATATTTACCACCATTTTATTCAACGGATGTAGACTACGGAAGTCTATTTATAAGCAAAGACAAACAGGTCCGCGGCAGTAAGGTTTTAAAATGCTACATTTCCTTATTTGTCTGCATTTCGACAAAGGCTTTACACATCGATTTAAGTACCGATTGTTTTTTATCTGCTTTACGACGATTTATAGCTCGACCAGGCAAACCATTAAATATTTTTATTGACAATGGCACCAACTTCATTGGTGCAAATAACGAACTAATTAAACTAGGTGAATTTTTAATTAACAACGCTATTGCAATAAACGATGCTGTATCTGCTGAAAGTATAATATGGCATTTTATTCTGTCAAGATTTTCTCATTTTAGAGGATTGTTGAAAGCGGGGATAGAAAGCGTAAAATATCATTTGAAACAAGTTATATCATCAACACCACTGACTTATGAAGACTTTTTAACAAAACTAATTCAAATCAAGTCTATATACTTAATGCCCGACTTTTAAACTCATTGATGACAAATCTAAACGACCTTGACGTTCTTACGCCTGCATATTTTCTTATTGGACGACCCTTCACTACGATACCAAATTCTGATGTAAGAAATGTGCAACGAAATCGTTTAAATGTTCAATCCAAATGTTTTTTAATTAAGTGTTAATTTGTGCAATTTCTATTCATATTATTTTTTACATGTTAGATATAAGCAAATAATATAAGTAAGTTTTAATGAAACTCAACTATTAGTTTTGAGTTGTCATGGCCGGCGGCATGTTAAGACGATCCAGGTAAGGAAAAGCTAATTTAATGTATTTAAAAAACTGAGAGTAGGCGAGTGTTTTTGACAACGTTTTATAATGTAACAAATATTTATTACTGTAGAGAATAAATATACAAAAAACATGAACAATTCATTTTAACAAAAATACAAAAAAGGTGATAACATTACCACATCAATAGTACCTATACCGACTCATCGGTTAACTGCATCTCAAAGAGGAACGTACTACAAAAGCATCAAATTTTACAATCCTCTACCTGGTGATTTGCTAAAAGTGGTGAATGATAGTAAAGCGTTTAAAACAAAACTACTAAAATACATAATGAACTTAGAACATTATTCCACACACGAATTCTTTGTATAAAATAATATTTTACTTTCACTTATTCACACTATTTTGTAATAAGTTTATATTATGTTGTTTAGTGATGTTTTGGAATAAAATGCTTATTATTATTATCTAATGTCTGCCTGACCAAAATTCAAGAAAAATTAAATGCTTGTAATTATTTGCGCCAAAAAGTCCGTGTGTCAAATTAGCTTGCGCCCAACCGGCCGCGCCGCAACATCCATCCCGATTTTCTCGACCGTCACAGTGGCTTTTCCCCTTAATTACAAAATTAAAATTACAAGAAGTGAAAAGATTTTATTGAATCATTACAATTAATTAAAAAAGCGAACTTTTTTGTCACTTTCAGACGAAGTTTTCTAAACAGTTAAGCAAAATGTTCAAGAAAAATTTCTCTCTATTTTGAGATGGTATGAGTTTTTACATGATTTTTTAAACTGTTGTTATGAGCAGATTTAAAATCACAAATAGCACACTGCAACGGTTGTAGGCACAAATTTTACACTGAAACGGCTTATCTCCTGAATGCGTTCTTAAATGACTTGTTAAATGTCCCTTCTGTGCACATTTGTAGTCACAAATTGCACACTGAAACGGTTCATCACCTGAATGCGTTCTTAAATGAACTTTCAAATCTCCTTTATTAGCAGATTTGTAGTCACAAAGTTCACACAGAAACGGTTTATCTCCTGAATGAGTTCTTAAATGACTCTTTAAATATTCCTTGGTTGCAGATTTGTAATCACAAATTTCACACTGAAATGGTTTATCGCCTAAATGCATTCTTAAATGACTGATTAAACTTCCCTTCTGTGCACATTTATAATCACAAATTTTACACTGAAACGGTTTATCGCCTGAATGCGTTCTTAAATGACTGTTTAAACTTCCCTTCTGTGCACATTTATAATCACAAATATCACACTGAAACGGTTTATCTCCTGAATGCGTTCTTAAGTGAGTTTTTAAACTGTTCCTATATGCACTTTTGTAGTCACAAATTTCACACTGAAACGGTTTATCATCCAAATGCGTTCTTAAATGACTCTTTAAACTTTCCTTCCTTGCAGATTTGTAGTCACAAATATCACACTGAAACGGTTTATCTCCTGAGTGCGTTCTTAAATGACTTTTTAAACTGTTACTAAATGTACATTTGTAGTTACAAATTTTACACTGAAATGGTTTATCTCCTAAATGCGTTTTTAAATGATTTTTTAAACTTTCCTTCCTTGCAGATTTGCAGTCACAAATATCACACTGAAACGGTTTGTCCCCTGAATGCGTACTTAAATGGCGTGTTAAATGTCCCTTCCTTGCAGATTTGTAGTCACAAATTTCACACTGAAACGGTTTATCGCCTGAATGCATTCTTAAATGACGTTTTAAACATTCCTTCCTTACAGATTTGTAATCACAAATTTCACACTGAAACGGTTTATCGACCGAATGCGTTCTTAAATGACATTTTAAATCTCCTCGATTTGCAGATTTGTAGTCACAAATTTTACAGTGAAACGGTTTATCTCCTGAATGCGTATTTAAATGCCTTTTTAAACTATCCTTCCTTGCAGATTCGTAGTCGCAAATTTCACACTGAAACTTAGTTAGAAATCTTAGACGTAGTAAGCGAATTGCGATCTGTTTTTGTTTTCTGAAAGTGAAATCCTTTCTCGACCACTAATGGGATGATAATGTAACTTATCCAAATTCAATTCTATTTCGTCACTCCTAATTTGAGAGCGACGATTTGAATGTGATAGAGTACCCTGTAACAAAGTTACCATTACCAAGTATTCCTTATTTCAGCACCATTTCAATCATTCTCCTTTTTATTAAATAGAAATACTAAAAATCAAACTATTATTTCGTTATTTCATATTTTTCGAATTTAAGTTCCCAGCGCCTGTGCGGAAGGAATCGTAACTAATTTTACAGACAAGTTTTGGTTTGTTTAACCCATCGATCTTATATTACAATAATAATAGATCGTTGGTTTAACCCTATATCACTAATCATTCGTCAAAAAGACGAACCTACTTTTAAGGAATTCATCATCTATGAATGTTCCCAAACCTTCCTCACTGAGTACTTCTTAATTAAGTAAATTATTTGATGGTGTTTCATTAAGTTCAATAAATAATATTCTTTCTGCTCTTCAACTAACAATAATTATGAATTTAAAAAAATGGAGGTTGTATTTTGCTCAATATTAACACGAATGTTTAACCCGTAACCACTGACAAGCGGTCTCTCAGACCGCAGCGAAAATGAATTTCGTTATAAAACGAGTTTTAGTAAAAATTTCAAAAAATCCTTTTGTGTACCTTCAAGTGGCATCGAAATGTACACATTATGACTTGATAAAAATGTTAGTAAGCGTTTACCTTATAAATAGATAACAGCAAAGTTTACTTGCGGTCTTAGAGACCGCATGTCAGTAACTACGTTACTGTAATTGCCATATGTGTGTTAGTTTGATTTATAAATATAATAGAAACAAATTCATCTAAATCTTAAATAAAATTTACGCACATCACTGCTAAGCCTACAGTTTATGATTTTGAGACTGTTATTACACAATGGGCAGCCTAAAGCCCTAGTGAGTTTGATTATTTTAATGATAGCGATATTGACAATGTAGTATTTGAAAAAAATTAAAAAAACAAGAAAATTTGTTACTTATGCCCAAGTAAACTAAAGAGAAAAAAGATTTTTCGATGTTTCATTTGTAAAAAAACGGTAATGCCTTCTGTTGTGTCTTTACATTTTTCATTATATTTGAATGGCGCCCGCTTTCGT
The DNA here is from genome assembly GCA_905340355.1 of Rhagonycha fulva. Taxonomy (NCBI): domain Eukaryota; kingdom Metazoa; phylum Arthropoda; class Insecta; order Coleoptera; family Cantharidae; genus Rhagonycha; species Rhagonycha fulva. Next base: position 22,962,026 of record HG996554.1, read on the forward strand.
GAAAATATAAGCGCATGTACAGTACGCAGAGAATTCATGGAACAATTGTAAAATAAATGAAGTGTAAATTTAAGTTCATAATTAGTTGTTTGATTTCAACCATCCACAATTACAACAATAATTGGCGACGAGGATTCTAAAAACCCATTCAGGCAAGATTAATACAATATTTACTTACATACACTACGTTCAATAAAAATTGTTGGTTACAATTGCACGTGCGAGGATTACGATACTCATTTTTTTTCGGGTTGCTAAAATTTATAATTACCTACGTTTACGATGCCTGATAATGCAGTTACACCTGTAAATACTTCAAATTATGCAATACATACAGTTTTTTCAATCAAAACCTACGATACAAAGACGAAATTTGACAAATGGTTAATGAGATTAGAGAGTGCATTTCGAGTTTTTGCTGTTCCGGTAGACAAGAAGGCGGATTGCATTTTACACTACATGGGTCCAGATGCATACGACGTACTTTGCGATAAAATTTCACCGGAGATTCCAAATTCTAAAAGCTACGAAGAAATCATTAGGGTGATGAAAACTCATTATAATCCTGAACCACTGGAAATTGCAGAAAATTTCCGATTTTTGCAACGACGCCAGGAAGATGGTGAGAGTGCTTCTGAATATTTGACAGCGTTACAACCTCTGGCAACCACCTGCAAATTTGGTGACTATTTGAAGAAAACTCTTCGGAATCAATTCGTTTTTGGTTTGAGTACACAAAATATTCAAGGAAGATTATTGAAACATCGGGATTTCACTGTTGAAAAAGCGTTGGAGATTGCCGTCAGCATGGAGACGTCCGCTAAAGATGCAGCGCAGCTACATAATACAAATCATTCAAATGGATTACGTTCAAATAGTGTAAATAGCATAATTACAAATACGAACAATTTACAATTCAAGAAAAATTTCAAGAAATGCAGCAATTTGAACAAGACGAAATTCAACGGGAACAAGAAGATTAATACTCCTTATTGTTTTAGGTGTGGTTCATCAAAGCATCTTGCTAATAAATGTAATCTTGTTAATGTCCTTTGTAATAAATGCGAGATCAAAGGTCATTTGACGAGGGTGTGTATGAAAATAGGTTCAAACAACACACACAATACAAATCAAATAGAGGAGATTTTCTTGCTTGATACAGAACATACCGAGTACAAGGGTAAGTTCACAGGTGCAATTCTGGTATGTGGTCGTAAAATACATTTCGAAATTGATAGCGGTTCAGCTGTTAGTATCATGAGTTTTCCACAAATTTAAAACTTATTTCCGAATTTACAAATTACGAGTACAGATATTAAGTTAATTACATATTACAAACGCGAAATAGGTGTGGTGGGATTCTCACAGGTACAATGTATTGACGTGGATTGTAATGGGTTAAAAATTCTGAAATTATCCACAATTAAATTTTCATTTTGTCAAAGTTTTGGTTTATGAAATTTTCTTTGATTTAATTGGACGAATAGTAGTAACTTCTTATTTTTCAATTATGTGCCAATGAGTACATGTAGAGACGAGATTTTAAGGTTGGGAATTTGTCCATATAGCCTGAAAATTAAACATTTCAAAAGAATGGAAAAAAACGTTGAAATTTTGATTAATTTATTTTTTTTATTTTTTATTTTGTTCTTAAAATTGTTAACTTACGTTTGAATGAGTTGGTGCAAAGGTAGCTACGATCGTTGATACGTTTTTAAAACTAAAAGTGTAGTTCGCAATTAAAATTTAGTGACTTCAAAATGTTGAATTTGGCATCTGAAAATTCGAATTTCGCTGGAAAACCAACCAACCAGAGTGCGACACGATTTTCCGAAGAAAACTTTGTACAGGAAACGAGATAAATAGTTAGTTGCTCTAGAGTAATGGAAGAGTGGAGTCTACAACTTAACGGCTTCAAAGTGTAATCTTCGAATGTGTGAAAATTACCCATTGGTAATTAATTTAACGATGATTATGGGCAACTGGAGATTTGTTTGATTGTGTGTGCTAGAAGAGTATTATGAAATTCGTGGTGATTTTTGAAGATTTGGAAAGTTTACGTACCAGACTTGAAATGAGGTCGCCATTTTGTCAAATCGTAAATGCAAGGAGATTGAGAGTTAATCATCAATTATTCAAGCCATCATCTTGGTAAATAATTTTAAAATTGTTTATTTACGCTATATCAACGATTGTCTTCGATTTTTGTCACAATGCTTAGTAAAATTTTGAGGTTATTTACACCTGACTTTAAATTTGTATTTCAAGTCGCAATTATGAATGGATTTCTTCACATTTAATTAATTAAACACATTAGTGGAACATTTTAATAATTAATTTGTGTTATTTGACTACGAAATTTAAATTTATGTGATAAACTTTTTTTCGTACGGTTTCTATGCATTTGGTAGTGACTACCATACCAACCTTTTGAATAGTTAAAAAGCGCTAATTTTTAAAAATTAAACAATTTTTCTCATTTTTGTACAATTTTATTACAGATGTTTTATTCAAATTACAATAAAACGTTGATTATCTTACAAATTGGAGATACTGATTTTGAGATTTAAATGTGTAAATTTGTAGGATAATTCTTCATGATTTTTGGAATAATCGATTGTGTCGATAAGTTTAATAACAAAATTTCGTCTCAGTTTGTTTACTTATTAGATTATGAATGCTATTATCATCCAATTAAATTACAATCAACCCTGAGAATTTTGTTTCATTTATTGTGGATAGTTTAAGAGTATAATTTTTGGAACCTACTCCTGAGATAGTCTCGATAATGCAAACTACCGACTATAACGGCTACGGCATTTAAAGAGTTGTTCGTCAGAACACGACAGTATATACAGGGGAATATCTAAAATTTTGAATTTATACATTGTTAATACAGATAGAGAACCAATTTTAGGTCGCGAATAGATAAGACAGTTAAATATTAATTTTGAATATCTTTCCCAAATTACATCTACAAATACATTGGATGAAATTTTACAAAAGTATCCTATTATTTAAAAAAAAATATGGGAAAAATAAAAAACCTACAAGCTACATTAAAATTAAAAGAAAACGTAAAACCAGTTTTTATAAAAGGTCGCAAGGTTCCCTATGCTTTGTTACAAAAGCTAGGAGATGAGCTTGATTTATTAGAAAAAGAAGGAATTTTGATTAAAGTTCATAGTTCTGAATGGGCTACACCCATTGTTCCAGTTTTGAAAGCGAACGGTACAATTAGAATTTGCGGAGATTTTAAAATTACTTTAAATCAAAATTTAATTGTGGATGAACATCCATTACCTTCAATTGAAAATTTGTTTTCTTCCATGGCTGGAGGGGACAAATTCACAAAGCTTGATTTACAACAAGTTATTTACAACTTGAGGTACGACCTGAAGATAGGAAATATTTAACTTTACTTTGAAGTACACCAAAAGAGCTTTACCAAAGTATGAGGTTAATGTATGGTATAGCTAGTGCACCTGCTATTTGGTAACGGGAAATAGAAAATATTCTTAAAGACATTCCCGGCTTATCCGTGTTTTTAGATGATATTAAGGATGCGTCCACTTAAAGCCCACGACGACCGCAGCGTGGTCCCGTGGTTCTTTGATTGGACTAAAAATCGAGAGCGGTTATTTGATTGGACTGACAAACGACCGTGGTCGTCGTGGGCTTTAAGTGGAACGCACCCTAAAATCACAGCACCGGATGATAATACACATTACAAAAGATTAGATTTGGTTTTATCTAGATTGTCCGATTACAATATAGGTAAGGGTAAATTTAGAAAAATGTCAATTTATGAAAAGCAAAATAGAATATTGCGGTTATATAATTGACAAAGACGGAATACATAAATGCAAGAATAAAATTGATGCAATACAAAACGCGAAAGTACCTACCAATAAAACAGAAGTACGAGCTTTTGTTGGCTTAATTAATTATTACGGTAGATTTTTACAAAATTTAAGTAATACGTTGTATCCATTATATAATTTGTTAAAGGATGGAGTACAATTTTCGTGGGATAAAAATTGTCAAATAGCATTTGAAGCTGTTAAAAAGGAAATTCTTTCTGAAAGAGTTCTAGCTCATTTTGATCCTAGTTTACCTATTATTTTAGCAGTAGATGCAAGTCCCTATGCTGTAGGAGCTGTCCTTTCGCATGTTTACGCAGACGGTACAGAGCGACCAATTCAATTTGCTTCACAAACTCTTACTACAGTTCAGCAAAAATACGCTCAGATCGATATTTTTGGAATAAAGAAGTTGTATTATTATCTTTATGGTAGAAAGTTTCTGCTTTTCACAGATCATAAACCTTTACTACATATTTTTTCACCTTCAAAGAAACCAAATTTACTAACTACCACCCGAATGCAACATTACGCGTTGTTTTTACAAAGTTTTCAATACGACATAAAATACAAAAATACAAATTTACATTCGAATGCCGACGCAATGTCAAGACTTCCTACAAATTCAAAGCAAATACAAATCGGTTCCTACAATGAACCTGATGCATTTGAAATTTTTCTAATTGAAACGTTACCTATTACAATGAAAGAATTAGCTTTTGAAACATTACGAGATAAAAATTTAACAAAATTAATTTACGGTTTACGTTATGGAAAAAGGGTTAATAAGGAAGATCGATTCAAAATTGATCAAACTGAATTCACACTACAAAAGGATTGCATATTTAGATTAAATACTGCAGTTATACCACGATCATAAAGCTCTGATTAGACAGCACGAGTATGCCTCGCGAGTCAGATTCGCGAGGAAGATTCGCGCATCACTCCCGCGAAGCATCCCACAAATAGATGCATGGTGAGTCATGATGCAGGGCGAGCCGCCAGTATCTGAATAACATGGAAACACCAACACCAAGTTTACACCGCGCGAGTATCAAAGTGCGAGGCATCTTTGACGCGCGGTCGAGACCGACCTACCGACCGCTCGCAGTGCATATGCCTCGCGAGTCGTGATTCGCGCCATAAAACCGTCTACACGACGCGAGGATTGATGCGCGAATCAGATTCGCGAGGCAAACTCGCGCTATCTAAACGCAGCTTTAAGTACACGAATTTTAAAAGAGTTGCATACTTCTCATCTTGGTATAACTAAAATAAAACAATTGGCCAGGAGCTATTGTTGGTGGCCAGGAATTACTGAAGATATAGAACGAAAAGTTAAAAACTGTAGCAAATGCAATAAATACAAAAGTAATCCTAGCAAAGTTCCAATTCACCCTTGGGAACTCAGTACAAAACCTTTTGATAGGGTGCATATTGATTTTGTTGGTTCTTTTATGAACTACTATTACTTCATTTTAGTAGATTCTTATTCACGTTGGCCAGAGATACACATAGTTAAATATATTACTACAAGAAATACAATACCTTTATTACGAAAAATATTTTGTACATTTGGAATACCTTCAGTATTAGTTAGTGATAACGGTCCTACATTTGTATCATACGAATTCAAAACTTTTCTGCGAGAAAATGGAATTACACATAAATTGTCACCGCCGTATCACCCTGCAACAAACGGTTTGGCCGAACGTTGCGTGCAAACATTTAAAAATGCCTTACGGGCAATGTCTGCAAATGAAAAAATTGCTGAGAAAAATTTACAAAAATTTTTACTACACTACATCAGGAAATGTAAACATTCGATTACGGGAGAGAGTCCATCTTTCTTGATGTTTACGGTCGTGAAATTCGTTCAAGGTTAGATTTTCTCATACCAACCTCAAATGAAAATAATCCAATTACACAAAAGTATAATAGTGTTAGAACTGTTAGAGACTTTTCTGAGGAGAAAAGGGTATCAGTGCGCGATTACGTGCATGAGGATAAGTGGAAATTCGGTAGGATATACAAAAAGTTAGGTAGATTGATATACTTCATTAAATTAGATGATAATCGTATTTGGAAAAGACATGTTAATCAGATTAGGTCAATTAGGGAAAATACGCCTGTTATTGCACCTTTTGAGAGTTCAACTACAGTATCAAATAATAACAATTCAAATTTAATAAATAATGCTCTTGCTACTACCACTACACCACTGTCACCGGGTAATAACGAAAAAGATATTATACAGGGAAACCCGGAATTGCAGCTGCCAGAATTACCGAAACAAGGTGATGTTTCCGCAAATTTATCTATTCGCTGTGTGCGTTGCTCTTGCTGCCCTCTGGTGGCTCAAAAAGACAAAATAATTGGGACTCCTGACATAAAAAGCTGGCAAATTTTAAGCTTTCAGGTAGGGAGTTGCGGGTCATAATCCTTTAAAGTCCATGGTAATTACATAAAGCAAGTCCCAATTCAGTTCTATTTCCGGCCACTCCAAACGCTTCGATCGATTTTCGTATCCCCTCTACACCTACGCACACAGCGAATAGACACGCCCTTTCCCATCTCTCCTTGAATAGAAACTGAAGCAAACATGTGTGACCAGTGTTGTCAGATTGGGCGATTTATCGCAAATTGGGCGACTAGATTTTACACCTAAAGGAAAATTGAGTGACATAGGGAGCGACAAAGCTCCCTCCTCCCTCGAAAAAAATTTATAATAAAAGTTTGCTTTTTTAACGCTAGAGGCTCTACCGTCGAGCTTTACCGCTAATTCTCCAATAAAAAAGCAAGTAAGTTTGACGTTAGCACCTCTAGCGTTGAAAAAGTGAACTTTTATCTAAAAACTTTTAACTCTAGAGAACGCTTACGTCAGTTTTTTCGCTCCCCATCATGGGCGTCCATTAGGAGGGAGGGGGCAAAACTGTCAGCTGCCCTCCCCCCCGATATCAGCAATGTTTAGTTACGAATCTTCTTGAAGGAAATAAAAATAATAGCTCATTTTCATATCAACAATCTATGTGGTAAAAATTTTGAACTCTGAAATTTTGAAAATCAAGTTATTAATAAATTTCAATTTTATTTTTGGATTTTTGACATTGAATTTAAATTTTGTCGCCACGTTTTGCGGTTTTGGGCGTTTTTTTAGTTAAAAGTTGGCGCCACAGATTTCTAAAATCTGACAACGTCCCGCGCGTAAAATCACTTTAGGAACACAAAAGGCACTCTTCGCACCTGCTTTGAGGTATGAAAAAATGCTCTTTTCGTCACTCTTTCTTCGGGAACTTTTCCGAAGAGGTTTTTGGCTTTTTTCAAGACTTTCCGGGGGTCGATAGAGACAAAAAAAAATACAGAACAAATTTGCAAAAATCATTTAAGATTTTCTTCAAATTGACTGAGTTAAAGAATTTTTAATTTTTACTTGATGCCTATAACTAATTATGACCAAATGATATATTAAAAATGGTGTAAGTTGGTGAGAGTCAATATTGGCTCGCCCCTTGTCAGTTAGGTTCAATTAATAATTAAGAAAATTGTAAAAATAAATCACTAAAATCTAGAATGGTTCGAGACAATCAAATATCCCAGTTCTTGAAACTGTTCGTATCGCATATTATTGTTTTCACCGGTGGTACAAATTTTAAAATTCCTTTGTTCAAATCTTCATCATTTGGCTAAAAATAATATGGTTCATAGTTTACCTCATTGATATCCTCGTGATATTCTAAATTAGCATCGTCTTCTTCTTTAATATCGATGGAGTGGTGCAAATCTTCTAATTTGGCATCCATGACCTCCATTGTTGTAATTTCTTGATCATCACTGGAGGCTCGCAAACCATCGATAGGTTCTTCTAATTTCTCCAACTTAGTCAAGGGTATCAACTTATCCATACTGCAAACACAAATTAATTAACTGATGGCCCTTACAAACGCAATTTTTGCGATTACGTTAACTAAGGTGTGGCTTTGTATCACAGAAAATTGTAAACTGTATTACCTACCACATTTTCTTTTTCACTTAGCACATGAGCGCAACGTTTCAAATTCTGCATGGGGGCATACATTTCTTGCATGGACTTAGAAAGATAGGACCAGCAACTAAGATTAAAATGGCGAGCTCTTAACCGTATAGGTTCATCACTTCTACCGCTAGAATCGCTGAATTCCTGTTCCAAAATATTCATTTGAATGTTATATTTTCAAATTATTTTTATTACAAAACTTACTTTCTCATACATATAAAGTTTTTTTAAATAATAAAATACGTACTATTTAATAAGAAATTATATAATTTCGATTATTTTAAAAAAAAATTTTTTAATTTTTATCTCCATTCCAAGCATGCGCGTTGTTGACAGCTGTCAAATTTCTTTACCAAAGTTAATCCTTTGTAGTTTGAATGAAAGTGTACGTACATGTATGAAAAATGCATTACTGTTTTTAATATATAATATATTTTCAATGTTTAATGTTTTATTTTCATATATTGGTTTAATTAATAATTTTCAATTTGAATTTAAATCGTATTTCTAGAACAGCAATTCAGCGATCCTAGCGGTAGAAGTGATGAACCCATACGGTTAAGAGCTCGCAAATTTTAAGCTTTCAGGTAGGGAGTTGCGGGTCCTATCTTTCTAAGTCCATGATTTCTTGTTAGTCCTTTTTACCATTATAAAAACTATCTTCCCCCCCAACCCCCCCTACGGGCACATCTCTGTAAGTTTGAAATAGGTTTCTGCTTGTACTTCTTTCAATTTCTCCAAAAACATATATAATGGTAGATGGGTAGTATAAAACTGCGAATTGAACATATTGTGAAAAGACTCGCATGCGTTAGTGGTGCGACATATTCTAGCTGTATTTGCAGTCCAAAGCTCAGGTGGATATGCAAAATTTTCATCTATATACGTTCTAAATAAATAGTTACAATATTTCTCCAACAGCGGATGGTCCGATAATATGGATAGTCTTCACTATATACAGCATCAAATTCATCCAGACTTAAATACTGCAAACCAAAACTATACAGCAGCCAATTACCAATTTGACTACCAATGGTAACTAACCAATAAAAAACGTCTGATGGCTACTAATACGCTCTTTCTATTGGTTAGTTAGCATAAATTTTAAAATCCAAGTAAAAAATTTAAAAAGGGGAAATCAATAATTAAATATATTCAACTCGGCAGTTAATAAAACCGTTGTAATATTAGATTCACATTTTAAATTTGCCGCTATGAAAATAATAATTTTTAGTAAGAATATTTTCGCACGCCTATGGATTGGAATGCGAAAACTAACGGGATTTTCAAAAAGGCAACGACAGAGGGACGCATGGTAACCTCAGCCCTTTCTGGTTGAATTGGTACTTGAGTACAGACGTGCCTTTGAGATTTTCAAGTTTTCTTGTTTTGTTCGCTTGAGTTTATTTGATTTTAAGAATCAAATAAACTATAAATAAACTGCAATTTTTATGTAAGTAATTTTAAATTGATATTTCTAATTAGTAAATTTAAAGATAGTAGGTTTTTAAATAATTACAATCGTATACACGTGCGTTATGATGACTCATGCATCGACGTTGGTTCACATATATAGGGTGTTTTAAAATCAATGTTGCTTTGTTCATAACTACTTTAAACTTAATTATCTATATTTGCATATAATTATAAATTATATTTTGTATATAAATATTGTTGATGAAATTCAAATAATCTTGGTTATATGTTGGCTTTTGGGAATGTACAAGGTGTGGGATATGTTTTATAATTATTAATTAATTATTGGTGTTGAGGTTTTGTTGAGGTATTGAAAGATGATTTTAATGGATCGAGAGGGTTGGTGGTTTGTAAATTCAAGGTATGAAAAACAAGATGGCGCCGGTATAGCGTCATTTTGAGGTAGTGTAACGTCACTAGACGAGGGTTGATAATTTGTACGTTTTCAAGGTATGAAAACAAGATGGCGCCGGTATAGCGTCAACTTTTGAGGTAGGGTGACGTCACTAGATAACGAAGTTTGCCCTAGGTTAGCGTTGATATTATAAACTTCGCTGGTATGAATGTGTAGTATGTACGAGCCTGCGGGGATGAACCTAGAACATTCCGTATTCGAGGCTAGAGTCTGCACATGCCTGGCAGGGCGTGATAACTGGCATCCAAAATCGTACACGATAGTTAGTATGAATGTATTTAGTAAACCATTACGTAGTAGAGTGTTCCCCAATCTACCATAAATATGTCCCGAGTGTAGGTTCTGTGGTATTGCACTATCCGAGGGGTAAACTTTGTTGTGTGATGTTGATTGGTTTGAGAAAGGTGATAAATATAACAAATACGAATTTTCGGTTCTATGTATGTATCAAAAGATAATAAATAGATAAATACGACAAAGTCAAAAGACGCATAAAAATGCAATAACAAAGTCAAAAGACATAAAATTACAATACTATAAAGTCAAAAGACATGAAAATATAATACAATTATAATTAAACTATTACTAATAATAAAATATTCTCAAAGAGAATCAAACAAATATCAATCGATAGAAAGGTTTTACCAAGATTATTAAACAATTTACCAGTAAATATATATAAAATGTAATCAAAAGTCATTATCAATTCGTGTTCAAATATGTTCAGTTACTCAAGTATAATTGAGAGGTGGTGCCCATTTAAGTTGGCTTGTTGTTCCAATCCCTGTTTTTTTTCTTTCTTTTTTTTTACATAAATAAATATAAATTAACCCCATCTTAGTGTTTTATTGTGTTTATTAAATGAGTGGAGAAATAGGTGGCGTTTAGAGACGATCTGAGGTTGAATCATTGTGTAATTATGTAGATTTACTAACGACATTTTAGCATTACCAAGGTATCGAAGTGTAAGTTTGGATAGAAGATTAGTACTGACCTCACGAACTGTGTCTTTCGGTTCTAAAAAGAAGTTTGGTTCTTATCACGGCTTGCGCATTTACAACGTGGAGGTTCATTGACGATCACAGGCTTACGACGAGGTTGTTTGAATTTCTAATAAGGTGGAGTTAAATGAGAGCGGGAAATTCAAATTCAAAGGTCGATATTACACCGTCTAATTTCATACCTCTCCACCTCTTTGTCAGATTAGATACGACCCTGGAATAGACAGCCATCTAAAATCTTAGAAAAATAACTTGTTAAGAGCCGAGTTAAAATTGTGTCATATTCAAAAATCACAAAATTTTTGCATACTATGAATGAAAAATATTGGGCGATTGTAGCTTCCACCGATGGGTCAAATCTTTTTTAATCCGACATGTAAGTTCCACCAGTCGGTTTTGGGTCACTTTCATCCCATATGCAAGTTCCACTGATGGTGGATTAAGTCGAGGTGGTCAAATGTCAAGGTATTAAGCTTTTAAGTATTTTAAATTCTTTAAGCTTTCATTGTGTTGTGGGACTTGATTTTCATTCAAATTATGCAAAAATCTTGTGATTTATGAATATGACACAATTTTAACTTAGCTCTAATTGTAAGTTATTTCTCTAAGATATTAGATGGCTGTTTATTCCAGGGTCGTACCTAATCTCAAAAAGAGGAGGGGAGGTATGAAATTAAACGGTTTTACTACCTGCCGAGTTGAATACATTTAATTATTGACTTCCCCTTTTTATGCTGCTACTGCTGTTGCCCCTCAAGCGTGTCATTTTTTAGAAGACATAACGCACTCTCATTGGTTGTTGTCGTTGGTCGTATCAACTTAAAATTACTTTACTTAGGTGAATAAATTAAATTATAATAAAGTAAATTAGGTGACTAATTTATGGAAGGGGGGGGGGTGTTTGTTTCAGCATATTATATTATGCTTACATTTTTCGAATAAAATTTGATTTTATGTGATTGTTTATTGCAAATGTAATACATATAACAAAAAATATGATATAAAGAAATAATAGTTTGAGTTTTAGTATTTTTTACATTAACTGAATTTGAGTCTCGATGTAAAAAGGGGAGGGTTAGGCTACTGTTATTGTTTATTATGCTATGTTTACTATTTCATAATTCATTCTTATTATTTATTTATTTTGATAATATAACAAAAAATATGAAATAAAGAAATAATAGTTTGATTTTTAGTATTTTTTACATTAACTGAACTAGAAAGAAGAAAGTTTTCTCACCCCAATAATAGTTAATGAATACAGGATCTTGGGCACAGGGGGGGCGCACAAAAAAAAACACAAAACGGGAAACGTCTACCGGTTTCGATTTATAACTAAATCATCATCAGGACTACAACAAAAATAAAAGTGAAAACATCGGTAAATAGTAAAAAACCTCATTCCTACCTCGTGACCCAGGTGTACAGCGGTTTTTCATTACAGTGCGCAAAGGAACAACCATAGATGCATAAAATAAAAAGTGTCAGCAGTGTCGTCCAAAAGCAGAAATCATGTCAAAATGTTAAAAATCACAGCAAAAATTGTAAAGATTTCAACTGTGAAACAAAATAAGTAAAGATAAAATTAAACTGATAATGCAAGTTAGGCAACATAGCCAACACACAAATATACACTACCCCATTATACACAAAACCAAATTCAAATAAGCCCGCGTAAATAAAAAAGGGCGGAGTCACGAGTAACAAGGTAGAAATAATCAAAAAATGAGTAAAGTCAAAAATAAAACAATACGAAGCAAAAGACATTGTTGTAAAAACACACTAAAAAACATTCACTTCCAAGGAACGAAGAATAAAATAGAGGAGACGATCCGGTCCAACACCTCTAAAAACGAATCAGCGATTGTTGTTATTAATTCTTCGGTGGTAGAAAGTTAGAAGAGATCTATAGGAGGTGTCAATTTGTGAGAAATCTGTGATCTTGTTGACATTTTGATGTTCGACACCAATATAAGATGCTTCCAGAAAGGACCTTTTAGGAAAACAACTTTCTTCTGCTAATACCCGAACATCGCTCAATTCGAAAAGGTGGTTATGTTTATTTAGGTGCTCCGACAAACCCGTTGTGTTCGAACCAATCTTGGCATCTCGAATGTGCTGTTTCAACCTATTTGAAAGAAGTTGTTTCGTCTGACCGATGTAAGTTAAGCCGCACTGACATGTAATTTTGTATACGACATTGCTTCTGTTACCAGATGCTACTGGATCCTTCATCCTAGAAAATATTAAGTTGGACAAGTTAAAACGACTGTAGAACGCCAAACAAATACGCTTCTCACTGATGTAGCTCTTGAGTAAGTCTTTTATCCTATATGCCAATCCAGGATGGTAAGTAATTCTGTGATATTTTTTAATAACATTGACATCTGACAGTGGAGTATTAGTAGATGTAGAAAATCTCCTCTTGTTAGAAAAAACAGAATGATGTGCTAACCTATTAGGGAAGTTGTTCTTGATGAGTTGATTTTTCAACTCATGCAGTCTTTTAGCACGAAGATCGGGAGTCACGTAAGATAGAATCCGTGACTTTAAAGTGTTAATAACCCCCATCTTCTGGTTAACCGGATGAGCAGAGTGGAAGTTAAGAATTCTCTCCGTAGAGGATGGTTTTCTATACAAGTCAGTGCACAACCCTCCATTCGGCCTCCTACATACAAGTAGGTCCAAAAAAGGAATAGATCCATCTTTTTCCATTTCAAAAGTAAAGTTTAAACGGTCGTCAAAACCATTTAGCACATCCAAACACTCATTCAGCCTATCCAATGGGACAGCAGCCAAAATGTCATCTACATACAGGAGCAGAAATGGAAGCTCAAAGTCCACGGCACCCAAGAAATTTAACAGCAGATCGTTCATCACAAAGTTGACAAATATGGGGCTACAAGGGTCCCCCATTGCAGACCCTACCAGTTGTGAGTAAAACTCACCATCGTATTGGAAGAAATTACTGTCAAAAATCAAGGATACCAAGTCCAAAAAACATTCCCTGGTGATCGAGGTGAACGGAGTAATCAGATCCCAATTGTTACTGAGGGAGGACAACACGGCCTCTTTAGAGATGTTCGTAAAGAGAGAATTCACATCAAAGGACACCAAAACATAATTTTCAGGTAACTCAGCGGTAGTGATTATGTCCATCGCATCTTTGGAATTCTGAACATCAAAAGGGAAGCTCGGGACCACATTGTTCAAGATGGAGGTGATAAACTTTGCCAAGGGGATAGAAGGAGACTGTATGCAGCTCACCACCGGTCGTCAAGGAACGTTAAGCTTATGTGACTTCGGCAATCCATAAATTTTAGGAGACCGAGCATTGTAAGTAGTGAGCCTCTTTTAATAGAGATCCACCGGCTAGCTACCCGTCCGTGGACGGGCTTTCCACCTAGTATTATTATAAAACAACAAAGTAATAAATTTGATTATACTAAAGGTTTCAAGTTACAAGTTAAATGAGATTACATTATATTACTTAATTATAATAAATTAATAACAAAGCAATGTATTTTAAAAATTTGCAATTACATAATTAAATTCGAAAGATTGTGGTGTATTTCACACCCAGGCGTAAAATAAATTATAGTACTACAAAAATTAGAGCAAATTTTACTATAAAATATTACAATAAAATTGTGGATTACTGCCTAAATTTTATAGTAAAATTTGCTTCAACATCTTGAAGTAACAATTATCCAAATTGGAAGTATTCTAACTATCAATTTTACAAAAAATTTTAGAAAAAAACAGTCTATTTACTTTAAGGTAGTTCCAGCGTGAAATCACGTGATATAGACACACAAATACCCACACCTACTATAAGATATATCTGGTTATGGTGATCTAGCAACGTTGCACTGAAAAAATGTTAAAACAATTATGATTTGTGGTTACAGGACTTGTATGTTTGACAGTTCTTCCATATCAAACTGTCATTCGTTGACACATACCTATGCGCAGCGTTGCCAGATCACCATTGAACGTAAAAAAGAACGTGTTGAAATTAAACAAAAATGATATTTTAAATTATTATACCTTGAATACAAAACGGCAAAGTGTTATTTTTCTTTTTTTAATTGGCTTAAAAAACATTTTTGTCTATGCATTGTGACTTTTTAAATGATGTTTTAAAGATCTATTTTGAGCACATTTGTAATCACAGATCTCACAAGCAAAAGATTTCTCACCTGTGTGTGTTTTTAAATGTATTTTTAAAGTTGCTCTATGTGCACATTTATAGTCACAAATCCAACAAGCAAAAGGTTTCTCGCCTGTGTGAGTTCTTAAATGCTTTTTTAAAACTTGCTGATGTGCAGATTTGTAACCACAAATTGCACACTGAAACGGTTTATCGCCCGAATGCGTTCTTAAATGAACTGTTAAATATCCCTTCTGTGTACATTTGTAATCACAAATTTCACACTGAAACGGTTTATCTCCTGAATGCGTTCTTAAATGCCTTTTTAAACCGCTCCTAAATGCACATTTAAAGTCACAAATTTCACACTGAAAGGGTTTATCGCCCGAATGCGTTCTAATAATATAATAATAATAATAATCTTTATTAACGGAGTACCTCCTTTTCAAATACAATAACAACAAAACAAATAACAATAAATAAAATAATAATAAAAGTAACAAACAAATTAAAAGAAAGAAAAGAAAACAGGGTTACATGTTCAATGCAAGCCTTAATGAAGACTTAAATCCCGTCGGGGAGCTTGCGAAGAAGTCAACTTCAACCTTGTTGGCAAGATTCTGAAGCCTTGTAACGGGCGAATGCATTCCATAGCTAGTTCTGTGGAAACTTGCTAGGAACAAATCTGGCTTTCGAACCGGGCACGGATGAACCCAAAAATTGATGTTTTGTAGGAGTAAAGTGCAATTGATTTTGTTGTTTAAGAGTTTGTACAAAAACAACAAGTCAAGGTACTTTCTCCTGATTTCCAATCTTGATAGGCTAAGGTATCCCAGCAGCAAATCGTAATCGGTATCGAAACAAATACCAAATTTGAAACAAACAAACTTGACGTATCTTCTTTGAAGTTTTTCCAATCGAGCGATGTGCGTTGAATGGTGCGGATTCCAAACCACTGAGCAGTATTCAAGATGCGATCTCACGTATGCAGCAAATAACATATTTAAGACTCTCAAGCTGTTAATTTCTTGAGTATGTCTCTTGATAAAGCCCAACATTTTGTTGCTCTTGCTAATGATTTGGTTCAAGTGCGACGTAAAACCGAAATTAGAATCTAACGTGACGCCCAGATCTTTAAAATTAGATACAGTTTCGTTGATATTTCCTAACAAGCTGTACGAGTGATGAAAACGTATTCTCTTCCGGGAAAAATTCATAACTTTGCATTTATCAATATTTAATTCTAAAAAATTTGCACTACACCATGATTCGAAAGAACGAAGATCTTCAGAAATTAGTTCATAATCATGGACAGAGTTTGCAACCCTAAATATCTTAAGATCGTCTGCATACAACAAAAATTTACAAAATTTGAAGACTGATTTAATGTCGTTGATGTATAAGATAAACAACAACGGACCAAGATGAGAACCCTGTGGAATTCCTGATTTCACAAAGATATCGCGAGAAAGAGAGTTTTTAATCCTGACCTTTTGGAGACGATTCGATAGGTATGATGATATCCAATTAAGTACATTAATTCCAATCCCCAGCTTACGTAACTTGAAAATAAGCCGCTTGATGTGTACCCGATCGAAAGCCTTAATAAAATCTGTGAATATACAGTCAATACAAGATCCACATTCAAGGTTGCTCGTAACATATTCAAAAAACGTACATAGATTTGTTGCCGTTGATCGGTGTTGAAAGAAACCATGCTGTTCGTCAATTATAATGTCTTTAAGAGCCCAGTAAAGCTTATCAGTAACAATCGATTCAAAAACCTTTGGAATTACCGATAGTAACTAATCGGTCGGTAGTTCCCAACATGAGAACGATCTTTACCTTTAAAGATAGGTGTGATAGAAGAAATCTTCCAGGCATCTGGAAAGCAAGACGTTTGTAAGGATTTATTAAAGAGAAGCGTTAGAGGTTTGATAAGACTTTCACGACAGTTTTTGACAAATATGGCTGGGATCCCATCAGAACAGGGGTTCGAAGAAGTATTGAGTAGTGCCAGTTTATCGGCCACATTCTCTTCAGTTATAACAATATTTGTCAAATCAACGCAATCTACTAAGCTAGAATCCCATTTCGCGTTGGCTACATTTCCAGGATGAACACAATAGGCATTCTCAAATGACTTTGCAAATAGGTTTGCTATGCCGACCGAATCATCACAGCACTCAGTAGCATTGTGCATTCTAGAAGGAATGTCACGATCACCAAAATCAGACTTGGATTTAACGAGTGACCAGAATTGTTTTGGAGAGTTGTTCAAAAGCTTATGTTCAACATCTATAATATGACTTTTCCTATCATAATCTAGAGCGAGTTTACAGCATTTTCTTGCATCAGTAAAATTACAATATGATTCAACATCCAACGAGTTCCTATACAGCTTGTGTAAACGCTTCTTGTTAAAGATTAAAGACTTGGTCGACTTACTTACCCAAGTAGGAAATGCATCACATTTTTTTTTCTTGTGGATCACTGGTATGGAAGATTCAATTTCAGCAAGGACAATTTTGTTAAATTCACTTACACAATTATCAATAGAAGAAAGTTCCTCTATAAAGTTCCAATCAACTTGGTTGAGATAATCATTAATAGTGTGGTAAGGGGCATTCTTGAAGTCCAAATAACCAATGGGGTCCTCCGTTTCAAGGAGATCAATGCCAATATCAGTGAAAGTGACAAGAAACGATGGGTGGTTAACATCAACAGGAGTACTCAAAGGCAAGGTTTCTTCAACCACTACGTGGGTATCGTTGTAAAAGACTAAGTCTAGAGTTACATTATTCGAGTTTCTAATTGAATTAAACTGTGAAAAGCAGTTAGCGGAGAGTTCGTCACATACCATTTCCTCAATATGAGAGGTTGCATTAACTGCAGATAATGCAGCTTCAAAACTGTGCGATTGCCATGACAAGCCAGGCAAGTTATAATCACCAATGATACATATTTTGTGGGACGGAAATTGTTGAGCAATACTAGCAACTTGTTCAAGATGATTAGAGTAGACCTGTACAGATGATTGTGGAGTGATGTATGTAGCACAAACTACCATTTCTTTATTGCATACGTTTATCGAAACCCATATTTCTTCACAATTGATTTTAGACGGAATCTGACTAGACGATAATGATTTCAAAACTGCGATTAAGACTCCTCCACCGAGCTGCTTATTGCTCGTGTCACAAGATCTATCCTTACGGTAAACTATATACCTATCGTCAATGAATTCCTTATTATTTATATTTGAACATAACCACGTTTCCGTCAGCACAATGACAGGGTACTGCTCGTTTAGGATGCTTATGTATAAGCTGTTAAGCTTAGTACGTAAGCCACGAACATTTTGGTAGAAGATGGTTAAATTGTTGATGTCGTTGCTGGAATTATTTGAAAACTTGGGTCTCGGCTGTTAGCTGATGTACGCTTTCCAATAAACCTTTTTCTTAAATGATCTTTTAAATGTCCCTTCTGTGTGCATTTGCAACCACAAATTTTACACTGAAACGGTTTATCTCCCAAATGAATTCTTAAATGCTTTGTTAAACTGCTACTAGATGCACATTTGTAGTCACAAATTTGACACTGAAACGGTTTATCGCCTGAATGCGTTCTTAAATGATTTTTTAAATTTGCTCTTTTTGCAAATTTATAGTCACAAATTTCACAAGCAAAAAGTTTCTCGCCTGTGTGAGTTCTTAAATGTATTTTTAAATTTTTTCTTAGTGCACATTTATAACCACAAAACTGACAAATAAAATTTGAGTTTTTAGTTTTTCTTACGGGTTTCTCCAGTGGATGATGTTCAGCATCGCTCTCGCTCTCGCCTTTGATGTCTATCGAGTGATGTAAATCTTCTAAATTAAACTTCACATCTTCTACTTTAATTTCGTGGCTACTAGAATTATCGGGACGTTCCGATACTTGGTCGATCCGTTCCATAATTTCTAATTCTTCGAAGATATTTCTTGAACTGTGGCTAATTGTTCACTTTACTCAATCTAACAATATATAACGTCGATTAACGAACAAATTCATTTAGGCCACTAAAGAAACGTCGTTTTAAAATGGTAGCCGTCGCCATCTTACCTTTTGATGTATTTTTGATAGCACCGCCATCTACTAAAATAAGAAAGAACTGGAAGGAAGAACAGCAGTTCGATTTGCGTCTACAGACAGGAATTGAAATTTGATCCTGAATCCAAGCATGCGCATTTGCTTCTCTTTTATACTTTAAAATTAAAATACCAAATGTAATTTTGACAGCTGCCAAATTAATGTTGTGGAAGATAGCAACGGATTCACTTTTCAGAAACGAATTTAAATAGTTGACCAAACAATGTCTGTACACATTTTGTGAACACTATTTATATTAAGAATTATTAACTTTTTACACTTTAAAGACAAAAATATAATCATATAATTATAATAATTATAATTATTATCAATTAACAAAGTAAAATTAATTCATATTATGCAATTTAAATCATACACAGAAAAAAAGGTGTACTTAAAAGTAGAACAATTTGTGCCTAGATTGTCTACAAGTACAAATTGGGTGAAAATTAGGTACAATTGGTAACTTAATTTTAGTTAATTTTAGTCATCTCTAGCGCAATTGTACTATTTTATAGCACAAATTGTGCTAAATTTTTACACAATTTGTACTTGTAGACAATCTAGGCACAAATTGTTCCACTTTTAAGTACACTTTTTTTTCTGTGTAAACTACCTATAGCGGCATGATCCTGCAAACATATTTTGCACAGAGGAAGCTTACATGGTTATACAATATATCTTTTGGACACACAAAAATTAAGGCGACATCGGGGTTCTCCGGCTAGGAGGAGGATTTTTAAAAATTTTGGAAAAGTGCTACTTTAGACCGCCGGGGAACCCCGATGTTTTTGTGTTTTCAAAAGATATATTATATGTATTATGTATAATCATGTAAGCTTCCCCAGGTGTGCCGCACGAAGCAACTGAGCAAGCGGACACGACGGCAGAATTGCTAGTCATTAAAATCAATTTACGTACACAATTTTACGTGGGAGCTATGTACGTTCCACCCTTAACAACTATTACAACAACTGAGCTCGACAACATCATGAACAAATATAATAAAATAATTATTGGTGGAGATTTCAATTCCAAGCATGCTGACTGGAACTGCCGTTATGCCAACATACTTAAAACCCATAACGATGCAAATAACTATTTAATTTGTTATCCACCTACACCTACCTTTAGTCCGCCTGGTTTACAAGCATCCACAATAGATTTATTCCTGATCCAAGGACTGACAAACTATTCGTCTCCCGTAACGATCAATGACCTTAACTCCAACCATTGGCCTGTTATTATGTCGCTGACCACTTCTAGTATTCCACCAAAAACGATTGTTTGGGACACAAATTGGTGCAATTTCAAAATCAGAAAACAACAGAAACAACAGAATTCTGATTTCACCTAACATCAATAGCATTGAAGAAATCGACAATGAAATTGCAAAAGTTACTAAGGCAATCACAGATTCATATAACGTCGCAACGAGATCTAAAGTTATTAAAAATCCTTTTACTTCTGATACCATAATTGATGACCTCAAAAGAAGACGCAATAAAGCGAGACGCAAATGGCTAGAAACGGGTCAAATTATATATAGAACTGAGAAAAACCAACTCAGTGAAGACATAATACACAGAAAAAAATTTGGGCTAAAAATTTGTAAAATTATGCATATTTCAGGTACAAGTTCTCCCTAGATAGGTTACAGGTAGAATATTGTGTTTAAAAAATGAAAACTGTTGAGTCCACATATTTATACCTGCATACAACCCAAATGATACCTTTTTGTAGTACACCCTTTTTTCCTATTTTTCACCCAATATTATGTGGAAAAAAAAATTTTTAATTTATAAATAAAAATAATTATAAATAAATTTAAAAATATTATTCACACATTTTAATTTATATTAATTTTTCCTTTTTAAATTGCGACAAATTTTGACTGAAATAGGAACTTAAATAAATACTTACTCTTTTTCATAGGCCGACGTGGGATTCGAACTTGGTACCTCTGGCTTATGAGGTAAACGTGGTATTCACTAGCCCATGAAGCTGATTTATTATAATTATTTTGTACAACTATCAGAAGTTTTGAGATCTTAAAAAATTCCATTTTCTATTCTGATTGTTTTATGAACATTTAAATCTAATTAAAATTACATTAAAATTGATTTAATTTTATAAAATTTTAACTTTCAGTAAACAGTATTAATAATTATCCAGTTTAAATTTTTAAAATAAAATTATAATCCACGTGTTAAAACTATTAATAACAGTATTATTTACGGGGTAAATTAATAGTGGTGTAATCTAATAAGACAAAATGTCTCTAAAGGGTAGTTCACACTACATGATTTATCATGACTTATTAGTCATACGAAAAGTCATGGTTAAAATCATACCATCACAACAGTCAATCATATATGATTATATAGATTATATATTATATATATATATATTATATATATATCAAAAATCATATAGTGTGAACGTAAAAAAATCCCTCATATGAGAAGTCAGGTGACAAGTCATATGATAAATCATGTAGTGTGAACTACCCTTAATAAAACAAAATGTAAAAGAAAAATTTTTGAATTGTACCGTTTAGCACTTATTCAAGAATAACTTTGCGTTTACAATTCGCATAATCTTAAGAACCGATTAAGAACACAACTATTGGGAGAATATACAATACAATTTTCCAGGTATAAAATTTTGCATAATTCTAACAATCGCTGTACTTAGCAAAATACAAATTTAGGCTTCAAAAGTGCACAATTGCAACAGCCCAACATTGGGTGAATTTGCCACCAGCAATTTTTTTCTGTGTAGCACGAATCAATATCATCCAGCGTCGTGAATGGTTAAAAAAAACTAGTGATCTAACTACGAAAGATAATTCTTTATGGAAGGTTTACAGCGCATTAAGGAAGAAAAATGAATCAATGCCTACATTGCACCATCAAAATGTTAAGTACTACTCTAACCAAGAGAAGGTTGAAATTTTATCCAATATTTTTGAGAAAGTACACCAAGCTACTATTGATGTAATTTCCCCAATGGAGGAAGTAGTAAAAAATGCGTCAATAGAAAACTCCGACAACTTGCCCTATAGTACCAACATCACTCCCAATAGAATAAAGCGAATTATTCGGAGACTCAAAATCAGAAATCCATTCACCAACAATAAAAAATTCGCAGAAGGATCGTAAAAAAGTGAACTTTGGCCAAGATATTCCTAAAAACTAGTGAAAGTGTTGCGAAGAGTGAAAAAAGACTCGATTGATATAGAACATCGCAAGATTTCAAGATAGTACTAGTGAATACCGGTTTTTGATTTTTTCGATTGATTTATACCACGAGGCGTGATCCCAAAACAGTACTACCAACCGTAGCAAGTATCGTGCCGCAGTAAGTGTTGCCTAAATTTTTAAATTTTTTGGGGCATTTGTGCTTTGTCTGATCTACGTGTTTTCCACATTTAAATTCTGACGCTCGATATCGCAATCATGGCGATCACTCCAGAGTCGTTCAGAAAAATGGGAGAAGACGAAAGAAAGCAGCTGCTTGACTCGCTCACCGCTGCCATCGATGACCTCGCACGTGAAATCAAGGCATGTGACGAAAAACTAGCAAAGCTAAACGCTCCGGGAAGCCCATCAAAATTGTTTGGAACAGAGCAGGCAGAACGTGATCAACGTAATTCGATCAAGTCCACCCGCGATACCGCCCAGACCACTTTCAAAAATTATAAGAAGGTCCGGGAAGAGCTCCTTATTATAATTAAATCGGAGGAAAACGAAAAATTTTTAGTGGCGTCTGGAAAATCAAAGCGAAGATCCAGACGCATCAGCAATCAATCACAGGAGAGACACCCAAAAGTTTCTCCAACGAAAAAGCAAGACCAAACAAGGAACGCAGATCCTCCGTCCTCTGGCTCAAACTCCGATGAAGTGCGTGCAAGGAAAAGGAAGATAGATTTTAATAATGCCGAGGAAGACCACGAGAAGCTGTCCTTATCCGATGAAGATTGTTTACCCGCAAACAAAAAGCCGGCCACTGAAACTAACGAAAATCCGGTAAGTACCGATAGTATGGATTATTTGACCACTTTGCAGCCACTCATCACCCCGCTTTTACCTCCCCTCATCCAATCGGATAACCCCATTTTACAGGGCCAATCAAATGTAGCTTTGACAAACACCACTCTCCCCCAAATCCCCCCCTCAGGACAACCCCCCCCTTTTATCACCAACTACTCTTTTCCCTCCACCAGGTTTACCACCCTTGTCCCAAACTTCAAACCTCCCTGTCTCTCAAACCCCAGTTCCCCCGACTCAGACGTCCAATCAGACCCGACTCAGAGTACCTCCCCTTGTCCTTCGCGACACGAGTAAATGGGACATGCTAGCTACAGCCTTTGAAACCAAAGGCATAAACTTTACTAAAGTCCGCCTTATGGCCGGAGGCCTCAGCATCACCCCCGCGACCGAGAAGGACTATCGTGCCATCTACCGTCACTTTGAGGAGGTCCTCTCCCCTGAAGACGGTGGATGGTACTACCATCTACTAAAAGACGATAAACCCCTGAAGGCAGTTATCAGGGGTATCCCTAGAGAATTCGACCTTAGTGTCGTCGAGAAAGATCTCCGAGACAAGGGTTACGAATGCACCGTGGCCAGAATGAGGAGGAGCGGCGATAAAAGGCCCCTCCCCCTTATTATGGTCACCTTGCCCAAAAGCGATCATGGCCGTAACATATTCAACGAGACCCATATTAGGTACATACAAATTCGCGTGGAAGTGCCGCATGCGAAAAATAAAATTGGACAATGCCACAGGTGCCAAGGCTTCGGGCACGCCCAAAGCTGTTGCCGCGCCGCCCCGCGGTGCGTCAAATGCCCTGGCGCACATTGGACGCAGGACTGCACCAAACCAAAGGACACAAGACCGACATGCACAAACTGTGGTGGTGACCACCCGGCGTGCTACCAGGGTTGTGTCTCATACCCGAAAATCAGGAGGTCTCAACTTCCTCCCAGGCAATTCCCCCCCATTGACAGGTCCCCTAAATACAACTACAGACCAGTCACCAGCCAGCTGTCCTACCTAGAGGCGGCAAAATTGAAAGCCTTTTCCGCCTCAAGACCCAATACGGTTCCTCCACCGTCCCCCCACCAAACTCAGTCCTACCAAGCCCCTCCGGCTGACCTCCCCCTTTTTGATTTAAACGCCTCAAACCAAGGACCCACCCCTCCAGTCGAAGACGTGACTCCTGAAGCCGATCCTAAAGAAGCGCAGCCCAGGATAAAAACTACTATGCGACACTTCGCATTCCTTATTCACGAGGTTGCCGTCATTTTCATGGACCCGGCAATGATCAAACGCCTTGCCGCCCAATACGAAATCATTGATTAACTTCTTCTTCCCCCCCAAATTACACCCATGTCACTATTTAATTCCTCTTAATGGCCAGCCCTAATATTATTAAATCTTCCCTGAAACTCGCCTATTGGAATGCTAACGGTCTCAACTGTGAAAAGAGGGAACTTTTAAACATCCTGGCTATCCAGAACGACCTGGACTTGCTGCTAATAGGCGAAACCCATTGGAAAAAATCCATTAAGGCCAAGCTTCCAAACTTCACTCTTTACAGGAATGATAGATCTCACGCTAGCTGGGGTGGCACCGCCATCTACATAAGGCGCTCCCTACTCCATCACCACATCCAGACCCCCTCTCCGGCCGCCCTTGAGTCCACCACTATTGGTGTCCCACTCAAGGAGCACGGCCTTATTTATATCACGTCGGTCTACAATAAGCCAAACCAAGACTGTATTAAAGACCTTGACACGATATTGCATATTAGCGGCGACGCCCCCCCACCTTATCGCGGGCGACCTGAATGCCAAACATCCAGTTTGGTATTCTCGTACAACCAATGCGATGGGTAACAAGCTGATAAATTTATCTGAATCCCACCCCATTAAGTTCGACGCCCCAATGGAGCCCACTCACTTGTGCTCCAATAGGGAGCAACAGGATGATGTACTGGACATTCTCATTTCCAAAAATATGCCCGTCTTACATCAACTGAGGTTGGGTGAGCACATGTTGTCAGACCATCTCCCGGTCTTGGTCACCCTCGGAGACTCCAACCCTGATGAGTCCCTTGAAACAAAGACCACTAAAAGCACTTCCTGGCCCTACTTCACTGACCATCTCAGAAGAAGTATGGGCAAAATCCCGATTCTAAACTCCACTCAGGATCTTGACGACTACGTTCACCTTTTTGAGCAGAAAATCAAATTCTCAATGGAATGTGCAACAAAGACAAATACGGCCCCTCACACTCGACCCAAAATCCCTCAGCATCTTCTCGATTTGATCCGCGAGAAGCGCAGAGCTATTCGAAGGGCTCGCCAATCTTGGCACCCGGACGACTGCGCGCGGGCGGCAAAACTTAAAAACAAGTTAAAACAGGAACTTCTTGCCTACAGGGATGATAGATGGACGGAGAAATTGGAGTCCCTGTCCTTTGAAGACAGATCTGCTTGGCAAATGGTCAAAGCTCTCAATGGTTCGAACCCCCCTATTCCCCCCATCAAGACTGCAAACTCTTTCGCCTACTCCCCTCAGGAGAAGGTGGAAGTGTTTGCGGACTCATTCCAAAGCCAATTCTCCCCTAACCCCGTCCCCCAATCCGATCTCGACCTTCAGGCTCACATCTCCAGGGTGGAGGGATATGTCGCCAAAAAAATGCTGGAACCCGACCCTGACCCCATCACACCAGCGTCTTTCGAAGAGATTGAGGCTGCGATAAAAAGCATATCTCCCAGGAAGGCCCCAGGCCAAGACCAAATTCCTAACATCGCTTTAAAACGACTTCCCAAAAAGGCGATCACGGCCATCACCGCGATTACCAACGCTATCCTTCGTTTTAAATACTTTCCGCCCCGATGGAAAACGGCTGATATAATCGTTATTCCTAAACCCGGTAAATGCAGCTCTATCCCACAAAATTACCGCCCCATCTCTCTTATCCCTGGCTTAGCCAAAATCGTGGAGAGGATCATCCTCTCCAGATTAAATGAAGAGATTGACCATCTTAACCTTATCCCCAATGAACAATTCGGTTTCCGAAAGCAACACTCCACCACCCACCAAATTCTCAGGGTGGTTGAAGAGATCACAAACGCATTTAGCAAGAAGCTAAAGGCCATGGCGGTGCTTCTAGACATCGCCAAGGCCTTTGACAAAGTCTGGCTTCCAGGTCTTCTCTTCAAGCTTTTCACGTCCGGAATGAAACCCGGACTGGTTCACCTAATTGGATCTTACCTCGACGATCGCAAATTTTGTGTAAAAATCGATGGCACCCGTTCAAGCCCCAGACCTATGTTAGCGGGGCTCCCTCAGGGCTCCCTACTCTCCCCAACGCTCTTCAGTCTTTTTCAACGATACATGCCGATCTTCCCAAAGACCCTTCTGGCCCTATACGCGGATGATGTAGCGATTGTTGCAAAGTCGGCCAGCCGTCCTCGTGTGATCAAGATCATTCGTGAGGCCCTGAAGCTCCTTCATCCATGGTACCGACTCTGGAGATTAGACGTAAACCCATCCAAGAGCGAGGCGATTATGTTTGGCGTCTATGCTCGACAGCCGTTTGAAGTCGTGGAAATGAACGGCACGCGAATCCCTTGGAGGGACTCCGTCAAGTACCTCGGAGTCACTCTGGACTCCAGATTATCTTGGGTCAAACACGTCACGAGAATAAACACGCAGGCAAGAGCGCTAAAAGGGGCACTCCAACCATTGATTGGCGCGAAAAGCAAGCTGCATCCAAAGTCCAAGGTGAGAATTGTAAAAACGATCATCAGCCCAATTCTAACATATGCAGCGCCGGCATGGGGTTTCATCTCCAACCACCAGATGCATAACCTGGAAACTACCCAGGCGATGTGCATCCGTCAAGCTCTCGCTGCTCCATACTGCGTATCTAACCGACAAATTCGGGCGGCTACGGGCTCCAAGACAGTGGAACAAACCATCAAGGAGCAAGCCATTAAGCTCTACGATGGTTGCGCCCACTCCTCAAATCCTCTAATCGAAGGCTTAGGAAAATACGACCCATTGGACTTCCCCTTCACGCCAAGACCCAAACACATTATCACCAAGCCAGATCAAACCTCCGGTCGTGGAACGCAAAAAATTCCTCCTTCAAACGCACCAATCATGAACCTTTTCGCGGATGAAGAAGATGACGATTTTGAAATTTTCGGTTAGTATTTCCAAAACTCTCAAGATCAATCTCACAAGCATGATTGATTGGTTCCCATGTCAAGACTCAAATAATTTCAAGATTATCGTGATTAGGGATAGGACGAAACTTTATAGTTTTTTTGTAATTTTTATTTGTGTAAACTTTGTAAAATTGCTGTAAAATTTTTTTGTTTTGTTTAAATAAATGCACGTGTGCTTTGGTGTCGTCGGTGAGCTCGCTAATGCTTCGAGGTAGAGTAATCGGGGGGACCTTTTGGTACCCTCCCCAATACGCTTACAACATCAAGATCCGGCTCAACGCCTTTCGGGTTTGAAATCCCCAAAATTCGCATTGCTATTGGTCGAATTACTCGATTTTCGAGAATAAGCGGGCGTAGCCCGTAATAGCTCTTTTGCTATGTGATGCTACACTACATGCTACTCAAAATCAAAAAAGCTCCGGAGGGTGATCAAATTAGTAACAAGCACCTCAAACATCTTCCAAAGAAAGGAATAGTGCAATTCTATTACATACTACGAGCATGCCTGAAACTATGCTACTTTCCAACCGCTTGGAAAACAGCAAAAATACTGGCTATTCCAAAGCCAAACAAAGACAAAAGTCAAGCCACAAATTATCGCCCAATAAGTTTACTTTCGTCTATGAGTAAAATTCTCTAAAAAATTATTCAAGTAGAACTTACCGATTACTTGTCAAGTAATAACCTTATTATAAAAGAACAATTTGGCTTTCAAAAAGGTCACGGTACCATCCATCAACTCGCCAGGGTCGTCGAAGATGTGGTGCTAAAATCTACCTATAACCATCACACTTTAATGGTATTGCTAGACTTTGAAAAAGCATTTGATACTGTGTGGATTGAGGGCCTCATTTACAAAATGATAAAAATGAAAATTCCAATTCCATTAATAAAAATTATACAAAGTTACTTGCTTGGTCGTAGCTTTTACGTTTCGATTGGAGAAGCTAAATCTTCGCACTCTGAAAAAAAATTTGTCGCCGTGACAAAAATTTAATTGTATCAACAAATAATTTTAGTCACTATAGCCTCAACTAATATTTTGCTACTACAACAAAGTGATTTTTGTTGAACATTTGTTTGTTGCCCCAACTAAAACAATTAGTTTTTATAAAAAATAAAACTTTGTTGCTTCAAGTAAGAAATTTTCTATTATGACAAATATGACTTGTTTGATTCAAATAAAAGATTTGTTGTAATAAGAAATAAAACTTTGTTGTTTCAAGTAAAAAATTTGTTATAATAGCAAGTAAAGCTATGTTTCTTCAAATAAAAGATTTGTTATTGTAAAAAATTTAGCTTTGTTATTACAAGTAATACATTACTTGATGCAAAGAAACCTCATTTAGTTGTATCGAGTAAAATTCTTGCTGTGCGAACTAAGAAATATATGTTATATGAAATAATATATTTGTAGTACCAGCCAATTTATTTGCTTGTAGGATAATGAATTTCAAAATAAAAATATTTCATGGTATTTCATAAAATTTTATTTCGATGAAATATAACACTAAAATAAAACCTATAAGCTAACCAAAATTTATACAAGGATCACTTGTTTGTTCTACTTCATACGCACAAACATGATTATTATAATCATGCACTTGAATTTCATCATATAGAAACCCAATTTCTTTATTTGTGTTTACGAAAATTAACTTAATTTGACCAAAAATAGGTAAATCATTTTCTTTCGCATCAACAAGTAATACAAATTTACTTTTATATTTTACATTAGAAATGGATATCCAATTTGCAACAAAGCTGTTTAAAAATGTTGGCGGTATATATTTATTATAGTGAGAAATAATATCTGTTTTATTACCAACCATTTCTGGTCCGATGACCAGATCATTATTAAAACCAATTTTATTTATTAAACGATGACAAATTTGAAGTTGATGTTTAATGGCCAATGTTTTAACAATATTTACTCGTGAGCAGCTTACATCTGCAGTCATTTTTGATTGCCAATGCTTCGCTTCATACCTCATACAAGAAAGATATCTTAGGGGTCCTATATTTGACATAATATGTACATAATGAATCAGATGATGATGTTTTGGTTTTAGTGTGTCTTGAAATAACTTCTGATATAACAAATTATGTCTTTCTATACAAAACTGTAATTTAGAATAAAACGCATCATCCACATATTCAGTATTAACATAGTCTAAAAGTTCTCGTAACAGTTTATAAAATGACCATACATCATCGTCTTGGGGAATAAGATCCCCTATAATTAAACCAAAATGTCGTACAAAATTAAGCATCTCAGAAGCAAACATCGAAATTTTATTTTTTAAATGAAAATCTTTTGACAATTTTGGAGGTCTATTTAAATATTTCGATGAAAAACTAAATGATTCTATTCTATTATTTAATGTTTCCAATGACAAGTATTCGGTTTTATATAAAATATATTTTATAATGTGCAGCATGTCATAATGGCATACGCCTTCATAGAGATCATGTATAATATCAGCATAATAATTTTGAACAGCATGAATAGAAGTTAATTTGTTAAAAATACGGGGTTCCTTAATTCCGGTTAAAGATATATCATTTAAAGAAAGATCATTTTCATAACTATCAACAGTGCGAAGTAAAGCTTTGTTATCTGTGATGTTAATTCGAGAAGACATTTTATCAATCTTACAAAATCTACAATTAAATTTAGCGTTGAAACTTTCAGTAAAACGTAATAATGTATGTAGTCCTAAATTGTCACCTATAATAACTGTTAAAACGAAATAAATTTCTACAAATCCATGTTCCTCTGTAAAACATTTAATTCCTGTGTTTTCTAAGAACATAAACTCGTCCAATAAAATTTTAAAAACTGCTGTATTTCCAAATTGTTTCCTATCGTTACTGTGAAACAATAAAGCTAAAAAAATATTTTGCAATAATGAAGAAAATTTTGGTGGAAATGTAGGTATACTGACATACACTGCTCCTAATTTATGGATTCCAGAATGAGAACCCAAAGAATTTCCACATTCATAGTCATCGAAATACATCAACAGGGGTAAAACCAAGGATTTATTATTAAATTTTTGAATAATTTTTTGAAAATGTGGACATTGATAAATATTACTTATTAATTTCTCTTCTTGCAATTGTTGAATGTATAACTGAATGTCATTGTAAACATTGGGAATTTCACAAATTTTAGTAAATACTTTATGAAAAGGTACAAATTGGCCAGTGACATTAACAAAATTTGTTACAACTTCATCTGAACTACATGATGGTTTTTGACGTTCCCCAATCTTGTATTCAATAGGTTTAATGAAAAATGTACTATTTTCAAATATTTTCATTCTGAGATCCTCACTTTTGTAGTCCAAAAAGGGATTCAGTAACATTTGAAACATATTGTCAACATCAATAATAAACTTTTCTTCAGTTACATACATTTTCAATATGTCAATTACGAAATTTTTCAACATAGTAATAAAACCTCCACTTAAAAATTCGGTAACAAAATCAATTATTTCTTGGATATATTTCCTTGGCAACAAGGATGAACTATAGAGCTTTGATAAAAATAGCATATATATATATATAGTCGGTTTTAAACGTCTTGCGACGTTGTCCGATACCAAACTACCAACCTTGCGAATTGGCGCTTGGTTTTTTTTAGCATTTTACATTTTTTACCTACGACGAGGAGCCAGCCCGCCGGTAGAACCCCCAACCTGGAAAACCAAACGAGACGGCCAGAAGTTGTTACTTACCCGGATTCGAACCGGGTATTGAGCGTTCTTAGTCAACTCGCTTGACCATTGCTCTCCGACCGTCTGATAAAAATAGCATACATTCATTATTCATTATTTGTTTGAAATTATCCAATGATAATGAAGACATTGCTGAGGGAGTAGTAGAAGAGCTAGCAGAAGGAATTGAAGAAGAGGGAATAGAAGAAGAGAGCGTAATAGGAGTAAAAGAAAAAATGTTTTTATCTGCTGGCTGGACACATTCAGCAATATTTTCATCAACAGGTTTCTCTTTTTTTAAAAAGTGTTTTGATTTTAAACCTTTTAAAAAGGTGCCCCTCTTACCACGCGTTCGGTTTGGAGCTACTTCGCTACCGACGCTTCAGGTGATTTTGTCACATCGCCGACGATATACCGAATATTTAGTAATTATAATACGAGATTAGGGTTGTAGGTCTGTATTTGGGACGCTAAAATACAAATTTTACGAAACCTCGATGAATTCTGAATAAGCAAATATTAAATAAGAGAATTAACTATGACGGAAGGTCTTAAATCTACCAATTTTTTCAAAAATCGATTTTAAAAAAGCTCGATTTTCATAGCAATTTTAAAGTTCAGTCGCTCGGGATTGGTGAATCAATGCATTCTATTGACAGTCCGTGTAATTTGAACTAGTCTTAGCTTTGCGCAAAGCGGCGATAACCGGAGCGATACTTGCATTGGGATGCTTTAGCAGTGCACTTCGAGCGAAAATCATGGTTTTCAATAGTAAATGTGGAGGAAAAATGGCTTAAAGCGTCCGAGCGTAGCGAGGAGTGCTTTAAGTCAATTTTTCCTTGCACAACGACCGTTTTTTTAAAATCCACGCTAACGAGTTTTACCCCTCAAAGATCCACCTTTTTCCTTAATCCACGGGCCTACACAGAGAAAAAATTGAAGTAATTTTTACTATAATTGAAGTGCAAATCAATCTCGCACCAATTTTGAAGTTAATTTTACTACAATTGAAGTAAATTTGACATCAATTGAAATAATATTTACTTCAAAATTGGTGCGAGATTGATTTGGAATTCAATTTTTTCTCTGTGTAGGGCTATTTTTATAATGACTGTCGTTTTCATCAAAATGGCCCGAAGCGCCCGAAGGGTGCTGAGGATCCACGCGAAAAAGTAACAACCGTTCGTTAAATTTAAGAAACCCTTTTCTGAAGTAATTTTGGTCCTAAAAAGGAGAACGTATTCCTACCATAGCGTACGAGTTACTGACAAATTTGTGTAGTTGAGTGTAAACTGCCCTAATCAATGGATCAGGTAAAAATTGAAAGTTGTAAACTCCCCTCCGACCAAAAATAGCAACACTAATCCGGAATGTAAACTGCCCTAATATTGGTACGCTATTAAGGGATATTACAATGAGATTTATTTAATGGGGATTTATTACTAACTTTTATGCTTATTAAGATATTTATTTTGAAAAGATATCGGCTTTTAAGAGTAACCTACCAACGGATCCCTGTTTTTAATAAAATGTAACTTGTTACGCAGATTTTAATTTTACAAAATAAATAAATCGGTAAAAATTATTAATTTTATTAAAACAAAATGGACCGGTTGATCACTCTTTTAAAGATCCACTAATAAAAAATAAATTGTTTCCTAACATTAACCTAAGCTAGAACAGTGAATCTCTTTTAATGGTCCTCCCTCTTATTAAAAAAAAAAATCTGCCGAATAGCCTTTCTTACAGCACCGCCATTTTCGTTCACCTGTTTTTAGCAGACGTTCCATAGAAAATTTGTTCTATATACAGGGTGGAGCGTGGTAACTTACTTTTTTAGAAAAAAAGAAAAGATGGGAGAGTTGGCGTGGTTCATAGTGAACGACCGAAAGTTAGTATTCATCTGTTGTTTAAATTGTCATAATGCAGTGGACACGGGAGGAGGACTCATTTTTACAAAATTATTTCTATAATGATTGCTTAGCATTGAATGTAATTTTTTTGTAAGTATTATTTAGATTCAATTGTTGTCTATTTGTTGCCAGCCAAGCCAAGTTTCTGAAAATTTACATATCACTATTAATTAATATGACTGTATCTACTTATTTTTTTTTAACTCTCTTGAGATTCGAACCTGGGACGGGCACTTGCTGTACATTGGAAGGTAACTGCTATGTCTGCGGACCCTCTGAAGGTGTTCATAAATTCAGGGTTGCCACAGATACACTTTTTAGAAAATCTTACACTTTTCTTCACTTTTTTAAAAAATATTCGCTATTTTCACATTTTTTACGATTTCACTTACAAAAATTAAATGTTTTGATAGGTACATTTAAAAATGTAAAATAACTAGAATTTGAAAAATTGTCGACGCATGTTGCTTGGAGCAAATGTAGACTAGCTAAGCTAATCAACAAGTAAAATTATAAAATAGAGTTAAAAAGAGTCAGACAAAAAAATTTTCGGGGAAAAAATGAGATGGGGAAAAGGGTAAAACAATCATTTGTGCCACCTGTAAAAATTTTGCTTGGAGAAAGTGGCCCACGGCTGGAATGAGTTTGACACCTCTGTACACGCAAAATAAATAATCTCGTAAATTCATTTATGCGCGTCAGCAGTGGCGTAACTACCGGTGTGCAAAAGCATACAGTCCGTGAACTCCTAGGGGCCCAAAAGCAGTGACGTAGCAGGAGGTGATGCCGGGCCGCCGAGAAAATTAAGCAATCATGTTAGAGTGTATAATTTCTTGTGAAAGGGAGAGGTATGGATGGCCATTTATATGCAGTAGACATACGTGAAAATCGAGTCGGCACTGCCTTCCACAAAAAATTACGCTATACACGGAACAAATAACGGAGTAGTACGCATATTGCTCGGAGGAAATGTAAACTGGTTAAAAAGTCATTTAAAAATATTAAAAAAAAAGCCGAGAGGTACAAAATGTGTAAAAAATTGAACCGTTTGAAAGTTTTAGTTTGCAAAATTTTGGTTGAGAAAAAGTTCTCAAATGCCCAAAGAGCAGTTTGAAGCACTGATTCTAAAAAAATCATTACAAAATATGGATTCAAAAAAATCTCGAAACTAATCGTTTTAAAATGGGTACAATGGAAAAGTACGAATTTCCATTTATCCAAAATTTTGATAGGAAGCACTTTTTACATCATTATGTTATTTTAAACACTTTTTAAATTAAATAATTTATAGAGATGATACTTTTCAAAAGGAATTGACATCGCTTTTGTGTTTTTTTTTTATTTACCCAGTACTATATTTACAATCTGTCTAACAAAAAATAAGTAAATCTTCTGCCTATATTTCACAAAGATAATATCATGTTAGATATAACTCCAGTGCGACTTCTACCTTTACTACCATAATTCATTGAATTATTTATGTATAGGGTAAGTTAATAGTCTGCATCAATGGTTACAGTCTGAATCTATTAATTAAGTCTGGGAGTTTGAATCTTTTTAGTCTTCGTTTATCAAGTTGATCATTCATCAAGTAAATTGTCAATTGGTTTGGATGTGCACTAATCCTGTCTTGGTACTTGGCACTACACGAACTAATTTCCTCTTTAACCGATGGGATGGCAAGGTCTTTTCAGATAATCTCTGAAAATGTCTGAATGGTTTGGTACAAACCATAGCGCGTTCATCATATTTCTGAACAACTTTGCTTGGAATCTCTCCAAAATTTCGATATTGGAGTTGGATGCAGAGCCCTACAGTTGTTTCCCGTACGTCAATACATGTTTGATTTTTATTTTATAGATTAGTAGATTGTTTTATCTATCAGCCAGTACATTTTCTGATGTTCCAGATTGAGTTGCTCCCTCTTAGTCCATATGTGGGTTTTCTAAGTTAGTCTGCAGTCCAAGCGTATACCAAAATACC
This sequence comes from Rhagonycha fulva, assembly GCA_905340355.1. Lineage (NCBI taxonomy): Eukaryota > Metazoa > Arthropoda > Insecta > Coleoptera > Cantharidae > Rhagonycha > Rhagonycha fulva. The sequence goes on from HG996554.1 coordinate 22,996,968, forward strand.
TCACGGTTTCTGTTTGTTATTGAGGGTTACAGGAGGACATATTTCTTTTCGCAGTGTAAATGTCGCATGCGTAGACTTTGACTCGTTTGACTTTATACTCCATTTCTTGAGCCAATATTCGATTTTTGTCAGGATTATTTGCAATAGTTTGCACCAAACTTTGGCAGTAAAGTTAGTCACAGCGTCACTTGATCCTTTTAAGATAAAAAAAAGGTAGCTATATAGCTTTATGGATATTTAGTCCACAGTCGAAAAGCAAATGGGTCGCGCGTACGCGGTTCGTGAGGTTCTATAGAAGATGCTGATCTAATGTATTTACCACGACAGTTGCTCTTAGTGTCTTCAGTGACCCTATCTGCGAAATATGTAAATTTGGGCGCCAGTTGATGATAAAAAAACTTATCATCAACAAAATAGATTTTTTAATTTGCAGCCAAAAGATGTTAAATGGAAAATGTGTAAAATCACTTACGTGAATATTCTAGAAGAAACTTCACACCAAGCTACCATACAAAATGCAAATCACACAACTGGATCAAGAATTGTTCCGAAAAAATCTCAAAAAAGAAGTCACTTCCAAACTTTTAACACCGCACTCCTTACTTGTTCGATTTCGAAATACCCCGTTACCAACCTCCCTTTTCAAAATTCCCTAAAATTGATTTTCTGGTACGCCACTGGCATTAAATTAACGTGTTGTGAAATTTGATGCTGGAAGCAGTTTAATAATAAGAATAGACGTTACCGTGTGTTTTTAGGTTTGATAGAAAGTTTGTTGATTGGTAAACAAGTGAAATAGTTGTGAGTGTTATTCGCTATACGAACATTTTACATCATCCTTTTTCTTTTGATATACATAAGTGAGGTTAGAATGTAAAAAAAAGTGACTATGCAACGCACACCGCCACCCAAAAGATATGACACCCCACAATTGGTGGAGAAATTACAGGCAGATGTAAATCAACCAAATCGTTCAGAAACAGCTGTGATGCCAAGTAACCCTACTTATTATAACCAAAATGCACAAATGATGCAACAACCAGGGACGTACTTGCCCCTACAGCAACCAGTCCCGCTAGTATATTATAACCAGAATTATCAATCAGGACCACTACTACAGCTAGACCAGTACCTGCCCCAACATCAAACAATAAATCCTGTTTATGGATACCATACAGCCACTCAACAGATGCATCACTCAGCTAATGCAACATTAATGCAAAATTATGAACCTGAATGGAGAACCGTAACAAGCAAGAAAAGACAACGCCGCAATGAAAGTCCAGGGACACAACAAAGAGTACGTAAGCAAACTACCCTTAATGATTATTGGCTGAGTAACCCTACACCAATCTCCAATGCCTTCCAAAGTTTGGAGGAAGGGGCAGAAGGCAACGAAAACGAAGACAAGGACAAGGAGGAAGAAAAGGAAAAAGAAAGTGTCTCAGAACCAAAAAAACCACCACCAATATTTGTAGAAGGAGTTGACAACATGAAGCCTTTAACTGAACTACTTGATAAATGTTCACCAAATGGTTACACCACCAAAGTCTTATACAATAGTCAGGTAAAGGTTCAACCTAATACTACAAAAACCTACTCAGACATAATAAAGGCCCTTACAGAAAAAAACACATTATTCCACACATTCCAGTTAAAACAAGATCGTACCTTCAGAGTAGTACTACGTAACATGCATCCCACCACTGACTTGAATTCTCTCAAAGAGGAATTACAAAATAAAGGGCATGAAATAACAAACATCTCCAATATCCGAGAAAAAGGCACCAAAAAGCTATTACCGCTATTCAATATTGAGTTAAAGATTGGACCAAACAATAAAGAGATTTATAGCATTACTAAGCTAATGAATTCAATAGTTAAAATAGAACCTCCTCACCCAAAACGTGAAATCCCCCAATGCATCCGCTGTCAGCGTTTTGGCCATACAAAAACTTACTGCCACCGAAGACCACGTTGTGTTAAATGTACTGGTGATCATGCAACAGAAAACTGCTCTCGTAAAGACAACCCAATTCAGTGCACAAATTGTTTCGAGAAACATCCAGCCAACTACAGAGGCTGTTTAGTATATAAAGAGCTTCAAAGAAAAAGGTTTCCAACATTACGTAAGAAACAAATCAGCAACGAATCACCAGTTGTGACAAATAATCAGGAAGTAAATTTAAACTCATTTCCACCATTGCCAAGAATAAATAGGAGCCAAGTACACCCAAATGTTTCATATGCTCAAAGGACTGCGGACGACAACCAGTATCATCAATTCCATCAATACCCTAATAATCCGCAGCAACAAATCCCAGTAGGCATTCAACCGCAAAACAATCTCGAACAGATGATTACGAAGATGATGGAGAAGATGGACAAAATGCTCGATCTTCTAATAACCATGATCGGAAAAATGAAATGATAAGTAACACCAAACTAAATATTTCCGTCTGGAACGCCAACGGCTTGGTCAACCATGGCCAAGAAATCAAATCTTTTCTTGCAACTCACAATATAGATGTTATTCTCATTTCAGAAACACATATGACCTCTAAAAGCTACATCAAAATCCCAAAATACTCGATATATTGCACTAATCATCCTGCGGGAACCGCTCGGGGAGGTACAGCAGTCATCATTAAAAATAAAATCAAGCACCATAAAGTCGCCAAATATAGCGAACGTAACCTACAGGCTACTGCGGTGGAAATAGAAGACTGGAACGGTAAACTGATCCTAGCAGCAGTATACTCCCCACCAAATCTAACTATTAAAAAGGAGCAATTTGAAACCTTCTTCGGGACCCTTGGGAACAGATTTATAGCTGGAGGAGATTATAATGCGAAGCATACTCACTGGGGCTCCAGAATAATCACGCCACGTGGAAGACAACTTTATCAAGCGATGATAAGAAACAATCTGCAGCAGCTTTCTACCGAGCATCCAACATACTGGCCAACGGATACTAATAAAATGCCAGATGTTATTGATTTTTGCATCACAAAAGGCATAGGATGTAACTATCTAAAAATTGTATCTTCTCTAGAGCTCTCATCTGATCATTCTCCTCTGATAGTTACCCTTCAAAGTAAAGTGATCATGAAGCCTGCACCACCAGCCTTGGTAAATAAATATACTGATTGGGAAGCATTCAACTCCATATTGTCCAAAGAACTAAATTTGAATATCCCACTAAAATCCGAAAAAGATGTGGATGAAGCGGTGGAACAACTAAACCGAGCAATACAACAGGCTGCATGGAACGCTACTCCGTCGGAACAGATGGTTGAAGAGCAAGGATTTTGCCCTGAACATATTAGAAGGAAACTTGAAGAAAAAAGGAGACTGAAAAGGCGATGGCAGATTACCCACGCCCCAAGTGATAAGACAAATCTAAATCGATCCACCAATCAACTGAAAAAGATGCAACAGACTATAAAAATCAAGGTATTCAGAAATATCTAAAAAATCTGTCACCCACGGAATCAACCGATTACTCCCTGTGGAAGGTTACGAAGAAAATAAAAAAACAACTCCAACATAACAGGCCTATAATTAAAACACAAGATGGCAACTGGACTAGAACGGATGAAGACATTGTAAATACGTTTGCAGATCACCTTAATAACGTTTTTAAACCGTTCCCAATGGAAACTCCCCCAGAGGAAGAGGAGCATATCCGAGAAATTTTGGATGCTCCTTATCAAATGGACCTTCCAATTAAGCCTGTAAAAATAGTTGAAGTTAAGAAATATATAAAAAATCTAAACTCAAAGAAAGCACCTGGTTATGACCTGATAACAGGAGAAATTCTGAAAAAGCTACCGCCAGAAGGATTAAAAATGATTACCATAATTTTTAATGCCATTCTTAGACTGGGTTACTTTCCCTCACAATGGAAGGTAGCCCAAATAATTATGATCTTAAAGCCTGGCAAGAATCCAACAGAGACTGCTTCCTATCGTCCAATTAGTCTTTTGCCCGTCTTGTCTAAGGTATTTGAGAGAATCTTTGTAGACAGACTTAAACCAATTCTGGAAAAAAAGCAATTGATACCCAACCATCAGTTTGGATTTCGACAAAATCATGCTACAATAGAGCAGGTACACAGAGTGGTCAAGAAGATTAGAGAAGACCTAGAAAATGGAAGATACTGTTCTGCGGCTTTCCTGGATATTTCTCAGGCGTTCGACAAGGTGTGGCACCCAGGTTTGATCTACAAAGTTAAGACCACTTTGCCACATCCGTTTTGCCAAGTACTGAGATCTTACTTGACGGACAGACACTTTCTTGTTAAGTACGGAGATGCTTACTCTGCTCTATTTCCTATAGAATCAGGTGTTCCACAGGGAAGTGTGCTGGGTCCACTTTTGTATCTCCTGTACACCAATGACCTGCCAACTAACTCCAAAACTGAAACCGCTACCTATGCGGACGATACAGTAGTATTGGCTTCGCATGAGGATCCAAATGTTGCTTCTAGATACCTACAAGAACATCTTGATGAAGTAGGAAAATGTTAAGAGGTTAAGTACCTTGGACTCCATCTGGACAGACGTCTCACATGGGAAAAACATATCTGGAAAAAGCGATTGCAACTTGGACTTTTATATCGTAAAATGTACTGGCTGATGAGCAGAGATTCGCATCTTAGGATGGAAAACAAGCTATTAATTTACAAAACCATAATCAAGCCAGTGTGGACATATGGAATACAACTGTGGGGCGCAGCCAGCGAATCAAACGTTATGAAAATACAACGATTCCAGTCAAAAACATTACGGGCGGTTTGCAATGCTCCCTGGTATGTTCCCAACGATGTCATACATCGTGACCTGGGCATGACCACAGTCAAGGAAGAAATTGGCGTTTTACATTAGTGAAACGCCACGTAGTGTCCTTAATGGTAACTAACTTAAGTAATATTTAGCGTGTACTTATCGTTAAATATGAACAAATTCGAGGTTATATAATTAACTAATACGAACTAAATTGATTTAAAAACACGATTTCCAATGTAAACAACGTAAAATGCAATGTTTAACATAGGTTTAATTTAGCAGATGTACTACTTATGTCGTCCATGTTGTTGAATTATAACGCTATCTATACGTAATGTAAAACGCCAATAGCGATGGCTAGTAGAAGATACCAATTAAGACTGAGTTCTCATCCAAATATTTTGGCAACAAATCTTCTTACTGCCCCCAATGTAAAAAGGCTAAAAAGGTTAGACTTCTTGGATCTGCCCCAGCGGAAATAGTGTGATTCACAATTCATGTCAACATAAAAACAAGATGTTTTTAACTTTAAATGAGGCCTACTAATGAGTTGGCTTCAACTGTGATACCTGTGTTTTTTTTTTAGTTTCTTATGATACATACAATACCGAATGTTTTAATAAACAGATTGTAGTTGTTCTTGGTTGCTAATAAAAAAAAAAAAAAAATATTTGTGTCTTTCAATTTTTTTTAAAAATAATTAGGGAAGCAGGAATTTGCAAAAATAAGTTTTTACACGTTAATATCCTATGTTCGCCTAACTCGTTCAGCACCCGGTATATGGGGCATTCCACACCAAATCGACCACTTTTGAACCCGACCCCTTTTGATTTTCCTGAAATTTTTACATATTATACTATCTCACCAACAACAGTTCTGTGAATTTTTTCAAAATTTTTTACTCAACCAAAAAAAGTTACGAATTTTTAGAAAAACTGATGTTTTTTTTCTTCAAACGATCATAACTATTTCAAAAATTGACTAATCGGAACGTTTTTTTTTGTTTTTGTTTGTCTTTAAACGTACTTTTGAGGAAAAAATACAAAAAAAATATGCAAACTTGGATTCTACAAATTTTTTTATTTTTTCCGAGAAAATCATTGATTTTTCAAATTTTTCCACATTTGATTTTTGTATTTAAAAAAAAAACTCTGATTTATTCTGCGTATAACAACGCAAACCCCATAATGGGCCGACACTTCTTTCTATTTTTTTTGTTTAATTAAAAAATATTTTGTTGTATTTTTACGCAAATAATATTTTTCAATTAAACAAAAGAAATAGAAAGAAATGTCGGCCCATTATGGGGTTTGCGTTATTATATGCGGAATAAATCAGAGGTTTTTTTTAAATAAAAAAATTAAACACCACAAGTGTCGAAATTTGAAAAATTAATGATTTTCTCCGAAAAAATGAAAAATTTTGTAGAATCCAAGTTTAAATATTTTTTTTGTATTTTTTCCTGAAAAGTACGTTTAAAGACAAACAAAAACAAAAAAAGACGTTCCGATTAGTCAATTTTTTAAATAGTTACGATCGTTTGAAGAAAAAAAACATTAGTTTTTCTAAAAATTCGTAACTTTTTTTGGTTGAGTAAAAAATTTTGAAAAAAATCACAGAACTGTTGGTGAGATAGTATAATATGTAAAAATTTCAGGAAAATCAAAAGGGGTCGGGTTCAAAAGTGGTCGATTTGGTGTGGAATGCCCCATATAAATATGCATCTTGTCACATAGGATTTACGATAGGTCCGTCGTGAACGCCATCTATTGAAAGTATAAAATTTATTGAATTCATTTGTTACAAAAAATGTGATAAATAAAGAACCGCTTGACCGATTTTGTGCCGACTTCGCATAGACCATTTACCACGGTGTATAATAAGATAGGTGGGCTTACGAGCGCTTGTCGCATGGTCCTCGAACGTGGTCGACTATGTTAGACAAGGACAGAATGAGTGCCGCGGTTGGTTCTAAAGCTGCCGTCCTACCTATGTAATAATATGGGACAGCTCGCTCATTTGTATTTACTACAAATGCAAAAATTCAAACTTTTAGAGAATTATTTTGTAATCATTTTAAAGATAAAACTTAGCTCTTGGACGTGATATAATTTTTATTACAATCAAATGTTTAGAAATATTGAAAATTTTGCTGCAAAGTTACTCTATTTTTTAGATAACAAAAATATCCATATCGTAATTTTTGTAATCGTTACCGTTATTAGCAGAAGTACTTAAAGTAGATCACATCCAGGACAATTCTTTCATCTTGCTTGTGAAAAAAATGGATTGAATTACATGCATTTTCAGAAAAGTTTTTAAGAAATCATGTGACCAACATTCCTTTCCCTGCAACGATCTTTGGTGCTAGGCTCATTTTTGTGTTGATTCTCGGTGATTCTGTTTTTAATATGCTTGCTTTGTGTCAATTCATGTTTCTTTCTTATAAACTAAATATCTAATAAAAATAGGAAGTTGTTTATTTTCTAAGACTATGCTTTGTATGACGTCCGCTTAGTATGACTTGTTTGTCACTTCCCTTCGATGTTATTATAAGCGGATTCTACTGTATACAACTTACCGAATAAGTTTCTGTGATTACTTGACGGATCACATCTTCTTTTAAAAAGTGTTTCTCGCACAAAACGTTATTAATCGTCAATTGTTTGTCCGCACGGGGAATCACAGCACTCCACTCTTTTAATTTGTTTTTGGGCACTTTAAACAACGATACTTTTTCCGTATTACTTTTGTACCCACTATTACAGTTAGGCGCAAAACAGTACCTTCGAAGCATTGCCAAAAATTAACAAAAAACCGATTGTATCGAGAAGAATTAGACTTCAATGCAACAAAATGCACTGTTATCCTATAAGCACATATGCATTACGTGCTTTCGCAAGAGGCACTTCGTCTATCTCATGTAGCTTCGTCTCTCTCGCACACTGACCACGCTCGAGACCCACAAATTTGCGATGTAGGCATAGGCCGTAAGCTCACCTATCTTATTATACACCGTGCCATTTACTAAATAGTCCGAACAAAAATTTGGATTGGATAGGTGAGCCCGTTCTTGAGTTATAAAATTACAACAAAAAGTTGCATTGATTTTTATATATACCGGGTGCTGAATGAGTTAGGCGAACATAGGATATTAACATGTAAAAACTTATTTTTGCAAATTCCTGCTTCCCTAATTATTTTAGAGAAAAATTGAAAGACACAAATATAATGTAGAAATATAAACTACGAATGATAAGAGCATTAGATTTTACCTAGCTTTTACGTAAATGGTCAAAAAATTCTTTTGAAATTGTTAAAATTTTAATTAATCAGACTTGCCATGGAAGTTTCCGAGGTAATTATTTTTGATAAGTAATAAAAAACAATTGCACGTTGTTGACAGTTTTGCATTTTATTAAATTTCAATTTCATAAAATGGAATATTACCTTGGAAACTTATACATGGCCAGTTTGATAAATAAAAATTTTAACAATTTCAAAAGATTTTTTGATCATTTACGTAAAAGTTAGATAAAATCTAATGCTCTTATCATTCGTAGTTTATATTTCTACATCATATTTGTATCTTTCAATTTTTCTCTAAAATAATTAGGGAAGCAGGAATTTGCAAAAATAAGTTTTTACATGTTAATATCCTATGTTCGCCTAACTCATTCAGCACCCGGTATAGAAGATAGATACACCTAAAACAGAAAAACTTTCAATTATATTCGACATTTAGTAAAATATTGTAAATTACATCAGTGAAAATCAGGCTTTTAGTAAATAATTTATTTGTACAAAAACGAAAAAGAATTTGACTAAAATTGAATTAATAATATAAACTAAACATATGATTCTACAATTTAAATTCAAAAATATACATTATATTTAATTACATAAGCCCTATATAACATTTTTAAAATAGCGTAAATCGCCGTACTCTACAAATACAAAAGAGAGAGATGTGCATACGTATGTATATCTAGCATGTACGTGAAATGTAAACTCGATATATTTTAAAATACCTTATTAATTAATTATTACGAGTTAAAAATTTATCAATTTAGATAATATTCATTAAATTATGGTTATCAAAGGCCAGAATTACTAAAAAAATATTCTATTTAAATAATTACATAAATGGTATACTGGGGTCCCACAGACCATACACTCACTTAAATTGTATAAAACTTAAAGGGCATACCACAACTAACAATATCGAATTATCTAAAATGTCAAGAGGGTTATAAAGCTAAATTACAAAGGTGTTTACTTGTAAAAAAAAATTAATTAGAACCTTTTACAGGCATTTTAAGATGTACCATGCGAAGCTTAAGCAAAATGTTAAAAAAAAATTTCTTTCTATTTTGAGATGATATGAGTTTTTAGATGAACTTTTAGAATTTTCTTATGAGCAGATTTGAAATCACAATTTGCACACTGAAACGGTGTATCGCTCGAATGCGTTCTTAAATGACTTTTTAAACTATCCTTCCTTGCACATTTATACTCACAAATTTCACACTGAAACGGTTTATCTCCGGAATGCGTTCTTTTGTGAATTATTAACCTGTACCTATATACACTTTTGTAGTCACAAATTTCACACTGAAACGGTTTATCTCCTAAATGCGTTCTTAAGTGAGCTTTTAAACTTCCCCTTTGTGTATATTTGCAGTCACAAATTTCACACTGAAAAGGTTTATACCCTGAATGCGTTCTTAAATGACTTTTTAAACTTTCCTTCCTTGCAGATTTGTGGTCACAAATTTCACAATGAAACGGTTTATCACTCGAATGTGTTCTTAAATGATTTATTAAATTTCTCTTCTGTATACATTGGTAGCCACAAATTTCACACTGAAACGGTTTATAGCCCGAATGCGTTTTTAAATGACTTTTTAAACTGTTCCTATATGCACATTTATACTCACAAATTTCACACTGAAACGGTTTAACGCTCGAATGCGTTTTTAAATGAGTGTTTAAATTTCCCTTCAGTGTACATTTGTAGCCACAAATTTCACACCGAAACGGTTTATCGCTCGAATGCGTTTTTAAATGAGTGTTTAAACTTCCCTTCTGTGTACATTTGTAGCCACAAATTTCACACTGAAACGGTTTATCTCCTGAATGCGTTCTTAAGTGAGTGTTTAAACTTCCCTTCTGTGTACATTTGTAGCCACAAATTTCACACTGAAACGGTTTATCGCTCGAATGCGTTTTTAAATGAATTTTTAAACTGTTCCTATATGCACATTTATACTCACAAATTTTACACTGAAACGGTTTATCTTCTAAATGCGTTTTTAAATGACTTTTTAAACTTCCCCTTTGTGTATATTTGCAGTCACAAATTTCACAATGAAACGGTTTATCTCCTGAATGAGTTCTCAAATGACTTTTTAAACTCTTCTTATAAGCAGATTTGAAATCACAAATTTCACAGTGAAATGGTTTATCGCCTGAATGCGTTCTTAGGTGAAGTTTTAAATCGGTACTATATGCACTTTTGTAGTCACAAATTTCACACTGAAATGGTTTGTTTCCTAAATGCTTTCTTAAGTGAGTTTTGAAACTGTTCTTGTATGCACATTTGAAGTCACAAATTTCACACCGAAACTTATAGTTGGAAATTTCAGACATAGTAGGCGGATTCTTCTGAAAGTGAAGTGAATTCTTTTCTAGACTATTAATGAGCTGATGACGTAACTTATCCAAATTCAATTCTATTTCTTGACTCCTAATTTGAGAGTGACGATTTGAATGTGATGGAGTACCCTGTAACAAAGTTACCATTACTAAGTATTCATATATGAGCAACAACTTCAAATATTCATTATTTTTTTTTAATAAAATCTTGGTTCTTTCATTTTTTAAGTGATCATAAGTTTAATATTAACATAATCAAATTATTTCAAAATTATTATTCAAAAGTTTTATTTTTTACCTCCATTTGAATGAAATTATAGCCTCTGCTCATGATATAATAAATAATAAGATATGCTATTGCGCAGATTATATAGTCTCCACGTGACGTCACGCGCAACAATTATCAAAATGCAATTTATATGTATCATATCATTGGTTCAAAATATGATTTGCGCAGAATTTTACTCTCCACGTGACGTCATGCGCAACAATTACCAAAGTGGAACTCGCATTTGTCATATCTTACTTATTTTATTATATCATGGCCTCTGCTAGACATAATATTATACAATCATAACATTAATGTATGGTAAAGTCACGTGATGGCCACATCTAAATTTTTATTTAATCTTCTAATTTTTTATTTAATCTTCTAATTTTTTACTCATATATTTTCAAATACAGCTTCTGTATTTAAACTAATGAGGTTTCCATTTATGTGTTTTAGATGTTTGATATTTCACCCTATATAAATAATTACGAAGAAAAACTTCACCCTGAATGCGGTCCTTAAAAATGAGATTTGGGGGGATAGGTAGCTACTAGGGTCCTGAAAAACAAATTTTACGATTGAAACCTCGAACTTTTCTGAAAGAGTATATATTAAATAAGAGAATTAACTATGACGGAATGCCTTAAATGCACCTGTTTTTTTAAAAATCGAATTTAAAAAAGCTCGATTTTCACTGCAAATTTGAAGGTAAATCGCACGTGATTGGTGAATCAATGCATTCTGTTGTCGGTACGCGTGCAGTTATGCATAATAGTGTTGCACTTGACAAATTTTTAGGACCAAAATTACTTCAGAAAAGGGTTACTTAAATTTAACGAACGGTAGTTACTTTTTCGCGTGGATCCTACTCGTGCCATGGTGGTTTTTATCAAAATTTTGATGAAAACAACACTAATTTTAAAAATACCCCTAGGCCCGTGGATTAAGGAAAATGGTGGATCTTTGAGGGGTGAAACTCGTTTGAGTGGATTCTAAACGCAGGGTGGTTGTGCAAAGAAAAATCGACTTAAAGCACCCCTCGCTGCGCTCGGGCGTTTTAAGCCATTTTTCCTGCACATTTAGTATTGAAAACCATGATTTTCGCTCAACGTGCACTGCTAAAGCATAGCAATGCAAGTGTCGCTGCGGTTATTCCCGCTCTGCGCAAAGCTAAGACCAGTTCAAACTACACGGACTGTCAATAGAATGCATTGATTCACCAATCCCGAGAGACTTTGCTTAAAATTTACTGTGAAAATCGAAGTTTTTAAATTCGATTTTTAAAAAAACAGGTGCATTTAAGGCATTCTGTCATAGTTAATTCTCTTATTTAATATTTGCTTATTCAGAATTCATCGAGGTTTCAATCGTAAAATTTGTATTTTCGAGACCTCGATAGTTACCTGCAACCAGATTGGGGAATCTATGTTACTATCCACCCTGTATGATAAAATTGTTCAATGCGCAGCGACGCATGCGCTTTATGATTTTCAGTTTTTTCCCTATTTTTCGCTTATTTTTCAGAATATTAAAAAAACAAAATTAAAGTATGAAAATGCTCTGCAAGTGAAAGCTGTGTACCAAATTTCAGATCTCTAAGACGTCGGAAAGTGGCCTCAAACCGGTCCACCCACACGGACGACGGACAACGCTCACCCCAAGTTAAATAAAAGCTTCTAGTAATAATTAATAATAAGAAAATAAGAACTTTGCCAAGATTTGAGCTTGGGATTACTAAACACAGTACCGAAGGGTTTCATAATATACATCCACCAAACGTTCCTAATAAATAATACGACCCCACAGACAGACACACACATACACACGTTAAACACATAACACCCCTCTTTTTGGGTCGGGGGTTAAAAATAACTATTTTTAGTTAAGGTTATGTACATAATGCGGTGATAACTTGAGAGAAGATGGTATAAAGGGATTTAAAATTAAAATTTTTAAAAAACTGTTGAATTTTTACTTTCTAAATAATAATTTCGAAAACTTAACACAGAACAAATTTCAAATTAAAAAAATCAAAAGCACTGTGTAAAATAAAATTTAAGCAACGAAATGAATTAAAGCCATGGTTGCAAATAAAATAAAATTGGTAAATAAAAAAAAAAGTTGATCAAGTAACTAGAAAATTAAAAAGGAATAAGGTTTCCTAAGAGAGGAAACAAAAACACAAACAAATCACTTACTGCCGATCTTACCGAAAGTAAAGACGTGTAAGAATAGTTGTTGGGATAAAGTCCCATAAAATTTCAAAAGAATTAAATTTGGCTTTAGAAGATCATAACATAAAAGAATTCATTTAATATATTGGTGCAAGTGAATCACAAAATTTAAAGAAGAAAACGTGGTAAATAATTTATCTTGGAAGGAAGCATTTATTGTTTCAAGCATTTGGAAGTAAAACTTGAAGGCAAAAAATAAAATAAAAACAATTTGGTTTGGAAAGCGATCGAAGAAATTTGGATAATTGGAATTTGAAAATATCAATTGATTGTGAGAAGGTTTGGAATTATTGAAATTAGAAGGAGCAACGATCGAAAAAAAAGGTGTCCAGGAGCATCAGATAAAGATACGGTTAACCCCGAGTCCGGAGAAAACAAAGTAATTTCAGTGTAAACATTTTATTTAAATTTTGTAAACCTATTAAATTTCATTTTTATAAATTCGGAAAGCAAAATTAAAATTATTGAGTAAATCAGATATTATAAGACCGCTTGGTAAAAGTTAAAATATAAAGGCAACGATAAACTCATTTAGTTTTGCTATCTTTTCTTAGTTAGTATTTTGGGGGACGCGATTCGTTTAGTAGATGTACATAATTTGATGTACATAATTTTTTTTATAAATATTATATCTTTTGTTAAATTTGAAATTTGTGCCTTTATCTGAATAAACCTAAATTAAAACAAAAAGTAAGCAATTTAAAAAAAAAATAAAGTCAAAGATTCAACAAAGAGAAGACCGGCTGAGCGAGCAAAAGGGATTCTTATTAGAAGAATCCCAGGGGTAAGTATACGGTGTTAATCATCATCCACCTATTAAATAAGTAAAGGTGTGTGATTAACATCGTAATATATTGTCGTGTTCTGACGAACAACTCTTTAAATCCCGTAGCTGTTGAAGTCGGAGTTTTGCATAAACGAGACTCTCCCTCAGTAGTAGGTTCCAAAAACTATTTGTAAACTATCCACAATCAATAAAACAAAATTTTTACCAGGCATCAATAAAATTTTACTCAGACAAATTGGTAATGAATAATTTTTATAATTAGCAGAAAACAGAATTTTTGTTAAATCAAATTCCACAATGAATAAATCAGATATAGACAAAATTTATCTACAAGTTCCCACATTTACTGTTTCAAACTTATTACTGTAACTTGCAAACAAATTAGGCAGTATAAATTGTATAAAATGAAATAAAAATAATAGCACAAGTTTATTGTCTTATTTAAAATCTCGCGCCGACCTGTTATAAACCACAAAAAAAAAACAAACTGTTACTTTTTACGCCTATTCGCAAATGAAGTTCGATGTAACGCGTATCACAACAGTAGATCGTAATCGTCGTATTAAAAATAAAAAAGTTAATCTCGATGGTAATCTAATTGTGTTAAACTACGAATTTGTTGCATCGAAGTAATTAAAGTTGATGTAATACTCTAATCCATCTGTTGTCCACTAAATTTCCAGGTTCGCATAAAATGTGACTAACATAACCTCTCATTGTAACTTTTATAAACTCCGTTTTCAGAAAAATAATATCGAAATAACGCAAAATAAAAGAATTTAAATTCTAATTACCATTCGATGGCTTCCTTACTTGCTGTTAAATGGAAATAAAACTCGATGAAAAACATCAAAATTGCAGCCATTTTACCACCCAGGTATCAAATTTCATCTCCAATCCCGGAAATCAATCTTGCAGAAAAAACCATCATATTCATCATACTGACACTGTACTCATCATAATTGCAACTATAATTTACAATTCAGGCCGAAATTCCAACACTTCACAACTTATCGAGAAAATTTGCTTCCTCGACAAACACAACTTAACACTCCGGCCTCTCAGTCAGTAATCCTTATCATCCTACAAAATTTTCCTTTCCTTTCCGTTTTAGGCTTTTGGAAATCGTGGCCCACGCTGATTCGTCGATTTTTCCAGCGAAATTTGAAAATTTTCAAAAAAAAAACTTCATATCACAAATTTTTAAAATTACTTTTCAATACTAACCACACCATCTAGAGTTATTTACGATCAAACCGACGTTATAGTTTTCTATCGGCGCATTCACTTATTTATTAAAAAGAAGGTAAACAAATTAACAATAAAAATAATTAATAAAAATAAAATGCAGTCATATCTGATTAATTTAACTTTTTAGGCTTCTGGAACAAATTATCCACCATAAAATCCTGTTTTCTTGGTAACAAACAAAATAATGACCATTAAAAGAAAAACCATTTAACTTGTCAGAGTAAAATTCAAAATCATATAAAACTCAATGAAAGGACAAATCAAAATCAATTGCGGATAATTTAAACTTTTGGTAACTACCCCTGTACATGTCAATATACAGTGTGTTCACGAAAAGTGGTAACAGTGAATAATTCTTAAATATTACTAGATACAAAAAAAAGTTTAAATAGTTTTTTATTCAACTCCAAATTTTCCATTGGAAACTGTCAAAGTATATTTTTTTATACTTCAAATTCAACCGGGGGTAAACATAAAATTTTTTTTTCAAACGGCAATATGTCTTTTTTTTAACATTTTTGTAATCTGCAATTTTTTCTCTATAAATATATATAAAATTTTCATAAGGTTACATAAGAAAAAAATCGAGAAAACACAAGATTTAAACAAACAATAATAATTTATTAATTGACACCATTAGACTCTTTCTATGGAGTCATTTAAAAATGGTAGTTTAGGCAAATCTATCTTTAAATTTAAAAACCAAAATTAATTTAGCATCTATCAATTATCACTAAATAGCCAGAACTTCTACGAAAATTAGAATCATATCTTGAACAAAACGGTGGCAATTTTGAAAAATTTATCAGATAAATGAAATGTTGTGTTTTCGGTGTCGTGATGTTTTGTTTTTCATGGCACTCTACATACCTATGTGTAAATAATCAGTAAATTATTATTGCTTGTTTAAATCTTAGTACCTGGGCGACCGATCTCTGATCGTAACTATTTTTATTAACACGATGAAGATAGCGTAGGCTTTCTTATATTATCGATAACTAATAAGGAAGAATTATTATTATCGCCCAAGTATTGGTTCTGGATCTAGAAAGTACAAGTGGTCGTACTGTGGCCATTCGAATTCTCATTCAATATTCTTCGTCGGCCGAGCTATTATATTCATATTATGATAAATTTATCCCCAAGCAATAAAACTGTGCGATTAGGGACTGCTTCTCTGAAAATTGTACAGCCTCGCAATAGATACACAAAACTTTAAAGGGTGTCAAAGTTGGATATGGTCAACGTAACCATACGTCCCGTTCTAAACGGGACTATTTCTTTTTTTGGTATTCCATCTCGTTGACTCTGAAGAAAGCTTCGGGATGCCGAAATGTGCCGTTTTCAGATTTAGACATGAATGAAAGAGTGCAGTCTTAGTTCCTCCTCCAATCATTGTACTCTCCTTTTACTACTCTGATTTGCTTCTCACAATCGGTTATGCTCACGTAAATCATTCAAAAACTGAGATGTTTGTGGCTCTACAATTTCAAAGATTGAGCACCTCTTACTTTAGCAGTGCAAGTACGGCAAATCGATGATCCTAGTTTTTAATTTACCGAAACATGGCCAGGTCGAAAATTTAATATAATTTCTTCACTATCAAAAAGATTCTCTCTTCCTCTAGGAATATTGACATTAACAATTTAAACCTCACTGAATTTTTTAATCTCAATTATATAACTGTCAAAACTTAAAAGTTCTTATAGTTTTTTTATAATGACAAGAGTTTTCAAACTAAAACAATTGCAGTGATTTAATTCATACATAAACTGTCAAAACTTGATTTAAGTTAATGCAGAACCATAATCAAGTAGTTTAAAAAAAACAATGGCAGTAAATTTCAAAAACAAGGCATCTAAATTAACATCTTTGAGGTCGTTTTTTTGCGTGAAAACGAGTTTTCCCAAAGATGAGACCCGTCCAGATCGATTTGTAGACCCAAAATACCCCGAGTCCGTGATTTTCATCGACATCGCTTAGGCCGTTTTCTAGAACGCAATTACATACCGGGTGGTGAATGAGTTAGGCGAACATAGGATATTAACATGTAAAAACTTATTTTTGCCAATTCCTGCTTCCCTAATTATTTTAGAGAAAAATTAAAAGACACAAATATAATGTAGAAATATAAACTACGAATGATAAGAGCATTAGATTTTACCTAGCTTTTACGTAAATGGTCAAAAAATTCTTTTGAAATTGTTAAAACTTTTATTTATCAGACTTGCCATGGAAGTTTCCGAGGTAATTATTTTTGATAAGTAATAAAAAACAATTGCACGTTGTTGACAGTTTTGCACTTTATTAAATTTTAATTTCATAAAATGGAATATTACTTTGGAAACTTATACATGGCCAGTTTGATAAATAAAAATTTTAACAATTTCAAAAGAAGTTTTTGATCATTTACGTAAAAGCTAAATAAAATCTAATGCTCTTATCATTCGTAGTTTATATTTCTACATTATATTTGTATCTTTCAATTTTTCTCTAAAATAATTAGGGAAGCAGGAATTTGCAAAAATAAGTTTTTACACGTTAATATCCTATGTTCGCCTAACTCATTCAGCACCCGGTATATTTATATATATTGTCGTATAATTTTTGGATGAAGAAATTTATTTATTTGTTTAAGTTTTGTATTTTGATTTTTTAAATTTAAAGTTGTTACGCCTATGGTGTAGTAGCCAAGGTGGGGGAAATTTTTAATTGGAGAAGAGGACTTGCAAGCGACCCACGGTGCTGCAAGGTCGCGAAAATGTGAAATTGCGAGATTAAATGTAATTTTTGAAAACGTAATAAAATTTTAGTACAGCGAGGAGTTTTCTTGTGTTTTTTTTTAGAAAAGAAGAATTTAATATTTTAAAAAGAAAAATTTGCTTATTGGAAGGTCGCGCTTGAGCGGTGCGATAAAGTTGGTCGATTGAGCTAAGCTGGGTTTTATGATAAAAAATAATTCGACCATTGAATTTAGTTTTTTTATGAAGAAGAATTTTATAATTTTAAAAAGAAAATCTTTAAGTATTTGCAAGGTCGCGCACTGCAAATGTGCGATTGGTGTTCTGGTGGATTATTTTTATGTCAATATATATACAAGAATTGCTCGTTTAATAGTATAGGATATTTTCTCAAATATTTTCTTATGTAACCTTATGAAAATTTTATATGTATTTATAGAGAAAAAATTGCAGATTACAAAAATGTTAAAAAAAAGACATGTTGCCATTTGAAAAAAAAATGTTATGTTTACTTCCGGTTGAATTTGAAGTATAAAAAAATATACTTTGACAGTTTCCAATAGAAAATTTGGAGTTGAATAAAAAACTATTTAAACTTTTTTTTGTATCTAGTAATATTTAAGAATTATTTAAGGTAGCACTAATGCTCGACATTGAACTAAAAGATGACACTTTCGATAAAACTTTTTCTAATAAGAAAAATAATTATTTAGTTTACATCACTATTAATTTAAAAGACACCCAAGGACATCTCTGATACGTGGTCAAAAACTTGCATACTCAAGTTATCAAATTTCAAAATGGCACAGAGAAAAAATTGAATTCCAAAGCAATCTCACACCAATTTTAAAGTATATATTATTTCAATTGATGTCAAATTTACTTCAATTGTAGTAAAATTAACTTCAAAATTGGTGTAGCCACGGCAGTGGAGTGATGTGATCGCTGGTTGCGTTACGAGCGGAAATTCTGAGTTCAAATCTCGGACGCATCAGAATTTCTTAGCTCGGCCTTCCAGTGGACATTTTTATGCAAATAATGTGTAGTCTCTGTGTTCTGTAAATAAAGTTTACGTCTAAGTTTCGTTCTTTTTACATTAGCCCATCCAAAAGAACACAGTGTCAACTATTAGGATTACGAGGTGTCAACCATTAGTTTACTTGAGTTTTCAATATGGATGAAACTGATTTTTTCTTAAACCCTAAAAAAAATAAGGTCCTAGCAGCTAAAGGAGAACGATCAGTGCACCAAAACATTATTATAGTGATTTTATAGTTATGTCTACTATTGGTGCCAATTGATGTCTACTATTGGGGAATTTAATTTTTGATGCTGTCATCTTTTAGTTCCTATGACAAAGCGTACAATAATATTATTGAAATTGAAAATATGTTAGTGATGAAAGATTTTATATGGAAAAGTTAATTTCTAATTGTTGCTGTAATAGTAAAAATATATAGTTGTAACTGTCATTCTCTCATAAATATAATATGATTTTAAAGAACAAAGTTTGATTTGTCCTTAAAATGTCGAGCGTTAGTGCTTTTACCTTACTGTTACCACTTTTCGTGAACACACTTTATATTATAATGTGCAAATTTTGCTTATGAAAAAAGTTATTAAACCTCCAGTACACGCAGGTGATCTGACAGATCTAACGAAGAAATCGGAGACATATAAATTTACAAAAAAGACTACCGAGGTTATGAATTCTTTCATCTCCCGTGGGGAGTACTACCTATCCCCCTTTCAAACAAAGATGAAGTAAACTTACATAAAGGTGAAGTTAATAATTAAATTAATTTATATCATAGCAGCGTAAAAATGGCAAGTTTTGGCTATAATTATATAACAGTCTATAGAGTGATGTAAAAACAAGATATGAGATTACAATATAAGAAAAGCTGAAATTTTATATGGAATTAATAATTCTGGCCTTTATTTAGTAGACAATCCACGAATTTTGATTGGTATAGTATAGAACAGCGGTGGCGAACCTATGGCACGCGTGCCAGAGGTGGCACGTACGAAAATTTTAATGGCACGTTAACGATTTACAAATGATATCATTTTATACGCGCTACAAATTAAGGTAGGTGAAATAATACCAATAGTCGAATACATTGTAAGTGTAAAAACGGCTAAGCAAAAGCAATAGGGAGCGAGAAAGTTTCCTTCCTCTCACGATAAAAGTTCATGAGAAATGATCACTTATGCCCGTACTAATAGTCGAGGATCAATCCTAGATCCAGCCACAGATAAATAAGTAGTAATAGATGGTCGACTCCGGGCGAAGGGGGTTGTTCCTTAATCGGTGCGGGGGGTATAGTGTAATCCGAAGTCACCAGGGTTAAAGTGGCGCTGTATTTTAAGTAAAATTTAAATATTTTAGTTATATTTGTGTTTTAATATTTACCAACTTGTATGATTGGCACTTTTTATCTGCCAAACATGGTTAACCATAACCTGCATAACCAAGTAAATAAGTAAATTATTTGATTGTGTTTGATTGTAAAAATAATTTATTATCTTGTCATGTGTCTTGTGCTTGGGTAGTAAATTAAAAGTGTTTTTTAAATATGGTTGTGATGAGATGTGTTGTTAAACGTTATTCCTCACATGGAAATGTTCGACATCATACTTTCCTAAAAAATTTAGAAGTTAGTAAAGTTTGCCAAGTGTTCCTGATGTCGATCTTAATCCGGATCCTTTAGTAGTACCACAGATACTAATCTATTTTAGTACCTTTGTGCAGCCCATTAAAAAGTATGTTTTATAATAATTATGTAAGTTGTTTTCATACTAAAATTATATATTTTTTAGGACGCGGTCTTCTGGGACACATAAAATGTTAGTCGGATAGACAGCTTATCACCAAAAGTCAAAAAATTATTGTACGTTGTAGCTTCTAACCTACGGAAAAAATTGAAGCGGTTTTCGAAGAGAACAAACAAGAAATAATCAAAAAGCTATGAAATTCACCGACTCTAGAATTTACAAGGATGCAATTGTAAACGATGTAACTGCAAAATTTTTAATTTCTTATTTAAAAATGCAGTTCAAAAATTCTCGTGGTTGCAGATCTCTTTAAGCGAATTTTAAATTTTAAGGGAATAAAACTTAATTTAATTAAATTTTCCAAGTCTGTTTAATAATATTCTGAATTGTGATAGTTACTGATATTTATTAAGTTATTTTCATATTCTAACTGATTAATTTATTTAGTTCTTAATAACTGCAAAAACTGATTTATTTTATGAAATTCTTTATGATTTCAAATTTTTATTTTAGTTATTACAAGTTGCTGTAGTTGTAATATACTACTCCTCTATGATTTATTATTCATTTAAAAATCTTTAAGCTTTTAAGCTGTTCTTGCTTTTAACTCTTGAATTAGTCATTATTTTTGTTTTCAACAAAAATGTTTTATCATTTAATTTTGTGATTGATTTGTAATTTAAACTTATTTTAGAAAATACTTAGGGATGGTTACAAAGTCAGTTGTACATTGTTAAATAAATATTAATAAATAACAAAATAGAAACATTTAATAGTTTTAATTTATTTATAAATATGAACAAAGAAAGAAAATTTGTAAATAATTATTAGTGGAAATTTTTCTAATTATAATTATATAAAATAATTATATATGAAAAATTTTCACTAATAATTTATTTACAATAAATTTAAAATCACAAGTAAAAAGTCAAACATTTAAATTCCCGCCGATTTTATCGCACGATAGCAGCGCCTTTTGCGAATTCGGATTGAACTATTACTTTGTCACAAAAATAGGTGGGGAGTCGACCATCTATTACTACTTATTTATCTGTGGATCCAGCGATCCTAGATCGTAACAACGATCTTGGCGTAACAAATAGTCCCGGCTTCGGGTAAGATCGGTGAATTCTAGATTTGATCTTGGATTTGGTAATATATCTAGTAATATTTAGTTAGTTTCTATTTATAACCATTATTAGTATCTATTTTATAACCATAATTTTTTATTTTATTATTAATTTTTAAAAAAAATTTAATTTTTAATATTATATCGTCGTTTCTGCTCAGTTCCTATAATTAAAGTTTTTAAAAATTATTTAATTATTATGAGGGTTAATGCACTATGACAACATAACAAACACGCATGCGCCACAATGATCCGAGGATTAATCCTGGTCAAAGCAAGATCGGTTTTCGAGGTTCAATATTGATCTCGGATCGTGTTCAATCCAGGATTATTACGACTATTGGTAGCATTTTTGAACGATCCGAGAATTAATCCTTGATCTCGGATTGATCCTCGACTATTAGTACGGGCATTAAAAAAAGTTCACTTCTTTAACGCTAAAAGGCGCTACCGTCAAGATTTCTCGCTAATTCTCCAATAAGGGAGTGAGAAAGTTTGACGTTAGCGGCTTGAACGTTAAAAAAGTAAACTTCTTTTATTAAATTTTTTAATTCTAAAGAACGCCATAGTCAGCTTTCTTGCTTCCTTTGTTGGAAAGTAAGGTGATATCCAGTACTCTGATTTTAAAAATTTTTACTGGCCAGAATGATACAAAACGGTACAAAAAGCAATTTGAAAAATGGAATACCCCCAGCCGCAAGTAAAAAAATGTTTCCTCAAGAATTATCATCATTTTTATCGTCTTCGACAATTTAGAAAATTCATCTCATTAATTCCATGGGGGAATACCCCCCTAGACCCCCTGGTTTCACGCTCGCTTCTTCATATTCTAGAAGATCTAGCAAAGACCTCCTATAATTTAAAACGACTGGCGTGAAACAGGGGGGTCTGTTTATCAATTTTGAAAAGTTACCTTGTTAGTTCCTTGTGCTGGGGGGTATTCCATACCCCCAGACCCCCCGGTTTTACACCAATTTATTCACATTTTAGAATAGATTTGTTTTGGTTTAACCATACTGTTAATATCGTATAAATAATTAGTATTTAAAAATTATTTTTTGAACGGTGAGGGGGAATAATGTTATTCAACTTACACCGCTTACCATAAGTACTTGTTACGACCCTGGAGGGAAGAGTAAAAACAGTTTTTTTTGAAAATTTTTCAAAAATACAATTTTGAAATAATAGTAGTTTATATCACAAGGGCGATAAAGGGGGTCTTTTCATCCGCCGGGCGAAAGTTTATGAGACGAGCCGCGCAGCGGCGAGTGAATAATCGACCGAAGGATGAAAACCCTTATCGCCCGAGTGATATGAACAATTTTTCGTTATTTCAGGAAAAATATCCTACAAAATTCGCGATTTTATATAATAGCTTTAAAATAACAATCGATAGATGGCGTGAAGCTTGCAAGTCGTTGATCAATGTTTGTCTCTTTGGAGCGAAAAGGGATGATTTTCTTTTGAAATTTCTGAACGACGGACAATTTGGTCTGACGGACAGCATGTTGAAATAACGGACGGTCCGTCGTATTGACGGACGGATGGGTCACGTTATGCAATTATTGCAATAAAATCTCGAATGTTGTCGGATTTTATCTAAATCTATGATTTTGTAAATAAATATAAAGTAACACTTAATTTAATTGCCAATTTTTTAACTAAAGGTGTCGTAATTTCGTTATTTTGGGAATAATATTCCACAAAATTCACGATTTGTTTGCTCTGATATAACTATCGGTAGATGGCGTGAAGATCGCAAGTTGTTTGTCAAGTTATTAACAACATAAGCGAAAAACAGGAGTTTACCCGAACGGATGAACCCGTTCGGGCAGGTACCCCAACAAGGACTGTTTTTATAAGTCCTAGGACCTTATAAAGTTAAGTTTTATAGGTCCTAGGACATTATAAAAGTTAGTTTTATGGTCGGGTTGGTCCCCCTTGAGGTGACCTTTTGAGAAAAGACCCCCTTTATAGGTCTCAAAACAGATACATAAAGGGGTCATTTATAACCCGAAATAACGAAAAATTTTTTTTTAATTCTTCCCCTATTAAAAAATGTTTGGCACGGAAGCAACTCGATTAACACTGTTTGTAAATTTTTGGCACTCGTACATAAAAAGGTTCGTCACCGCTGAAATAGAAGATGAAATTATTTTTATAGTGAAAAAAATTAAGAATTTTATTGTGTAGGTTCAATTGGATTTTTCTAAATCATATACAGAAAATACTACAACCTGCTATAAGAAATTGGAACAGCTTCAAAACTACAATTACACCTATTTTAAATGAAAGAGGGAAATAAGCAAAACATCAATTTTCTTAAATAAATCAACACATGGAATTCTGAAGGTAAGATTTATAACAAATAACTAATATTTCCTCATTTTGTATAAAATATATTTCAGCAAAAACAAATTCTGAAACAGGAGCTCTAACCATCTTGCATAATTTGAAATGCAATCAGTTTATTTTAAATTTTATATTGTTATCTTATAAGTCTTTTTTTATAATTTATTAAAGTTTCTATTATTTTAGGTTTTGTTTTACTGTAAAAACTATTAATGTGTGGCTAATCATACGGGTAGGTGTTAAATTTATAGCAATTTAAAAATCACCGATAAAAGTTGTTTTCTATAACGCAATATATTTTAAAGTATTTAAGGAAATTTCTTTACAGCCAAATGGTAATTATGTAGATTCTAAAAAACAAAAGAAAATTTGAAAATTTTTTATGGTTTATGAAAAAACTTCGCCGCCGTCAAAGGTTGGTTTGTCCATCTTACGCCATGAGTGCAACAGAGTGCGATATAGTTTTATGTTTATGCTATCTCTACTAGGCTCACCTTAAGTAGGTTAACTAACACGTTTTAAGAAATTCATTAAAATTTCAAATTTAAAACTTTTTTTTTAAATAATATAGTTCATAGTTTACCTCATTGATATCCTCTAGATATTCTACATTAGCATCGTCATCTTCTTTAATATCGATGGAGTGGTGCAAATCTTCTAATTTGACATCCCTAACCTCCATTTTGTCTGTTGTAATATCTTGATCAACACTGGGGGCTCGCAAACCATCCATAGCTTCTTCTACGCTCCCAACTTGGTCAAGGGTAACAACTGATCCACACTTCAAACACAAATTAATTAACTAAGGCCCTTACAACGCAATTTTCCGGATTACGTTAACTAAAGGTGTGGCTTTGTATCACAGAAAATCATGGAAAATTGAAACTTAAACTGTATTACCGACCGGTATTACCTAACAAATCTACTTTCGCACTTTGCACATGAGCGTGACGTTTCAAATTCTGCATGGGGGCAAGGATACATTTTTTTATTGGTCCTTCTTTTCACCATTACAAAAACCTTAGATATTGTCGTGAAACGATTTTTAAAAATCATTATTTTTGGCTTGAAATTCAGTCGAAATTAATAATTTTGTATTTCCTCCATTATTTTTTTGTTATTTCATTTTATCAAAGAGACACCCAAAAGAAAGATTTGTAACTCTTAACACAAACAGTAAAATTTTATTTTTATTTCTGAAATTTGAATTTATTTTGGTTTACAAAATATTTAAAATTTTGAAAAAAGTGAGCGCGCGATTAAGTGATTTGCAAAACGCAAGTTCGGGCGTTATCAAAAATGCACAACAAGGGGAAACGCAAATTTTGGGAAAAAAGAGGCTATCTACCGAGAGTCGTGGTGGAGTTGACATTGAGTCGACGTTAAGTCGAGGAAGAGTCGACATTGAGTAATTTTAAGTTGATTTTGGGCCGCCAAAGAAGGCGTTGAGTCGACGAAGTAATTAGTAAGGTCATCTTGGTCTTATTAGGCCAAAGTTTAGTGAGAATTTGGATTAGCGTTTGACCAAGTCATTATGGTTACTAATTTGGAATTGTCCAGAGTTGGAGCGACGACTTATTAAGGCTGTGTTCTCACTTTGAATAAAAATTTGTTTTTAAATAGAAAATGGACTATTTAGTGTACAATAACAGTAGTTGACCAAAAACGTACAATAAAAAATAAAGTAATGTGAAAAAAAATCGCAAATGCAAGAGATACGCGCATTTTAGCGTTAATTTTATTTACAATTTTCTAACTTAATTTTTGAACTGGCACCCCGACCCTAGACCCCTGGCACCCTAGCTGACCCGGCAAACTTCGTTTCGCCTGACAATAGATAAATGTGATAACTTTGTATAAGATTTGGTATCAAATGGTAACTAACCAGTCTAATAGAAAACGGATGTTTGTATCCAAGAGTTTACTATTGGCTAAGTACCATTTGTATAAAGGAGGGTTAACTCGGGGATCAGCTGATCCTGGATCAAGAGTTTACCCAGGATCAACGTCCATTCCTTTTATTTTGTTATTCTTACTTTAATACACAAAAAACATTGTTGCCAGTGGTTATTTTAATAAATGACAAATGGATTGAGACAAACAGTATAAATCACAATAAATTTAAAAGTAAATAAAGTTGATCCTGGGTTAATCCACCGATTTCTCCGATCAGAAAATCGGTGAGTTAACCCAGGATCAACGCTTGACCCTCGCTTATACAACAGACATTTGCTTTGATCCTGGTTTAACTCTGATCCGAGGATGATCCTCTTATACAACTGGCCCTCAGTACCAAACTATTTAAATCTATTATTCTATGTACCAAATTCTGTCAAAAATTTTGTACCTCCCCCTTAATCTACGTCCTTGAAAGTATAAAATTTGTGCCAACGAAATGTTTTGAATGAAATATACATCTAAATGTTAACTAACCAATAGAAAGAAGGCATTAGTAGCCATCAGACGTTTTTCATTGGTTAGTAACCATTTACATGTTAATATTATGAAAAATAGTGCATCGTGTCATATAGGATTTACGATAGGTCCGTCACGAACGCCATCTATTGAAAGTATAAGATTTGTGCCAATGAAATGTTTTGAATAAAATGTACATGTAAACGTTTACTAACCAATAGAAACAACGTATTAGTAGCCATCAGACGTTTTTCATTGATTAGTTATCATTTACATGTTGATTTTATGAAAAATTATGCATCGTCTCATGTAGGATTTACGATAGGTCTGTCGTGAACGCTATCTATTGAAAGTAAAAATTTGTTTTTGCAATTTTGTATCTTTTTGAGCAACTTTTTAAATTTTTTTCTGCGTAAAGACATTCCTTGGGTAATTACAAACATTTAAAAAAAAAGATGAAGAAAATCGGTCCGGCCGTTTACACGTGATGTCGTGACAAAGATTACACATTCATTTTTATCACATATATAAAAGACCAGCACGCTGCTACTGCTTCTCCAGCGTGTCATTTTTCACTCTGATTGGTTGTTGTCTTTGGTCGTACCAACTTAAAATAACCTTAGTACTCCATTCAGAAAAGGTTATAAATATTTCTATATGGAGTGGTAAAGTAATTTTAAGTTGGTAGGACCGACGACAACAACCAATCAGAGTGCGCTGTGTGTTTAAAAAAAAAATTACACCCTGGAGCAGTAGCAGCCTGTCATTTTTTTAAAACACACAACGCGCTCTAATTGGTCGTCGTTAATCATACCAACTTAAAATCACTTTCCCTGGGATTGAGTAGCACACCAATCAAGTTTTCAACCTCGATGGGACGCCCGTCCGTGGTTGAGCCAGCTATATTAATTAAATGATCCAATTTTTTACCAATTTAAAATCACCTCAGCTGGGAACGAGTTGCATACCAAGTAAGTTTCAACTAAGGCACTTATATATAAATTTTATCTTGGTTAATCCGAAGATTATCCATCCAAAAAATTTAATATTCGACTTTTACATTTTTACATTTTTTTTTTACATTTTGTGAAATGTATTTCACAATTGCTTCCATACACATATGAAGTATTTCACAATAATAAACGGGCAGCACATGCTACTCCCATTTTTGTAAGACACACAACGCACTCTGATTGGTTGATATCGTGATATCAACTCCCCTGGGATCGAGTTGCACACCACACGAGTTTCCAACGTTGGTGAGACGCCCGATTGAATCAACTTTATAATCCTTATTATTTTTGAACTTGAGGACGTTTGAATGTAAACAATTAAAATTGTCAGTATTAGGGAATTATTTTTTTTAATGAAGATTGTTAAAAGAGAAATCTATCGGTTGAGCTTATGCAGGGGCGCTTCCAGCCAACTACCTTAGGGAGGGGGGGTAATTTACCTATAGCAATGTAAATTTCAACATAGATTGATCTTTATTTGTTGAAAAATGGAAAGCAAATAATAATTCTTTGGGGGGGGGGGGGGTAATTACTCAATTACTTCCCCCTGAATACGCCAGTGAGCTTATGTTAGTGTTTGAAAACGATTTTTATAAATTAATACCGCTAAAATAGAGATCCACCGGCTAGCTACCCGTCCGTGGACGGGCTTTCCACCTAGTTTATATTGGGATATCCAGCTAAGGACTACGCTGTCTGGCGGCGGATTTTAGAACTACAGCGGGCGAGAACAACAAACATAAATTACATGCAAAGCATCGGTTATGTTACAGTTTTTTAGATTGTTTATGTTTTTACGTACAGTAATGACAATATTTAAAT
Organism: Rhagonycha fulva; assembly: GCA_905340355.1. Lineage (NCBI taxonomy): Eukaryota > Metazoa > Arthropoda > Insecta > Coleoptera > Cantharidae > Rhagonycha > Rhagonycha fulva. The sequence goes on from HG996554.1 coordinate 23,025,209, forward strand.
TAATAGAATTTAATACAGTTATAGTCGCGTATATGTAGTGAAATTTATGTACCAAAGAAGTTTTTAAATTGTGAAAATAAGAAGAATTAGATACCAGAAAGTTATAGGTTGTGTTACCTATTTTTAATTTTGTTACGTACCTAACTCAATGATATGCTTGGAGGAAAAAGAATCCAGACTCTTTAAAAATTAGGAAAATGGTTATCCTTTCTGTGAGAGTTTATTACATTTTGACAAAAGAGTTTTTCATAAAGGTAAGCTCATTTTAATTACTGACGTATCAAAAATGGTTAATTTCCTTTTTTTATTTGGGGTTTACAGTTAGCCATAAAAACTTTTTAAAACCATTGACATTACCGATACTGCATTTATCAATCACTTCAGCTTCTATGACCAGGTGGTGGTCCATTAAATCATCAACATCGAATTGATGTTGAAAAAAAATTAAATAAAAAATTAAAAATTTTTAAAAAAAACCTTTTATTTAAAATTACAAAAGTGCACTAAAAAGTAGAAAATAATTTTAATAAAAGCAAACAAAGCTTCGTGAAAACATCAATATAAAAGCGTGGGGCTGTTTATAGGTGGATAAGCAGGCTAACTATTGGTGTACAAAATTCATAACCCTACGCTTTTATATTGATGTTTTTACGAAGCTTTGTTTGCTTTTATTAAAATTATTTTCTACTTTTCAGTGCAGTTTTGTAATTTTAAATAAAAGGTTTTTTTTAAAAATTTTTAATTTTTTATTTTTTAATTTTTTAGTCATATCTTTTCAAATACAGCTTATGTATTTTAACTAATATAGGTTCATCCTATCAGATTTCTTTATTTATGTGTTTTAGATGTTTGATACTTCACCCTGTATAAATCATTACGACGAAAAACTTTACCCTGAATGCGGTCCTTAAAAATGAGATTTAGAATTTTAAGTTACATGGACGATGCTATACGTAAATGGAAAAAACACATACCTTGCTACACAACAAATCTAAACAAAAAAGATTTTGTGATAACCATACTCTTTGCGGATGACCAGGCCATAATAGCAAATAGCGAGAACTCTCTGCAGCACGCGCTTTTTAAACTGAGTGAAATCGTAGAGGAATACAATATGGCAATATCTATAAATAAAACAAAAGTGATGGCATTCATAGGACAAGAACAAATACGCTCAAAAATAGTATTGAAAGATCAGGCCATAGAGCAAGTAAAATCTTTTAACTTCTTAGGTTGCACAATGTCCATGTTTGAAGAGGCTGATATACCCAAAAAAATTGAGAAATTCAATTACATAAATGGCACAATAAGAAGAACATTTAAGAGCAAAGCTAATCAAGATACTGCATTAAAATTTTATAAGACAATATCGATACCAAGTATAACATACGCCAGCGAAACTTGGACGGTCACTAAAGAAAACGAAAAACGAATCCAGAGTGCTGAAATGAGATTTCTACGATCAGTGGCGGGATACCAAAGAATAGACCGAAAAAGAAATACCGACATAAGAAATGAATTAAACATCTGCAGTATTAACGAGAAGATAAAAGATTATAGAACTGCGTGGAAAAGACACCTAGACAGAATGGACCGGACTCGTTTGCCAAAACAAATGTTCCAATACAATCCGAAAGGAAAAAGAAGTGTGGGCCGCCCCAAAAAGAGATGGAGCGACCAATTGGAGTGACGTAACGGGCCACCGGCTTGAAACATGTAGATGATGATGATGATGAAGTTACTTTCCACCCTGTATGATAAAATTGTCCAATGCGCATCGACGCATGCGCTTAATGGTTTTCAGTTTTTTCCCGATTTTTTGCTTATTTTTCAGAATTTTAGAAAACCAAAATTAAAATATGAAAATGCTCTGCAGGTGAAAGCTGTGTACCAAATTTCAGATCTCTAGAACGTCGGGAAGTTGCTTAAAAATGGCCTCAAAGCGGTCGACCCACACGGACGACGGACGACGGACAACGGTCTTCCCAAGTTAAATAAAAGCTTTTAAAAAGATGTTTTTTCCAGAATTAAATTTGCGTCTTTACAATTTCGAAAAGTCATATCATTACTTCCTAGTGCACCTAAAGCACTTAAAAATGTAATAAAATTAAGTAAACCCCGTTGCGTAGTTTACTTCTATATAAATATCTTCTCCTGACCTAGAGGGTACTTTTAAAATTAACAATTGGAAAACTGGGGAGTCTGGAGGGTATGGAATACCCCCCAGCGCCGGAAGTAAGCAAAAACATGTTTTTTCAAAAATTAAATTAGCTTTTTTATCAATTTAGCTACAGCAGTGGAGTGATGTGATCGCTGGTTGAGTATAGAGCGGAAATTCTGGGTTCAAATCGCGGATTGCACAGAATTTCTTGGCTCGGCCTTCGGGTGAACATCCACACTCTGTGGTGATCCCTGATGTTTGTGTCGACGTCATTACCGTAAATACGGATGCGTCACACACGCAAAGCTAGCAAGATAGGTTAGGTAAGCAGGGAAAAGCCATGGGCCTTCTAAGCCTGTAGAGCTGTCATATATATATTTTATCAATTTTGAAAAGTCATCTCATTACTTTGATGTGCTGGAGGGTATTCCATACCCCCCAGACCCCCCGGTTTTACTCTGTTTTTTACATTTTAAGGGAGAAGGTCCAGACACTTTAGAAAATATAAACAATTTTTGAAAATTATATCAAATATAACACATTGAAAAATAAGATAAAATTAAGTGTTGTGTAGTTTATTTTTCTTACAAAAGGTCTTTCTCTGACCTGGAAGTTGCCAGAGGGCAGCGTCTCCTTTGCTCCCCCCCCTTCCAGGCTTTTATCAGTTTAATTTTTTTTGAAACATTTAATATTTCACATTAATGAAACGGTGAAATATGCTAATTAAAAATAATTTAAATTAACGTGTTTCTTTTATTTATGTTTTTACTCTTTGAGAAAATGTTTATCGAATGACTGCAGTAAAATTTTAACTTCAGTACCCTTTACTATCATTTAGTAACTTTTTAGTTTCCAAAAAATACCTTTTATATTTTAACTGTGGCACCGCTGTTCGGGGGGCCAACGAGAGATCCATCCACACGGACGACAAACGACAGACAACGCTCACACCAAGTTGAATAAAAGTTTTTAAAAAATGATGGGGTAGTATTTAGTCAGAACCACCCTACCACCCACAAGAATAATTTCAAAAAAGAAATGGACTACACAAATGAACATAAAAAATTCAAAAGGAGAGATGTGGTTTTGTGTTATTTTTTATGGTAGATATCGATACTTTAATAAAAAAAACTAATAAGAATAAAAATGTAATTAATTTAGTATTATAAAGTAATGTTTTTCAAAATGGTTCTCTACCACAATTTGGTTTACCACCCTTTGGACAATTTTGAGGAAAATCAACAATATTTAATGGTTCTCCTTCTTTCGATACACATTCCAGTTCCAATGATATTTTGTTAACAACAAACTTTTCTTCCTTTGTTGATTTACAAGGACCTTGAGTATTTAGTTCATAACACACGCAAAAAAAAGATGTAGTTACATTTACATTTTTCGTGTAGTAAAATAATTGTAGTGACAGGAACAACATTTGTAGTAAAATTAAACGCACCTCTCATGCTGTTTATACTACATCAGTTGGAAAATGCACTTACGCATTGTTGTAAGATAAATGTAGTTAACTTTACAATTTTTATGTACTTCTAACTCTATAGAGTGTTGTTGCTTATCACTCAAAATAATTGATTTTGGTGTAACAATAAGATAAGTAAAAACTTTTTAACAAAAAATTAAACCGACCTCAAAAAGGAAACTAAAAAGCATAAAATAAATATATTACATTTTGAGTCTTAATAAGTAATGTAAGTAACTAAGTTTGAGTCGGTGCAGAATGGGTGACTTTTGTTTTAATAATTTTTTTAAAGTAATTTAGTAATCGTTGATTTTTTGCACCAACTCAAAATTAGTTACTTACATTACTTATTAAGACTCAAAATGTAATATATTTATTTTATGCTTTTTAGTTTCCTTTTTGAGGTCGGTTTAATTTTTTGTTAAAAAGTTTTTTATTTTTTAATTTTTAGTGATTAAAATCTACTAATTACCACCTTAATTAATTAATTTGCTCGATATAAAGTTTTTCTCCACCCCAACTTTCAACAGAATAGGTTGACAAGTAAAAATCAATAAATGAAAAACAATCATTCCCTATTTTCTACCCTTACGGGTGCAATTTTTCCTTATTTTTTACCCTTACGAATGGAATTTTTTTGTGAAAATTAAATGGGACCACTATGGAGGTATACTCTATCGAATAAAAAAAAATCATCAAAATCGGATCACTCTGTAAAAAGTTATGCCCGAACATACATAAGAAAAAAAAAACATACAAACAGACGAATTGAGAAACTCCTCCTTTTTTTGAAGTCGGTTTAAAAAGTACACTGGATTGTAGTAATTAAAATTTACCTCGTGTAACAAAATATTGCAACTCTAATGTTTTGCAATCTTTCAGTTTCCGTAATTAAGTTATGCTTTGACAAATTTATTCTTTTATTCGTTCTTAATTTATGCTTGAACAGCACCTTAAGGTACAGTGTACACGAAGACAATATTGTTATTAGTTTTGAAATGAATCGTGAAGTGAAAAGAATTATGGATGACTTTTTATTATTTAAAAGTAAGTAAGTACTCAATTTTTTAATGTTCAAAATTAAAAATCGGCAGTATAACGACGATTTTTGAGTTGCGGGCTACCTAAGCGCTTCTCGAAAATATTAATTTTACGGATGAAATCTCAACGTAATGTGAAGTTATAATTTAGCGATTTAGGTAAGGGCAAATGTTATGTATCGATTATCGATTAGTTTGGTCAGAAATTGATTTTAAACTTTCCAGCGAATATCGACTTTGTCCTTATAGAAATATTTCTTTGTAAAATTTCGGTTCAAAAAAACACGTGGAGATTAAAATTTTTTAACAATGTAAAGTTTAAAGGTGTAATTCTAAGAATTGCAGGCAGAGGCTACCGCATTAAAATCTTATTTATTCTTATTGTCACATAAGCACATTTTTTTACTTTACCATACCGAATGGGAAAGTTATTTTTTGAATCGTAAATATTTGTTAAACTACAATATAAATTTTTTTAATTATATTTTAATTGCTATTAATTATGTGTATTATAAATGAACTCGTTTTAAATAAAATTTTGAATAATCCACATAAAAATAATTTGCAATGCAGTTTTCATGACCGCTACTATATAATTATAGACAATACGATGTTATCAACAGCATTACGTAATTAACAATTCAAAATAATATTCAAAAATGTTGTGATACCACCCTGTATTCACCTTTTCTTATAGTATTCAGGTAAAAGAATATAAATTGTAAAGAATGTTTTAAAAGCTTTTATTCTTAAAACTATTATGCCATATATACGTAAAAAAATTTTTCCAGAGTGACAGTAAGCAATTAAATTTTAAGAAGTTCTTCTTTAAATACTTGCTACCATAAAATAGTAGATAATTAATAAAATTTGAATTACATATTTTCAAACTTTCAATAGATCGTTGCTTTGAAATGAAGATCACAACTTTCATTGATGCGCGCGCATTAGGATTTTTGTTGCAGGATTTTGTTGCTAGACGGTAGACGCAAGTTTAATTTTTCAGTTTCCACTCGAGGACCAACATGGTAATACCTACCTGAGGTTGTAAATCTATACCTAGTCGAACTAAACAAACTTAAGAAATGTGAACCTGTTACTTCTACTCAGAAAGACAACAAAAATCTTCGCCAATTTTTGGATGAAACCATGAAACGTATACAGTCAAAATCACTATAATCAACGGATCAACAACAACCACGTAAGTAGCTTGAAACATCAAATTGCAATCTTAGAATGGACAAAAATAACATTATCGATTTTTTAAAGGGGACTGCTAGTCAATCCGTTAAAACAGTGTATAACGTGCAGAAAAAATCTACTAGCAACGTGCACAAACAACTAGTCAACCAATGTAAAACAGTATTTAAGAACTAATGACGTGAAGCACGTGTTGCTTACAGGTACTTAACGTATATCTTCCGTTTTATATAACAAATTTTGTAGGTAACAACGAAGTATTGTCATTATGATTGGAATTGCCATTGTAAAATCAAAAAATCTGGAATTTAGTGGAGGCCCTCAAAAACTGAAGTTCAAAAAGATTTTGTGCTTCATATGCAGGTAATTTTATGACTTGACTGTTTAATTAAATAGATATAATCTCACGAGGTACATATAATATGCATTTCAGACAGCGGCTCAGTTGGAACAACGGATACGAAAGTTACAGGGATTTCTACTTAAAAACCAACCATTATTGGACCATTGGATACGCCCACATTATGTACAGTAGTTTTACCTTATTAAAGAAGTAGCCTACCTTATTATCTACAATAATTATTAATTATAAGAAACTTTATAAAGCAATTTATTTTAATAAATATACAAAATTATTTGTACTGTTAATATGCGTTTACCCTATAAAGTTGTTAATTTAATAACATTAAACACAAGTAAAGCATACTGCTATTGTTGTCAAACCCACACAATAATTGTAGTAGTTCTAATTAATTTATAATTCAAAGGTAACAACATCAATATGTAAAAATAGCAACAATTGTGTAGTACAATTAACTTAAGAATGTTGTACAAGTAACGACAGCACAAAAAGTGAATTATACTGAATATTAGCAATATTTACTACACAGTAAACGTAGAGTTAACTACACCTATAGGTGTTAAAACAACTTCACCATTAGTACTATGTACATAAGCACACGTACATATAACAACAAAATTTTAAGTACTTTATACTACAATGCTGTTAAACCTTTACAACAATTGTAGTAAATTGTACTGCAGTCATTTTACAACAATTGACATGTAAATTTTACTACTCTTTGGTGTTGTCACTACATTTGCAACTCATTGTAGTAGATTGCACTGCATTTGTAGTTACATTTACAACTTTTTTTTTTGCGTGCATTCACCTTTGTATCTGCAATATAGAGAAAACCATAACAGAAGAACAAACACTCCCAAAAAAATTCTTACTTTACAAATCCATCGTTTTGGCAGGGGTTGGCCACACATTCCGTAGTTGAATTATCTTTACCTAAAACTAATATTTCTTTAACATTGCAAGGTCCTTGGTGGTAAGCCAAAAAGCAGCCATCAGCAGTGGGATAGTATATGTATCCTAAAAATTAGATGTCTTTTAGAAAATTTTCCAAATAATATTTTTATTAATTTTATTGGAAATTTTTTGAGGAAACGAATTTCAGTTCCAATTGGAATAAACAACTTATTATAAAAATAAATTTTAAAATACACAAATTCATGTAAATAACTTACCAACTCCACAATTGCAAACCCAATCGTTTTCTTCAGCGCCTGGATAAAAAAGTTGATTTTCGGGACATTTACCAGGAATATAAACTGGAACTCTCCGACTCTACAAAAAGGAAATTAAGGATAGGAAAATTCAATAGGTTTTCCATTTACCTCTTTCTTGGTACTTCCATCTTGAGATCTACACCCCACTAATAAAAATATAACTAAAATAATTATTTTATTCATTATGGATTATTTGCATTTAACAACTAAGTAAGTGTTAATAGTAGGGGAATGACTTGCAGGTTGCCACCCCTTAGCTTTTTTTATCATAACTCATCTTAAAATTAATATATTGTAAATAAAAAAATACTTTGGAAAGAGGAACTATAATGCCACAATCCTGAAGTAGAAATCATTTGAAATTTCAAAAAATAAAATTTCTACAGGCAATTTTCTAAAGTACCTAAAATCGACACCTTGAAATTTAGGTTTGCAGGTTGCCACCCCCTGTAAAATTGCTGAAAATGTAGAAAAACGGAAAGAAAAACATCTGATTGTAAAAAGATATTGCATTTTCTTTGTTCTTAGTCATGTTTAAAAACAAAATTATAAAAAAATTTGGGTAAATTGGCATGAAATTGCCCGACGAGCAATGCATCATAATTCTTAATACCGCGGTCGCTTTTTCTAGATCTACGCGCTGCCATACTACAAATATTTCAAAATTGTAAGAAAAACAGTTTACTTTTGACTTAATAACAATTGTAATCATCAAAAAATCATGAAAGCTGGCATACAAGTTGAAATAAGCGAAAAAAAAAGGGGTGGCAACTTACAAGTCTTAAAGCATGGCAACCTGCATTCTGAAGCTATTTTACAATAATTCGTACAAAAAATTTCCAATTTGTTTTATTTTTGAAATTCTTTTGGAATGAATTAAATTGAATATAATACAACACAGTAAAAATATTTACTTTGAATTTTATATAAAAATGTTCAATTTATAATCACAAAACAAAAACACAATTTTAATTATTCACTTTTAAATTTACGCTTTTTCACACTTTCTTCAGTAGACACTGTAATATTGGATATTTTTGAACCAAAAATAGTTTAAAATTGACCACACCTCCTTTGTTGACGATTTCAGTCGAAATTTTTTGTATGGCTCGCTTAGATGCCGAAATTCAGAGACCCTGGCAACCTGCAAGCACTGGCAACTTGCAAACCTCTCCCCTACTTCTGATTTCAAGTTTACTGTTGAATAAATTACATACATAACTAAACGTGTTTTATTTGCAAGGTTAGTCAATTTTTGTTTCTATTGGAGAAAAACAAGAAATCATCACTTCCGCGAAACGATTGACAATATTAAAATGATTAAGAGATAAAATTTTAATTGGAAAAGTTGGGAAAACTCAAAGTTATTTCACGTTTTTTTTGCAAAAAAAAATCTGTTAACAGTAATTTTATTCGCGGAACGAGTAACTCAAAATCTTAGCTAATTATAATTATTGCTTCTAAAGCCTCTGGCAAAGACTGAAGATTATTGGTATTCCCTGCTAGATATAATCAAATATTAAAACCAATACTTATTAGCAAATATTTGTAAGGATTTTTTACATTTATAATTTATTTTATTTATTTTACAATTAAACAATTATGAAAAATAAGCGAAGTCTGATGATTTACTTATCAAAATTTAACACGTACATTTTACTATTATAGTCATAGTCATCTTCATATTCTGATAAAGAGTTGTTACCCGAAACTCTTGAAACCATTAATTTGGTTTCAGTTATTTTGGGAACATTCGCGTAATGTAACCGTGGAAATCTTTCCCTACAATCATTAATTTTAAAGTTCCGCAGTTTTTTAAACTGTTTACCAGTTCTTGGACACCATATCTGAATGGCATTCCTTTCACTTATAAATATAAAACGATTTGCTGCCATCACAACATCTTCAATGGATGTTTCCATTTCTAAGATGCACGTTCCAGTCAAAAAACTCCAAACTTGAATTTCGGTTCGATCAGTATTCGCATTTTGGAAATTGAAAACTAATGTGCCGTCAGCCAAAACTTGATAATTGGATAATGTAGAGTACAAAATGAATTCTTCTAGAATTGTGAATTCAAACGTAATTATCTTTTTCCGAGTTTCCATATTCCAAGTACTCACGTGTTGTCCATCCAAACACAAGTAAATTAAGTATTGATTTGCTATCATGAAAGTACCTCGATTATTGAAATTTTCGCAGCAGGATACCCCCTCCAAAGAATTATTCTTCAAATTTAAAATATGTATAAAAAAGTTATCGGTTGCAGTTCTGAATTGCATTGCTACAAAATTGTTATAATAACATACAGACATCCATGCACTATTGACATTATTATCAATTTCTAAAGTTTCGATGTTTAACACGTATAACCCAGTTATATCGTGCACCACTAACGAGTTTTCGTAAGCATGTAGACTGATCGGATTATTGCGCATTCCCCAATTTCTTTCCATTAGGCAAGTTCCATCGTTAAGGTTCCATATGCTACACTTTTTCTCGTTGATTCTCCCAGTCACTTCTGTGAAGCATACCAATAAATGTTTGTGTTTTGTAACTGCTTGTATTACTTCATTACGTTTAATTTTCAATTTAAAAATTGCTTTCTTACTATAAATATCAATAACAGTAAGTCTGTCAACATAAACGTTCCTATCAATGATATTAATAATCACTGTTTCGTTATCAAAATACCAAATTTTACTAATCGAATTTGTTTTTTCTACACACATTTCATCATATTTTTTATTTTTTAGGTTGTGGCACAATGTTTGATTGTAAATGTAAAGTCCTTTCCAATGATCGTATTTTTTTTCAGTTATTCTTTTATAAATTGGTGATTTTAAAGACACATCAGTCAAATTAAAATTGTCGTTCCTAAATTTCGTCTTCCACAAATTATCTTTAGTCATCAAGTGTTTGTTACGGTTCCAGACTTCAACCAAATCATCTGGATTTAAAAGCATTAAAATCTTTTCGGCAATTTCTGGTAACAAAGTTGCCAAAAAATCTTTTCTTTTATTTTCACGTATTTTCGTGATTTTGCTTTTATTATTTCTGTGATCCATTTTGTTTTTCAGTATTTTTTTACATTTTCTAATTTGATTTTATCATTTATATACCTACTATATAATAATTTTTTTTATATTGGTAATTGGTGCATTCAGCAACGAATGTTGATACCTTGTCTTGCGCAGGGACGTGCTCATGAACTCCCTCCCCTCCCAATGTTGCAGAAGTTGACAAAAACACCCAAAAGTTGGTCAATTTGACATTTTTTTAAAAGCTTTTATTTAACTTGGGAAGATCGTTGTCCGTCGTTCGTGTGGGTCGACCGCTTTGAGGCCATTTTTAAGCAACTTCCCGACGTCCTAGAGATCTGAAATTTGGTACACAGCTTTCACCTGCAGAGCATTTTCATATTACACGTTTTTATGAAATTCAAATTTCATTTTAAACTACTTTTATTAATTTCCACGAGGTGGGCAAAAACAGCAAGTTACATAACCCTAAATTTAAAAAGGGTACTTGCAACTTCTAACAGATTTATTATCACAAAGGTAGTTGTACAGTCAAGACCAAAAGGATCCAAGGTTTTTTTGAAGAATTGGTAAGTAACTTATATTTTTATAAAAAACCAGTGCGGGTCTGATGATATCAGTTTCAAGAGTAGAATCGTGGATGAGATTGAAACATGTAATACGATAAGGTGTCTTTTGATTTTATAATTTGTTTGCTAATTATTTCAATGAACTTTGAATCTTGATGACGGTCCTGACTATATTTATTACAGTTGTGTTTAAATTCTGTAAAAGAAGTATAAATTAAATATCTACTTTTAGATTATTACTTACCTAGACCTCTTCTCAACTATAAATTTCCGTTTATTTCATATTTTAATTTTGTTTTTCTAAAATTCTGAAAAATAAGCGAAAAATCGGGAAAAAAACTGAAAACCATTAAGCGCATGCGTCGATGCGCATTGGACAATTTTATCATACAGGGTGGAAAGTAACTTAGAATTCTAAATCTCATTTTTAAGGACCGCATTCAGGGTAAAGTTTTTCGTCGTAATGATTTATACAAGGTGAAGTATCAAACATCTAAAACACATAAATAAAAAATTAAATAAAAAATTAAAAATTTTTAAAAAAAACCTTTTATTTAAAATTACAAAAGTGCACTAAAAAGTAGAAAATAATTTTAATAAAAGCAAACAAAGCTTCGTGAAAACATCAATATAAAAGCGTGGGGCTGTTTATAGGTGGATAAGCAGGCTAACTATTGGTGTACAAAATTCATAACCCTACGCTTTTATATTGATGTTTTTACGAAGCTTTGTTTGCTTTTATTAAAATTATTTTCTACTTTTCAGTGCAGTTTTGTAATTTTAAATAAAAGGTTTTTTTTAAAAATTTTTAATTTTTTATTTAATTTTTTATTTTCTAATTTTTTAGTCATATCTTTTTAAATACAGCTTATGTATTTTAACTAATATAGGTTCATCCTCTCAGATTTCTTTATTTATGTGTTTTAGATGTTTGATACTTCACCCTGTATAAATCATTACGACGAAAAACTTTACCCTGAATGCGGTCCTTAAAAATGAGATTTAGAATTCTAAGTTACTTTCCACCCTGTATGATAAAATTGTCCAATGCGCATCGACGCATGCGCTTAATGGTTTTCAGTTTTTTCCCGATTTTTCGCTTATTTTTCAGAATTTTAGAAAAACAAAATTAAAATATGAAAATGCTCTGCAGGTGAAAGCTGTGTACCAAATTTCAGATCTCTAGGACGTCGGAAAGTTGCTTAAAAATGGCCTCAAAGTGGTCGACCCACACGGACGACGGACGACGGACAACGGTCTTCCCAAGTTAAATAAAAGCTTTTAAAAAGAGTCGAGAAAGGAATGCTCTAAACTTAGAACCCATACAAGATGTTAATCCAGGTTATTCTACGAATGTGGATAAAAATTTTTTCGAAAGTGTTCATAGTGGAAGAAATTAAAGTTGCAAATGTTTTATTATCATTAGAATATTCACACAAAAATAGTGAATTTTCGAGTGCAAGTTAATACACCTTATAAATTGACATTGTCTACTTGTACTTTAATCATTTATATAAAATAAAAACTAATAATGGAAAAAGTCTTTTATTTTGTAATAATCGTATAACATTTTAAAATATTTTTCTTCTACGTTAAAGACTAATTCACGTGCAAATTTTCATACTTTGGCAAAACGATCAATAACCTACAAAGTAACACAATGATAAATTAGGCAATGCCATTTATAATTGTATTTAACCATGATAATTATGTTTCTCCTGTAGCCGATATATTCCGTTCAAGATATTACCACACCGAGGTACCACCAATCCTGCTGCGATAACTTTATTTATATCCGTTACTAGTTTTTCTTCAAAACTCCAAAGAGTTCTCTAGCATGTGTCTCTTGTTATAAACTATAATCTGGTATACGTATTCGAAAATTTGACCAAAAACATTGACCACGAACCCTCAATATGTGTCTGCGATATTATTTCCAGTTTGTAATAGAAGTTCTAAAAATCATAACTATAGTTAGTAAAAAAATTACCATAATAATACAAAAATAATACCTTTTACACTGTAGTAAACTGTTAGTGCCTGCAGCAACTTTACATCACAAATAAAGCATTAAAAACATCACCCAAAATTACATGTCTGGTATTAAACTCCTTTAATTTTCATTTCTATTCACTTATTTAAAATAATCAACAACGGAAATATGTGTTTCTTCTTTGCTATCCATAATACAGTGAACAAAAATACGATGTTTACTTACATTCCATTAGTATGTTTACATAATCATAAATCGTACAAAATTCGTTAACAATAACCAAAACTGTAATTAATTTATTACCGACAAACAAAACTAAGGCATACACAATTTTAAATCGTTTAAAATCATTGTTTTATATGTTTAAAAACAAAATTTTAAACACGTAACCTCCATATAAACCTTAATGTAAACACCGAGGTAAACACAAACCATACCGCCCGCTGTAGTTGATATTTTATCAGCACTGGCGCTGAGATCTTAACATTAAATCCCAATTGATTATACATCTTCTATAATTCATCGTTTCATATAGGATTTACGATAGGTCTGTTGTGAACGCCAACTATTGAAAGTAAAAAGTAATCATTTTTGTGCCAATGAAATGTTTTGAATAAAATGTACATGTAAATGTTAACTAATCAATGGAAACAGCGCATTAGTAGCCACAGACGTTTTTCATTGGTTAGTTACCATTTACATGTTAATTTTATGCAAAATTGTGCATCGTCTCATATAGGATTTACCTTAGACCATATAAACTTATAGACACGCCGCTTGCTATCCCTCCTTGAACACAAACTGAAGCAAAATTCTGCAAAATAACTTTGAGCGCGTGACGTCACGGGTTGGGTATTAGTAACTATAAGCATAGGCTTAAGTGAAGAAAATCGTTTATTTAAATTTGCAAAAAAATTAAATTTTGATATTTGAAAAATATTTTATTAAGAAAATCGCAATTTTGATACTTTATAATTATAAAAAAAATCTTAATATAAATCCATAAATTTGTTAATTATTTCACTTAAATAGATAACTATTAAATTTTTTAAAAACCACTCAACATCATTTACTTGATTATCAATAACATTTATATTTACTAAAAATAAATCTCCAATGAATTTGTAATTTATAATAAATTTAAATATATAAATTATTAACTCGTTGATATTAGATAATATAAAACTTCAAAATATCGAGTTATTATTAAAATAAAAATGATAAAAGATTTATTTAGCTTTCAAACGATATTTTGTTCGTCATCAGAATAATTAATAATAACTCGATATTTTGAAGTTTTATATTATATAATAAATTTATTTAATAAATTTATATTAAAAACACATTTATTATTATGAAAAAAAAAGATTTATTTAATATTTAAAAAAATTATTTTGTATTTTCAATAATTGGCTTCAAAACAAATAAATTGCTACATTAAATTTATTTCTTAAGAGGGGCATTTTTTTCAGGGCCTTTTTAATTTAATCAACAGATGGCGCCTACTTAAATATTTTTATAAAATAAGAGGAATTTGCTATATTTAAAATTTAGCAAATTCGTTGAGATAATACTATTCTATAAACAATATTCTTGATCTTAAGCTATTTTGAGTTCGTATTGAGTATGTAAAAATACACTCACTTACAAAAAAAGATAATTAAACTTTAATTATGAATTGTGTTTTTATAAGTAAATATTACGAACTCAAAATAGCTTAAGATCAAGAATATTGTTTATAGAATAGTATTATCTCAACGAATTTGCTATATTTTAAATATAGCAAATTCCTCTTATTTTATAAAAATATTTAAGTAGACGCCATCTGTTGATTAAATTAAAAGGGCCCTGAAAAAAATGCCCCTCTTAACTTATTTAGATGTTTGTAAATGTATTCACCGAGATAATGTAGTTAATCTAATACCTCGGAACGTTTCGTGCGTCTCGGCTTCGCTTCGCTACGCCTCGCCTTCGAAACCCCGCCCCTCGGGTGTAAAATCTAGTTTTACGTCCTTGTGACGAAAAGGTTTATATGGTCTAAGGGATTTACGATAGGTCTGTGGTGAACGCCATCTATTGAAAGCAAAAAGTTGTTTTTGCAATTTTTGTATCTTTTTGGGCAACTTTTTAAATTTTTCTTTGCGTAAGAACATTCTTTGGGTGATTATAAACATTTAAAAATAAAGATGAAGAAAATTGGTCCGGCCGTTTCACGTGATGTCGTGACAAAGATTACACATTCATTTTTATTTATATAGATTAAATTTCAAAATATCATGTAACCTATTCATTTTTATGTATTTCTTAATATTTATAAATAAAGCGCGAAATGATTTATTAAAAGCGGTGCTCACAGAAATAAATATAAATAATTATTGTTCAAAAGTCTTTAATTTAGCTTTTATTTTACATTCGCCCATCTTACCATAGTCTAACCATTGCAAATTTAGCATAAAATAACAAAATAAGATGTAATACTACTTATAATATCAAAAGATAAAGAGTTCGGCAAATAATTGCTTACACTAAAGAATAAATTAAATAAATTAAAAAATAATAATTTATTAATCCACAACAATGTTTCGAAGGGATAAACCGCTTCTTTTCAAGTGTCTATAAACTAAAAAATTACATAATAAAACACGAACAACTAACCATAAACCACATTGCTACATATACAAAAAGTATGGAGACTTCATAACATCTTTTGATTTCATTTGCTTCTCCAAAACGTGTCACGAAAAACTTCGTTGATTGTACTTATAATAGTCATTTATTTGACCCCCGACCCAAAAAGAGGAGTGTTATGTGTTTAACGTGTGTATCTGTCAAGTATCTGTGTGTCTGTCTGTGGCGTCGTAGCTCCCAAACGAATGAACCGATTTTGATTTAGTTTTTTTTGTTTGAAAGGTGACTTGATCGAGAGTGTTCTTAGCTATGATTCAAAAAAATCGGTTTAGCCGTTCAAAGATCATTTGCTGTTTTGTAGTCGAGTTGATGAAATCAGGGCCGTACTAGAAATATATAAAAAATATATATTATACTAGGGGGGCTTTGCCCCCCTGGCCGCTATCGCGGCCCAACCCCCCGGGCCGCTTCGCGGCCCTAATAGCACATAAACGAAATAACTTTGAGTTGTAACACTTCTTTTCATACAACATTTTTTTCCGATGATTAATATATCTCAACGGATGAACGGATTAACGTTTAAACGGATTATAACGTCATACAGCTTGAAAATTTAAAATAAATGTTATCGATTACTATTAGGTATTTTTTTATTTCTTGAAAACGTTCTGCAATTTTACTATTGGTTAAAGGGAAAGAACCAATCACAATCTTCCAAAACGTTGCATAAAAACGTTGCATATTTTGTCTTATCTTTTTACAAAATTAATTTTTCCAAAATATTGCACTGCAATATCGGCGTTTTTGCGCCATATCTCCGGCATCATGAGGTATTATTATTATTTGAGAATTATTGGCAATTTGAGCTACTGATTGATTTTCGCTTTTTATGCATTCATTCAAAGGTTCCTTTGATTTTTTTGCTGGCGGATTTGATTTCGATAGTTCTTGTTGCTGCTGTTGTCTTTCCCTGAGTTCCTTGACACGTTCTGCTGATGTTTTAGAAGATAAAAGCTCGTACTTTGTTGATGGGAACGACGGCTGCGGCCGATCAACGTCTCAAGTACTAAACAGATCAAATTGCCTGAGATGTTGATCAGTTTATCAGTTTATACCATGGTATAAAGGTTGAGACAGTAAAAATAATTTTATATCTTATATAGTATAAGCATTTCGGTTTCATAAAGATGTTACAAAAAAACGTTACATAAAAACGTTACATAAAAACGTTACATATTGAGCCCTTATCTTTTTATAATATAGGGTAGATATAGTATAAGCATTTCGGTTTCATAAAGATGTTACAAAAAAACGTTACATAAAAACGTTACATAAAAACGTTACATATTGAGCCCTTATCTTTTTATAATATAGGGTAGATATAGTATAAGCATTTCGGTTTCATAAAGATGTTACAAAAAAACGTTACATAAAAACGTTACATAAAAACGTTACATAAAAACGTTACATAAAAACGTTACATATTGAGCCCTTATCTTTTTATAATATAGGGTAGATATAGTATAAGCATTTCGGTTTCATAAAGATGTTACAAAAAAACGTTACATAAAAACGTTACATAAAAACGTTACATAAAAACGTTACATATTGAGCCCTTATCTTTTTATAATATAGGGTAGATATAGTATAAGCATTTCGGTTTCATAAAGATGTTACAAAAAAACGTTACATAAAAACGTTACATGAAAACGTTACATAAAAACGTTACATATTGAGCCCTTATCTTTTTATAATATAGGGTAGATAATATAGGGTAGATATAGTATAAGCATTTCGGTTTCATAAAGATGTTACAAAAAAACGTTACATAAAAACGTTACATAAAAACGTTACATAAAAACGTTACATATTGAGCCCTTATCTTTTTATAATATAGGGTAGATATAGTATAAGCATTTCGGTTTCATAGAGATGTTACAAAAAAACGTTACATAAAAACGTTACATAAAAACGTTACATATTGAGCCCTTATCTTTTTATAATATAGGGTAGATGTATTGTCGTGTTCTGAGGAACAACTCTTTAAGGTCCGTGCCCAATTTGTCGGAGCTTGCAATATAAGACTCTCCCAAGGAGCGAGTTCAATAGAGATTTTAAAATTTCCACAAGTAAATAAAACAAAATTATGCAGGGCATTAAGGTCTTAGATCAATAGGAATAGATAATAATATTCAACAGATGTCACTAGTTGCTTAATGATATTTTATTGGTGTATTTTATTGATATTGATTGATAATTTACTTCTGATTTGTTAAAATTTGAAATTTCATGTATATTGATTCAATTCTAGTGTCAAGTTCATCTCAAAAACGAATAACCGTAGAAAGTTGAAATTTTCAGAATATACATAAAAGATGGTTTTACATAACATAAGCTATTTTACATTTACAACAAAAGTTTATTTTATGGAAAATTAAAAAAAAAAATTTTTATATTAATTTTTTTTTAAACTAAAAATAGCTTATGTAAAGTAAAATCATATTTTACGTATATTCTGAAAATTTCAACTTCCTACGATTATTCTTTTTTGAATTGAACTTGACACAAGTTTAGCCCTTATTGATCTGCCACCTTAACAAAGTTCAGCCCTTATTGATCTGCCACCTTAACAAAAATTTACTTAGACGAATGTTGGTGCCTATTAATGTCTTGATTACAAATAAAAACAAAATTTTTGTAATTAAATCAATTTCAACAATAAAATAAACCAGATATTGACGTGATCTATTCACAAGTTCACACATTTACTATTTCAAATTTATAACTATAACTTGTAAATAAATCGTACGTTGTAATTACTAAACAATCTGAAAATAAAAATAATTGTGCACATAATAAATTAAAATTGTTTGATTAAAATTGTAAAATCCAAAATCTTCTTTTCCATCCCGTAATTGATTAATGATTGTTTTGCAAAATAAGTCTTGATTTTGTTCTTCTTTTATTACTTCACGATCCCAAATTGGTGTTGCATCATTATCATCTATACGATGTAATGATCCTATCTCAATATTAACTTTATTGTAATGGTAAATAAATACTGTTATTGGTGTGTTGTGAAAAACATATTTGATCATTTCGAAAACTATAGACCAATTTAGTTTATCTAAACCACAAGCTATTGGTAATGCCAAAAATGTTTCTTGATTTTCTATCATACTAATTTTGAGATTATGCAATGCAATCCATAAGTTTTCATAAGTTGGTTTGTCCATATATTTTGCTTTTGTTATTAGATAATAAATATTACGTTCTGGTAATTGCAGTAATGCTACTTCTGTAATTTTTTTATTTTGTCTTAATAAAATGTCTACTGAACCATAAATTTTTTTAAATTGTGCCGCAATTCCTTTGCTCATGTTGAAATCTTGAGATACGCAATGTGCCAATGAATAATACTCTGGACAATGAAATAAGTTACCTTCTTTTTCAAAAACATTACTACTATTAATTATATTTTTGTTTATCAATTTTTAAAATTCTTGAAATGTTAATTTACCATTGTTTCTTTTATTTAAATCTTCTTTATTATCTTCATAAACTCTACTTAATGCATCAACATTACCATGTTTAACTCCTGGTCGATATAAAATTTCAAAATCATATTCACTTAGCAATAAAGCCCATCTTGCCAATCTTGAACAAGGATCTTTAATCGAAAAAATCCAACGAAGTGGCTTGTGATCTGTGTAGATGCTGAATCTTCTTCCATATATAGATAACATCTAAATTGCTTTATTCCAAAAACAACAGCAAAACACTCTTTTTCAGAAACACTATAATTTAGTTCTGCTTTATTAAATGATTTACTAGCAAACGCGATTGGTTTTTCAAAGCCGTTATGGTTTAGACTCAATATAGCTCCCATTCCGGTATTGCTAGCATCTGTTGCCAAAATAAAGGGTTTGGAAAAATCTGGATAGCATAAAACACTTTCCGATGTAATTGCAGTTTTAAGTTTTTCTATTGCTAGTAGTTGCTCTTCAGCAATCTCAAATTTTACCTCTTTTTTTGTTAATTTAGTTAAAGGTTCGGCTATTTTTGCGAAATTTTGTATAAATTTTCTATACCATCCTACTAAACCCAAAAATTGTCTTACATTTTTAACATTTCGAGGTATTGGAAACTTTTTCACTGCTATTAATTTAGATGGATCTGGTTTAAAACCTTCCTGAGAAAGTATATGTCCCAAATACTTACATTCTTTAGTAATTAATTTGCATTTGTTGGGTTTTAATTTTACATTAGCTTGTCTCAGTCTATCAAATACTAAACTGATTTTCCTAATATGCTCTTCAATACCTTTAGAGCTATAAACCAAAATGTCATCTAAATATGCCCAACAAATTTCTCCTATCAACCCACTTAATATAAATGATATAAATCTTTGAAATGTTATTGCCGAATTACTTAACCCAAATGGCATTTTCAAGAATTCATAATGTCCATGAACTGTAGAAAAACTCGTATATTTTATGCTGTCTGGATCCATTGAAATTTGGTGAAAAGCTGACGTTACATCAAAAACACTAAATAAAGTTGAATTTCCTAAGTGATCTACTATATCTTGCAGTATTGGTAATGGAAACACATCTTTTTTAGTAACTTCATTTAAACCTCTATAATCTATGCACATTCTAAATTTTTCTTCTCCATTATCTAATTTTTTGGAAATTAGTACTACCGGTGCAGACCACGGCGAATTCGAAGGACGTATTATTTCTTGCTCTAAGAGTCTATCTATTTCTTTTCTTAACACGGAGAGAAATCTGTAATCACTAGTTATGAATAATGTGTTCATAAATTCCATATTTAAGAACATTTATAAGATAAGAATTATATTATCATGTTATGAATAATACGCATAACATATTCCTAAAAGTTCAGTTTGTATGAGTAAGGTATATTCATGGATTATGAATAGGATTTATAAATGCATTAAAGTTATGAATTGTTAATCATGTTAGAATAAGCGAGGATTACTGAAACATACGGTAATCGGTAAAATAGGCTAAGGAAAAATAATCTACGGTAAATTAATCTAGGTAAAAAGGTCTACGGAAAAAAAGTCTACGAGTAAAAAAGTCTAGGTAAAATGGTGTAAGTAAAAAAGAATTTTTTTTAAATTTTTTTGAGTA
The DNA here is from genome assembly GCA_905340355.1 of Rhagonycha fulva. Taxonomy (NCBI): domain Eukaryota; kingdom Metazoa; phylum Arthropoda; class Insecta; order Coleoptera; family Cantharidae; genus Rhagonycha; species Rhagonycha fulva. Next base: position 23,046,052 of record HG996554.1, read on the forward strand.
TTCTTAATATGAGAAAAACTTTAAAACGTCGGTAAGTGACGTCAGCTACCGGTAGAAGTGAACCAATCAGAACTAAAAATGTCCGAATTATACAACAGCGCATAATTATGCTTAATCATGAAGCTCAATTTAAAAAATCTTTTAAATTTCAAGTTATTTTTTAAAACCTTAAGCCCGTATGACACGATGCATAATTTTCTATAAAATTTACATGTAAATGGTAACTAATCAATAGAAAGAGCGTATTAGTAGCCATCGGACGTTTTTCATTGGTTAGTTACCATTTACATGTAAATTTTATAGAAAATTATGCATCGTGTCATACGGGCTTTAAGGTTGAATTTTGAGACCAACTAATGATATATTTATACTAGGTGGAAAGCCCGTCCACGGACGGGTAAGTAGCCGGTGGATCTCTATTTTAGCAGTATTAATTTAAAAAAAATTGTTTCTAAACACCAACACTAACCTCAGCTCAACTGATGGATCTCAGTAGGAATCACAATATTGTCCAAATTTCTTTAGGGGGGGGGGGCAATTTTATAAATATAGATTGTTGTAAAAAAATACCAAAATTGATAGCCACATCTATACTTTTCTCCAGTAATTTTAGTTTTTACCTTATATTTATAATGAATAATTTTTCCAAGGAGGAGGGGGCAATTGAAAATTAAAAGTTACACTGGGTTACACACACTTATTTACACTAACACTAGAGGCTCTACCGTCGAGCTTTATCGCTAATTCTCCTATAAGAGAGCAAGTAAGTTTGACGTTAACACCTCTAGCGTTAAAAAAGTGAACTTTATCTAAAAACTTTTAACTCGAGAGAACGCTAACGTCAGTTTTCTCACTCCTCATAGAAACTTAATCTAGACAGTTACTAAATATTCAGTACAGGCAAGTTTTTGGTGGCAATATATCAAAAAAAAGAGAGTGAGCTAAGTGAACGGGCTAAGGACCGGACTCTAGGCTAGCAGCCCTAGGTTCGATCCCCAACCCGGCTACACAATTTATCCAACTTCATTATGATGACCCACTCCTATCAGAAGGGAACCATTTAATACCAAAATTAATGGTCACGATGCTTCTGTCAAGAAGCAAAACGATTAGAAAAAATATCAAAAAATAGTTTGCACGATTGACCAAAGGTTATCGACTGGCCAAGTGATGACGTCATTAATTGTGCAAACATTGATTTGAATCCATTGAACCCCCCCTATAGAATAAGTAATTCCAAAGAATTATAATTATTAATAAAAAAAAAATATTATCTGTATTATTATTGTGTTCACCATCCCCCCCCCCCGGTATGAATGTTTAGTTACGGATCTTTTTGAATAAAATAATAGTTCATTTTCATATCAACAATCTATGTTGTAAAAATTTTGAACTTTGAAATTTTGAAAATCAAGTTATTAATAAATTTCAATTTTATTTTGGATTTTTAACATTGAATTTAAATTTTGGCCCCACGTTTTGTGGTTTTGGGCATTTTTTCAGTTAAAAGTTGGCGCCACAGATTTTTAAAATCTGACAACACTGGTTCTATTTAGTTTTATAACTAAATACTAAACAGACCACCACAGTACTACCTGTTGCCTGTTGGTTGTTCGAGACGCGCTGTGCACGTGTAGTCAATTTGTGATTCAATAAGTTACAAGATTTAATATCAATTTACATCATCGTCATCATATCAGCTAGTGAAAAGGTAAGCCATTGAAAAGAATGTCCATTACTTTTCCAAAGCAATGGTAGTCGTCTTGTAAGTATTGCATCCGACTTGATAAAAGAAGATCTTATTTGTTTATTTTATTTCAGATTGATATAGATTTCGAGCTAAGATTTCATCAAAGTTAAGGAAGATAATATATACTTGGTAATGAATGAATAAAAGATTAATGGATTTGATCGGCATTACTGCGTGTATATGATTAATGAACCTATTAAAAAAATTATTTGTATTAATTTTCTTCAACTTCAATACAAAAAACCCTTTTTGTTAAATTATCTTCCCGGCGATAGAGGAAAATCTTTTATGGTTAGTAACATGTATCATTGTTTAGATTTAGATATTATATTATGTATTATTGTGTGTTGTAACAAATAATAAAAAAAATGTGCTGTAAATATAATGTATAAATGTAAAAAAATAAATATTTTTTGAAACTTATTGTATTGCGAATCAAAAATTGAGTTTGATTAATTTCTGGTTAATCATTTAGAAGTATACAAATACTATGTATTATTGTGTGTGGTAACAAATAATAAAAAAAATGTGCTGCAAATATAATGTATAAATGTAAAAAAATAAATATTTTTTGAAACTTGAAATATACGTTTTACTAATTTATAAAATATATAGTAGAAATACCTTATGAATATTCCGTATAAGAAGAGAAAAATTAACTCTGTAATTATGATTATTATTCATAATTATTGATCCAATATTCTGAATATTACTTAATAAGCTACTTTATTTATCACATTTTATGATTAGCTGCTTAAAAAGTTATTCTTTATAAATTATAGTTTATGAATATTATTCATAAATATGTGATTATTAAGTGTATTTTTTATGCTTAATATGATCAGCATTTATGAGTATTACTCATAAAAATATGAATATTAATCATAAAAAAGTGATTATTAAGTGTATTTTTTATACTTAATATGATCAGAATATATGAGTGTTACTCATAAAGATATGAATATTAATCATAAAAAAGTGATTATTAAGTGTATTTTTTATGCTTAATATGATCTGAGTTTATGACTATTACTCATAAACGTATGCGTATTACGCATATATAATGAAACTGTTTAATTCATAAGTTATGAATTATAATCATAACCGATGCGATCATGACTATTCATAAATTATGAATATGGTTTATAAATTTATGAATAGTTAGTAGTAGTACCTTTTTTATGAGAAAATTATGCATAAGTTATGCGTATTCCGAATTATATCTGAGAACATTTCTCTCTGTGAAAACTTCCCTTTGTTTATGTGGAGTTCTATATGGACGTTTATAGATTGGCTGATTGTTATCCACTCTAATTTGATGTTGTATTTCAGTTGTGCTCGACAACTTTTCATCACCATCCGAAAAAATATCTGCATATCTACTAATTAATTCATGCAGTAAACCTTGATCATGATTGTCTAAGTGTGAAAAATCAAAATTTTCTTCAATCCATTTTTCGTTCACTGTACGTTTTTGGATTTGGTTTACTTTATATTTTGTTTTATGATCTTTATTTTTCTCAAAAATTTTTGAAATTGGTTGCGCATAAGCAATTTCCATATTCTTTTTTAAAATTACTTCATATTTATTTAAATTTATTACGCGTATTACTATTATTTTATCGTTATTTGTTACTATATGAGGTGTAAAAACATTATATATGTTCGTACTATTGGGTACCACCTCTATAAATTCATCTTTGCTCTCTTTACTATAATTATTTGTTGCGTAACAATTTATTTCGGTCCATGCAGGTAAAATCGTATCTTCTGTTAATTTTATGACGTTTTTACGACATCTCACTTTTATTTCATTATTCCCTTTATTACTATTATTAACATTATTTTTACTTCCCATTTCTCTTGACTGTGCAAAAGTTTTACTATTACTATCTAAGACTCGATCTTCTTGTTCGCACTCTTTTCTTGCAACCAACGCCAATTGCATCAAAACCATTTCATCTTGTTTGACTCTTGTATCCCCTTGTTCAACGACGGTTTTACTCAATTTTCCATTGTGATTACTAACTTGATCACTTATTTTATGCATAGAAGAAATTCTTTGTTTTTCCTTATAATTTTCATACCAATTTCCGTCTGATTCATCGCTACTAGATAATTCACCATATTCTTCGATAATTGTTTCTTTTTGTATATCATCATTATTATAATTCTTTTTTTCTTCATAATGGACTTTACTTTTATTTTTCTCTATGTATATTTTTGACTTATTTTCTTCATTTTCACCATCACTTGTAAAATTTTCAACTGTTTTCCTTTCTTCTTTACTACTATTGTTCTTAGTCAATATAGGGTAAAACCATAGTTGATCTTCTGTATTAATATCTTCCACTGTGTCCATCAATTCTTCGTCATCATTTATACCATTTTCATTATTGCTTTCTTTTTCATTACTGCAGAATTTATTCCTATTTTTATTTTCCTCTTAGTTATTGTAATTGTCTACAAAATTATCTTCATTTTGAAAAAATATCGGAATTTGTTGGTCCCAAATTTTTAAAGTATTCTTTTGATAATTTATTATGGCATTACTTTTTCCTAATAAATCACGGCCTACAATTCCATCCGCCCCTACCATCAAATCATTTCCACAAATTATTACATTAAATTTATAGTTTTCTAATATAGGTTGCGTTCCTAAACTTACTTTAACCATACCTATCGCCTTTATGCCATTTCCAGTTATACCTGCTAATAAGATTTCACCGGAATCCTCAATAAGTGCATTATTAAGCGCACTTTCTGTCATTTATTAAAATAACCCCTGGCAACATTGTTTTTTGTGTATTAAAGTAAGAATAACAAAATAAAAGGAATAGACGTTGATCCTGGGTTAACTCTTGATCCAGGATCAGCTGATCCCCGAGTTAACCCTCCTTTATACAACTGCCATTATAATGTTATTAAAATTTTTTTAATGAAAACGTAAAACTTCTATATTCAGATACCGATAAGTTTCATATATGAAATTACAAACACTGGGGTCTCAGAATTAGCCAGCACCCAAAAGTATAATATTTATGAAAAAAAACTCGACGGAATCTTTAAGAAAAGATTAAAATGAAGCTTTTTAGATATGAAGGAATGTTGTATAACGATTAGTTTATAACCCAAAATGTATCTTTGCTGGCGTGAGTTGTGGTTGTTGTGGTCTTCCAGATGTTCGATTGTAAGTCGTGTTCTTGTAGAAGACACTTCTTGAACGACATTTCAAGAAGCAAATATTGATATTCGTTATAAATAATATCACTAAAAATTGTTTAAAAGACACCCATGGAAAGGAGCAAGAAAGAGAAGACTGTTACGGGCTTTCTCCACAAAGCGACAATTACCGACGTACCTGTAACAAAACGTTATAGGTGCCGACGTAGCTTGCGGGTTTGGGTCGTAGGGGGGGGGGAGGTAACAAAAACTGGTAAGTGCACGTTGGTGCTTTGCGGACGTCTTTCTCTGTTTATCCAAGTGTGATGAAATGTTACACAAATAGGGGAGAGGGGAATAATGGGCGCCAAAATCTTCCAGAATCTAAGCACGGAAGCGTCACGTGACCTTGGCACAACCAGGTTGAAATGACGATTCAATCAAATCACTCCTACGGCGTGCGAGGTCAACACAAGAATTGTAATTCGTAAAACGTTTATGGTGTGGTGGGTGCTTTAGATCGCCAGTTGAGCTGAAAAACAAAACCATGAGACGTGCAACACTAAAAATCAACAAACATAAATAAAATCCGTTTCTTTGCTGGTAAAAATGTGTATAATGAAATGAATTATCCACAGGTATAACAGACGGGCACGTTAAAGGTGCTCCAGTACTTATTGACTACAGGTCCCTAAAATGATTGGTTTGGCCAAACGCAAATAGCTATTTTAAAATTGACTATCTCACTATTGAGATAAATATATAGTTTGGCTTTGACAACCATCCTTGGTGTCCAATTAACTTAAAACTAAAATAACACAATTGACAAAAATATTTACATAAACTAAAAATTATGGTAGTAGTTACGACACAACTACCTTGGCGACAAACGCACTGTGTCGCGGTGATTGAATCATTACAATAAATTAAAAAAAAAACTTTTTTGTAATTTTCAGACAAAACTTTCTATAAAGTTAAGCAAAATGTTAAAAAAAATTTCTTTCTATTTTGTGATGATATGAGTTTTTAGATGACATTTTAGACTTTTCTTATAAGCAGATTTGAAATCACAAATTTCACACTGAAACGGTTTATCGCCCGAATGCGTTATTAAATGAACTGTTAAATCTCCTTTATATGCAGATTTGTAGTCACAAATTTCACAATGAAACGGTTTATCGCCTAAATGCGTTCTTAAATGATTATTTAAAGGCCTAAACAGAATGAACGCGAAACCAACGCGACGTAACGTCCGTCAAACGCTGACGTTACGCTTTCGAAACGATACTGCACAGAATAGCGCGAAACCGACGCGACGTCAAAAACCTAACCTCACAGCCTAACCTGCATAATCTTAAAATAAGTGTTGTTATTTGTTGACGTGTTAACTTATTTTCTTAGCTTATTCTTATTAAAATTAAAGACAATGGATGATTTCAAACTATTTTTAAATTTTTACATGTTATATTTAATGTATCTTATAAAAATGACAAATAATGTTACCAACTTATATTGATTTAAAAATTAAATCACCAAATTGTAGTTGGTAGTGGTCGTTTCGCGTTAAGTTTGCCAACGTTCGACGTTGGGATCGCGTTGCGAGCGTTCATTCTGTTCGAACGTATTGCAACTACATACATTTAACTTTTGACGGACGTTACGTCGCGTTGGTTTCGCGTTCATTCTGTTTAGGCCTTAAACCTCCCTTCCATGTAAATTTGTGGCCACAAATTTCACACTGAAATGGTTTATCGTCTAAATGCGTTCTTAAATGATTATTTAAACCTCCCTTCCATGTAAATTTGTGGCCACAAATTTCACACTGAAACGGTTTATCGCCTAAATGCGTTCTTAAATGATTTGTTAAACCTGCCTTCTGTGTAAATTTGTAATCACAAATTTCACAATGAAACGGTTTATCGCTCGAATGCGTTCTTAAATGATTTTTTAAACTATCCTTCCTTGTAAATTTGTGGCCACAAATTTCACACTGAAACGGTTTAACACCCGAATGCGTTATTAAATGAACTTTCAAATCTCCTTTATTTGCAGATTTGTAGTCACAAATTTCACACTGAAACGGTTTATCACCCGAATGCGTTCTTAAATGAACTTTCAAATCTCCTTTATTTGCAGATTTGTAGTCACAAATTTCACACAGAAACGGTTTATCGCTCGAATGCGTTCTTAAATGATTTTTTAAACCATCCTTCCTTACAGATTTGTAGTCACAAATTTCACACTGAAACGGTTTATCGCCTAAATGCGTTCTTAAATGTTTTGTTAAACCTCCCTTCCATGTAAATTTGTGGCCACAAATTTCACAATGAAACGGTTTATCGCTCGAATGCGTTCTTAAATGATTTTTTAAATTATCCTTCCTTTTAAATTTGTGGCCACAAATTTCACACTGAAACGGTTTATCGCTCGAATGCGTTCTTAAATGATTTATTAACGTTCCCTTCTGTATACATTTGTAGCCACAAATATCACACTGAAACGGTTTATCACCCGAATGGGTTCTTAAATGCTTTTTTAAACCATCCTTCCTTACAGATTTGTAGTCACAAATTTCACACTGAAACGGTTTATCGCCTAAATGCGTTCTTAAATGTTTTGTTAAACCTCCCTTCCATGTAAATTTGTGGCCACAAATTTCACACTGAAACGGTTTATCGCCTAAATGCGTTCTTAAATGATTTGTTAAACCTCCCTTCCATGTAAATTTGTAATCACAAATTTCACAATGAAACGGTTTATCGCTCGAATGCGTTCTTAAATGATTTTTTAAACTATCCTTCCTTGTAAATTTGTGGCCACAAATTTCACACTGAAACGGTTTATCGCTCGAATGCGTTCTTAAATGATTTATTAACGTTCCCTTCTGTATACATTTGTAGCCACAAATTTCACACTGAAACGGTTTATCACCCGAATGCGTTCTTAAATGAACTTTCAAATCTCCTTTATTTGCAGATTTGTAGTCACAAATTTCACACTGAAACGGTTTATCGCTCGAATGGGTTCTTAAATGCTTTTTTAAACCATCCTTCCTTGCAGATTTGTAGTCACAAATTTCACACTGAAACTTATAGTTATAAATTTCAGGAGTAGTAAGCGGATTATTATCTGTTTTTGTCTTCTGAAAGTGAAGTGAAATCTCTTCTTGACTATTAATGTGATGATGACTTAACTTATCCAAATTCAATTCTAATTCTTCACTCCTAATTTGAGAGTGACGATTTGAATGTGATGGAGTACCCTGTAACAAAGTTACCATTACTAAGTATTCTTATATGAACAACAACTTCAAATATTTACCTTTTTTAAATAAAATCTTGGTTCTTTCATTTTTTAAGTAATCACAAGTTTAATATTAACCAGAGATGTTAAACTATAACATACCTATATCATAGTTATATGTAGGTTATATTTAAAATGATAAATTATTAACTCGTTGATATTAAATTATATTTAAACTTTAAAAAGAGATTTCATAACAACTATTCGGTGATTCCGTTTGTCAGTGGGTTAAGTGAACAAATTAAAAGAAGTCTTAAGGAACACAATATTAAAACCACCTTTAAATCTCCTAATAACATTGGTCTCTTATACACCAAACTCAAAAATAAAAAAAAAGTAAATGTTTATTTTCGACATACTGATCAAACACTTGTAATATTAGATACAATTTTAAGCCATAACATGTAATTTTTTATTCAATTGTAATTTGTTACTTTGTTTTCATTAATGCTTTTCTATTGAAATAAATGATATTTTAATATACTCTCGCAGTAAACTGAAGCAGTGCCTAATTCAACCATCAAGAGACGTTATCCATATTTGTAAAATTGCTGAAAGTGAAATTAAAATTTTGGATAACGCCAATGAATTAAAAGAAAAAAATGTAATGGTTAAATTGCAAATAAATGTTCTAAGCAGTGTTGCTTGGTGGTACAATTTTCAACGATTACAAAGAACATATGTATGATCAGGATATTAATAATAATCATATTTTAAATTTAATTAAAACTATTACTTTTAATTACTGTAAAATTAGATTATATCATCAAGGTGAAGTTATGAACCAGCATGCAAATAAATTGAGAAATAAATTATATAAAGTGATTTTGTTTTCCGGCCAATAATTCAAAGTATAAAATTATTTTTTTAAGTTTTAAATAAATCAATTTTTTCATAATAATAAATTGTTTGGAGTTTTATTTTTAGTAAATATAAATGATTTGATAATCAAGTAAATGATGTTGAGTGGTTTTTAAAAAATTTAATAGTTATACTATTTAGGTAAAATAATTAACAAATTTATGGATTTATATTAAGATATTGTTTAATAGTAGTTTATATCACTAGGGCGATAAAGGGGCTCTTTTCATCCCTGAGGTCGACGGGTTATGAGATGAGCCGCGCAGCGGCGAGTGAATAATCGACCGAAGGGTGAAAACCCTTATCGCCCGAGTGATATGAACAATTTTTCGTTATTTCAGGAAAAATATCCTACAAAATTCGCGATTTTATATAATAGCTCTAAAATAACAATCGATAGATGGCGTGAAGCTTGCAAGTCATTTATCAATGTTTATCTCTTTGGAGCGAAAAAGGATGATTTTCTTTTGAAATTTCCCAGGGTCACAGCCGGGGCGTATACTCAATGTCTCGGCACCGACCTAGATCAATGCTTAAGTGATCTGGACGCGGGCATGTATGGTAGAAAACCTTTTTCAACTGTACAATCCCAATGCGTCTACTGTTGTGTCTACCGTCTAACTCGCGATTTACTCGTAATTTGGTCTGACGCACAGCATGTTGAAATAACGGAAGGTCCGTCGTATTGACGGACGGATGGTCACGTTATGCAATTATTGCAAAAAAATCTCGAATTTTGTCGGATTTTATCTAAATCTATGATTTTGTAAATAAATATAAAGTAACACTTAATTTAATTTTTTTGCAATTATTGCAAAAAAAAATCTCGAATTTTGTCGGATATTATCTAAATCTATGATTTTGATAATACATGATACACCAGAAAGAGTAGTCCGCAATCAAATAGATTATATACTAGTAAACAAACGTTTCAGAAACAGTTGCCAGTCAGTGAAAGCTTACCCGGGAGCAGATATAAACTCCGATCACAACCCACTTATAGGAAAATTTAAATTAAAACTGAAAAAAATAACAAAAAAGAATCAACAAAGATGAAACCTAGAAAAACTAAAGGAGGAGAACATTAGACTACAAGCCACACAATGCTTGAACGAAAATCTGCAAAAAGCTGGGGAAAGCATAGAAATAGAAGTAGAAATAAAAACATTTGTGACAGCAATGACAAAAACAAAAGAGCTACACTTAAAGAAAGAAAAAACTAAACAAAGAAAACAATGGATGAATGAACACATACTGGAACTGATGGAGAAGAGGAGAATAGCGAAACAAGTAAATGAAAACGAATACAGAGTGTTACAAAGTGAGATACGAAGAGAAATTAGAAAGGCAAAAGAGAAGTGGCTGAATGAGAAGTGTAAAGATATAGAAGAATTAGAAAAGAAACACGATAACTTTAATATGCACAAAAAAGTCAAAGAGGCGGCGGGTCTGTATAAAACAAGGCACCCAGGTAATCTGCTAGATGAAAATGGCCGCTGGATAATGGATAAACAAGAAACAATCAGGGTATGGGAAGAATACATAGAGATTTTATTCCAAGACGAACGATCAGACATTCAAACATCAGAATGCTTCACCGGTCCAGAAATTACAGAGGAAGAAGTTAAGACAGCAATATCACTAATAAAAGATGGGAAAACACCTGGCCCAGATGACACAAATGGGGAAATCTTGAAGTTACTGAACGATACAAATATCCAAAGACTCAATAAGATATTCAACAAGATATACAACACAGGCGACATCCCCAAAGAATGGTTAAAGTCTACATTTATAACAATCCCTAAGAAAAGAACGGCTAAAACGTGCAATGAATATAGAATAATAAGCCTAATGAGCCATCTACTAAAAGCATTTCTAAAAATAATACATCAAAGAGTATACGCACTGTGCGAAGAACATGTGGGGAACACCCAATTCGGCTTTAGAAAAGCAACCGGAACACGTGAGGCGTGGTTTTGTACTCAAGTATTAATTCAGCGTTGCAGAGATGTAAACTGTGACGTGTACATATGTTTCTTAGACTATCAAAAAGCATTTGACAGAGTCAAACATCATAAGCTGGTACCGATTCTAAGGAAAATAGGATTAGACGACAAAGACATACGCATCATAAAAAATCTCTACTGGAAACAAACAGCTCATATAAAACACAAGAATGAGAAATCGAAAGAAATACAAATCCAGCGAGGAGTTCGACAGGGCTGTATCCTATCGCCATTGTTATTCAATGTATATTCAGAGGAAATCTTTAGTAGTGCACTAGATAATGTATCAATAGGGATACAAATAAATGGAAAAAGAATCAACAACATAAGATTTGCTGACAACACGGTAATAATTGCGGAAAGCCTAGAGGATTTGCAAGAATTGTTGGACATGGTGACAGAAAAGAGCAGAGAGTTTGGCATTGACATTAATATAAGCAAAACAAAATACATGACGATATGTAAAAATTCCATACCACACGGACAACTGTATGTAAATCAAAAACCAATTGAAAAAGCGGAAAAATTTACTTACCTTGGCAGTACAATCAACGACCAATGGGATCACGCTTTAGAGATCAGATGCAGAATTGAAAAAGCAAGAAGTGCATTTATAAGAATGGATAAAGTGCTAAAAAGCCGCAAACTCAACATGAAAACCAGAGTCAGACTTCTCCGATGCTATGTGTTCCCGGTGCTTTTATACGGAGTAGAGACGTGGACACTGACAGAAGCATCGTGCAAGAAAATCGAAGCATTTGAGATGTGGCTGTATCGACGCATGCTGAAAATACCATGGACAGCACACATCACGAACAAAGAGGTGCTAGAACGAATGAGAAAGAAGATGGAAATTATGAATCAAGTTAAGAGAAGAAAACTTGAATACTTGGGCCACATCATGAAAAACAGCCAGCGGTATGGCTTGCTTCAGCTGATACTCCAGGGAAAAGTCTATGAAAAGAGAGGACCGGGAAGAAGACGAATTTCATGGCTGAAAAACCTAAGAACGTGGTTTGCAACAACAACAACAGGACTTTTTAGAGCTGCAGTCAGCAAAGTCATGATAGCCAATATGATCGCCAACATCCGGTAACGGAGATGCACGCGAAGAAGAAGATGATTTTGTAAATAAATATAAAGTAACACTTAATTTAATTGCCAATTTTTTAACTAAAGGTGTCGTAATTTCGTTATTTTGGGGATAATATCCAACAAAATTCACGATTTTTTTGCTCTAAGATAACTATCGATAGGTGGCGTGAAGATCGCAAGTTATTTATATATATAAATGTTACGGTGAAAGTACGTAACCGGAAAATGTATACGTTTACCGGTAAATGTGTACATGTTCCACGGGAGTTGGTAAAAGTGGGTTGAATAATTTAAAAGACAGCGTTATCCTTACATTTACCGGGAAATGTACACATGTGAACATGTAGCTTGGTAAAAGTGAGTAGACAAATAATGTAATTTTATTGTAAACATAACCTCAAAATTAATTTTAATCAGTTAGTACGCGATCAGTGCAGCAATAACGATTAATTTAATTATTATTGTTCTGTTTTTTATTTTCAATCAAATTTAATTAAATTAATTTGAAATTAAGTGTGTATTAGGAATTATAATTTGATTTATAAATAAATAAATTTTAACAATTTATAATCATTATTCGTTGTGTACCTTTGACAAAAAAATGTTAGTTTATTTTGAGATACGTTTTAGCACATAGGCGGCGGCGACAGCATGGATGCAAAGAGATAGTAGTTGCATCCAATGGAAAATTTTATAAGGTGCGTCGTACCTCGCAAATAATCGCATTTATGCGTGATCAGACAAAAATTAATACTATTGGATTAATGACAAAAAACTATTGCTATTAGTATTGAAAACCAATAGTAAAAGCACCGATTTGTTTAATAGAAAATTATTGAACCAATAGCTTTTTCGTAATTTGTCCAATAGTATTTTCTTAATCGGGGGGGGGGGAGCAAGCGTCGAAAGAAAAGTAATGAATTTGAAACTAAGATTTGACCAAATTGAAATTGAAGTTATATAAAAAATATGTAAAAGGAAGTAAATACATTTTTTGCAGCGTTTCAGTTTAATTAAAATTTGTATTATTAAAATCCTCACGATATATTCCACGGAAAATTCAAAACCCGCCGCTCCTGCTTTAACACGCTAAATTGTTTTTAAATCTCAATATATGTACTTTTCCCATCATCGCTTGGTATATGTGCACATTTCCCTAATTCTGTTGGGAAAAGTACATAGTATACCGGGTGCTGAATGAGTTAGGCGAACATAGGATATTAACATGCAAAAACTTATTTTTGCAAATTCCTGCTTCCCTAATTATTTTAGAGAAAAATTGAAAGACACAAATATAATGTAGAAATATAAACTACGAATGATAAGAGCATTAGATTTTATCTAGCTTTTACGTAAATGGTCAAAAAATTCTTTTGAAATTGTTAAAACTTTTATTTATCGGACTTGCCATGGAAGTTTCCGAGGTAATTATTTTTGATAAGTAATAAAAAACAATTGCACGTTGTTGACAGTTTTGCACTTTATTAAATTTTAATTTCATAAAATGGAATATTACCTTGGAAACTTATACATGGCCAGTTTGATAAATAAAAATTTTAACAATTTCAAAAGATTTTTTGATCATTTACGTAAAAGCTAGATAAAATCTAATGCTCTTATCATTCGTAGTTTATATTTCTACATTATATTTGTATCTTTCAATTTTTCTCTAAAATAATTAGGGAAGCAGGAATTTGCAAAAATAAGTTTTTACATGTTAATATCCTATGTTCGCCTAACTCATTCAGCACCCGGTATACATTTACCATAAGCGCCGGTATATGTGCACATTTACCGGAAAATGTGTACTTTTACCGGTATACGTACTTTTCCCGTAACATATATATATATATATATCAATAAATTTAAAGAAAAGTCTTGTAATCTTTACAAAAAAATTCTTGAAAATCAAGCATTTTTTCTACCTCTAAACTAGCGTAACCCCTTAATAAACTGAGGGTACCTCAATGTACAGTATCAATCAAAAGTAAGTTGGCAAACAGTTTTTCTGCAATAACTTTTTCAAATTTAAATATTTTTCTTTCCACCTGCTTCTTAGCTATAATAATGCTAAAGTATAGTTTAAAATTCATTTTTAGCCAGTTTTAAAATGAATAAACCCAGAAAATAATTTTGTCCCCCCCCAGATTAGACAAATCACTGTATGTGCGTCCGTCATTTCAACTTGATGTCCGTCAGACCAAATTGTCTGTCATTCGGAAATTTCATTATTTATTCTGGTCTGGTGCGAAGCACCAGGGCTGTTGCCCCATATCTTCGCAGACTTGAAGAGTAAGGTTGCGGGCTTGCCCGCAACGTTACGTCGGATGATTTTTATTGAGGCGTACCTCTGAAAATTAGCGCGAAGCTAAGTCCTGGCTGTGTTAACCTGTGGGACCTACAGCTTTACGTGGAATCCGAACCACGGAGTCGGATAAATTTTGTGGCCGGGTTGGGGATCGAACCTAGCCCCGCCAAACTAGAGTCCTCTCCTTAGCCCGTTCACCTAATTCACCTCCTCTCGGAAATTTCAAAAGAAAATAATTTTTTATCACACCAAAGAGACAAACATTGACAAATGACTTGCAACCTTCACGCCATCTATCGATAGTTATTTTAAAGCTATTACATTATATATGCGAAAAATCGCGAATTTTGTAGGATATTTTTCCCGAAATAACGAAAAATTGTTCATATCATTCGGACGTAAGGGTTTTCACCCTTCGGGCTATTATTGCCTCGCCGCTGCGCGGCTCGTCTGATAAACTACGCCCTCAGGGATGAAAATAGTCCCTTTACGTCCTAGTGATATAAACTACTATTATTAAAGTAATTTTTGAAATCGTTGCGAAATAACGTCGTAATTCGGTATGGCAAATTATACAAAATGGCGGACATGAAAGAGGGCTCTTAAGTGGAACCTTGCAACGTCCAAAAAATTGAGCTGGTTATTATTTTCCATTTCAATTTTAAATTGAAAGCTTTCAGAAATATTGTTGAGGTAATTATTAAAATCAATAAATAGCCTCCTCTGCACTTCCCTTCATTAAAATGATATAATCGTCAACATGGCTTCTCCAAAATAAGATTTTATCCAAGAAAGGATTGTTTCTATCACATAATTTGTAATTGTGATGAATAAAAATTACAATTGGAGAATAATTTTGTTATTGTTTTATTAAATGTTAAGATGAATCAATTATAACCAAACCACAACAACGACAGACATGTTTCGATCTTATTAGATCTCATCAGTGACGTATAGTTGTAATCTGGCTATAATTGATTGGATGTTTTACCTTGTATAGCATTTTACTGATACCAATCGAAAAGAACTACCTATAGCATGGCGTGAATTGCTGGTTTATCGATAAAGATGATTTTTTGATTGGTTTCAGTAAAATGCTATTCTAGCGGGGTAATGTAAACTGGGCCAAAAAACTACCTGAAAGTAGTAAACTGGGCCAAAAGTAATTTTTACTAAAATTTTGAAAATGGTAAACTGGGCCAAAAGCAATTTTTATTAAAATTTTGAAAATGGTAAACTGGGCCAAAATCAGAATTTTTTAAGTAACCGCTGAATTAAAATTAAAAATAAAATTTTTTCAATTTTTATAAAAACCACCATGGCACGAGGAGGATCCACGCAAAAACGAGTTTCACCTCTTAATGATTCACCTTTTCTTTAACCCACGGGCCTAGGAGTATGTTTAAATAATGGTAGTTTTTATAAAATTGGCCCGGAGCGGCCGAAGCGTAGCACAGCGTAGCGTAGGCTAGCAATGGAAGTGAAAACCGGCCAAGGAGAAAATTTTCTTACACTTAACAATCCCGATTCAAACATTGTCATATTTTCCTGCACTACAAATTTAAGTGCTTTGACGGCGGCTGAAGCCATCTACATGGATGGTACATTTGAATATTGTGCAAAGTTTTTTTATCAATTATTTACCATCCATGGCCTTTTTAATGGCCACGATGTTCCGTATCTTAATCGTTTTAAAGAAATATGTAGGTAGTCTAGGTTGTTCTTCCTTGATTGACGACAGTTTCCTCGAAAGTTTTCAACTGTGTCAAATACCCAGAATTGTTACTGATTTTGAGGTTGCGATAAGAAATGCGTGTACAACCAGGTGGCCGGAAGCAAATGTCGAAGGTTGCAGGTTTCATCTTGAACAGGCGTGGTACCGAGCTCTCCAGAGATACGGCTTGGCTTCAGACCAAAATGTCGATTCTGAAGTTGGCACATGGTTACGGTATTGCTTTGGTTTAAAGTTTTTGGCAGCGGACAACGTTTGGGGGGGGGTACAATGACTTAATAGAAACTAAACCGAATAATGCGAATCTCGACAAGTTCTGTTGAGTATTTATTCACTTACTATGTGGTAGAGTCAGCTGTGTTTCCTCCGGTGGATTGGGCTAAGGCTTCTGCAGACATAATTTCGACGACTAATGCTTGCAAATCATTTCATGCAGCATTTAAACAAAATTTTAATTCTGGTCACCCCAATATTTACAAATTTGTTGATGCTCTTAAACAGGAACACAACAAAGTATATGTAACTTTGTACAGTCTTCAGGAGGAAAGTCCCAATGTTGCAAAAAGTTGGCAAAAAGTTGACAAAAACACCCAAAAGTTGGTCAATTTGGCATTTTTTATGTCTAAATTTACTAACACCTGCAAAATTTACAAAAAGTTGGCAATTTTGAATTAATTCAGTTTTCAAATTTGCAAATTTAAAATTCGCCCCCCCCCCAAAAAAAAGTTGGTTGGGCACGTCCCTGGTTTTCATCAACCGCCGAAACTCTCTATTTGTAAACTAAGGCAGTCACTTGTTGAGAAACTGCTGCTAAAATACAGTAAACAAGAAATATCGCGGTTGAAGTTTCTGAAGACGGTCTTTTTTTACAGTACTTTTCGGTTAATTTGAATATAATTCGTTCCTTGTTATATATATTGTCGTGTTCTGACGAACAAGCACTTAAGAGGTCCGTAGCTCGTTGTTCGGAGTTTACACTTTTGAGACAATCTCAAGGAGTAGGTTCAAAAAACAAATTTATCTTTAAACTATCCACAATCAATGAAACAAAATTTTTACCAGGCATCAATAAAATTTTACTCAGGAAAATTGGTAATGAATAAAAATTTTATAATAAGCAGAAAACAGAATTTTTGTTAAATCAAATTCCACAATGAATAAATCAGATATAGACGAGATTTATCTACAAGTTCCCACATTTACTGTTTCAAAATTATTACTGTAACTTGCAAACAAATCTGGCATGATAAATTGTACAAAATGAAATAAAAATTAATAGCACAAAATTTATTGTCTTATTTTAAATCTCGCGCCGACCTGTTATCAACCACATAAAACAAAACTGTTAAATTTTTTATACTTTTTCACGAATGAAGTTCGATGTAACGTGTCTCACAATCGTAGATTTTAATCGTCGTATAAAAAAAATTATTAAAGTTAATCTCGAAGTTAACTAACCACTGCAAACTTTAAAAATTGGTGCATCGAAATAATAAAAGTTGATGTAATACTCCAATCAAACTGTTATCCATTAAATTTCCAGGTTCGTATAAAATGTGACTCACATAACCTCTCATTGTAATTTTTATAAATTCCGTTTTCAGAAAAATAATATCGAAATAGCGCAAAACAAAAGAATTTAAATTCTAATTACCATTCGATGGCTTCATAAATTGTTGTTAGATGTGAATAAAACTCGATGGAAAACATCAAAAATGCGGCCATTTTACAACTGCAGGTAGAAATTTTCTTAATTTCCAATTCCGGAACTCAATCTTCTCGAAACCACCATATTCATCATACTGACACTGTACTCATCATAATTGCAACTATCATTTACAATTCATGTCGAAATTTCAACATTTCACCACTTATCGAGAAAATTTTCTCTTCCTCGAAAAACACAACTTAACACGTCCACCACTCGGTCAGTAATCCTCTCCTACAAAATTTTCCTTTCCTTTCCGTTCCAGGTTTTTGAAAACGTGGCCCACGCCGATTCGTTGATTTTTCCAGCCAAATTTGAAATTTTCCAAAAAAAATTGATATCACAAACTTTTAAAATTGCTTTTCAACAATTACCGCACCATCTAGAGTTATTTACAAATAACACGACGTTATAGTTTTCTATCAGCGCATTCACTTATTTATTAAAAAGAAGGTAAACAAATTAACAATGCAAAAATTTAATCAAAACAAAAATGCAGTCAAATCTGATTAATTTAACTTTTTAGATTTCTGGAACAAAATATCCATCTATGAAATCCTGTTTTCTTAGCAACAAGCAAAATAATGACCATTAAGAGAAAAACCATTCAACTTATCAGAGTAAAATTCAAAATCATACAAAATTCAATGAAAGGACAAATCAAAATCAATTGTGGATATTTTAAACTTTTGGTAAATACCCCTGTACATGTCATCATCCCCTTATTTTACGAATTCAATTTTTTTATTTATAAAAAATTGTGAGTAAAATAACAACAAAAAAAAAATTTCCTTAAACGTTAAATTTTCAAACTTCCCATTATTAAACTTATTTACAAATTATTTACAAAATCAAATGAAAGTCCCAATTAATAAACTCAATTGGCATTAAACTTATAATTTCATCCTTATTCTTATCTTACTTTAATTTTTCTCATCAAATTTACAATTTTATTTTACAAATTTACTGACTAATTCATCAAAACAATCCCCTACATTATGCAACTTTAAATTAGTTATCAAAAACTGATAGAATTCAAATTTCCTCCAAATACCTTATAACTTTTCAAAAATTTAATTTTTCCCTTGTGGATATTTAATAATTATAAAATTTTCACTCGTACCTCGTAATTTTACTAAATCTTAATTTTCAAATTGACTTTCATTTACTTAAATCCTTTACTGTGGCTTTCAAATTACTTAATCATTTTATTTTATTTCCCAATTAACTATTCATAAATTTCATATCAATTCATCATAATCTCATTTCACAATTTCATTAATTTTCCCCATTTTAATTAAACCCCTTAAAATTATTAAACTCCAAAATCTCACAGTAACAAATTCTTTAGATAATTATCAACTTTATTATTAATTTTTAATTATCTTGCCAAATACGACTTTAATTTTTATTATTAAATTTTGTTGTAAATTTTCCACCTTATTTTCAGAAAAATCTTCATTAATTAAAATTGCTTAGTATCTCATTTAAACTTTTATTCTACCCATGTTCTAATTCTTAATCTTTTATCACAATATTTGGTCAGGAATGTTTGATGCTCATATTCATAATTTTATTTTTAATTTTTATCTTATGATCAAATTTACAGTTTTAATTTTAATTCAATTTTATTAAATTTACAGCTATCCCCTAATTTTAACTTATCTTACAACTACTAATTTCTAAATTTAATTAATCAATTAACAAATCATATTATTTACAAAATTTTCAAGACAATTAAAAAAAAGTATTTCCCTTTTTATAAATCAATTTCATTTTCATTACTCATCAATCGGGTTTAAAAATATTCCTTCTTCCTGTTGATCATTTCCAACATCATCATAAAGATAAATCATATCTAAATGAAATTTACCTCTTATTTTGTTGGAATTAGGATAATTAAGAGTATATGAATTTTCATTTTTAGCGACAATGACATAAGGTTCTTCAAATGGTAGCTGTAATTTTTGACAAAGGTTCTTAGACCTCATGCCAACTCTCAAACTTCTCACGATAACCCAATCACCTATTTTAAACGTGCATTTCTTTTTGACAGCATCATTAACTTTGCGTAAGTATTCCTCACTTTTATTTCGTAAACGTTGTCTAACTTTATCTAATTTTTCCACATAGTTGACATCCCCTTCTACTACCCAAGGTCTATCTGGTTGTTCACCAAACATTATCAAAACGGGTGATTCTTCAGTAACTGAACTAGGAGTGTGGTTAATGAAACTTTCAACTAGATGAATATGTCTTGACCAAGACCTTTGGTCCCTGAATACAAGTAAACGAAGAAATTTAATTGTCTCTTGTACGTATCTCTCACTCATGTTGCCCTGAGGATGTCTTATTGAACAAAAAACTACTTTAATACCCTGGTTATTCCAATGGTGTCTAAATTTGGTACTTTGAAAGTATCTGGCATTATCTACGAGAATAGTTTTAGGAATTATTACATCTCTACAAAATTTTTCGAGACATTGTATGGTTACATCAGATGTGCAAGTTTGTGTAGGATATAATTTAACGTACTTGGAAAAAGCATCTACTACAACTAAAATGTTTTTGTAATCAGCCCCGCTAGAAATCAAATTACCAATATAATCAATCGCTATTAATTCCCCTGGTTCAGAAATTTGAACACTCTTAAAATAATTTTTGTTGTGGTAATTTTTGTATTTACCCATCGTACACAAATTACATTGATTAATGGTTTGCTTAATTATTCGTAGATCTCTTTTGCAGAAATAATTTTCCCTAAACAAAAGCCAAGTTTTTCTAATGCCAATGTGACCAAATTTGAGATGTAAATTTTTACACACTTCAATTGTAGTTTGTTCATTTATTACATAAAGTTCTACACCCCTAAGTAACTTAATTATAAAACTATCTTTAATTTGAAAGGAACGCATAACTTTTTCATCCTGTCTTTCAATGTCAGATTTTAGTTGGTCAAAACATGGGTCATTCTGAGAATCAATAACTGTTTCTTCAGTAAAAGGTATTTCATTTGTATTGAACCTATTTAAAGCAATTAAAATTCCTTTCGTTGTATCGTTGAGATCTTTCCTGCTAAGAACATCAGCTACCACGTTATGTTTACCCTTAATATGAGTGATTTCAAAATCATACTCCTGTATTAATAGTGCCCACCTGTAAATTCTGTTATTAGTGAATTTAGTACGCATTAGAAATGTCAACGCTGAATGGTCTGTTTGAATCTCAAACTTATTCCCCATTAAATAAAATTTTAATTTTTGCAAAGAATAGACTATTGCAAGCATTTCTTTTTCAGTAGTTGAATAATTGATTTCTGGTGCTCTTAATGTTCTAGATACAAAGTGTATGGGTACCTCTACCTCATCTCTAAATTGAATCAATGCCCCTGCTATTGCTTTTTCACTGGCATCAGTTCTAAGAATGAATTTAATTTTAAAATCAGGATGTATTAATTTAATATTTTGGAATAATTTTTCTTTTAAATTTTGGAATGCCTTTTCTTTTTCATTATCCCATAACCATTTTACATTCTTTTTAAGTAAACTTAGTAAAGGAATAGTATTATCAGAATACTGAGGAATGAACTTCTTATAGTAGTTCATTAAACCTAAAAAACCTCTCAACTTCCTAAGATTTGTTGGTTTTGGATATCCACGAATATCTTTCAATCGATCTTCATCAACCCTCATTTCTGTTCCCGATATAACATAACCCAAATATTTGATAGATTCTTTGAAAAATTCACATTTTTCCCGATTTAACTTTAAACCTGACTCATTCAAAACTTCCAAAATAGTTCTTACGTGTTCAACATGTTCCTCTTTAGTGTTGCTAAAGATAATAATATCATCGATATAATGTCCACTAAAATCGCTGTATTTGTTCAGGATCCCCTGCATTGCATTGACCAAAGCAGCTGAACTGGTCGATAGTCCAAAAGGAACTACCTTGAACACATAGGTTGACCCATTAATAGAAAAACCCGTGTACTTTTGTGAATCAGGATGTAACGCTATTAGCCAGAATGAGTTTTTTAAATCTAATTTAGTGAAAAATTTCTTATTCCCTAATCGTGCAAATAAAGTTCCCATCTCTTCGGGTGCTTCGTGTTGAGGTTTTGTAATAGAATTAATATTTCTAGCATCTAGACACAAACGAATACTGCCATCTTTCTTTCCCACTACAACGATAGGATTAATGTAGGCTGTTGATGCTTTCTTAATTATCCCATCTTTAAGCATTTTATTTATTTCAATTAAAACTTTGTCTTTATAAGCATGAGGAATAGGATACGTTTTACATTTAAATGCTTTATCCTCCATTACTTGTAATTTATGCACATACCCCTTTGCAACTCTAGATCTTTCATTAACTAAATTTTGATTATTTTCCAACAGGCATTCAACTATATCGAGATAACCTTCTCCTACATCCAACCCTTTAGTTTTTCCTGCATTTTCCTCTTGTAAATAGTCATCTTGATTCTCTTCCTCTTCCCAACTAATATTATTAATTTGTCTATTAAAAGTGTTTCCTTCTTTACTAATCGTATCTCCTTGTACATAAAATTCCCCATTAATTAACCTACTAATATTATTTATTTGATCTTGGACATCGTTTTCACTTTTTACAAATAATACTTCACTTTCCCAACTAAACCTATCTCTACCTATCGTTATTTGTCTGTTGGAAACATCGATAACCATCTTAAATTTGTCTATAAGATCAATACCCATTATGCACCCCATTTGTAAACCTTTAATGATCAAAATACTATCCTCAACTACATGACTACCAATCTTGATTAGAACAGCTGCACTTTTATTGATTTGTGCGAATCTTTTGTTGTTGGCTGTTATCAAATTCATTTGTTTCGACCTTATAATTTGAGTTTTAAATTGTTCAGGATTGCTTTCAATAAGTTCCTGCGATATTAACGACAGCTCAGCTCCTGTGTCTATGAGACAAGTAAATAAGACACAATTAATCAAAACCTTTATGAATGGCAAAGTGGCTTTGTGATCAGTTTCCGATAACTGATTTTCATCTTCACACGTAATGAATTCTCTTGGGTGTTGGTAAGAATTCACCCGTGTAAATACTGAACTGTCTATTCCTGAAAATTTGTCGAGCTCACTTCCTCGACTGCATCATTGGTTTGACTTGCAATGACGTTTACTTGTGCATTTCTTACCCCATCTTGTCGTTCATGAGATCTATTAAACTCAGGACGTGTATCAAATGCACCATACTGTCTACCAGGTATCTCTCTCCTATCTTGAGTCCCCTCATTAGTATTATTGTTAGTTTCTCCTTGTGTATTATTTGTCCTCTCATTTCCCCTATTAAAATTATAACTTCCACGATTATGGAAATTTTCCCGATTTTGAAAACGTTCTCGGTTATGAGAATCTCTATGATTGTTAAAATACCCACGACTATGAAAATTATCGCGGTTACGTGACTCTCCTTGATTATGATAAAATCCTCTATTTTGAAAAAAATCCCTGTTATAAGGACTTCCCCTATTATCCCCTCGATCATAACGATTTTCAAATCGATTATTTGTATTTCGGTAATTATTTTCACCTCTGTCATAACGATCTGGATAATGTCCAACACGATAATTAAAACTACCCCCTGGTGCCCTGTTATTACTTGGTTTATAATCATTATCAAGTCTACGTAACATTTCACTCAAACCTTGTATCGTATTGATGTTTTCTAGAGTAATCGTGTTAGAAACGCCAATTTCAAAATGCTTTGCTAAAGATCTTACAATACTTTGTTCTGTATACGGGTCATCTAATTGCAGAACCGCATTGATTATCCCTTCAGCATACTCGTTCCTACTTCCTACCCCCGAGTATTTTCCTGTGTATAACTTTGTTTTAACACTTTCCTGCATTTCGTCATCCCAGTATCGTTTTAAGAACAATTTTTTAAATTCATCAAAAGTATTAAACTTATTCTGAATGATACCAAACCATTCTTCCGCACTACCCTTCATCATAGAATTAAGAGCACTTTTTAATTGATCAACATTGCCCAATTGATCTATTGCGGTTTTAACATGATTTATAAATTGTTTAGGACTAATGCCCGTCTGTGCATCCCCATAAAATCTTAGTTTGGGATCTTTACTAATTAAGAACGATACATCATGAATAGTTTTACCCATGGTACTATTGCATGCACCATATGAAAAAGTTCTATTACCAATAGTATTCTCTAATGTACCCATTTCATTAATGACCTGATTAATTTTGTCATCTACCGTTTTAAATTTCTGAGTAACTTTGGTATTTAGATGATTAATTACCCCTTTTTGTACGTTTACTTCGTCTTTAATTTCAGAAATTACCTCTTTATTTATGTCAATATTTTTTTTATTTAATTCTAAATCAACCCTATTTCCTTCAATTTGTAATTTTAAATCACTTAACCCTTCAATTCTTTTACCTAACTCAGACTCTGCTTGTATAGTCATATCTAATATTCGTTGAGTGATTTTATCCTCTAGTTCTTTGTTATTTTGTTGGATAGAACCTTCTATTTGATTTTGTTGAATTATTAATTCATGATGTAATAAAATTTTATCCACATAATTAGATTCTACATCTTCTACTTTTTTGATAACTTTCTTAACTTCCTTATCAATTTCCGACAAATTTTTCCTCGTTTCTTTTGTTTGTTCTTTTGTTTCTGACAAAGTATGACCAATTTCTGTTAATATTTCTTTAAATAACCTATTGTCCTCATTTAAATTTTTTACATTAAGTTCAATTTCCCCCAAATTAGCAATTTTACTTTTAACTTCATTAATATCATTTTTTAGCTCTGTTTTCATTTCTGCTAATAAAGCTTTGTTTTCTTTCGACATTCTTTGAAACAACATCTCAAACTGGTTAATTTCCTCAACCTTTTGTTGAGGTTCTCGTGGTGTACTAGTCATCCCAGGTGAACCTGTTACATCCCCCTGTTCTAATTCCCCAACTGACTCATCACTAATCACCTGTATTGTTTCTTCCCTTCTCTCAGGTACTACTCTATCCCCAGGCACATTTTGTACTTCCATATCGGAAATGTCTTCCGATGGATTATCCCCTGTTATATTTTCCATTTTCAATTAATGTTACAAATAATCCCCTTACTTTCAAAAATTCCTACAACTAAATTTATAAAGTAAAAAAAATCCACTTTTGTTTTTCGGAGCCCCACGTTCGTGCGCCAATTAAAGTTGTCGTGTTCTGACGAACAAGCACTTAAGAGGTCCGTAGCTCGTTGTTCGGAGTTTACACTTTTGAGACAATCTCAAGGAGTAGGTTCAAAAAACAAATTTATCTTTAAACTATCCACAATCAATGAAACAAAATTTTTACCAGGCATCAATAAAATTTTACTCAGGAAAATTGGTAATGAATAAAAATTTTATAATAAGCAGAAAACAGAATTTTTGTTAAATCAAATTCCACAATGAATAAATCAGATATAGACGAGATTTATCTACAAGTTCCCACATTTACTGTTTCAAAATTATTACTGTAACTTGCAAACAAATCTGGCATGATAAATTGTACAAAATGAAATAAAAATTAATAGCACAAAATTTATTGTCTTATTTTAAATCTCGCGCCGACCTGTTATCAACCACATAAAACAAAACTGTTAAATTTTTTATACTTTTTCACGAATGAAGTTCGATGTAACGTGTCTCACAATCGTAGATTTTAATCGTCGTATAAAAAAAATTATTAAAGTTAATCTCGAAGTTAACTAACCACTGCAAACTTTAAAAATTGGTGCATCGAAATAATAAAAGTTGATGTAATACTCCAATCAAACTGTTATCCATTAAATTTCCAGGTTCGTATAAAATGTGACTCACATAACCTCTCATTGTAATTTTTATAAATTCCGTTTTCAGAAAAATAATATCGAAATAGCGCAAAACAAAAGAATTTAAATTCTAATTACCATTCGATGGCTTCATAAATTGTTGTTAGATGTGAATAAAACTCGATGGAAAACATCAAAAATGCGGCCATTTTACAACTGCAGGTAGAAATTTTCTTAATTTCCAATTCCGGAACTCAATCTTCTCGAAACCACCATATTCATCATACTGACACTGTACTCATCATAATTGCAACTATCATTTACAATTCATGTCGAAATTTCAACATTTCACCACTTATCGAGAAAATTTTCTCTTCCTCGAAAAACACAACTTAACACGTCCACCACTCGGTCAGTAATCCTCTCCTACAAAATTTTCCTTTCCTTTCCGTTCCAGGTTTTTGAAAACGTGGCCCACGCCGATTCGTTGATTTTTCCAGCCAAATTTGAAATTTTCCAAAAAAAATTGATATCACAAACTTTTAAAATTGCTTTTCAACAATTACCGCACCATCTAGAGTTATTTACAAATAACACGACGTTATAGTTTTCTATCAGCGCATTCACTTATTTATTAAAAAGAAGGTAAACAAATTAACAATGCAAAAATTTAATCAAAACAAAAATGCAGTCAAATCTGATTAATTTAACTTTTTAGATTTCTGGAACAAAATATCCATCTATGAAATCCTGTTTTCTTAGCAACAAGCAAAATAATGACCATTAAGAGAAAAACCATTCAACTTATCAGAGTAAAATTCAAAATCATACAAAATTCAATGAAAGGACAAATCAAAATCAATTGTGGATATTTTAAACTTTTGGTAAATACCCCTGTACATGTCAATATGTATAATGTGTATTAATAAATATTAAAAATAAAATAAATAATTTATAAATTTCATGTTTTGCTGAAATGTATTCCGTAAAAGTCGGAAGTCAACCCAAAGATATTAATTTTACTATCCGTAAATTTTATTCCTAAATTGTAAACTATAAACATAAATCTTCCACTATTTCTATAGGAAATTAAACTAAATAAGCTGAAAACAAATAAATCTGCGCGAGGATGTAGATCTGTCGGTAGGTTACAGTTAGTTTTTGATATTTTTTTTTTAAATAATAACAAAAAAGAATTCGCACCGGCACACCACTAAACTATAAACACAAATCTTTCACTATTTCTATAGGAAATTAAACTTTGGTTCAGTTTACCATTTTCAAAATTTTATGCCCGTACTAATAGTCGAGGATCAATCCTCGGATCAATCCTAGATTCAGCGATCCTAGATCGTAACAACGATCTTGGCGTAACAAATAGTCCCGGCTTCGGGTAAGATCGGTGAATTCTAGATTTGATCTTGGATTTGGTAATATATCTAGTAATATTTAGTTAGTTTCTATTTATAACCATTATTAGTATCTATTTTATAACCATAATTTTTTATTTTATTATTAATTTTTAAAAAAATTTAAATTTTTAATATTATATCGTCGTTCCTGTTCAGTTCCTATAATAAAAGTTTTTAAAAATTATTTAATTATTATGAGGGTTAATGCACTATGACAACATAGCAAACACGCATGCGCCACAATGATCCGAGGATTAATCCTGGTCAAAGGAAGATCGGTTTTCGAGGTTCAATATTGATCTCGGATCGTGTTCAATCCAGGATTATTACGACTATTGGTAGCATTTTTGAACGATCCGAGAATTAATCCTTGATCTCGGATTGATCCTCGACTATTAGTACGGGCATTAGTGAAATTTGCTTTTGGCCCAGTTTACTATTTTTAAAATTTTAATAAAATTTTAGTGAAATTTGCTTTTGGCCCAGTTTACTATTTTCAAAATTTTAATAAAATTTGCTTTTGGCCCAGTTTACTATTTTCAAAATTTTAATAAAATTTGCTTTTGGCCCAGTTTACCATTTTCAAAATTTGGCCCACTTTACCATTGGCCCAGTTTACATTCACCCATTCTAGCATTGCGCGAATTACTGGATTATCAGATTAAAGTCTTTTCGATTGATATCAGTAAAATGCTATATTAGGTTATGTTAGGTCAACTAACACGTTTTAAGAAATTCATTAAAATTTCAAATTTAAAACTTTTTTTTTTTAAATAATATAGTACATATTTTACCTCATTGATTTCCTCTTGATATTCTAAATTATCATCGTCTTCTTCTTTAATATCGATGGAGTGGTGCAAATCTTCTAATTTGACATCCATAACCTCCATTTCGTCTGTTGTAATTTCTTGATCATCACTGGGGTCTCGCAAACCATCGATAGCTTCTTCTAATTTCTCCAACTTGATCATGGGTATCAACTTATCCATACTGCAAACACAAATTAATTAACTGAAGGCCCTTACAAGTTACAACGCAATTTTCGGAATTACGTTAACTAAAGGTTTGGCTTTGTATCACAGAAAATTGTAAACTGTATTACCGGTATTACCTACCAAATCTACGTTTGCACATGAGCGCGACGTTTCAAATTCTGCATGGGGGCAAGGCTTAGATCATAAATATATTACAATATCAAGAACTTTCTAAGTTAGTGAAGCCAGGTCGTTACGAAATAATTTGTAGCTGTGTTTGTTAAATACTACAGTTTGCCAAAAAGCGAACATCGCATGAATTAAGCAAGCTTTATGCAACTTTGTCAAATAAAGAAGTTTTGCAAATCAAAAAAACATTTGCAAATCACCGATTTTTATGGAAATTTACAGTTGAAAGAGCAGGATGGTGGAGTGGTTTCTGGGAAAAAATGGTGAAGACGATAAAGGATTGCCTTAAGTTTTCTTTAGGTAAATCAATGGTAAATATAGAAGAACTACGCACCATTTTTACTGAAATCGAAGCGATAGTAAATTCTATTTATTTTTTCTTTTTTTGAAAATTTGTTCTACAAAAATGGAAAGAAAGACAACAAATTTTAGCTAAATTTTGGAAAAGATGGTCTACCGACTATTCACAACAATGGGGGAGTTTCACTAGTCATAATTTTTTGAAATAATATATGAACATAGAACTTTGATAAAAATGCTATATGTATGTTAGCGTGAGCCAAAATATTTGCAATAAATTAAGCTAAAATAATATTCTTCTCAATTTTCTATATTTAGGTTTTTTTACTGTCTTCACACGCACTTTTTATAAACTGTGTTTTGATATAGTAATACTAATAATACCAAATTAGATTGGTATTAATACCAAATTAGATTGGTATTATTTACTCAAAGCATTTATTTAAAATTATTAGTCAACGAGTGTCTCGCGACAGAATTGATCTTGGCTGCGAGATGGTAGCGACATCTATACTGCGGTGACGTACTTAGCCGGTGACGTTTAGAAGGGAGGTTAGAGTTTCAAATTTCCTTTACCGTTTTTAATTTTAAAAGTGACACTTGTTGAATCAGAAGAAAAATACTTTTCAAAAAATTATTTTTTAAATAAAATTTATTCAAACAATGTAAAACGAATTACAAATTATTACGAATTAAAATTAAAATAAAATTTTCTTCTTTTTAGTAGAAAATAGATGCACCTGTTTTTCTTCATTTTCATTTGCGTTAATTTTTTTAAAGGTTTTAAGGGTAGTTCACACTACATGATTTATCATATGACTTGTCACATGACTTCTCATATGAGGGATTCAGTTACAAAATAATTTTTTGAAATAGTATTTTTCTTCTGATTTGACAAGTTAGTGTCAAGTCTCAAGTGTGTTTTTAAAATTAAAAATGGTAATGTAAATTTGAAACTTTAACCCATCGATCTTATATTACACTGTGAAATAACTGATAACTGAGTGAAATAACTGATCTAAGCTTTAACCTCACTTCTAAACGTCAAGGCTAAGTACGTCACCGTAGTATAGATGTCGCTACCACTCGCAGCCAAGATCAATTCTTCCGCGAGACACTCGTAGGGGAGCTTAGCTCAACCTAAAAATGGCATGTAGCTTATACCGGAGTTTTCCACCCCCCCCCCCAGCTGTAAGACAATCAAAAAATTATTTAAAAAAAGGTTATACAAGCAAATTAAGAAACTCATGAAAAGAAATCTTGTACCATATCGACGAACTCTGCCAACATATTAAGATCAATAGGTTTTGTCGCCCTCACTCTATTTTTTAAATTTTCTACTTTAACTTGGTTAAGGTGTTTCGTTACCCTTCGATCCATTTTTCTGATAAGCTTGGCCAAAGTTTTAATATCGTTAATTCTTTGAGCAACTTCATCGCCATTCGAATTTTGATGGGATGATGATGATCCACGGAGGTTGTCACCTACAGTTGACCAATATCCATAAAATGGTTCAACAATGGTTTCATAGTCACTCGATGCATTTCCAAATGTAGGACTGGAGGGGTGGTGACCATTCTTAGTGTCTTCGGACAGCCTTTTGAACAGATTTCTGTAAACGGAATAAAATCCATCATCTGCTTCGGAAAAACCATTAAAGCAGGAATTACTACAATAGAAGCTTAAGTCAAGTAGTACGTGGAAAGACGGATTAACTCCCGCTTTTCCCCCACCCTTCTTTTGACCCTTCCGACGTTTTTGGAAATGTGCAGGAGTTTTTGGACAATATCCCCCGGGATAATCGTACCGTTTTCTCTTTTCCGGGTCACTTAGGACATCATAAGCCTGACTGATTAATTGAAATTTCTTTGTGGCCTCGTCTATATTCTCATAATTTTTATCTGGGTGGTATTTCAGAGCCAACTCCTTATATTTTTTCTTTAATTGTTCGTCGTCCACACTTTTGGGTACCTCTAGAATTTTATAATAGCATATCTTGTTGGAGTTATTTCTTTTGGGAGGCATTTTATCAGTAATTGGAAATTATTTTTGTTGCTTAGTTTATAAATGTTGATAAATGTATTGCTTAAGTTGTCTTATATAGTAAAATCCAAATAAAATTGGTACTTGGATCATCCTAAATTTTCGGATTAAAGAATTATGGAAACATACAGATTATAATATATGATAATTAAATTAAATAACGAGTTCATATTGCTCGTATTCCACTATCGGAATTCTATTTTATTTACGACATCTCCCCCTCCACGTAGAGACTGACCCAAGTTCATTATAAAATTTCGTCAACAGTGTCGGAAAAAACATAAAAATCTTCAATATTTTCCGAAAGATTGTAGAAAAAGAGAGAAGCTGCAGGTCAAAAATTTTATCAACAAAACAAATTTTACTTATTACTTTAAAACCGTCGATTCTATACGCAATTTTCCATCCTTGTTTAACAATTTTATCACAAAATGTGGCGTTCTGATAGCAAATTTTACAAAATTTTGCATTTAAAAGCAAAGAACGATAGTCAAACGTAACTTTCATTTGTGGTGTAAAATCGTGTTGAATTTTAAATTTTTGTTGTGTGAATAAAATGATCATATTACAAGATCACCAGTTAAAAAATGAACAAATAAAACTGAAACACGTAAATCGTCGACTTAAAAATTTGTTCTGGAGGAAAAATAAGTTAGTCGGATGTAATAATGATGCAGTTCAAAAGGATATAAACCACGCGAAGCGTTCACGTCGACATTTGGGAAAAATAATGTGTAACAAAATAGAAAAAATTTATTCAAATGGAAATTTGCTAGAAAGGACCCCGCTACGGCCTTATGGGTTTTGGGTCCCAGTCAAATTTAACCAAAATGTAGGATATTGTAGTTCATAACATGCTGATAAAAAGTGTCAATGGACACAAAGCCAAAAAATGAACTTTTTGAGATATAAGGCATTACAGAGTTAGTCCAGTCATTCTACGAAAGACACAATGATAAAGTCAAAATTGATACTACCCGGAAATAAAAAATAGGGCTGTGTAGATGAAGAAATTCTAAAAAAGATAGCGTTTTTTGCATCGCTCTAGCTAGTGTATTACATAACCTAAAAAATTAAACAAATTCGAAAAAGCGGTTTTTTGAAATTTAAAAAAAAACCAATTTTTTTACAAAAAAAAAAGTTGAATGAAAAAATTGTAGAAAATAAGTTGTAGAAAGTTAAAGTGAAGATTCATTATTTATTTTCTGAGAAAAACGAAAAATGCCGTCAAAAATTTCCGTTTTTGTTTTTTTTTCTTAAATCGCAAAAAACCGCTTTTTCGACTTTGTTTAATTTTTTTAGGTTATGTAATACATTAGCTAGAGTGATGCAAAAAACGTTATCTTCTTTAGAATTTCTTCATCTATACAGCCCTATTTTTTTGTTTTCGGATAGTATCGATTTTGACTTTATCATTGTGTCTTTCGTAGAATGACTGGACTAACTCTGTAATGCCTTATATCTCGGAAACTGTCCATTTTTTGGCTTTGTGCTCATTGACACTTTTTATCAGCATGTTATGAACTACAATATCCTACATTTTGGTTAAATTTGACTGGGACCCAAAACCCACAAGGCCGTAGCGGGGTCCTTTAACCCTAAACATATGAATGGTTTTTATAAACTGGATTATTTCGTTGTTGACAATTGGGCGATTTTGGAAATGGTAATTCGATGTAAAACATGGATGACTTCGTGCCGATCAAGATTTGTGTGGGATTAGTGCTGGGCGATGTTCATCGATGTTTTCTAAACATCGATGTTAGCCCGACCGATGTTCGATATTTTGACATCGCGTCAGACGTTTTGAAACATCGAAACCATCGATGTTTGCTTTTTGATGTTAGCCTTTCGATGTTACAGGTAGATATGCAGGGACGTGCCCAGCCAACTTTTTTCGGGGGGGGGGGGGAGAAATTTCAAATTTGCCAACTGAATTAATTCAAAATTGTCAACTTTTTGTAAGTTTTGCAGCATTTAGTAAATTTAGACATAAAAAATGGCAAATTAACCAACTTTTGGGTGTTTTTGTCAACTTTTTGCCAACTTTCTGCAGCATTGGGGGGGGGGAGCTCCCCCCCCCTATGAGCACGTCCCTGTAGATATGTAGCGTAGCCACTAAATAATTGCTTTTTTTATTTGCTAATTTTTTAATTTGTAGCATTTATTAATATTCATAAATAAATTTTTTGTTCTAATAGTGTTTTTCCTGATTTATTTAAACTAATAGGCAATAACATCGATGTCACGAAAACATCGATGTTTTGCAACCGATGTTATGCTCACATCGATGTCCAGGTTCGATGTCGACATCGATGTTCAACATCGATGTTTTGTATCGATGTCCCAGCACTATGTGGGATCCACTTCTTGGTTTCATAATATGTAATTTTTTTAAAATTTGACCTATGTATTTTATTGTAATCCAAATATTTGGATTTTAGCCACTTCGATTCGATTAACTAAAAATTTATTGTATCCTTATAATAATAAAAATTTTATATGCATCCCTGAACTTTGCATTTTAATTAGGCACTACAATTTTTCTAAATTTTAATTTGAAAGAGACAAAACGTGTGAGGAAATTCGGTTAGTTTTTTACTTGAATAATTTTTAAAAAAAAAATTTGGAAAGTTTATTTCGATATAATTTGTGCGAAAATTTTGCAAAGTCGAGCGATTGCCGTCGCAAAGAAATAATATTGACTAGGATAGTCGGCGCACATGAGTCGATAAATTCAACGAAACGTTAATTTTTAAAAACTTTTATTTTATTTTAAAATTTTATAAAATTTCAAAAATTTTAAACAAATTTGTTATTGTTTCACTCTCAAAAATCGTTTATTTTTTTTTTCGTTTATTGCTTTCCTCTTTAGGAAGTAAAAAAATTATCAATTGATAAATTGGGGTGGTTTCAGGAACTTTCAGTTGGTAGAAATGAAAATATCTCAATAAAATGCTGAAACTTCATATTATTTGTAGAAGAAAATTTAATTCTCAACTACTTTAATTAAAAAAATTTAATTAATATTTTTAACGTTAAAATTCTAAAACATGGAATTTGTAAACAATTATTTAAGAAAATTTAAATATTTACCATTCTACAATCAAACCTCCCCTTAGCACTCTCAGTGAGCTACGACAATAATTTCAACTAATTCCAAATCAATTGGCAGAATATCGGGATTATCCGATATAATTTGAAAAGATGTCGACTAAACCCCACTTAAATTTAAAACGTATTTGTAAAATTAGGGGATGCCGTCCTATCAAAAACTGAAGGCTAATTGAGCCTCTGAAATTAGCTAATTACTTAGCATGGCTCACTAAAGAAGTTATAAAATTTCATAAAACCATCACAAAATAATTTATTCAATAAAGAATTGATTAAATTTTGAATTTTGGTTAAAATTCTTTCGTTGACACCTCTTTTTATTTTAGGTTCTTTAATTTTTAATGACGCTAATGAATGGATTAACGAGATTCCTGTAGTCTCAAAAGTTTCTTTATAAAAATGACAGTATATTGACCGCTTTCCCGAATGAAATTGCAGATTCGTCACATAAAGTAACATTTTTAGCCTTTATAAAACAAAATAATATTTTTCAAAATTGTTTTTTTTTTAATTTCGAAAACAGTCAATTTTTCCAAAACGGCACTAGAATTTTTTTTATAAAATATTATTATTTATCGATTATTTTTTACAGAAAAAATTGACAAAATGTAATTTTAAAAGGTTTCCATTTATTGTTTTTTCAAACTAGCAAAAATTGGGAATTTTTTTTTTATCAAAATATACAATTACATATTATCAATATTTTTAATGGTCAAAATTGGAATTTTGCATAGATCACGGTTCATGATTAATTTATCGATGTGATTAGCAAAAAATTGAATTTCAAAATGTAATTTAAAAAATCTGGGGAGTCTCGTTAATCCATTAAAGCGCATCACTCTAACTTTGAAGTTGCCGTAAACTGTAAATCGAATCTGTGTCGTATCAATCTTGAAAAGTCATTTTGTAACTTCCTAACAGCTGGAGGGTATTCTATACCCCCAGAAACCCCCTTTGGTTCATGAAAAAAAAAGATTTTGAAGAAAATACCCTAGAATTTCA
The DNA here is from genome assembly GCA_905340355.1 of Rhagonycha fulva. Classification (NCBI taxonomy): domain Eukaryota; kingdom Metazoa; phylum Arthropoda; class Insecta; order Coleoptera; family Cantharidae; genus Rhagonycha; species Rhagonycha fulva. The sequence continues at coordinate 23,080,859 of HG996554.1, forward strand.
TCATACTAATTTCAATCAAAATTTTAATTGTTTTATTATTTTCTAGAATGAGGTGAAAACCTAAACTCTCCTTCTTACCTGCGTCCATGCATGTATCTCAGAATGTTTGGCGTTGTCTCACTGACACTGACCCACTAATAAGGACCTAAGTTGGAATTTTTGAGAGGTGTAATATAGAAATAATTTTGTTTTAAATTTTTTAAAGAAACTGAAAATGTTAGTGCAGATGCATTATCACGTTTGCCGTTACAGGTAAAAGATAACAATTGTAGTAGCAAAAATGAGTAATATAGTGTCGTGTTCTGACGAACAACTCTTTAAGGTTCGTGCCAAATTTGTCGGAGTTTGCAATAGGAGGATCTCCCAGGGAGCGAGTTCAAGAGAGATTTCAAAATTTCCACAATTAAATAAAACAAATTTATGCAGGGTATTAACAAAAATTTACTTAGACGAATGTTGGTGATAATTAAAGTCTTGACTACAAGGAAAAAACGAAATTTTTGTCATTAAATCCAATTCAACAATAGAATAAACCAGATATTGACGTGATTTATCCACAAGTTCACACATTTACTATGTCAAATTTATTACTATATAACTTGTAAATAAATCGTACGTTGTAATTACTGTACAAGCTAAAAATAAAATAAAGGTGCACATAATAAATTAAAATTGTTTGATTTAAAAATTCGCGCCGACCTGTAATTAAACGCGTAATTTATAGCTGAATGCAGCCATCGGTAGCAACAGAAGTTCGAAGTGACACACAATACACGCGTTGATCATATTCATTGAAATAAAGTTATTTACAACCACAAACGAATTAATCCAATAATTAAATAGTTGTAACAGTGCTTTAAATTAGTGTAATAGTTAACTTAATTTGTTATAAACAAAGTTTCCAGGTTTGAAAAAGTTTGTCTCGTGCATAACCTCGAATTTTTCAAATTCATAATTTTCATATTCCAGATGAAAATAATGTCGAAATAACGCAAAATAAAAGAATTCAAATTCTAATTACCCTCTGATGACTCCAGAAAATGCCATCATGAAGAAATAAATCGTGATGAGATTCCACAAAATGAACGGCCATCACTTCAGTTTATCAGGTAAATTATTCAAAATTTCAGATTCAAAAACACAATCTTCCAGAAATTACAATACTCATTACGCTGACACTTCACTAATCATACTTGCAATTATAAATTCACAACTTAATTTCATAATTGAAACATTTCATAACTGCTCGAGAAATTTTATTCCCCTCGATTTTCAACTTTACTCTCTGGCGTCTCAGTCAGCAATCTCTTCTTCCAACACAAAATTTTCACTTCCTGTCCTTTCCAGGTTTTTGAAAATTGTGGCTCATGCCGATTGGTCATTTCAGCCAGCCAAATTTGAAAAATTTTCGAAAAAAATTAAATGTTACCAATTTAATTCAAATTTGAATCGCTTCCAACACCATCTAGTTCTATTTGCACAAAACACGAAATTACAGGTCTCTTCGTACGCACTCACTTTTGTTTTAAAAAAAGGTAAACAAATTAACAATACAAAAAAAACTTAATTAAACAAAACGCAATCATATCTGATTAATTTAACTTATTTCAGGTTTCGGAACAATACTCCATATACATGATTGGAGTCTTTAGGAATAAAAGTATCTGTCTGAGTTGGTTTTCTCCAAGACATCCAAAAAATTGAGCTGTTTATTATTTTCTATATCTATTTTAAATTGAAAGTTTTCAGAAATATTGTTGAGGTAATTCTTGAAATCAATAAATAGCTTCCTCTGCACTGCCCTTCATTATCTATAGCTGCATAATTGCTGTATGTATTTATGATATGTACATAATTAACCCTAATACCTAGAAATTGATTGACAACAAAAGAAACTACGAGAGATCACTGTTTTAAAAAAACATTTAAAATCTACCCAATTGGGTTCTTCGTTGATAATTAAGGCTAGGATATTGAAGAGTGCACGAGGTTATACATGAGTAATTCAAAAACGGATGAATGGATTGTCATAAATTTTTTAAAGTATATATATGATGTCTTAAGGACGATCCTCAGATACTTCTTTTTTTTAATAAACTTTTTTTTAATTAATATTTTCAAAATAACCCGTTTGTAATTTTTTTAGCAAAAATAAAGTTGGTGAAATAAATAATTTATAAACAATTAAAAATAAAATTAAAAATAGGGGGGGGGGTTAAATCAGTTTTGTTATACATAACTAATTTGAAAGCGAATGATTTGAAAATTTTGAAATTTTGGGATAATATTTATGGTACCAATGCGCAGGGAAACAGCTATTTTTAAACATATCAGTTTTATTTACAACAATAGTAATAATTTTAAAATCATATATAATTTATCAATTAATTAAATTTTACTAATTAAATTAATACATAAGCGTAAACGAATACATATGTAAATTTTCAAAAGTTTATTTTACCTAGAACATACTGAAAATGTAATTATAACAATAATTACAATTATTACAATTCGAGTAATTTGATATAGAGAGATATTTATTCAAATATCCAAATTAACCTTTAATTAATCAATCTAATTAGTGGGTTTCTCTAAATTATAATCTTTGATCCCGAGTAAGTATTAGCCGGATTAAGTATTAATCCTGATTAAAGTTATTACTAGGGCAATTCTATTGTTGCATTCAAACCCCGTATGACACGATGCATAATTTTACATAAAATTTACATGTAAATGGTAACTAACCAATAGAAAAAGCGTATTAGCACCCATCGGACATTTTTCATTGGTAGTTACCATTTACATGTAAATTTTATGTAAAATTTAGCATCGTGTCATACGGACCTAAAACACGAAAAGTTGTATTTATTAATCATAAAAGTAGCAATTAAACAAAAACAGTTGCATTTCTTATATTTTTTTTTATTTCTTGAAAACAATAAAGAATATACACATAGAAATTTATAAAATTAATAAATACATTGTCATATTTAATTTTGTTATAGAATAATTATAATTAGGGCAATTTTTTTGTTGCATTTTAAACACAAAAAGTTGCATTTATTAATCTTAAAAAATCATAAAAACATACAAATATAAAACTAAACAACTCAAAATTCAAAAATAACTCGTACAGGGTCGTACTTAGTATATGGTAGGTAACCAATAGAAAGCGTCCGATGGATACTAACACGTGCTTTCTATTATTAGCGTCCGATGGATACTAACACGTGCGTTTTATTGGTTAGTTACCATTTGCTGCTCATAACGGGCTTCAGATTTATGGAAATTAAAAATTCAGGAAAAAATTGAAAAAAAAAATTTATTTAACTTGTAATTTGTAAAAGTTGCAGGGAAGCTGCAAATATGTGGAAAGTTGCGGTAACGTGAAAAGTTGCGCTTAAAACTCCCTTATTAGTCACTATATGCAATTAAAATACAATTTTTCGTTGTTTTCAGACCGTTTACGACTCGTAAAAAAGTTGCATTTGGTGTCAAAAACTTGCCCTGGTATTACCAATTTACAAAATATTTACTATTATATAAGCATTGTACTTTCATTTTCGTTGGCCATAAAACCTGACATCCAACATTTTTATTGGTCCTCATTTGACAGATGACAGGTGAAATTAATAGTCGAATTTATTCTATTTAAATTAATTATTCGAATATTTTCTTCAAATAATCGAATATTCGAATAATCGAATATTCGAATAATCGAATATTCGAATAATCAAATATTCGAATAATCTGAGTATTCGAATAATCTAAGTATTCGAATAATCAGAGTATTCGAATAATCAGAATATTCGAATAATTTGAATATTCAAATAATCAGAGTATTCGAATAATCTAAATATTCGAATAATCTAAATATTCGAATAATTTGAATATTCTAGTAATTTGTTGAACGAATATTCGAATACAAAAATGTTAAAAATTCCCAGCCTTAATTTTAACAAAGCTGAAATTTGGTACATTTACTCTCTTATATATGCCGAAGATGAAATGGGGACTCTTTAGTCCGGCCAGTGGTACCTACGCAGGGACGTGTCCAACCAACTTTTTTGGGGGAGGAGAAATTTTAAATTTGCAAATTTGCCAACTGAATTAATTCAAAATTGCCAACTTTTTGTAAGTTTTGCAGGTTTTAGTAAATTTAGACATAAAAAATGCCAAATTGACCTACTTTTGGATGTTTTTGTCAACTTTTTGCCAACTTTCTGCAACATTGGGGGGGATAGGGGGAGCTTCCCCCTGGGCACGTTCCTGTACCTACGGTCACTCTGGGTCGAAGAAGTAAAAATTTGACTGAACTCGGCGTCATAGTTACCAGGTTGCCTCTTGCTTATTTTAAAATATTTTTTTATTATTATAACTGAAAAACAACAATAGTAAACAGCCACGATAGTAGTATAGTCATTGCAGACACTTTTGAAAGTCGCAAAAATAACAAAAAATATCCAATATTTTAACAAAACTGATATGTCATTAAAAAAATTATTTGACATAATGTCAAATATTGGAAATGTTTTGTTTTTTTTGCGACTTGCAAAAGTGTCTGCCATGGCTATACAACTATCGTGGCCGCCTGCCATTGTTATTTTTCAGTTATAATAATAAAAAAATATTTTAAAATAAGCAAGAGGCAACCTGGTAACCATGACGCCAAATTCAGTCAAATTTTTACTTCTTCAACCCAGAGTGACCGTACGTCGACTACCCGCCACCCCAGGCCGCAAAATTATTTTTATCACAAAAAATATAGACTCTCGGCACTTGCTATGTTATCTATTGAAAATGATTTACTTAAACCCCGTTCACACTACATGATTTATCATATGTGATGAATGATGATAATTTATTATAATTATCATCACTTTTCACATGACTTCTCATATGAGGGATTTTTTTACGTTCACACTATACGATTTTTGATATAGAAGTTATGGCTTTTATGATTGGCTGTTGTGATGGTATAATTTTAGCCATGACTTTTCTTATGACTAAGCATCGATCTTATATTACACTAGATGGGATACAAGTACTAATATTGAAGCCAGTTTTTAATTGTTTACCTGCTATTTGTTTACAAAGTCCCTGGAACTGATTGGTACTTTCAAGTTTGTTTATGTTTACCTGGTCTCTCTCCACCAATCAGATCCAAGCACTTTGTAAACAAATAGAAAATAAACAAAGAACAACTGAACAACAATCAATGCTATTCGAATAGGAATCCACCATCTAGTGAAATAACTGATCTAAGTGAGTAAAAAGTCATATGATAAATCATGTAGTGTAAACTACCCTTTAGAAACATTTGTGGTTTTAACAAATAAGTTACAGAAAAATTTGCGAAGAATAAAAACAGAAGAATGAAGCTAATTTTTAAACAAGTAAATAATAAATAAGGGTATTCACACTGGCTCGTGTATTGGTGTTGTATTTATACACCGTTGTAATATCCTAGCAACGTCTAGTAATACACAACTTTATTTGGCGTTACTAGGATAAATACAACGGTGTAAAAATACTAGGGTTATATACACGTCAGTGTGAATACCCCTATTGTCTTTTCTAAATAATTGTTTTATTAATACTAAACATTTTTTTGTTATTTCAGGTTATAAATGACCTCTTTATGTATCTGTTTTGAGACCTATAAAGGGGGTCTTTTCTCAAAAGGTCACCTCAAGGGGGACCAACCCGACCATAAAACTGACTTTTATAATGTCCTAGGACCTATAAAACTTAACTTTATAAGGTCCTAGGACTTATAAAAACAGTCCTTGTTGGGGTACCTGCCCGAACGGGTTCATCCGTTCGGGTGAACTCCTGTTTTTCGCTTATGTTGTTAATAACTTGACAAACAACTTGCGATCTTCACGCCATCTACCGATGGTTATATCAGAGCAAACAAATCGTGAATTTTGTGGGATATTATCCCCAAAATAACGAAATTACGACACCTTTAGTTAAAAAATTGGCAATTAAATTAAGTGTTACTTTATATTTATTTACAAAATCATAGATTTAGATAATATCCGACAAAATTCGAGATTTTTTTGCAATAATTGCAAAAAAATTAAATTAAGTGTTACTTTATATTTATTTACAAAATCATAGATTTAGATAAAATCCGACAAAATTCGAGATTTTATTGCAATAATTGCATAACGTGACCCATCCGTCCGTCAATACGACGGACCGTCCGTTATTTCAACATGCTGTCCGTCAGACCAAATTGTCCGTCGGTCGGAAATTTCAAAAGAAAATCATCCTTTTTCGCTCCAAAGAGACAAACATTGACAAATGACTTGCAAGCTTCACGCCATCTATCGATTGTTATTTTAGAGCTATTATATAAAATCGCGAATTTTGTAGGATATTTTTCCTGAAATAACGAAAAATTGTTCATATCACTCGGGTGATAAGGGTTTTCATCCTTCGGTCGATTATTCACTCGCCGCTGCGCGGCTCGTCTCATAAACTTTCGCCCGGCGGATGAAAAGACCCCCTTTATCGCCCTTGTGATATAAACTACTATTTCATCTTTTCGTAAAGAGCATTACGCGTCTTGCTGACTAGTTAATACATCGTTATCTCGTAAACGAATTAATTATAACCCCTTATTTTCTGATTTATTTCTATTCTAATTTATATAATGGACGAAAACCACCAGATAATATTAGTATTTTTGATAAAAAACTCAAATAATATATTTATTACCTATTATTACAATTTATTGTTATTTATTTGTAAGTAGAGAATATTAAAATATTAAAATTTACATTTATTAATTTTTACAAGTTAAAACTTTTGTAATGTACACAGATAAAAGGATAGTTATGTTTATGTCTTATGTAGATAAGTAAAACGTTTTTGTTATGGGATTTGTTATGGTTTATGTTATGGGTGATTCATACGTTATCTTATCGTCAGAAATTTATTTCATGGTGAAATCTGTTGCAAAAAGAGAGGGAGAGACATTTTGTGAATTAGATACACTTGTAGAAAACAACATGAATTCTGTTTTAAAATAGATTTCTGTACTTCAACGGCGACATATTTGAACCAAAAGTTGTACTAATTTTTAGCTAAATGTGTTGCCTATGCATTTAATTATATTCATACTAATATTCGCGCGCCCCCACGCGAGCCTAAATGAACACCTGACTTACAGATCCGAGCCTTAAGAAAATTGTAAAATAAATGACTAAAAACTAAAATAGTTCGAGACAGTCAAACGTCCCAGTTTTTGAAACTGTATCGCATATTGTTTTCAGCGGTGGGCCAATTTTAAAATTTCTTTGTCCAAATCTTCATCATTTGGAAAAAAAATAATATAAATAACAAAATTTATAGTTGAGAATAGGTCTTAAAAAATAATCTACAGGTAAATATTAAATCCAGATAGACCAGCAGTAATAGGTTTTTAATAGTTTTAAAAGTTTTAATAAAAACTTATTAAAAAAAATTAAATTAAAAATTTTAAGAATATTCTTCTATTTAAAATTAAAAAAGTGCACTACAAAGTAAAAAAACTTTGACCTCTCGTCAACCAGTGGATACGTAGTTAAGAGTAATGCTTGCTCTGAACATAGCATAAAGAGGAAAAAAAAGAAAATCACTTGCGTCTAGCCGGAACCCTACCACAAAAATCCTAATGCGCGCGCATCAATAAAAGTTGTGATCAAGATCTTCAAAGTGTCACATTTTCAACATAACCCTATTTAATTTTTATTAACTGATTTCATTTTATGGTAGAAAGTCCCCGTAGTATTTAAAGCAAACTTTTTTTTATTTTATTTGGTTGCTGCTGGACAATTACGTTTACTTAATTATTTTTTAAATAAAATATTATTCAAATAAAAAGACACCGTAGCGGTGAAAACCGCAATATCTTTGCTCAAATTTAAATCTATACGTTAAGTAGGTTTTAAATAAAAGAAGTGCCAGCAAGCAATTAAATTTAAAATTATTTTGACAAAGAGTACTTAGTACCGAAAGCTCAATAAAAAATATAAAATTATTTGATTTTTATTAATCATTCTTATAACTCGAATTACTTAAAAAGTTTAATTTTTATTTCATCTCAAATAGTAGAAAATTAACAAAATTTGAATTAATATCAGTTATTACCTAATAAAAATTAAATAGGGTTATGTTAAAGCTTTGAAGCTTAGACCTTAGATAATCTATACAATAGATAGGTCATAGCCGTATACCTGAAGCAGTTTGTTTTGAAGCTCAAAAATTTTTGGTGGGGTGCGCGGGGTTTGTTTTCCTTTTAGTTAGCCCCTGTAACGGCTGCAACTAAATATACACATTGACATGTTTTTATTGCAAGCAAAGACTCAAATCATTCTCAAAACAAAGCAAAATATCGCAAACATGACGAAATTAATTAATACTTAAATAAATTATACTATTTAGAAATTGATAAATGTGAAATCAATTAATAATTACATAATAAATGCAAAATTTGGTTACGTTTATTTTCAAATTTGTATTAATTTATTATTATGATTTATTTTTAGATTGATGATATTAATAGTGCAATAGGCCATTAATAAAGTTCCATTGTATAACTATGGCTATAAAACTGGTTAAATCAATATTCAAATGTTTTTCAAATATTAGATTACATTACGGGTCAAAGGCAACTTCAGAAAAGTTACAAAAGAAGCTTACACACAAAAACTAATTAAATATTAATAAAATTTATAATTTGTTATGTTTTTACTGTTTCGTTACACTCGTTAAAATGTCACTTTGCCTTTGAAGGTATGCAACCTGTGATGCACTATAAAAGGAAAACAAACTTTGTTGTTCTTTTTTGAGCTTCATAACAAATGGGTCTATGTCCTATCTATTGTATATATGATCGAAGGCTTAGACCATTTAAACTTATAGACACGCCCTTTCCTATCTCTTCTTGAATAGAAATTGAAGCAAACATGTGTGACGTCACTGGTGGAGTTGCATCGAGATTTATATTAATGGTATACTAAAATTAACTATTTTCTTCATTTATAGTTGGTATTTGCAGGTATATCTTAGCATTTATCCCACCAGTAACATCACTTATGTTTGCTTCACTGCTTGAAAATCAAGGCGTGTCTATAAGTTTAAATGGTCTAAGCTTTGAAGATCTTGATCATAACTTTTATTGATGCGCTCGCATTAGGATTTTTGTGGTAGGGTTCTGGCTAGACGTAAGTAAGAAGATCCTCTCCCTCTTGTAGTAACTTGGGAAATATCCCGTCTGGTCCTGAAGACTTACATATGGTTTGAAAGATTTCAACGCCCATACAAACCTTCTTTTATTAAAGAGTTTATTTGCAACCCCTCATCATGTCACCCCTCCCCCCGTTGGAGTAACCAGGTCTACCCGGCCGGTTGCATAATTTTGTGTAGGTGTGCTTTTTGAGAAGTGCGTCTGTAGCAAAAGCTCCAAGGTCTTCTCCCTCCCCCCCCATTGGCTGTAAACCCCCTTTTAGGTTTTTGAAGAAAACCAACTTTGCCGTTGTTTTCTCTCATTAAAGCTCTCTGGAGTCTAGCACTTTCTGGAGTTCCTTCGACCTATTCACAGTATACTTTTTCCATGAGTCTTCTTTTGCCTTTCTAACGGCCAGTTTGTATTTCCGACTCGAATATTTATAAGTTTCCCATTCCCCAGTTCCATTTTGGGCCTGGTTGTATAGCCTGCGAGTTTCTGCCCTGAGGGAGTTCAGCTCACGATTTCACCAAGAGCGAGAAAATACAGTATTTTCATGTATTTTCTCTAGTGACTTACATCACTAGGTCTAGTGACTGTATTTTCTCGCTTTCCATAGAAACTCAATTTAGACAATTACTAAATATTCAGTAAAGGCAAGTTTTTGGTGGCAATACATCAAAATATAGTTTTGGCCAAATGTTTATACTGGCCAAGCGATGACGTCATTAATTGTGCAAACATTGATTTGGATCCATTCAACCCCCCCCCCAATTGCATAAGTAATTCCAAAGAATTATAAATATTAAAAAAAAATATTATCGTTATTATTATTGTGTTCGCCATATCCCCCCCACCGCTATGAGCAATGTTTAGTTACGGATTTTTTTGAATGAAATAATAGCTTATTTTCATACCAACAATCTATGTTGTAAAAATTTTGAACTTTGAAATTTTGAAAATTAAGTTATTAATAAATTTCTATTTTATTTTTGACATTGAATTTAAATTTTGGCGCCACGTGAGAAATAGTTTGCGGTTTTGGGCGGTTTTTCAGTTAAAAGTTGGCGCCACAGATTTCTAAAATCTGACAACACTGGTTCTTAGTGTTCTTACTTATTTCAGTAGATGGCGGTGCCATTCTAAAGTAAGATGGCGACGGCTAAATAAATTTGTTCGTTAATTGAGGTTATATTTTGTTAAATTGAGAAAAGTGAACACTTAGCCACAGGTACACTTCAAGAAATACTTTCGAACAGTTACAAATTATGGAACGGATCGACCAAGTATCGGAACCTCCCAAAAATTTTAGTAGCTATGAAATTAAAGTGGAAGATGTGAAGTTTAATTTGGAAGATTTACATCACTCGATAAACATTAAAGACGAGAGCGATGCAGAACAACTAGCACTGGAGAAACCCTTAAGAAAAACTAATAACTCAAATTTTATTTGTCGGGTTTGTGATTATAAATGTGCATGGAAATCAAATTTAAGAAGACATTTAAAAACTCACTTAGGCGACAAACCTTTTGTTTGTGAGATTTGTGACTTTAAATGTGCATATAAAGCAAATTTAAAAGTACATTTACGAACCCACACTGGCGAGAAACCTTTTGCTTGTGAGATTTGTGATTATAAATGTGCACAAAGAGAAGTTTTAAGAAGACATTTAAGAACGCACACACGTGAGAAACCTTTTGCTTGTGAGATTTGTGATTTTAAATGTGCACGAAGAGAATATTTAAAATTACATTTAAGAACTCACACAGGCGAGAAACCTTTTGCTTGTAATATTTGTGATTATAAATGTGCGCAAAAAGAAGTTTTAAGAAGACATTTAAGAACGCACACAGGCGAGAAACCTTTTGCTTGTAAGATTTGTGATTTTAAATGTTCACAAAAAGCAACTTTAAAAAGCCATTTAAGAACTCACACAGGCGAGAAACCTTTTGTGTGTGTGATTTGTGATTATAAATGTGCACGAAGAGAAGATTTTAAAAAACATTTAAAAACTCACACAGGCGAGAAACCTTTTGCTTGTGATATTTGTGATTATAAATGTGTTCAAAATAGATCTTTAAAACATCATTTAAAAAGTCACACTGCATAGACAAAAATAATTTAGTCAAATTTACTTGATGTAGCTAGATGTATGTTTATTAACATTTTGAAAATTTCTGGAATTTATGTTAGGCGCCTTTTTAAGAAATTTATCGGTTTAGTGGTTAAAATCATATTCGTGTTTTGGAATCTTAAGGAAGTTCTTCAAGAGATTTATTTTATATATTTTGGGACTTTTCCAATATATTTTGTTTTTCTTTAGTACTAAAATTTGAGGTCTTTATAACGTTTTGAAATATTTCCCATGTGAACAAATTTTTTCAATGACGGGACGTATTATTTTTGCAAAAATATTTTAATTTATCAATGTTTATTTAATGTATTTTTGTAAGTTTGACAATTATAATTGAATTCATAGATTTTTTTTGTTTTGAACATTTAAAAAAAAAATTTTTTTTTATATCTAATCAAATTACCGGGGGCGGATTACTACATTGAAGTAGCCGTCTTTCTTATACACCCAAAAAGGGTAAAAAGAGGGTGTTTTTAATTAAGTGGAAATTACGGAAAATTAATTAAATTTAAATTTTTGTAAATCTTTTGTTTTTTAACTATTTAATTTTTTTAAACAATAGATAGCTTGCCACCACATAAATTTTAAAGGATAGCCTTTATGGTTATGTCAAACATTTCCTTTGGGGCGTGAATTGTCGACCTGCTCTTCCGGAAGCCGAATTGTCTTTCTAAGAAATCGCTAGTGCGGTGAAGTTCTTGGGTTAGCCGTTTAACTACCATTCTTTTGCACAGTTTTGCGATATTATCAAGCTAGCAGATGGGTCTATACCAGTTAGAGAGTTCTAGTGGTTTGTTTCCTTTTCTAATCAAAACCAAATTGGCTGTTTTCCATCTCTCTGGAAATGTCCCGTATGTCTTCGGCATAAGCATTAATTACCACCAGTGACTGTGATTGTTTAAATTTGCCAGTAGCGCTCTTGTGTAGCTCCTGCATCCATTTGCATCGGAAGCTGCCAACTCGGTGCCCCTTATTTTTGTCAGTCACCGCAGAATTTTGCACTGCTATCTTTTTTTTGTACCCGGGTTGGTAATACCTGAAGCACCGATCGCCTCTTGACTCTTTAGTCTTACAAGGTATATAGATCTATATGCCTTGCTAGTCTTACACTCTCAGAACTCGTGATCGGAGGCCCATCACTGAAAACACCTGCTCAACGGCGTTATTTTGCATAGGCTCTTTCTAATTTGTAGTTTTCCTATTTCTATGAGTTTCTTGGCACTTTCAGTTTCAAGCCTCCAGGGACGTGCCCATGGGGGGGGAGCTCCCCCCCAATGCTGCAGAAAGTTGGCAAAAAGTTGACAAAAACACCCAAAAGTTGGTCAATTTGGCAATTTTTATGTCTAAATTTACAAAAAGTTTCAAAACTTACAAAAAGTTGGCAATTTTGAATTAATTCAGTTAGCAAATTTGCAAATTTGAAATTTCTCCACCCCGAAAAAAGTTGATTGGGCACGTCCCTGCAAGCCTCATCTGTATTGCTTGGGTCCTAAGGTAAGCTGGCATCAAGTCCTCAGGGGATATATCGTCCCCTTAGTAGTATAACTGGGTAACTTGATATTACTGCTATTGAGAAAATTGAAAAAATGGAAAGGATCTGGGACTTATCTACATTTTGCAAGTGGATAAATATGTTCTATTATGTTTCTAAATATAAATTATCCACTTGCAAAATGTAGATAAGTCCCAGATCTTTTCAATTTTCTCAATAACAGTAAAATCAAGTTACCCAGTTATAGTACTAAGGGGACGATATGTACCTACTCCTACTCAAATGCTATCCGTTAACGACTAGAATTTTTTCAATAATATTTATGTAATCACTGGTTGCATATTAATATACCTACTTACCAAATTTTCACAATTTTAAAATAAAAGTTTAACATCTTACTCTGTGCAAATGCTACCTCTCAACCATTATAATTTTTTCAATATTTTTTTATGTATTCACTGGTTATCACATATCACATGTATAAAAGACCAGCACGCTGCTGCTGCTGCTCCAGCGTGTCATTTTTCACTCTGATTGGTTGTTGTCTTTGGTCGTACCAACTTAAAATCACCTTAGTACTCCATTCTATATGGAGTGGTAAAGTAATTTTAAGTTGGTAGGACCGACGATAACAACCAGAGTGCGCTGTGTGTTTAAAAAAAAATTACAAGCTGGAGCAGTAGCAGCCTGTCATTTTTTTAAAACACACAACGCGCTCTAATTGGTCGTCGTTAATCATACCAACTTAAAATCACTTTCCCTGGGATCGAGTAGCACACCAATCAAGTTTTCAACCTCGATGGGACGCCCGTCCGTGGTTCAGCCAGCTATATTAATTAAATGATCCAATTTTTTACCAATTTAAAATCACCTCCCCTGGGAACGAGTTGCATACCAAGTAAGTTTCAACTAAGGCACTTATATATAAATTTTATCTTGGTTAATCCGAAGATTATCCATCCAAAAAATTTAATATTCGACTTTTACATTTTCAATAAATGTATTTCACAATTGTTTCCATACACATATGAAGTATTTCACAATAATAAACGGGCAGCACATGCTACTCCTCTACCTCCTTCTTCAGCGTGTCCTTTTTGTAAGACACACAACGCACTCTGATTGGTTGATATCGTGGGTTTTTAGCAACTTTAAATGAATTCCCCTGGGATCGAGTTGCACACCAAACGAGTTTCCAACGTTGGTGAGACGCCCGATTGAATCAACTTTACAATCCTTATTATTTTTGAACTTGAGGACGTTTGAATGTAAACAATTAAAATTGTCAGTATTAGGGATTTATTTTTTTTAATGAAGAATGTTAAAAGAAAAATCTATCGGTTGAGCTTATGCAGGGGAGTTTCCAGCCAACTACCTTAGGGGGGGTAATTTACCTATAGCAATGTAAATTTCAACATAGATTGATCTTTATTTGTTGAAAAATAATGAAAAGCAAATAATAATTCTTTGGGGGGGGGGGGTTAATTACTCAATTACTCCCCCCTGAATACGCCAGTGAGCTTATGTTAGTGTTTGAAAACGACTTTTTTAAATTAATACCGCTAAAATAGAGATCCACCGGCTAGCTACCCCTCCGTGGACGGGGCTTTCTACCTAGTGTATTAATAAACTTACAAAATTTTACAGTTTTAAAATAAAATTTTAATTTATTTTTTTTCTACAAAAAGCACACCTTAACGATTAGAATTTTTTAAATATTTTTTATGTATTCACTAATTTATACTTCCAAAATTTTAAATTTAAATTTTTCAGTAGTTGTTGAGAATGATTAGTAGAATCGTTAGATTTAACAAGTTCTTGATACTAGAAATATTAAAATTTTTAAAATCTAGCAAGATGAAATCTTTGTTAAATAAAATTGTTAAATTCGACAAATTTTGACATTTACCTTGTTAACCTTGTTAATTTGATGTTGGCAAAAATTTCACTAAATAGGCAAATATTGTTAAATAGGTTCAATTAGATTATTGTTAGAAAATTTTTGGATCGTGAATAGACCGATTGACGATAAATTTAAAAATAAAGTAAAAAATAAAAATATTTTGACAATTGTAGTTTTCCGTCTATCTTAGTTAGAAGTTATTTGCGAAAAACTACTGAGGGGGGGCTGTAGCCATGTTTTGCAATTTTACTTTTGATTTAGAATCTATGTGTGCAATTGATGGCAATCGATAGAGTTTCGGTTGAGCCTGAATGAGCTTGAGTGAGCGAGATTTTGTTAATTTTTTACAAAGTTATGGATACTTGAAATTTTCGACTAAACTCCGAGCAACATGCGTTAAATCGTAAGGTTTTTTAAGGCTCGACATCATTTCTTGTAGTTGTTTTGCAGCTGGTATCTGGGGGTCTAGGACAACTCGCCGCCGTCAACTAAAAAAAGTTTGAATTTTATGTTTAACTTTTTATGATGATATTTTCTACTTTTTAACAATTAAACCGATTTAGTCCATGGCGTATAAAAACCATGGATGCAAAAATTTGCATGTTTCAGATCCGATTTTATGTTTTGTATCGAGCGTTCCAAGAATTAATATTTGAGTAGCTGGTCGGAAAATTATTGTTAAAAGGTCGTTAAATGGTTAACGATTACTATTGTACTATGTTAAGGACGTTGGTAACAACCCATTGATTGGCTAAACAACCAAAATCGGTACTAACATTGGTTTGTTTCACCAACCAATACGTTGTTAAAAAATTTGTTAACAAATCAGTACAAGTGTCATGCAGCCTTAAAATGCAATTTATTTATAAAATGTCTTTGTTTATAAGTGATTTTCCGACCAGTTACTTAATTGGGTATTAATTCTTTGAACTATCGATACAAAACATAAAATCGGATCTAAAACATGCAAATTTTTGCATCCATGGTTTTTAAAGGCCTTGGACTGAATCGATTTAATCGTCAAAAAGTAAAAAATATCCGGGGGACTTCACCAAATTTAAGCGTTCAAAAATTTAATCATAAAATTCAAATTCTTTTCGGTTGACGGCGACGAGTTGGACCGGCGGCAAGTTGGGTTGGCGGCAAGTTAGGCTGGCGGCGAGTTGGTCCGCGGCAAGTAAGCAGCGGCGACTTGGCCGCGGCGAGTTGTCCCAGCCCCGGTATCTGGAACGTGTCCAACCAAGGTAGATGTCCAACCAACTTTTTTCGGGGGGGAGGAATTTCAAATTTGCCAACTGAATTAATTCAAAATTGCCAACTTTTTGTAAGTTTTGCAACTTTTTGTAAATTTAGACATAAAAAATTGCCAAATTGACCAACTTTTGGGTGTTTTTGTCAACTTTTGGCTAACTTTCTACGATATGGGGGAAGCTCTCCTTCCATCCCCCCCATGGACACGTCCCTGACTGGTATAAGTTGATCTAGTACATCCATTTTTATTTTTTTTATTTTTTGGGGACAGCGGTGAGGTTTTAATTAATTAAAAATAATTGTTTTAATTCCATGACAAGTTAATCTCTTCAAGGTTAGGGGTCATCCATAAATTACGTCATACGTTAAAGGGGGGGAGGGTATCGCCAGAATGTGACATTGTGTGGCATGGGGCAGGGGGGGGGGTGAAAAGCTTTGTGACGTTACATGTTAAAATTTAAAGTAACTAGTCGTTTGTTTTCTCTATTATTAAAAATATTTGACTTTATGTTGATTTTATAAAAGATTATTTAATAAAAATAAGAAAAAAATGAAAATAACTGTTTTCTTTTGATTATTTTTAAATACATGCATAAAATTGAAAAATGTGTGACGTCACATCAGGGGGGGCGGGGTTTTAAAAATGTGACAACCTGTAACAAGGGCGGGGGCAGGGGTTAAAAAGTCCTAAAATTCGTGTGAAGTAATTTATGGATGGCCCCTTAGGGAGCAGTCTTGCTCTGCGAGTGATAACAGCAGGGGAGGAGTAATTGTACGCCTAGACGCTTGATTCATCTTGCTCGAGATTTTTATTTTGTTGCCCAAGTATTTTCTTCTTTTTTTCAGCCGTCTTTCGTCCACTGCTGGACATAGGCCTCCTCTAGTTTTACTAGTGCTGTTAAACGTACACTCCCGAACATTACATATCTCTTTTAGACTCCCCCCAAGTGGGGGGAGAGAGGGGTTTGCCTATAACTCACCACGCTGGGCAGACGGGTTGGCGAGTAGAGGGTCATAATGAAGTTGGATAAATTTTGTAGCCGGGTTGGGGATCGAACCTAGGGCTTCTAGCCTAGAGTCCGGTCCTTAGCCCGTCTACTTAGCTCACCTCTTAGCCCAAGTATTTTAGGTGAAAATTATTTTTTACTACGCTTTTAATCATTTTTGCGAGATGTAAATGATTATCTGGTGAGTTTGTTACCAAATTGCGAATGCGAAGATAATATGAAGGAAAAGGTAGTGAATTAATTGGACAGTTTGGACTGGCAATCAGAAAGGAAAAATGGGAAAGGTTCAGAGATTTTGTTAACAAAGAACAATATGTGGTACTTAATACATTCTTCAAATTGTAGACGAATGGAAAGTGATAAAAAACCAGATAGACTACATAATGGTGAATAGAAGATTTTGAAATAGCTGTTTATCGGTTAAAAGTTACCCGGGGACTGACATATCATCGGACCATGAGCTTCTGGAGGGCAGATTTAGAGTAAGGCTGATGAAAAGGAACAGCGGAAAAGAAGAAAAAAATGGGATTTGGATAAACTGAAAGAAGTAGAAGCAAAGATGAAGCTGACGAAAAGATTAAACACTGAAACATCAGTGTTTCAGTGAAGTGAGTAATGAATATCCCACTAGACATGTAACATTAAATTAACATCGGCGATGTTAATTTTTCAATGTTAATACAACGTTACAATTAAACGTTGCGACAATGTTGCTTTAACATCTGTAACATTGTACCAACATTGCTTCAATATTGCATTTTCACATCGCTTTAATATTAATGCGATGTGATAGTAACATTGTACCAACATTCCTTCGATGTTGCACTTTCACATCGCTTTAATATTAATTATGTGATATAACTTAATCTTTTCGGTTTTTACTGCATATAAAATTATTATCCATATATCGCATATATGGTCCATAATCCATATTTGACAACTTTCTTAAACTTTTCAATAAAAATTAAATACCTACCTACAATTGAAAAACTTTAAACTTAAAATTTTAATTCGGGTTTTTACATTCTATTGTATCATTTCGTCAGGTCATAAAAATTCCAACCTTTCTTTTGTATACTTTTCTATTGTGTGTAACAAAGTAATACAATTTTACCCATAAAAATACCGTTTAATAAACTATAAAATTTGGTACTAGATAAGGGAGGCCGGTAAATTGCGCCAGCGGTCAATATTTTCTTGCCTATTTTTGATCGGTAGCTTAAGGACAACTAGCAAATTGCGCCAGCGGTTGGTTAGGGAGCTTAAGTTGTAATACCCAATAAGTGGAGTACTTACTAGTAATTATAATATTATGTAATTCCCACAGTGGCGTAGTTTTTAGAAGGTTTCAAAATATGTGAACCGTATGAAAGTAACTGTGTGGGGGGGAATCATTTTAGTTATAAAACGCAATGAAAATGTTTTTGATATAATTTTTAGAAAAATATATAAAAAAGTAACTGTAACCTACGCACAGCTGTACCTCTCCGCGCAGATTCAATTTCTTTTGCATCATTTCTAAAACAATATAGAAAACAAAATATAAACAATATAAACAACAAAATATTATTATAATTAAAGAAGATTATTATTATTTATTTTTCATAAATATCTGCAAAATGATGACATATACGTTTTAGAAAATCAAATCTGCTTAGTTCCTTTGATTGATACAATGCTATGTTGAATTGCAATGTTTTTTGCTTGAGTATAGTTTTAGTACGGATTTGCTTCTGTTGATTAATACTATCGATTTTAACGTAAACAGAAATTTGCATATCTAACACGGCGTCCAAAAATGTGTAAAGGTCTGGATAAGATGTATGAAAATTTTTAGCAAAATAATTGTGGAAAGACTCGCAGGCGTTAGTTGTTCGGAACATATTTGATGTATTCGATGCCCAAATGTTTGGGGGGAACAAAGAATTTTCTTGTATGTATGTGTTATGTAGATATGAAGAATATTTAGAAAGTCTGGCATCTACGGGCATAATTTGCATTAAATCTTCATGAAAACTTTCAGATACTTCTGCGGGGTTTAAATACTGCAGCCCAAATGTCCATTTCAACCAATTTCCAATAAGCGAATTTTTATCTTGATATTCAGTTGAAAGTCCAAATTCTTTAAGTTTTCGGTACCACGCTTGACTGACATGAAAACGACACCCTATAATTTCAACATTCTGCCAAACTTTCCGTATACTGTTTTGAATGGCTTGTTCAACATCGGCAACAATCGATCTAGGTTGGAAACGTATATTAAACTTTTCAAGGCAGATATTTACCAACGTTTGAAAACAATTGATATACGTATGTTCTGATTTGCTCGGCAGGAGACAAAATGCCAAAGAAATATAATGACCATTTTTGAATCCATGAATTGTAAATAATTGCTTAAAGTGTTTCGTACAAGAATCAAAAGTACCGTCCACATATATACTGTCTACATCGCATAAACACTTCAAATTGGTTTCAGATGAAAATATAACTAAATTTTGAACACTGTCGTTAACCATCAAAAAGTTTTCGCCGCGGTGTGTTCTGATATCTATGGAGTCTAATGCAGAATGCACGTCCTCAATAGATGTTGGAAGGGGGGGGGCGTTGTTTTCTAACTTCATTGTAGGCATTGCGCTTTATCTTTGTAATATCAACAACGTTTATCGGAACAGACGGATTTTCCTTTAAAACAGCATTGACAACTTTAGCCGGTGGTGCATGCTTCCAACCATCTTCAAGAATTTTTCGTTTTGTACCTACACTTATTATTTGTCGATTTAACTTACCTTCATCTTCCACATGATTATGATTAAGGTTCTCTTTACTTCGAATGCGACTGCCAGCTTCTCCTGTGGTGTGCAAAGTTGCACGACATTTTTTATCAGTACATCGCCATCTTATTTCACCGGTTTGCAATGTGTTACTTTGACGAAACTTAAACCCACCAACTACCAACAGCACATGTCCACGTTCGCTCACAATTTCTTGCATACTTGAAGCCCAAAAATTACAAAGTTTTGAAATTATCTAATTTGCTTCTATTCTCTCTCTATGCTGATTTACGACCTAATAATACCAACTTTAAGTTATATTAAATTTAAATTTGAATTGCATATTAAACAGGGTTAGGGTAAAGGTGACGTATCTGCTAAAATTCAAAAATAGAAAATGTCTAAATTAACGTAAAAATAAGTGAAAGTCCCACAGTGTGAAAATACGGGCTAAATACACCTCTGTTAAATTAAGACCCAAATTTTTTTCAATAGTACTAATCCTTTTGTCAAACAAGCAATGGATTAAAATTTAACAACCTTTTTTTGACTTAATTTACGGTCAGCCGAAAACATTTTTGGCGCAATTTACGGGTAGGATTAAAAAAACCCTTGACCGCTGGCGCAATTTGCTGTCCCCGTAGATAAGTACTATTTATTTTTAGCATAAATCTCAAATAAATTTGTATTTTTTTATATCAATACAATAAATATGTATTTTTTAAATTCATATAATATTATTATTAGTGATTTTAGTGACATAAAATGGTGATTTTAACCGCCTTTTTAAAAAATTATAGCCCCATATAAAACTTATTTGAACCAATTTTAACTAAAACTACTTAAAATAATTTTAATACAAAAAAATTTATCTCCGCCAAATTTATCTCTCCAACAAATTTATCTCTACACATAAATTATTAATTTTACAACCAAATCATAAATATTGAAGCAAATAATCACAATTCTTACAACCAAACTCGATAGCTGAGTGGTCATTGTCCAGGCAATCCAAATACAACGAAAGATAGGTCGCAAGTTCGAATCCCTAAGATATAACATTTTTAAAATTTATATTTTTAAGCCCTCCAAGGTAGGTATAGGTACATAAGTAGGGAAATAATATTAGAATATTACGATTACAAAAAATATTATGCAATATTACTAAATTACAATAATAATTACTGTAATTAAATAATGATCATAGATCGAAAAGCTGCTTACTTTATCATAAAAATTTTTAATTTTTTTTAGTTAATGTTAAAGCAACGTTACTTTCTCACGTTGAGACAATACTTTTTCACGTTGAGACAACATTATTTAGAAACGTTAACAATTAACGTTGTATGGGCGGACATTCAGCGGTTGTACCAAAGTTGCTACAACATCGCCTCAACAAATTAAGTAACATCGCAAGTGAATTTTTGATATCGTGTCAACGTTGTGATAATGTTATTTTGCCTAGTGAGATCTCACTAGCAAAGAGAAAAAAAGGAAACCATTGATGACAAATGAGATATTGCAATTTGCAACTGATGCATGATAGATGAGAAGTCAATAACGAAGAGAGTAATTGTAGGGATATACAAAAAGAAATAAGAACAGCAAAAGAAAACTTGACAGATGTACAATGCTCGGAAATAGCATGGCTAGAGGGGAAATATGACGCCTTCAAATTCAAAAAAAAAGATTCGACTGGAATCTATAAAATGACAGCAGGGAGCAGAGTACAGGATGGAGATATTTATGATTATAAATATTATAATTTTTATTAAATTAAAAAAAAACTTTTTTACAACATTTTTGTATTTTATGTATCTTAATGAGAAGTGCTTTATGATAATAATGGAGGGTGGTCTCAGAAAGCTAGATAAGAACAATAGTCGTTATTCTATTCATGCGCGTCGTTTGTGGACGCAATCTTGACGGATCCCTATAGACGTAAAGAGTAACGCCACAGATTACTATTACAGATAGCCAACCCCATTGTTAAAATGGTTAACACATTTTAACAATGAAACCATGTTAGTACTGGAGACGACTACCAGAGGCGCATTTCTGGGAGACATCACGATATTGAACTATGGTGGCTACTGGATACGCTTCATAGATGTCGTTTCTAAAATATTTCATAAAATCTTAAGCAGAAAATTAATTATACATACATTGCCGTTGTAGTATCATGCCTTGAAGGAAAGTAAACCCTTAAGCCGTAGGTAAATAAAATTTTCTACTTGAGATGTCATGAGATATTTTAGAAACGACATCTATGAAGCGTATCCAGTAGCCACCATAGTTCAATGTCGTGATGTCTCCCAGAAATGCGCATCTGGTAGTCGTCTCCAGTACTAACATGGTTTCATTGTTAAAATGTGTTAACCATTTTAACAATGGGGTTGGCTATCTGTATACTAATCTGTGGTAACGCCATCTGAGCGCACCAAGTTAGATTTAAAAATTATAAAAATGATATTTCCTTGCCCCCTAACAAATTTAAAGGATCGACGCTCATGAATACAAATTCATTCGTGATTTTGGTAGGTAACATAGTTTTCTAGGTTGCCATCTGGTACTAAGCCTACTAGAAGTGTTTAGTTGTTTACGTAATCTCGAAAATTGCATTATAAAGGCCATAAGTTGATTGATTTGTGTTATGTTTCAATTATGACAGAATTTGAAGAAGCTATTGGTGGTTCGAGAGCTTCTAGTAATGACTACGAAATTACAACAGATGAAATTGAGGTCACGGAAGTCGACCTTGAGAATTTACACCACTCCATTGATATTAAGGAAGAAGATCCAAATTTAGAATATCAAGAAGATTGCAATAAGGTAAACTATGAATCATATTATTTGTTGTTCAATGATGAAAGTTAAGACAAAGAGAATCTTAACCCTAATGTTTCCGGATCGGTGTACCGGGTATTTTTTTTTACTTTGCCATTGAATATTTAAGCCTGTATTTTTCACAGTAATCTGGGATTTTGACATGTTATAAAAAGTAGTTTTTAACGGATTACAGCCGCATTTTAGCAAATGCACCTTCTACGCGATTATAAAAAGGTATACTGGTATCACCCGATTAGGGTACTGGGTACGTCCAATTTAAATTCACATCATTTTAAGGTAAAAACAGATTATTATACAATGTGTTCGCGAAAAGTGGTAACAGTGAATAATTCTTAAATATTACTAAATACAAAAAAAAGTTTAAATAGTTTTTTATTGAACTCCAAATTTTCTATTGGAAACTGTCAAAACATATTTTTTTATAATTCAAATTCAACCGGAAGTAAACATAATTTTTTTTTCAAATAGCAACATGTCGTTTTTTTAACATTTTTGCAATTGCAATTTTTTCTCTATAAGTACATATAAAATTTTCATAAGGTCACATCAAAAAATATTCGAGAAAACACAAGATTTAAACAAACAATAATAATAATTTATTAATTATTTACACACGGGTATGTAGAGTGCTATGAAGAACAAAACACCATTATTATGATATAACACCATTAGAATTTTTCTATAGTCATTTAAAAACGGTAGTTTACGCAATTTTATCTTTAAATTTAGAAAATTTAAAAACCAAAATTAATTTAGGATGCTCTATCAATTTATCATCAACTCACCAAAACTTCTGCAAATATTAGAATCATATCTTGAACAAAACGGTGGCAATTTTGAAAAATTTATTAAATAAATGAAATGTTGTGTTTTCGGTGTCGTGATGTTTTGTTTTTCATGGCACTCTACATACCTACATATGTGTAAATAATTAATAAATTATTATTGTTTGTTTAAATCTTATGTTTTCTCGAATATTTTTTTATGTGACCTTATGTGTAAATTTTATATGTGTTTATAGAGAAAAAATTGCAGATTGCGAAAATGTTAAAAAAAAGACATGTAGCCATTTGAAAAAAAAATTTTATGTTTACTTCCGGTTGAATTTGAAGTATAAAAAAATATACTTTGACAGTTTCCAATAGAAAATTTGGAGTTGAATAAAAAACTATTTAAACTTTTTTTTTGTATCGAGTAATATTTAAGAATTATTCACTGTTATATCACTTTTCGTGAACACACTGTATTTAAGGTAGTTCTTTCCCTACAATCCAGTTAAAAAGTTATGGCTTACTACCTGCTTACTACCCATATTATACGTACCTGTGGAACAAAGATAGTTAATAAAGTTTTTTAAAGGTAGTGTACCCCTCACCCTACTGTACTGTACCACTCTATTGTACTCACACCGCTTGGCTCTATTTTATACCCCTTCCACTAAAAATATTCCTCTAAATACGGAATTATTTTTAATATTTTATTAAAATTACATGGTAAATAATTTTCATTTTTTTTCTAAATTGTTCAAAATATATATTTTTTCAATATACTAGTTTTTTGTCAGAATGGTAATACTCCTTCAAAGAAAAAAATTAAAAAACCTGTCATTTTCCCACTCTTCTCCCATGCTACATGTACAAAAAATGTAATTTTTAAATGCAATTATCTTTTATTAGACGTGGTAAATCGTCTAAAAATTTTAACAGCGTGTGTATTATACATTTAATGACTTATATTCAAAGTTTGAAAGATTTCTTAATATTTTGCTTCCGCGACCCAACCTCCTTAAAGCAGGTAATTTATTTCAATTTAAGCAGAGTTGAATGCTTTTACGCTTAGGTATATACTTTAACACAATGTTTTCAATATTTTTCAAAAATATTCATAACATTTTTCAAGAAATTTTTGAATTTGTTCATGGCAAATTGATTTGTTATAATGATGTACAACATTTACCTGTTTTCCTTGATTCTTCATCAGTTTTACACAAATAACGGACATCTTTGAGTCATTTCATATGAAATTGCAACAAATCGGCAGAGCCATCATAATTTAGATTTTGTTCAAACTTTGTGGGAATGTCTTTAGGAATCCAAAGACCAAAATTTACAAGGATTTAATTTTCGCACTTGCCACTTCCGGTTCACACAAAGTAAAGCAATTGAAAATCAGGCTTATTTTCGTATTTTGAGGTTTTATCCGTAAAATTTTTCTATTAGAAAGGTCTACTCGATTAAGTTGGCATTTTGAAGCTGAAAGGTGGGGCATTTCATGTGAAGCGGACAATGAAAAAAAAGTGAGGTTGTGAATTTCGTTCATATTGGGCATATTTGTACTTCTAGGGGATATAAACGTGTACACATAATTTTTTTTTATTTGAGGTTTAGTTGTTATGATATGAGATCTTAAAGATTCACATAATTGACGGAAGGGTTTATTTGGAATTTTATTTTCACATTGAAGTAAATTATAATAAAATAATAAATGTAGTGTTTTCTATAGAAAATTTACTGTTCTTTTTGATTTTTAAATCAGATTTCAAATTTGATTTTTTTTTTCTAGTGTTAAACCGGAAGTAAATATTTAAAATATTTTTTTTAATAACTTCGACCATTTTAATTTTAATTTTTTTTACTTCAAAATAAAGCTTAAAATTTATAAATTCTGCTATAAAAGTTTCAAAATGGAATCTAAATTAGTTTGGGAGATACATCCATTACAGTACGTACATGTCACACTGGGCGCTTCATCAAGTTGGCTGGACTAAGTACTTTTACCTTGGAAAAGATATAGGAAAGTTTATATATGGCATGATTGTTCAGTTAAGTAAGTTAAATGTAAATTTCCAAGTTTTCGACCTTGAGGGGGTGCTTCTCGCGCCGCCCTCTTGGTTTGAAGGGGTGGACAATTGCTTTTTCGCTACTATCTTGTTACCGGTGCTAGATACGTGGACTAAGGTTATTATAAAAATTGTAGAGCGTGCAATTTTGCATATTTTTTGTCGTATGTATTTTTTTCTAAAATTAATAGTTTTTCGTCAATTTCAAAGTATTAGTGGTATTAAATTGACGAAAACGTTAATTTTCTACTCGTTATAACTCTGAAAGTATTAATTTTACAAAAAAATGTATAAGAAGAAAAATATGCAGAATTGCACGCTCTACAATTTTTATAATAACCTTAGTTGATGTATCTAGTATTGGTAACGAGATAGTAGCAAAAAGGCGATTTTCCACTTCTTCAAACTAAGATGGCGGCGCGAGAGACACCCCATCAAGGTCAAAAACTTGGAATTTTATGTTTAACTTACTTAACTGAACAATCATGCCAAATATAAACTTCCTTTTTTTTTTTCCAAGGTAAAAGTATTTAGTCCAGCCAACTTGATCAAACGCCCAGAGTGACATGTATGTACTGTAATCGATGTATCTTCTAAACTAATTGAGATCCCATTCTGAAATTTTTTTAGAAGAATTTATAAATGTTAATCTTTATTTTGAAGTAAAAAAAAAAATTAAAATTAAGATGGTCAAAGTTATTAAAAAAAATATTTTAAATATTTACTTCCGGTTTAACACTAGAAAAAAAATCAAATTTGAAATCTGATTTAAAAATCAAAAAGAACAGTAAATTTTCTGTCTGATCATCTAAGCCAACTGATCTACATAAAAAAGAACTCAAAAATGGAAAATAACAACCAAACACTAATAATCAACTTCTTACTGAAGAAAATCTTAATAACCTTAAAATCATCTAATGGAGGAAAATTGGTCTGATGTTTACAAAACAACTAACACCAACTCAAAGTGGGACAAATTTATTGAAACTTTGCAGTATTATTTTAAACTACACATTCCGATTATAACCGTACAACATAAAGTTGTAACTACAAAATCCACAAATAAGAGAAAAATAAGTGCCGAAACACGGGAATGTAAGAGAATTCTGGATATTTTATACGTAATGAGACAATACTCAGCAGATGGACAACGAAAATACAATTTACAAAAGAAGTTATATATTGAGATGTTAAATAAAGATTTCATAGAATATAATGACAAACTAATAAATAAATCTGACAACATATCATCGACAGCATGGAAGATTGTGAAAAACAATATAAATGTTGGCAAAACTAAAAGTGATCCAAACATAGAACACTCGGCGGAGGACTTTAGTAAATTTTTTACATCAAGCGCTGCTGAAGCAGTTGAAAATAAACTCAAAAGTAAAATGGTGAATAATAAATTTCCTTTAAGACAAAAGGAGGAAATCGAAATGGCACCCGCAACAGAGGATGAAATTGAAAAAATAATAGATGAACTAAAAAATAAAAGAAGCTGTGGAACAGATGGAATCTCGACAATGGCATTAAAACACATCAAACTGAGCACAATAAAACCGATGACTCGT
Organism: Rhagonycha fulva; assembly: GCA_905340355.1. Classification (NCBI taxonomy): domain Eukaryota; kingdom Metazoa; phylum Arthropoda; class Insecta; order Coleoptera; family Cantharidae; genus Rhagonycha; species Rhagonycha fulva. The sequence goes on from HG996554.1 coordinate 23,107,901, forward strand.
CTTATAAATGAATCTATTAGAACAGGAATATTTCCAGATGCACTGAAGATGGCTAAAGTTATACCAATCTTTAAAAAAGGAGACCCAAAAAATATATGCAACTATAGACCGATCAGTTTACTCAACTCTACCTCAAAAATTATGGAAAAAGTAAATTATAACAGAATTTTTAACTTCTTCGTAGATAACAAACTATGGAGCACTCAACAACACGGTTTCATGAAGCGGAGAGGCACGGATACTGCTCTGCACGCTTTTACAAAAATAATTCTTGAAATGTTAGAGAGGAAGGATATTCCCTGTGGCATCTTTCTTGATCTAATAAAGGCTTTCGACTGCATAGATCATAAAATCCTGTTAGAAAAATTATACAGATACTGAATCAGAGGGATAGCTTACGATCTTATACGATCATATCTAACCAATCGTACACAAAAAGTATCGATACATAATGGTAAACACAGCGAAGAATCGTCAGAGAAAGTAACAGCACTTGGAGTGCCTCAGGGTAGTATACTGGGTCCTTTGCTTTTTCTGTGCCACATAAATGATCTCCGTCAGTTTCTTAAAGAAGAACTTTGCGAAGTTCTAATGTATGCGGACGATACCAGTGTGCTCGTGCACTGTAAAAGCATTGATGAGCTACATCTAATGGTTTACAAAATCTTAGAATGTATAAATGAGTGGCTGAATTGCAACCGACTAGTGCTGAATGAGGCTAAATCTGAAATAATAACATTCCGAGCCATAAATAAAGATATTACACCTGTAATGATAGATAATATTCCATCCACATCAATAACAAAATTTCTGAGAGTATATATGGATGAGTCTCTCTCGTGGACAGACCACATTCTTCACCTGAACGCCAAGCTATGTTCTGTATGTTTTGGTATGAGAGTGTTGGCCAAAAATAACTTCAAAGCAAACAATGAAGACATTGTATTATGCGAACTTCTACTCGAGATTGCAGTATGGAATCACTCTTTGGGGTAGCAGTTCAGCAGTCGATGATATTTTTATTACTCAAAAGCGAGCGATGCGACTGATGTGTGGAATACCGGGCTTAGCGTCTTGCCGGGGAATCTTCAGAAGGGAAGACATACTTACAGTACATGCACTACATATTTATAAGTGCATAATGTATTTGATAATAAATAAAATACACCTTCAACATGCAAACATAACAAAAACTTATAATACAAGACCTACAACTAAGGTGCCTATACCGGCTCATCGGTTAACTGCATTTGAAAGAGGAACGTACTACAAAAGCATCAAATTTTACAACGCTCTACCTGGTGATTTGCATAAAGTGGTGAATGATAGTAAAGTGTTTAAAACAAAACTACTAAAATACTTAATAAAGTTAGAACCTTTTGCTACACAAGAATTTTTTGTATAAAAATTTTTTTACTTTCACTTATTCACAATATTTTATAATAAGTTTATTTGTGTGACGAGTTCAAACGCTATACTATCGGTGCGATTCTGATTTGACATAACAACCTGGTTATGATAACAATTTGGTTATTTTGTAACAATATGGTTATTTGGTATTCTGATTTTAAACACATAGCAATAGGAATTTGCAAAAATAAGTTTTTACACGTTAATATCCTATGTTCGCCTAACTCATTCAGCACCTGGTATATGTTTACAATTAAATATTCTTTAGACGTATTACTTCCGACACATAAAATATTAGCAATTGAAATTAACTCGTTTCCAGTTTTGCGACTTTATATTAATTGCCGCAACAAGTTTAAATCGACTATTTAAGTATTCAACGTGTGTGTTGATAAGAAGTTATCGATTCTCATAGGCGTCTGTGCATTGCCAAAAATATGATTTTTAATTATGTTAAATTCGCTTTCTGCAGATGCTGGTATACGTCCACATTCAAACAGATTTCTACAAACGCAGGGCCACTAGAGGGTAACAACGAAATTGAAATACATGCACACAAAGATATTTTGCATAGTAAATGGTTAACTATATGGGGGTTAAGAAATAGTAGTTTAAAAATGCTTGATTTTAACTATTTCTTAGTTAAAAGTTAAGAACGTAATAGTTGAAATAATAAATAAGTAAAGATAATGTTCAAATTTAAGTATGTAAATACTTGAAATGCAATTTAAGCATCTAAATACTTAAATTTGAGTTAGGAAATTCTTAAAAGATACTATTTAACCATGCAGATATTAAATACGAGTAAGCAAATTCTTACAAGATACTATTTAAGCTTGCAAATACTTAAATTTGAGTATGAAAGTTCTTAAAAGATACCATTTAACCTTGCAGATATTAAATACGAGTAAGCAAATTCTTACAAGATACTATTTAAGCTTGCAAATACTTAAATTTGAGTAAAAGTTTGAGTATGAATACTTAAATTCTACTATTGGATAGTTATTTTATGCGATAAACGAACAAGGCTACCTTTGTCTAAAACACCCAGTAAAGTTTATTCTATTAGTAAACCTCAAGCTGTGATGTACAGTCTGATTTAGAAATTTTTGTTATTTGTCGTTAATTATAAATTAATAATATTGTAAAGTGTTTGTGTGATTTACAAACCAAGTGAACAATTGATCAACTCTATCTTGACGATTATTGACTCTGATAATTCCCCTACTGAAGACAATAATTTTGAAAAAGTTAGAAATCTTCTCATAATGTGGAGATTTGAATAATATCAAATTATTCAAAAATTTTCAGGTAGGAAACGACATAATCTCATGTAAAGTATTAGTATATTTAAATAATTTTTTTCAGGTAAACCAAAACTTTTCGTTGATGTTCAAAACGGGACATCAGCATATATGTTAAAAAAATGACAAACATTTAAAAAGAATCCTTAAGTATCTTTTTTAATAAAATTAAAGATGAACGTCCTTGCAACTATTGGATTCAAGATGATACAATAACGGAAGGTAAGGCATACAACACCTTCTAAAAAAATAAAATATATTTTATTATTTCAATATTTTCAGATACTACAAAGGACTACATAACACTAATCAATCTCCATGCCATTTTAAAACCAACTGTAAATAAGAAGAAAAAAAAATCTCAGGTGCGTTTTTTGACAATGTGATCTAGAAAAATCACAAAAAAACTTATTCTCAAAAAATTTACAGATAAAGCACATATTCAACCACTTTATAAGGTTTAAGTTAATTTTTTATTTTCAGTTTTAATTTTATTATAGCCTTATAGGTTTATAAAGTTTAAGTTTATATTGATTATTTTATGTATAACTTTGATTATAAATAAATTTTTATTAATCAAAACTTAATAGTTTTTTTTTATTTTAAGAACCAATAAGTATGTTTTTTACAGGAAATGGGAATTGGGAAAATGGGAATTATTTTTGCTAAGTTTAAAACTCAAGTATTTTTGTATAACTTCTTGAATTAAAACGCATAGGTTTGCAAATATAATGTTTTTGGCTATTTTATCAACAACATTTTTAAAATTTGAAAGCTGTGAAATTTGTACCTCCCTCCAAAATTCAACCACGTTAATTGCTAGTATTTAAGTATTTAAAATCAACCCAGTTGTGTGTCAAATTCAACCACGTTAATTACTTGTATTTAAGTATATAAAAGCTTAAAAGACAACTCAGTTGTATGTCAAATTCAAGCACGTTAGTTGGTAAAATTTAAGTATGACAATTCTTAAAAATTAACACACTGATGCGTTAAATCTATCTTTAACTATTAATTAAGCAGCCAATACTTAATTTTAAGCATGCAACGTACTAGGCTCAAACTGAAACACGCAAATACTTGATTTTAACACACATATTCTTGATTATTTCTTTGTGTGTGTGATACAATTTTCTGCAAATTCAGAATAAAAATGTGCATTTACCCCCTCTCCGTTTGAATTGTGTACGATTTTCAACATCATTAATATTTTGACCCCATTTAAACCATCTGTTACCTCTGGTCAAACGTTCGTTTTCTTCATCTTTTTCGCTTTCATCGGTCGCTAGATCTTCTATAACAATTTTATCAACATTTCCACTTTCAAACAAATTTTTCAATTTTACTTTAACACTTTAACAAAGTGTTAAAAGGTTATCATCGTCTTCTCCTTCGGTTTTGCTCCGTGCCACTATCAAAATTGATTCCAACAAATTCTCAACGGCTACGATATCACAAGGTATTAAATTACCCAACGCGTGTAGGTAAAAAGTTTTCACTAATCGTCTCTTTTTTTTTTTTCATAAAATTAGAGCACGATTTGATGAAATGTGCTACGTCAATTCTTATGTAACATTTAGGCTTTACATTACCTTCAAAACGTGCGTCTGCATATTCTTCTAATGTTGGAAATCCGGTAAAAGCACGAGTGGCCGCAATTAAAATTGCTTTTAAATAATTCACCACTTTTTTTTGGTGGAGGTGCACCTGTTCTCACCCATTCCAACAACCAAAACTGTATGTTGTTAGTTGTGTGTCTTTCGGTCAACATTTGAGAAACAATGAATTGTTCTTCTTCCTCAATTCCATGATTTATTACTCAAATATATAGAAATATTGCTTTAGATGTTACAGAATTTAACGTTTTTATTTTTCGAACTAAATTCCCTGTAGCATCTACTACTTATATAACAAGAAGACGTAGATAAAATCTGCTTATTAAAATTCAAACTAAAAGTTTTCTAAAAAACTTAACGAAAACTCCAAAAAGTTTTTATCTTGCGGCCTTATCCTTTTCAACGCAAATTTCTTCGCAAAATCAATATTATTTTATAAAAATTTTCTAAAATATTATTTTTCCAAAATTAGCTAAAAGAAAAACACTCGCTTTCTGGATAATTTTTATTCTTCTTAAAACATTTACTTCAAAAATCGCAACAGCACAAAACCGCAACTTCACAGCTCCGTGAGTCGCTCTCGAGTTTCTATCAAGTAATTAATTTTATAATTACAATTTTTAAATATAAATAATCTAAATAAATTGTCAGCCTTTTGCCGGGATCGAACCGGTAATTCGTACATAATAATCAACGACTGCACCTGCTATCACACCAGGGCGTCACAAATTCTAATTTTCAAGATCAAAATATAAAATTAAAATAACTAAACGAAATACTTCATCCAAAAAAATATACGACAAAATGTATGTAGTACATTTTTAATTGGAAATTAGTCCAATAATGAATAAAAAAGGGATTTTATCCAAGATTATGAATTGTATTATTGCAACATTCTCAAAGATATTAAAGGCGATTTGTGTAATTGTAACGAAAAATTACGTTCGTGTTTTAATGTACTCAGCACCGACGATGTATACATCAGATGTGGTGGTTCTGCATCTCCATAGACTTAATATGATATTGGGATCTTTTCGATTAAATTATCGAATTCTTCATTGAATGCTTATCGTTCGGAAATTTTAATTAATTGATCTAAAGAATTGTGTAATTCGTGAGTAGTGAGAAGTCTTAAATTTATATCGGGTTTTTGCTTTTTACAGTTTTTTATAAACCGTAGACAATATGCAAATGATCGTTGTAATCGGGTTACATTTGAAAAATTATTAAATTTAATTTCTGGTGGTTTAATTATATTCAAAAAACATTTTTTAGATATTTTTTCCTCTAAAATTTGGGTTGGATCATTTTTATTAATATTTGATTGAGGCCAGTGGTGGTTTTCTAGATGCAGCCAACTTTGACCTGTCCACCAAAGATTGGAATTAATTAGTTTTCTGGGTAGGCAGCCTCTTGACACTAAGTCTGCTGGGTTATCGTGGGTTCTAATGTGATGCCAATTTGAAATATTGGTCATTTCCTGAATGTGGGCAACGCGATTGGCAACGAAAGTTGTCCATCTGATTGGGGAAGAAGATGTCCAAGATAATACAATTTGTGAATCAGTCCAATAATATTCAGAATGAAAATTCAGATTGAGAATGTTTTTAAACTTTTGGACTAAATTTGATAATATTGTTCGTTTGGTAATTTTAGAATATAATTTTTAATTATTTATTGAAAATGAGAAGCATACAGTTCTTGGGTTCCAATATAAGCCTAACGTTTTGTTAGTGATAAAAATTTGTTCGTTGTCGTGGGGATTTTGTACTTTATCATCGAATGAGGGTAGATTACTTTTCCATTTACTTAACTTTTAAGATGCTTGGTTTAAAATATTAATTCGGTTATGTTGTATGGTTTCTAACTCGGAAGTTGTTGTTGCACCTGTGAGAAGATCATCAACGTAGAAATCCTTTTGTATGATTTCTGCTTTTTTGGGGAATAATTTTTTATTTATTTGGTTAATTGAAAGAAAAGTTGACCTGCTGTGTGTTTGGGGTGCATAAAAGTTTCCAGCTGCTATCCAGCTTAATTTTGTTTTTTGGAATATTGGCACATTAGGTTGGTTGATGTGACCTACACTTAATAATTCGTAAAAGAGATTGCAGCCAATTAAGACGTCAATATTTCCCGGTTCATTAAAACTTGGGTCTGCTAATTTTACATGGGGTGGAATTTGGAGAGTAACTGGGTTTATTAAATTATGGGGTAATTTATTTGTGATTTTGGGTATTATTAGACACTCAATATTATTTGAATAATTGGTATGTTGAGAGAATGTATTTTGGTGCACATTAAGAAACTTTAAAAATTGGCCAAGTGTGGGTATTGTATTATTTGCATTTTTATTTAAATTTAAATTTGATTCCCATTCTTTGATGGAGCGCGAATCTATTTTATTTATTATTATTGGGATAATTATTGCGTCCCATTGATCGACTGGTTGCTTGAGAGAACGCAAAACACTCAATATTATTTTCCATTGTGTTTATTAATTTTCTTAAAGATATGTAGTTTTCAGTGACAATGGGTTCTAAATTAAGTAGTTTATTAACATGCGTGGCTATTATTCTGCTTTTATTATTATATCTTTTATTAAGGCATTAAGGGATTGCCATGCTATGTCATAATTTAAATTATCCGTGATATTTAATGATAGTAACATCTCTGCGGGTTTATTTTTTACTGATGCTCTTAAATAGCATAATTTTTTACTATTGGTTATTTCTAAATTATTATGAATTATTGCAGAAAATACGTCAAAAAATTCCCTCCAATGGGCAAAGTTGCCATCGAAAGTTCGATACGTGACAATTTAATATTATTTAAAAGAAGTCTTTGGGTGGGTGCCTCGTATCTATTATTATTATTTAATTTGTTATTAGTATCTACATTACTGCGGGTTTCTGATTCATTATTATTATTATTATTTGACTTGATATTATTACTTTTATTTTAAGATTTTACTTTACTTATTAATTTTACCGAACGAGGATTGTTGTTAATTAAATTTGTAGCTATTGAAGTTAAATCAAAATAAAGATTTTGAAATTCTTCTCTTTTTATTAAATTTTGCTCCTCGTTGGGTTCAATCTCTTCGATTTCACCCTGTATATCATTAAATGTGTCAAATGAACCTACAATTTTATCAAGACGATTTTCTAGTGAAATGATATCGCAACTTGATTGTATTTGTTGCATTTTTAATTTATCAATAAATTTTGCAAATAAAGTTAATTGTGCGTGCAACGCACCGCGCTTTCTACTCAACTTTTTAAGTTCGTCAGACATATTTCTTGCACAAATAAAGAATTGCGATAAGATTATTACACGGACTTCTTAAAATAAATGGACTGCTGATAGCTATTGTTTTCAAGCCAAAAAAGTGAGGCATATATGGGCGCCGCCATTTGTGGTGCAGTTATAGGAAATTTCAAATAGTTACTGGTTTATGTTGGTACTAAATTAGTGTATTTTAACAGTAAGCTAACCTCATTCTTAAAATTTAGCGGAGTTCTTTTTCAGACCAGGGTCGTCGCATAAAATCTCATATGCAAAAATATTTACAAAATTAAAATTTTTCCAAAAAAAATTAAAAAATTTTGCTAATTCATTATAAGACTTCTTCTTCTCAAAATTATACAACATTACATAAATTATACGAATAAATTTATTACAAATTACCTATATTAATCAAGTTGGATTATCGTTTTTGAATTTCCCTCAAAAATCCTAAGTTGCTATTGGTTATATTCCAACCAATAATCGTTGCACCACAAATGGCGGCCTCCTAGGTGACACTCTTTTTTTGTCTCTATCAGCAGTCCATTTTATTTAAGAAGTCCGTGGATTATTAAAAGGAATGCTTACCTGGGGTACTTTTGGGTTAATTTATTCTTGTTATTCGTTACTGTACTATAGGCGGCTTGCTTGTTGCAGGAGTCGGCTAATTTTCGATTTTAACCTTGAAAATGGGTGGTTGGGTTTCTTGTAATTTAAACATTTATTAATATTGTTGATTTATCCACTCGCAGGACCCATGATAAGGGGGATTTGTGGGTTTCACCTGCTTGTACATTTGAAAATAGATATCGAAAAAATTAAACTACATTTTCTATTTTGAGTCACGTATATATTGTTGTGGATCCCATGATTTGAAAATATCAAATTTCCACAATTAAAAGATCACTATAAATTTTTTCTCAGATTTGAGTTGTTTTCTGATTTTACTTAGACGAATGAAAAGTTGTTTGCATTAAATTATTGTACCGATGTGGGTATGATGAGAAACGGAATTTTCATAGGAGGAAAATTGTCCAAAATCCTATAAAAGATCAATCAATCAAAAATGGATAACGGTTCTGTGACAGAAACTTTAAACAGCCTTGATAAGCCTCTGGCTTAATTTGAATTTGGCGCTTGCAGGTTCTGTCTTCACCGGTTGTGCCAAGCTAAACAATCTAAAATGGGATATATATAACATAGGCTTTGGCTTTAGCTAATTCAGTTTATAGTGCAAATCGGTGAAAGCAGAAATTGTAAGTACTACATAATGTTTTGTTATTGTATTGTTATTTGTTAGAAAATTTCAACCCGTATTTACGAAATAAATATTAGCGATCACAAGCCGTAATTTATTTTTTAAAGTTCGAAATATTCCCACCTCATCGACGTCGCCTATACCAACAGTTTCAATTTAGTTTATTTTGTACTGTTAAATTACTTACCATTTTAAATTAAAGTGAGTGCGGAAAAGGTAAACTGTAATTAGTGATACACGCTGTACATTATAGATGGTGTGACTGACAATTCGAAAAGGTAGATAAAATAACGTTAAATTTCTTTTGATTGGAAAATTCAAATTTGGCTGGCTTAAAGGACCAATAAACTTCGAACACGCATTTCCAAAAATCTGGAAAGAGGAAGAAATTTTACAATTGGTGAAGGGAAGGGAGTTGCTGACAGACGATGGTGGAAGTCGTCAACTCAACGACATGAGAGTTGAAATTTGGAAATTTTGCAAATTAATAATTTACGGATCATTTGCAATGATAATTCGAGTGTGAGAATAGAATTCATGGATACATACATAGTGATTTGTTTAACGTGTTCAGTTGGATTATCTGGAGTATTCCAAACACGCTCCCCAAAGGTTGGAGTCCGGATACGCCGGACTAACGCAGCGGTCACATGCAGTAACCAACAATGCCGTACACATGCAACCGCCTACTCGTTTAGGTTTCAGCTGTAAGGCCTCCCCCACTCTGGGTCCGGAGCCGAATCACTTTCCAAGACTCATATCATCTCTGCAGGATGACGCCCGAGTTGATTACGCGCAACTCACACGCTGAAGGGAGACTGTAACAGTCACACCCCTCTGGCCAGCATGCGGCCTACCACAGCCACTACGAGTCCAACACCATGGCGGTAGAGAGAAGCAAGCTTTTCCCTGGGCAACCGCCCCCGTAGTACCAGTTAATGCAGGGCCACACTGGACACACCCCTCGACATGCAAGCACGTCTACCACGATTGAATCTTACACTTCGGCTCGTGATCGGCCAGTTAGCAGGTATGTGGGTTCACCACGCCCTTAGATACCCAAGGTGTCCCAAGGGGCACCTTCGGTATCTCCTGCACATACCCCACTCATTCATTCACTCACAAAATTCATGGATAGTGAAAATTTGGAAAGCAAGATTTTACCTGTCGATTTTGGGATGGTCCGCCATTTTTGTCGAGAAAGTCGATGTTAATTTATCCAGCCTAAGTATTGCTGTGTGAAGACATCATGATGGTAATTAATATTTGAAATTAATTAATTTACGTGATTTTTACGTTGATTATCTGCAATTTAAAAATGATTTGTTGGAAAATTTTGGGGTTAACCATGCGACTTACTTCGTTAACTATGGAATCGTTGTTTATTGCAACTTATTAATCAAACATCACTATTCCACATCAATTATTAACTTCACGTATTACGAGAACTTTGATTGTAATTATTGAAATTTCGTTCTATTTAAATAAACGTTTAAAACATTTGTGATGCATCTGTATGAAGATAATCGGTACGTAATAGTTGCATTCAACTACTGCATTTGAACAGTCATCGTTCGGCGCGGAATTTGAAATTAAACAAAGAATAAAACAATTTATTTCGATTTGTGTAAAATTTTATTTCAGATTATTAATTTTAGTCATACAACGTTTAATTTACTTACAAGCTACAGTAAAGAATTTGATACATTAAATGTGTGAACTTGTAAGTGGATTGCGTCCAATTTTTGATTTACAACTGTGTTGTTATAAGGTTTAATGCGAAAATTTTGTTTTATTGCATTAATCAGATATTTTGACAACAACATTCGTCTAATTAAATTATTATTAGTTCCCTGCAAGTTTTGTTTTTATTTTAATTGTGGAAAATTTTGAGATCTCTCATTGAATTCACAAACTTCCTTTGAATTCACATGCTTCCGAACTATTTGAGTTGCCGGACCTTTTAAGCGCTTGTTCGAACAGAACACGACAATATTTTTACCGCCATAAAACTAGCGTACATACATTACTACTAATTCTTTGCGCAATCCATCTACTGCCCTACTCTTTACATAATTTCTACGGCGGTAGAAATCATTTATAATCATACTTTTTGTCTTATTCAAATTAACTTTTAACCTGTTCATTTTAAGCCAATCGCTGAGATTCTTTAACTCCTAATTTACAATACTAATGCAGTCATCCACATCATCACCCGTAACATACAAGTGAGAATTGTCTACATAAATCACACATTTTGCCCTCATAATCACCTTATTCATATCATTAACATACAATAAAAAAAATAGCACTCCCAGAATTGTTCCCTGTGGAACTCCCAAATCTACCTCCACTGCTTCAGAGACAACTCCATTTATCACAGTTCTCTGTTTCCTTTTTCCCAAATAATATTTAAATCACATCATTTCATTATCTTTAATGCCATACTTTTCAAGCTTATTTGCTAGAATTTCCCTATCTACTGTCTCAAATGTTCTGCTAAGGTCTAGGAAAACAGCAGCTATCACCTTATTTTCGTGTATTCACCAACAACATAATTGACTAACGATTCACAACTATGACCCTTTCTAAAGCCCGATTGGTATTCAGAAATTATATTATTATTCTCCAAGTATTCTATTAATTGATCTTTAACTATCTTCTCCAATATTTTCGACTGAATCGATATCATATTTATAGGTCGAAACTCCCCACACTTTATTGAATTTCTCAATTTTGCGATAGGAATTACCCATGACTCCTTCCAAGGATCGGGAAAAATTCCCGATTTAAGTGACACACTAACAATGGATAATAAGTTTTTACCTACGAGGTCAATAATATCTTTAACCACACCAGCATTAACAAAATTTACATCTCTTATTATTCATTAATTTCAGTACAAGATGCAAATCTTCAATTTTCACTGCTTTAAACCTAAAAACACAGCTCACCTTCTCAATTTTACTTACATATTGTTTCATTGGAATGCTTTTATTAATTTCCATGATGCTATCCACAAAATATTTATTAAACTTGTTCGCAATTTTTAAATTGTCCAAGCACCTTTCATTATCAAAAATAATCTCTTTGATATCACTTTTATTTTCTTTTAAAACCAATGATTTCAAAGACTTCTACATCAATTTTTGGTCAACTGAATTGTCAATTTTTCCGCTGATATAGTCCTCCTTTGCCATATTGATTTTATTTTTGTACTCATTTCTGATGCTCTTGTATTTTAACCACCCGAGAGCATTCCCCGTTAATGTTGCTCTCTGATACTGATTAATTTTGTTTGGAAATTTCTTCTGCAATATCTCGCCTAATGGGATTTCGTAAACAGCATTTTTTGCGGCGATAATTTTTTGTTATAATTAAATTTTTATATTCAGTTTTTGGCATTGTTATCATAAACCGTGTAATATTCGAAGGAGTGTCTTCAAGAATTTTCTATTTTTGAGTTGGGTTAAAAGTTTGTAATTGTTATTAGCCATTGCAATCGTGCAGTTTTTGATATCTGTAAATAGACACTCATTAATTCGCGGTTTTTCGAAACACACAATTTGATTTTCAATCACTTTGCACTTCTCGTCGGTCCAGATCTCTATTCTTGTACCTTGTAGATGATATTTACCTGGTGGTATCAGCACATTGTTTTATTTATCTGGAATTGGGTAAATTTTGGCATATTAGAATGGTGAGGAATCGAGGATAGGTATTTTTAAAATACATGTAATAATATCTTTTGTTGAAACGATTTGAAATTTTGAAAATTCTAAAATTTTGAAAGCATGGACGGTATCCAATTCAAGTAGTTCTGTTCTTTTATAAATTAATTTTAAATGGTTAGCAATTTCATCTAATTCAGAGTCAGAAATGATTTCCAAATTGGTTATTTCAGAAAAAGCTAATGATACGGTTCTTTCAATACTCTGGAGATCGTTTAATAATTTTAACCTTATGAAATTTTAATATTCAACTACCAGTAGGTTGTGCAGTGAAACGAATAATCTATTACCTCCTTTTCCCCACCGCTATAGTGGTCCAGGAAGAGATTACTGTTCACCAGGTAGACAGCTACCTGTTAAAAATGTTGCTCTATGACAGCTTATAGTTGTGACGGTAGGCTAGGGGTAAATTGCCTGAAAATTGAAACACAGGAAAATCAAACCACCAATAAAAATGAAAGCAACATAATAAAATATTATCACAACTTTGGTACAGGCGCAAACTTACGACGGATTTGGTCCACGTTGTAAAAATGACAGTGTTCAAGTCAAAAGGACTAAATAAAACACTTGTCGTAACTACTCGATCTTAAAATAAGGCAAGCGCCTTTCGCGCAACACAAGAACTTAGCGACAAGTAATTAAATAAGTTGAATTGCTAATAAAAAAATCTTACCTTCACTTCCAAAGATCTTTTTCAGAGGAGGTTTACAAAATTCTCCCTTATACAAAGTTTAGCAACCAAATCACCAACTACTGTCGCTCTGAAGATGCTGAATGGAATTTCGGGCTGCTGATGACGCTGTGGTGTTGCAGTCCGACTGCAAAAACAAAGGAATGGACTAACAAAAGTTTTTAGATTTGCAGGATGCACTAATATGAATGAACCAATGACAGATGGGTTGAAAGTGCTAATTTACCACTAAACGATGAACTTCCACTTGCAATTTGATAAGATCGTATACGGAAAATAATAATTCGTCCACCTCAAAATGGCGTTCTACATACCGCTTGGAATCACAATTAATTCGCGCCCGTCTTTATATTTATACAAAATGTCATGTTTTACAAAATAATCTTCATATTCGCCCGACTTTAATATTGTTTTTACACTTTCGATTAATTCGTCTTTGTTTTGCATAGCTTTAATTTGCGCACTTATATTGTTCATCTCGATTAACGTAACTGGGTATCTGCTTAATGCATCAACATGTTTCATACGTTCTCCCGGTCGGTGTTCGATCTTGTACTCAAATCCTTCCAGCATCATTGCCCATCTGGCAACCCGAGTCGTTAAACTCTTCTTGTCCATGGTTTTCTGGAATGCTGAACAATCGGTTACAATCTTGAATTCTAGCCCGAGCAGATAGACACGAAATTTCTCCAACGATCTTGTTATTGCGCTAACACTTCCAATTCATAGCTGCGATATTGTTTTTCCGCCGGCGTCGTCTTCTTGCTTATGTAATAAACTGGGTGGAGTTTACCATCATCAGCTGATTTTTGTAGTAACACGGATCCGTATCCATGTTTACTCGCATCGGTATGTAACTCTGGTCTCGGTATCACGTCGGTAGATTTGCAAAACTGGTTCATGACTTAATAGGAGTTTCAAATTTACAAAAGCTTCTTCTTCTTTTAAACCAAACACGAAATCGTTTTCTTTCTTCAAAAGATCACTTAGAAGTTTTGCTGTTAGTGCGTAAGCTGGCATAAATTTTCTGAAATAATCCGTCAAACCTAGGAAACTTTGAACCTCTTTAACTGTCGTCGGCTTTGGAAAATTCCATTCTCGATAATGTGTCTAAGAAATTCTACTCGTCTCTTCAAACATTGACACTTTTTCTTCCTTATTTTCAATCCATATTTTCTGGCAACGTCCAAGACTATCTTCAAATTGCTGATACCTTCAGCTTCGTCTTCTGACGGTATAATTATGTCGCCAATGTACAAAATAACAATTCTTTTTATTATTAGGGGTCTGAATACGTGGTAGATGTATCTTTGGAACACTGGTGGCGAATTACAACATCGATGGCGTCACGGTTAAAAGGCGTAAGCGGCTTTTACCATATTGTTCAGGAGGTACAAAAATTGCGAAAAACTTTAAAATGTTATTCAATGTTCCGCTTTTTTTTGTTTAACTAGCAATAAACTTGGTAGTAGTGATTTTTATATAACAAAAAATAAATTTAAATACCTAATGTCGGCTTTATTAATATTTTTGTCGCTTAAGCCTTTTTTTAATTAGTATTTAGTGATTACGTCTTCTTTGCTGTCACTTAAGCCGATTGTTCTCTAAAATTTCCGGCTTGGAATGGCGCTTAAGTCTCACATACGCCTTACTACTTTTGTCATTTATATTTTAGAGTTGGCGTTTACGCCTTTTTAAAAAATTATACGATTTGCTTTCCTTTTTCTTACATTTTTTTACTTTTAATCTTTTTGCTTGACCCACTTGAGGTAAATGAAGTAGTACTACCGCTCTTAGATAATGCAGGAAAGTCACTTGAACTACCATCTTCACTTAAATTACGATCACTACGTTCATTATCATTCTCTTTTTTTAAGTACAATGTTCCATCTGGTTCAGAAGATCCATGTTGGAAGGTTTCGGAGTTTTCTACGTTGTCTGTATAATCTACAGTCTTGGTTTTTATTACAGTTAAAAAACACTGAGAATCGGCAACAGATTCTAGAATAACATCACTGTCCAGAATGAAAATGTCATTTTGCAAGGCTTGGTTTAATAGTGTATTACCATTATTATCAAAAGCTCTAACCTCTATGGCCTCAATTACCTCGATATTATTATTAACTGTAGCAGTTTTTAACAAATCTAAAAGTTGTTGGCCACGGGACATCTAGGAAAATAAAAGTCGTAAGCGACATATCAAGACGAAATTTAAAACTCAATTTACAGACTCTCATTCGATTTCTACTGAATTTTAAATAATTTTTTAAACGTTATAATAGAGGTTTAATCAATTAGTTTAAACATTTTAGAGATCTGTACATAAGTTTTATAGAAAAATGCGTTCAAAAGTAGCATAGGATACTTATGGGGAAATGGCGCTTAAGCCTATCAAAAATCAAACATGTAAAAATCCTAAGCGACAAAATCTATTTCGAGCATTTTTCTTCATAATTTAATTATGTGTGCCAAATAATTTTATTGTAAATTGAGCTTTACTATTGCTACAACAAAATTTACAATATATTAAAATGTTTACCGAGACGGTCATTTGCCTTGCAGGTAACGCGATCAACTGCGAATGCGAGGTACCGGGTTCAAATCCGGAGAAGGGCAACTTTCTGATGACTAAGTCTCTGTGCTTCGGAAGGCACGTTACGCCGGTGGTCCTCCTGGGTTACTGAATGGCCATCATTAACATAAAAACCAGGGTTACAGGCTCGTCTGGAGGCAAGTCTAGCAAACTACCTATCGGACGTTAAACAATTTATATGCTCACAGATCTAGCACTGCAAAGGAAACGACGCAGTGGCTGGAAATAACAAGCCCTAGGCTTAGGCTGAATTTATATAGTTGAAGAAGAAAAAAATAATTGCTGCTGGGCGTAACCGCACTGACGCTGATGCAACTTGGCGCTTATTAACATAATAACCTAACTTATTCTATAACTGAAATTGTAGCTTACGCTACTTCAACTTCAATTTTAACAAACCTCGATGTTTTGGTGGATACAACACTAATGTTAAAGGAGTGGCTTGACTCTTACGACTTAATATTCATAAAATCCTTATTTCAGATTTTTGTCGCTTACGTCTTTTTACCGTGACGCCATCGATTTGTTATTAAAAAAATAGAAAAAGAAGAAAAAAAAAAACTCTCCCTGATTACCTGTTGATTTATGTGAAGAAGTAATATTCAAATTTTCAAAAGGATCGGTTCAGTAGATTTTGAGTTCTGATGTTTACGAACTTCAAAAAAGACGTTTTCGGGAAAATCGATTTAAAGTTTTTCATACGTGAAAATTCGAAATAAACCATCAATAAAAGAACATTAATTTTTATACTTACATAGAGTCATCAATGCCAGCTCCATACAGTGAAACACTGTCATTCAGCATATCCAATGCATCTTTTTGCTCTTGTCTACGTTGAATTCTACCCTCTTTTGTTGTACGCGCAGCTTCTTCGTTCGCTCGGGTTATTCGTAGTTCATCAGTTAGGCGGGCCCACTGGTGGGCACTTGGGCCGGTAGAGATGCTCATTTCATCCAAAAAGGATAACAGAGCAAAACATCCTTCATTGAAAGTGCATGCTGCTACATTTGCTGCAATTTCAACAACGATTGCAGTACCGCTTACTGATTTTGGAGAGGATTTGCAGCTGCCGCTTTTTGGCATTCACACCAAGAGTCTTCACCGCTCGGGCATTTGTCGTGCTGTGGTTTTTCGTCTGTCGAGCAGTAGTGATAGTATGTCGCCCAAATCGCATTTTTTATTTTCGTTACACAATCGTAGTTGCGTCGAATGGCCAGTCGATAATATACGGTTAATTTGTCTATCATTTTTGCAGTGAGTTTACCTTTTCCAGAGAGACTTTTCCTCTTTATTTTTTTGCCTGTTTTAGTTTCGCTAATCGCTATCGACCACAGTTGTTTTTACTAGTTTGCGTAAACGTGTACCAATTATTTTCTGCACGTGTCCTATGCACTCTTTCTTATTTATTGTGAAATCTCCACCATACGGTTTTGAATTTACCACACCACTGAAGGTTTTTGAGTCGCCATTTTCTATATAATTTTTAAACATCACTCCATGCATAATATTCTGTGGACCGTTTGAACATCTGCATGATGGCGTGTACTTCCATGTTACCTGATGGACCACCATAATTTGCTTTACAGTTACCTTAAGATTTTTATAAACATTTAAAGGTATTACATTAGTTTCGGCTCCGGAATCCAATTTGAATTCTACCTGTGAATTACAAATTTCTATGGTTTGTAACCATTTTTTCTCATTTTCACTACTGAAAGAGCTAACTTGAACATTTTTTATGTTTTCAATTTTTATTACCCCTACTGATTCTAAGTAAAACTCACTTTCATCTTGTTCGTTTTCTAACAGGTGCACTATTTGATTATTTTCTCGCACAAAAACTTTGCCCTTATCCTTTTGCTTACACATTTTTGCAAAGTTTGCAAAAATTTAAGTTTAAATTTAAACCACTTGGTTTCATTTTCTAAAACCAACTTTTTCGGAGGTTTTAAATTTATCCATTTTTTTTTCACAACAAAGTTTTTGAAAATTATTTTCACTCTGTGTTCTTACACTTTTTGTAAGTCTTTTATAATTATAATAAAATTGCTTTAATTTATATCCTTAGTTTTATAACTTTTTATTACTTTGTGAAACTTTTTCACTTTATTTCACACACTTTTTATAAGCTGTGGATTTATGAAATTTTTTCACTTTATTTTCCTTAGTTATTATAACTTTCCATACTTGACACCATGTTGCGTTGTTAGATAAATAATACACATCATAATTATTACGACTTTATTTAGCTAAAAAATAGAGCTAAGAAATTGACCTTCCAATTTTAGAATAATGCGATAACTGAATTGGTTAATTGTTTTATCCGTAATGGGCATGGTAAAAATAGGGTCTCCGTGTGCTGTGTGTTGTGTATTTTCCGGTTTTTCATTCTGGTGAATTCCTTTTACTAATAATTTGTCATGATCTTTAGGTGTTAAGTCAGGTTCATCCTCAGCATTTGGGAACATTAACAGAAGGTCCAGCAAATCATCGTCCGTTGTTTCGTTAACGTTAATTTCTATACGTGATAAAGCGTCTGCTACCAAATTTTCTTTCTCTTTCTTGTACTGAATTTTGTAGTCAAATTCTTCTAACCTTAAGCTCCACTTGACTAACCGTGAGTTCGGATCTTTTAGGGAACATAACCATACCAGTGGCTTATGGTCGGTTTCGATTATAAATTGTTTTCCAAAAATATAATGTTTTAAAATGTTTTGTATTTTCAACTATGCCTTAATTCTCGTCCTGTCGTTGAGTAATTTCTTTCGGCGCTATTTAGCATCCTTCAATAAAAGGCAATTGGTTTGTTATTTTGTGACAACACTCCACCTATGGCAAAATTGGATGAATCCGTGGTGATACGACAGGTTTTATTAAAATCGGGATACGTTAGTATAGGGGTGTTCATTATCAACTCCTTGCAGTTATGAAATGCTTGCAAATAATCAGCGTTGTTTCTGTCAATTTTTGTACCTTAAGACATCTAATGAAGGATTGAACGACGTTAGCAAAATTTTCAATGAATTTTCGATAATATCCTATTAGTCCTAAAAACGTTTTAATTTCTTTAACCAATTTAGGAAGAGGGTATGCTTGAATAGCTTTTATCTTGTTAGGATTTGGTTTAATACCCTTTGGTATTAATGTGTTCAAGAAACGTTACTTCCTTGCACAAAAATTCCGACTTATCTAATTGAACCTTTAGATTGAAATCTCTGTATTTGTCTACAATTTTATTTAGGTGAATTAAATGTTCATCGAGAGATTTAGAGAAGATTACAACGTCATCCATATAAACAAAACAAAATTTATAAAAATATACCCGTAGGGCATGGTCCATAACACGCTGAAATGTGGAGGGAGCATTTTTTAGCCCAAAGGGCATCCTAACGTATTCCCAGTGCTCGTTGTCTAATGTAAATGCGGTTTTTTCTATGGAATCAGGGTGTAACTCTATCTGATGAAAACCTTGTGCTAAATCCAGAGTCGAAAAGTACGTACACTTTCCTAAATTATCAAGAATTTCCTCTATTCTCGGAAGAGGGTATTTGTCCTCTATGGTCTTATCGTTTAATTTTTGATAATCTATAACTAACCTCTATTTCCTTTTACCGCTTGCATCGATCTTTTTCGGAACGATGCATACGGGTGAACTAAAGGGGGATATACTAAGACGAATAATTTTATTGTCTAATAATTTTCGAATCTGATTTTAGATGGTGCGAGTATCTGAATGATTTTCGGTAAACTGGATCGTCATCTGTCGTTCTAATGTTGTGCTTTGCAGCATTGGTGAAACTCAGTCGCAATTTTTGTTATAAAAGATATCTCTGTATTTTTGGCATAAATCTAAAATGTTCTGTTTTTCTTCTGAATTTAAATGTTGTGTGCGAATGATGTTTGAGATATTCAAATCTACAAAATTTGAATTTGGTTTTTGATTCATTTCAATATTAATTATTGGGTCTACCTCGATTGGTTGTAAGAAATTAATTTGAATTTTTCGATCTTCTTCTATTATGCATGCAAGTGTCGCTCCTGTTATCCCCACTCTGCCACTAGCCTATAGACTCATCTGAATTACACGGACGGACGACACAATGCACGTGATTCACAAATCACGAGCGACTTACTTTAAAATTTACTATGAAAATTGAAGTTTTTAAAATCGATTTTTGAAAAAACTGGTGGTTTTAAGGCCTTTTTCCGGGGCTAATTCTTAAAATATTTAAAATATGCTCTTTCAGAATTCGAGGTTTCAATCGTAAAATTGTTACTTTCGAGTGGAATTGTTACTTTCGATACCTCTCACCGTATTTTATATTTGATTTTCATAAGCATCTTCTGTATGAATGATATTTTTAGTTTCTTGTGTATGAAGAAGCGGTCGGAGAGCAATAGTCAAAGCGAGTTGACTACGAACGCTCAACACCCGGTTTGAATCCGGGTGAAGGTACAACTTTATTCTAGCCATCTCGCTGGTCCTCCAGGTTGGGGGTTCTACGTTGGGCTGGCTCTTCGTCGTAGGTAAAATATGTAAAATGCTTACAAAAACAAACGCAGCCTGGCGATGTTTGGGAATCGGAAGACGTCGTAGAGCGTTAATAAAACCGAATAATACATACATAAAAATTTGAGTATATTGGTAACTTCGTTACTTTAGATCTACGAAGTTAATGATCTTTTTACAAATACATAGAACACTGGGAATTTTCTCAGAACAATTTGAAAATGATAGGTCTAATTTTATTAATTTGTGATCCTGATCAATTTTTCGTATTTTTTCAGAATTTTGATTACTAATAATCCAACTTTTTATACATTTTAAAATTCGAATTTTCTCTTTATTTGAACCCATTAATGAATTATCTTTTTGATAATTTGCTGGTGGGTCATCAGAAGCAGAAGAATCGAGAATCTCAGTAATTTTTTTAAAAATTTTTCTTGTTTTTTATGGAGATTTTCTTAGGAATTCTGTATAAAGTTTTGGTGAAATTTTTTGTTAAAACCTTGCTCTCTTTCTTTTTCTTTTTTCCTTGAAAAAATGTTAATTTATTGTAGGTTTATTAGACTTTATCGAGGTACATTAAGCTGTTTGTTTATTGAATTGTGTTTGTACTCTTTTTTAATTAGTTAGTAAATTAAAATTACAATTATATATTGCAAAAATTTGATTGATTTTCTTGAAAAGTTTTGCCTTAGTAATAAATAGCATTTTGAGCCACGACTTCTGGAAAGATTTTCTTAGGGTTCACCGTAGTTACGAGCTAGCCAGGGTAAATTTCAGCGGGGTTTTACAGGTAGATCATCGCAATATACATTCGTGTCTTGCTTTTTCTTTTTTTAATTTTCAGAGAAACCCATCTTCTCTTCTTTATTTGACAGTGCCAATGCCATTTCTTTGTACTTATTTTTCATTGGATTTCTTACTTTGGTAGGTGTCATTTCTGTCTGCGTAATTCTATTCTTTGTAGTATGTGGTTATACATTAATTGCCTGTCCCGTCTATTTTAGTGACGCCGCATAATCTCTTTTATCGGAAATTGTCACCGCTATATGTACCTGCACGTTCCCCATTTTTTGCAAGCGTATTCACTCCACATGTGTGAAAGAATGACGGCTTCGCAAAATTCAAGATTAAGTACTTTTAATTGTTTATCGCTCAATAGTTGATCGTTGTCGTGTTTATTTCCAAGCTTTGTTACTTGCTGCTTAATTTTTGTGTATTGATCTTTTCTTGTTTCTGTTACACGCTGCTCTATTTCGTGTCATTTCGGTTGTCCATAAATTCCTCACATATATGTGAGGAACCGGTATTTTTGGGCTATTTTGCAATACCGAAATACCGGTATTACGTAGTCAAAAATACCGGTATTTCGGTATTACATGTAAATAAATACCGAATACCGGTATTTAAATTTTGGTTCGGTATTGCAATCACTAATCCCATCTTTACTACCAAAAAGAATTTTCGAGCCATTAATATTCATTTCATCCACCACGTAGACTTTAGACGTTTTCTGATGACAGTGATGTATGCAATGGAAAGTGGAGGGATCGCGTGGAAGTGCTGTTATGTAAATGACGCGGATAAATTTTTGTTTCTGCGCATTACGTCATCACTGTCACAAGTCTACATATAATTCGTGTGTTAATCATATTAAAATTGTGAATTGAATTTCCTCAACAATGTGCTATAGTTAACAACTAACTCCTATTTACCCATGATTTATATTTAAATAAATAACTTTTTTAGATTATCGATTATTCTAATATAAAGACTGTCTCCAGTTTAAAAAAATTCATTACTGCGGCGATGAAACATCAGCTCAATACAATTTTTTATGCTATGATGTCACTGAAATCTACGGTAAACCCTGATAAATTCTTTCCGGGGGTCGTGGTTGAAAATGCAATTTAAAAATTGTGAGAAAAATTTTCAAGAAAAATTTATAAAACTTGTAAATCAATGAATTTTAATGTAGCCGATCAATTTAATAGAACATGAGAATAATCCAATTAAAATTCTGCTCATGTACAATTTCTTAATTATAAAAAAGTTATGTAATATTATTATTTTGACGATTTTTTGGCGCTATTTTTCAATGAATAATTTAAGTTTTGCGTTTTACTTCAAAGTGTTTCTATGTAAACTTGAAATTTCTACAAAATCAAACAAATTCATAATAAAAAAAAACTCAAAAAGTTAAATTTTCTTTGTAACGCTACTGAATTTTATCATAAATGTTAGGTCATAATAATTTTTCACTAGATGCCTTTGTTCTTTTGTCGTTCTAAGCGGGATATCATCTACTGTGAAGTACTTGCCTTGTTTTTTTTATCAAAAACCAATTTAAAACTTTTTTTATTGCTTTCTCCAAACCATTTGATATGGCAACCGATTTGATAGTTCTTCCAAATCAATCGGTAAGTAAAAACAATTTTCCATTTTCGTCTTTAAAGATGGTAAACAAAAATTACGCTCAGTGGTTCACAAAATTTTTAAAATATATTTTTTGTTTGCTTGTAATTTAATTCACTTTTTATCGCGACTTTTTTATAACTTTCCTTCTACGCCAATTTGTAGAAAACTAACGGAAATAATACAAATTTTACTAATTAAAAACCTCAATCTTGGTTTAAACTTTGTTCTTAGAACTCACTACAGTTTCTTCTAATTATTGATGATAAATTTTACATCAATTTAAATCGTGATTTAGCCTCACTCCAACTTTTAGAACAGTCGTTTGTCAAAAATCGAAATTTTTTTGTTTTTGATTTTGAAGTTAACTTTTCTCATCTCTCCTGAGCGGTCTGTCAACTTTTGCTACTATTTTAATTATTGAATTTTTAATAATTTTCCAAACAAAAAATTTTGGGTGTAATTTTTTGTGTTTTTTTGTTACAATTTACTTTTTTATTAAATTTGGATTAATCTCTGGTTTTGTTCCAGGAAAAAGCCCTTTCTGAAATCAAGTTTCAAAATTCTATTGGTTTTTCTATGTTTAAACTCTTTTTCTCAACTCTTAATCTTTCATGAAAACAAATCACCCTCTTTTCTGACATTGAAACACCACAATGAATGTCATCACGAAGAAAACGTTCTTGCGATGGTGTAGGAGTACAATTAAACGGGCTGTAAAGAAAGCTAGTCTGTAACGAACCGCAGATCATCGTTCACATCGATCATATTTTAACACCTAGAGCAATGTTTGATTTTCGTTCTAATCAAATTTCTGCTTAAGAGTTTTTTTTGTATCAAATTTTGATGTGGATGCTACCGAAACTTTTTTGTCACAGTTTTGCTCCGCTTTCCAGCAGTCAATTATATCATATAGGTATAATATTTATTATATTAAATAGCACTACGAGCCTACTAGGCTTATGTTTAAGGCATAGGCTCATTGCACCTATCGCCCGCTTTCTGTTTCATATTT